>CP036234.1:0-600000 GCA_004299765.1 Talaromyces funiculosus
AATAATAATTTAAAAATTATATTTTTTATTAAATTAGAAATTAATATTATTTAAGCTTATATTTATAAATTATTTAATTATATTAATAATTTTCTAAAATTTTAATTAGTTAATAGTTAAATCTATATTTATTATTTAATATATAATATAATATATTATAATATATTTAGTAATTAATTAGTAAATTATAATTATAAAAAAATTTTATTAAATTAAATCTAATAATTATTTATTTAGAACTAATATAGTTTATTATAGATAATTTAATCTAATTTATAATTATCTATTAAATTTTAATATAGATTAGATTCTTAATATTTTTATTTAAAACCTAACAAGGCAGTCCTAATTAATAGAAAAATCTACTCTAAATTATCCTATACTATCTCTAGTAAAATATTAGTTATTTTTTAAATTATTAAAAATTTAAAAATAATTTATAATATTTTAATAAATTAATTTAAATTAAAAAAATATATAGCTCTATAATAGATTAGATTTTTAATTTTTAATAGCATTATAGTAAAAGAAACTCTTTCTTTATATAAAAAATTATTTTTTATATATATTTTTATTATTTTTTAATGATTTAGGGTTCTTGACAAAATGCTTCTTAAAATTAAGTTAAAAATTGATGGGGTGCGCAGCTTACCCGTGAATTACGTTAAATAATATATATATATAAAATTAAAGATTTGAAATCAACATCGAGCGTGTATTCGGGAGATATAGCCAATTCAGTAGTGTGGCCAGTTTGGGGGTGAATTACGTTAATTGCCCGGATCGACTATGTAAGGATACTAAGGAATGTACGTGGCATTTGTAGGCCGTGGCCGTTAGATTAGATAGCACTAGCGTACCGCAACATCGAGCTATGTCGTTTGGACAGCTATACTACATTGATCATCATTGTAAGTCGTACACTTCATCCAATCTGCAACGTCGACTCAACCAGGCAGACACTCGTTAAAATTCCTGGTTCATGCTTATCCTTCATTTAAATACACGTCTTCTTTGCCATTGATCTTCAGTCTTAACCACCACCGCCTACAATACATTAAAATGGTGAGTCTACCGACGAGCTCGACAGAGTGCCGACCAGTCTCCTGACTCGCTTCTTTTTCCTTTTTGTTACAGGCTCAAACACCCCGACAGAAGAAAGCAAACGAGAAGTTCGCAAGACAGGAGGCGGCAAAGAGAGGAAAGCCGCAGACTGCCGTCAAGAAGAGCACAAAACAGAAGTCGCCGGTATCTATGGGGTGGATAGGTTAGTATAACAATGCCTTGAACTATTCTTCTGAGGATAGGATCGTTGACTCACTTTTTTCCATTAGCGCTCCTTGCGTTTGTCGTTTGCGGGGGGTTGATCTTCGAGCTTTTACGAGTCGTACCCGAAATATGGTTTGCAATTATGTCGTTTCTTAGGCGATGAATTATCGCATCCCGGACTCGGATCGACAATAAACACTGGAGAGAAGATATCGCATAGCTTTTGAAGTTTCTTCAACGTTCGAAGTTTCTAATTGTTGTCCATGTCGCGGCTTATTGTCATATTACCTCCGTTTCAAGGTCGAGAAGAGCGATTGATTTGAGTTCAGAATTTCCTATATACCCGTCCTCTGGCCGACGACTACTGTACAGAGTCTCACTATCGAACATTGTTTTCTAAATAATCTGTGTACCATGTTAGGTTTCTTCGCTCTTGACTTTCTTCTTTTTCTTCTTAATAGCTTTCTTCTTGATGAGTTGCCCGTCCGAGGGTAGCCCTTGAACGTCTATCCGCTCAGATGCTCGTTGCATTTCCAGCCGGACACGTTCTATCTGTCGCATGGCCTCCGCCATTTCCAGATCCTGGTCTTCCCCTCTCTGACCAGTCTGCAAGTCACTATCCAATGGCGATCTGTGCGCTTCACTCAGAGCTAAACTTTCGATACCACTACTGTCAACCTGTAAAAGACTTCGTCCTGACCTAGTCCTTGAATCGGGCTTTTTATTTTTTGATCCTGTAGAAAGAGATTCGTTAAAGTCGACGGTTTCATCAGCTGCAATCTGGAATTTCCTTGGCTTGATGCGACCTCGAACGCTTTTGTACGACCCCACGGAGGGCGCATCCGACGGTATACTTGTAAGATCGATGATAGGAATAGAATCAATATCCAACTCGTCCTTGTTTGATATTTCGTGGACCTGGGAAGAGGGAGTAACTGCATCGACGTAATTTCCGTCGTTATGACCAATGTAAAAAGGATCATCCCTATTCCGTTCCAGGCGACTGAACCGTTCTTGACCTCTATTCGCATTCGAATAACTGATATCCGCACTTTCCAAGATGTTGTCGGCTTGAGTTTCTGAGCCTATTTCGTTCTGGAGGAACATTGGGGCGCTAGAGATATAGTAGAAGCTCCTGATGTCGTTATAAGCATTCGCCTCAACCCACGTATCATATTTCTCATCCGTGGCTTTTGGTAATGTGACGTTGATCGTTTCGTCTAGGTTTAGATTCTCAGGAAGTGGGACCCTCTTCTGAGCGTCTATGGACACAGAGTTCAGATCTAGGCCCTTGAAGAGACCAGGTATGACATCTGCAAGTAAGAATGGTAATTCGTGGAGATCTTTGACGTCCGGTTGCAACGCCTGCTTTGCCAACCGAAGGAGCTCAATAAACTCGGTCGCTCGTTCTTGTACATCCAAGTCCGGGTGTGCTTCTAATCCCTCCAGAAACGTGACCAGACGTGCAAGAACAAGAGTGCAGTCTATGTAGCTGCTAGCAGACCACGTACGGTCAGAAGATATCAATCGCAAGAACACCTTGGGTATCGCTTGTATGTAGAGAGTAAGGACTGTTCCAGGGAGATTTTTGTTATTCGGACTGATGAGGATATTCAGAATACGATCGGGGAAAGACAGGAGCTGTGAGTATTCACCAGCTATCCAAGCAATCGGACCGAGAGCCCCCACGTAGGCAGATAGTGCGTTTTGATATACCTGATGCACATCAATCAAGAAGAGAAAAGATTCTCCTGCTCTAGTTGTCTTCTCTCGAACAGCCTTGACGCGTACCGCAATACTTCGGAGTTCCGCACCTATTCTGGCGCCAACATTTGTGTCGGGAAGGAGGTTCAGGGAGTCGTCATTCTGACCACGTTTGTTCGTATTGATATGAGGCAAAAGCTTCAGAAGCTCCTCTAAAACTTCAACATACCACTCGAAATCAACGATATCCGCATAATTGTCACGAGAACATATATCCAATATACGGCTCACGACGTCAGTCTTGTAGTCAGCTGGCAAGTCATGTGCCGTTTCACTTGGAAGTATCGAAGATGAGGTATTCCCAGATTCTGTATCCCGCCAATTATCAAGGCCTTCAACGGTGTTGTCCCCAGCTTTTTGTCGAGACCCAGAATTTTTGCTACTTAGCAATTGCCTCAACAGACGGTTGACTATATCCTGTAGAGTATCTGACGTCGCCATCTGCACTGCAAGCTCAAGTGATTGAAGCCTAATAGAAATATCCGGATCGTCCAGGCAGTCCATGATGACATTTCGTTGCATTGCAACAAGATGTGGGTGAGAAATGACAATACGATTAAACGCAAGAAGAGCGACGTATCTCACTATATTATGGGCTCATTTCTCAGTACCTAGTTCATTTTTCAGAGTTAAAGAATGGGCAATGAGTCACTCACGATTGGGGTCGGCATCCATAACAACCATGCCCCTGAGTTTTGTCACACACAAGCTTGCAATTTCGTCACCTTCTTGCGTTCCTTCAGCCTCCGTAAGAATGCCTCCTTGAATTATACCATTGATACATTCATAGAGAAGAGACATTGCGGTTGTAGTTTGAATAATGCCTATCAGAGGTCTAAGTAATTTCCGTACTAGACGAGGTTCAAGGGGTGTGAGAGTTGCGAACTAGGACAATTAGCGAGTATGATCTCTTATTATACGGCTTAGGATACCGACCAATTTGATTATTTTGATAGCCATCCAATTATTTCCGCTGTCGACTAGCAGTTCAAAAAACCTTGGGGCTAGTGGCAGGAAGTCGTGAGGCCTCCTCCAACCAAGCTCACATACGACGTTCATAATGGCAGCAATAACGCTGCTATCTTCGTTATGGTCCATAAGGCGTTCTTTGAGCTTTGGCCAAGCCAACCGGAGTGTTTCAGGGTATACCAAGGCAAACCTGTAAAGTACAACAATCGACTTCTTGCGAACGACTGCATTCGAATGCGAGACCCGGGGAAGGAGATCGTTCAGAAGCGACATAGCGAGCGACGGGGTAACAATGTGCGGCAGCGTTGCCAGTGGTAAGGATAGATTCACAACGGACGATGAGACTACATCCTAAACTCCTGCGTGAGACTCATATCAACAAGGGACTGATTGATGCATATTGGTACTTACCTTCTTCAGCAGGTTCGTCGCCAACATCAGCACTTCTGTCTCGGCGCGAAAACTCTGAGCTGCTGCCCAGTAACCAATGCGCTTCTGTAGGTGTCTCGACGAAGACATCACTTCCAGGACGTGGAAGGATGCCCAGGACATGTCGTATCCGAACATTTCGAGGTAGATCAGCTTTAGAAGGGCGATTGTTTTCTTGTCTGTTTGATAATCAGATACGGAAAAGGGACCAAGATCGGTAAAGCAATAAATGAATTTCATTGAATAGGAGAGCACGAACCCATGTCTGGAGACTTGATTTCCGACTTGCATTCCTTCAAGCTATTTTGTATATACTCCGCCTCGCTCCCCTTGTGGTTCCGGAGACCTCTAATGAGGTCATAAAGAGATTTTTCGAACCTATTTCCCTAGATTAGCATTCAGCAATTTAGAAGAGAACCTCATAAGAACTTGCATCGTCGAAGTATTCCTCGAACCTCATCAGTGCCGTGGTAAAGTATCGCAATCAGTGGCCACAGCTTCAGCACCCCACGCCGCTTCGATGTTGTGACTATTGACGGGTGGTGGACCTTCGTTCATGGAGAAGGTGATATATGTATGGTATGTAACCTGTTTTTAAAGCTTCTTTTTCTTCTTGACATGAAATTCCAGCTTTGATAAAGAGGGAGTACAGTACCTTTGAGAGATTCCGTAAATTCGGAGTTGGATGTGACCATCATACATCATCCAGCCTGTATCCTGCCACCACTTCCTCACCGCCTACGGAGGCTGTCAAGAAGCTTATAGACAGGTCGACTGTAAAGTTTGACCACCGACCCTCTCATTAGAGAGGAAACATGTGCTCTCGACCTTTCTCCTACTTTCGCGTCTATATGATTGTGCAATAGAAGGGTTAGCGAAATGGCAACTATCAAAGCAGACATCGAGCGAGGGCTGCAGCTGTCGAATCCGGCGGCCGCTCTCCAGCTTTCACAACAAGCCTCTGCCCTCTTAAAGAAGCCCTATTCCTCATCTACATTACTCATTGCTACTTCCGACGACCCCGAGCAATGGATTGAATACGAGCAACTCTTTTTCGTATGTTTACGGACTGGCGACGACAAATCTGCGCATCTTTGCCTGGATCGTCTCACAGAGCGCTTTGGTCCGGCCAATGAACGGATCATGGGATTAAGGGGTCTCTACCAAGAAGCAACGGCAAAGGACGCCTCTGCTCTTGAGGTGATCTTAAAGGAATATAACAAGATACTTTCGGGAAATGCCGTCAATGTGGTGAGCTAGGTACCGTGTGACTTTTGAACAAATAACAAGTGAACTAAGATAAGGCATTCGACAGCCCATCTTGAAGCGTCGTATTGCGCTCCTGCGTTCGATGAACAAGTACGATGAAGCCGTGTCGGCATTGGTGGACTACCTGGAAGCTTTCCCAACAGACGCCGAGGCATGGTGCGAACTTGCAGATCTGTATCAGTCTAATGCAATGAGCGCTCAGGCGATCTTCAGCCTTGAGGAAGCTTTGCTTGTTACGCCGAATTCATGGAATGTAAACTTCCCTCACTCCCCCAGATGAAAGAGGCATGGATAAGTGTCTAACCTCGACAATAGCTACATGCACGACTCGGAGAAATTCTTTACATCTCTACGACGGCCACCGACCGAAGCATATCCACCACGCAAACGTTATCCAGATCGATTAAACATTTCTTACGAAGCCTTGAGTTATGTGACGATTATGTGAGAGGATTATACGGCCTCATCATGGTATGGTACCTCATACTTCCTAGTGCCATGAGCTCAATGTGCAACCCGAGCGGTACTAATCGGTGACCGGGTTTAGACTTCCACAGAATTGATCGAACACATACAAAGCCGAACCGAACAAAGCACCGACATTGAGGTACCATCTGTCAAGACGCTGGAGGAGCTGAAATCTATGGCTATTCTGAAAGCGGAGAAGCTTATCCAATCACAGCAGAAGACCGCTCACCAACCAGAGGGCCTGGTCTCCCTCAAAGAGCTAGTACGGCAGAAGTAGAAATAGTGTTTCTCGTCACGCATGCAATAATGATCCATGAGATTGCTTCGGGATCCTAAACTATCCGGAGGCGTCTCTAGTTAGGAGCCAGGGTGGGTATCTACCTATCAGTACATGTTCAGTCGATGAACCTTTTCCTGTATCTTTGTTAGTTGCATGGTGGTTGCATCTGGTGAGCCAATGGGTGGTCTGTAGGCTGCTCAGTACACTTTAATTACACAATGCAGATCACACCGCATCATTTTCTCATATACACAGCCCTGTCCTCGATTCACACATACACAAGTGGGAATACTGAAAACCAAACTTGATACTCATTGTTTCTACATTTTACACAGCCGCAGACTCCAATAAAATCGTTATGCTCTCCTTAGGCATTGCTTTCCGGATGGCTCCTACATAGTAGGAACGTAGTGACGCAGGTAATCCTGCCTAGGATGATGAGTCGTCTTCTATAAGGCTGGCTGTACTTGACTACGTAGGTCTTGTCAGCCAGCATCTCAATCCATATCCTCGTTGGGTAACGTGGAACTGGGCGCCGCATGAAGTGGGCTGCTTCGGGCAGCGTACAACGCATACTTGGGAATACACAATTGAGTTGTGTCAACCTTCAACGCTGACTGGGGCAACGTCATTGCAGCCTTTTGCGTCTGTATTCGGTTTCCCTTTTTCCATATTCTTCTCTCGGTTTCGCTTGCATGGGCAGATTCTGTTCCGGTGTTTTTTTGGTTGACGATCAATATTACTTATAGTTAGGGTAATGTAAGCAACTATGTGATGCAGCAACGATGGAATGTTCGCTAGCGCAACTGTACCTGTCACGGTACTATTAGTAGTACGTACTATTACCAACACATGACCCAGTGACGCGTCAAACATAGTAAATCAAGGGAATACGCTGTATCGACGTTACACGCTAGTCCCATCCGGGCTGTTTGGGTTCCAGATCGCCTGGCGGCCCCTCCTTCGCTCCTGCCCTGTGCCCAACTTCGCTTCTTTCCTGCCATTGCTTCAGGCTCTTCGCATCCCAATCTCATAAGGAACGAGAGAAATGTCCTCTTCCCACAGAGACCCCCCGGCGAAGAGGCGAATTTAGGTACACACAAAGCCCAGCCTACTATAATTATCATGTACCTTGCATCGATTGATCTGTTTTCATCCTTTTATTTATACTGAACTGCTACTACTACAACCGATCCGTCCTCCAGCACAGCATAGAATTCTAATCAGAACTACACCCTCCACTTGTCATATCATGAAGAGGAGATTAACAGTAGACACTACGACTTCAATCTCTGTTCACTGACTTCTTGACCCCCGTCATTGACTGATTCACTGCGTCCTGAAGCAATCAATTGCGAGTCCAACCCACAAACCGACCACCTATTCCCTCCGTCCAAAACTCTTATCGATGCCGTGAGTTGCCATGATCAACCCGCGTTCAAGATACCTTGCTAAATCGTCATCGGTTCCAAAACAAAGGCTCAATATCCAAATAAGCGATTCAGGGGACACGTCCGATTCGGATCAGTCGTACACCGACGACGAAGGCTCCTCTGGGGTTGACGTTTCTCCCCCATCAGTCACAGGCAGCCATCCAGACTTTGATGAATGGCACCACCTGCCATACCCAGATGAGCTAGGATCCTCGGATGTGGCATCTCATCCTCGCCCTTCCCGTCATAGTCGTGATCGTGGTCCTGTGCCGGCTTCTCGTTCTAGATCCGGCCGCCGATACACGCGCAGGGACGTTCGCCCGCCGAGAGAAGCGTTCCACCAAAGGGCACAGCGCCGTCACCGGTCTCCTGAATCTCCTGACAGCGCAGAGTCGGTGGAAGACCTTGTAGAGGATTACGGTCATCATCGACCGGATAGAAGAGGGTGGCCACCTATAGCTGGCGGTGCCGTCGGCGGGTACGCCCAGAGTTCGTCATCGGGACCATCCTATAATGTGTTTCCGAATGGGACCGCTGGACATCAACCACATTATCCTCACCCCGGCCCCGCGCTTCCGCCGTCAGATCAACTAGTTCGCTTTGGTCCACTGGCCCACATGGGGCGCTCAGGCCAGTATGGGAATACATCACCGCCTTATGGTTACGGTGGTGGCTCTCATTTTCCTCCACCCCATGCTGGAGGCATGCCTCCCTTTTTTGGCCACGATCAATTACCCGGCCACCCCGGGCCTCATCCCGCACATCTTCCGCCACACCAACCTCGCGATCGAAGTCGAGGACAAAGTCCGCCAGAACCGCCACCACTATCCCATATGGTACCACATCACAGCAATGCACATTTTAGTGGTGCTCCCTTTGCCAGCCCTGATTTGATTCCGTACGGCGCAAATGGATATTTGCCCTTCAATCCAAATTTCCCGCCAATGCCTCCTGGTATGCTTGGTCACCCATTATTTGGCCCAATTCCTCGGCAACCCGGGTCCCCGTCGGTGACTTCGCAATCGGATACTGCGAAGGAAGCAAAGGAAGCAAAGGAAGTGAAGGATGCCAAGGACGAAGCTATTGCTAGACTAGAGAAGTTGATATTGGACGAACGCGCAGAGAGGGAGGCAAGGGATGCAGCTCGCGAAGCTGCTATTGCGAAAGCTGCGGCGGACAAATTGGCGGCGGAGGAGAGGGCGGCTGCAGAAAAGAAGATCGCAGATGAAGCGGCCGCGAATGCGAGAGCCGCAGCATTGGCAGAGGCAGAACAGAAAGCTGCAGAGGCGGCCGTCGCAGCTCAGAAAGCCGCCGAGGAGTTAGCCGCAGCAGCGGCAGCAGAAGCTAGAAAGAGTGCGGAAGAAGCTGCGGCTGCGGCAGCAGAAGAGGCAAAGAAGGCTGCAGATGAGGCTGCCGCTGCCGCCGCTGCTGCCGCTGCCGCTGAAGCGAAAAAGGCCGCCGAGGAGGCCGCAGCGAACAAGCCACCACCAGAGAAGAAGAAACCTATCAAATTCAAAGACGCCGTTGGAAGAAAATTCAACTTTCCTTTCCACCTATGCGCTACTTGGCAGGTATGTACCACCTAAAAAGCGATTTGTCATATTGCCTTACTTACTAGTCCCTACAGGGTATGGAGGAGCTAATTCGTCAAGCATTTCTGCACGTGGAAGTCATTGGGCCTCACGTCGCAGAAGGGCACTACGACCTTGTCGGGCCGAGCGGTGACATTATTCTACCGCAGGTCTGGGAGACCGTCGTGGAACCCGACTGGACTATAACCATGCATATGTGGCCGATACCAGAGAAGCCGAAAGAAGATCCACCTCCAGCGGCAGAGCCCGCTGCACCACCGCCAGAGGAGCCCAAAAAGAAATCTGACGCTCCAGGTAAGTGCATAAGTCGCGCTCACCCGCCTAGATTTGAGTTCTAACTTTGATGATAGTACCGAAGAAGCCGAAGGCAGTCAGAACTGAGGCTGGCTCATTTGCGATGTGGATGATGGGTAATAACCGGCCAAAACCGAAGCAGCCTTTAAAAGCGTGAAAAAAGCCTGAGACTATACAGCAGCAAGATGATCCTTGGAGAAAGAATCGCGCCAGTGATTCTACCACCACGAACAGCGTTAATCACGAGTTAGACCTGCGACAATCGAGACGCAAGACGAAGCCTACATGTTCCAAATACTGTGGTGTCGCATCTCGCCGTAGGTCTACTCTCGCTATTACTACGATTGGCGATCTATCTCGCAACAAGTCGCAGTCAGTCGATATAGTTTCAAGGGGGCATGGCTTTTCCTCTCGAAGCCTCGGGATCGGTTTCTCATGTCTCATTTTTCCCCCTTTTTTTTGCTATTTCTATTCCCTTTCTTGACTCTCTTATTGAACTGGAAAAGCGTTTCTGAAAGCATTGCGTGGTCGTTCTGCAGTTGTCAGCGGTATTGCAAGGCGTGTTCTCGGTATTTTTGTTGTTATTCCGGGTTGCTTGATACCCCTTTCCCACCAGACGATAATGATATGGAAGTGAAAAGATTTTTTGAGAAGGTGATTTCAGTATTAAGTGCAAACTTTTGTAGATCAATTAAGAAGAAAGTTTGAGAAACTAAGTTCTAAATTCTACACAATACATGACTTTCTGTGGAGTTAAGCACATGCTTGGTTCTGTTGCATTTGATTTCTCGCATTTCTACTATAGACTTGTATTTCTATCGAGCAGTGCAACATTCATTGCAATTCATCCATCATGTCCTCATCAATATCAACGTTTTGCTCCCTCTTCCTACCACCGAGTCCACCAGCATCTTTTGAAGCGGCATCATTACGTTTTTGAGCTTTACGCAGATGACTGATATACTCCTTGGTAAGTTCCAGTTTCCTATCGCTGGTTTGTATGTTGTAGATAAGAAGTTCCAGCTTTTGATGCTGTGACTGCAGTTGTTCTTCTAGGGAGAATTCGAGTTCGATACTTGGTTCGGAGGGTTGACTCGTCAAGAAACGAAGCATTGAGGTGTTTGCGTCTTTTGATGGGTGTATCAGGGAAGACGAGAATCCTTCCTGGGCAGCGAGAGCTACGATATATCGCTCAGTTTCTTGTACGCTCATGCTATTTGACAACGCTCGCCTAGAGACATCTGCCGTCGTGACTGCAGCAAAAGTGTTGCCGAGACCGCGGACCGCCTTCTTGCGAAAAGCCAGAAGCACTTGTTGTACTACACCATTGTTATTGTCCTTGAATCATGTCAACTCTTCAGAACTAAAGTATCAACAGTACTTATATGACTTACGGTACGCCATATCGTGTCCCCAATTTGCGCTTCATCTCTTAATCTTTCCCATTTCCCCGATATGAAAACAGTCGCCAAAGCATCGTAAGGACGTGCGAGCGCTCTATATGTCTTTAGTGCAAGAGGTGATGTGATCTTAGGTACTGGCGCAGTCTTGAAATGTTTAGTTGAGAACCAATGAACCGTTTCAAGGAATCTTACCGTGCCCTTATCAAGGAGGTTCACCAAAACCCATTTTTTGTAAGCTTCAACCATAATCAAGCTGACAGCATTTACCACGGGACAAGATATCACAATGCTTAAGAAGTGACGAGCTTTGCTCCATTCTTTTAGTGCCATGTAGATCATTCCGCCATAGAGAAAATACTGAAGATAATCTGCGTAGGTGACTTTCATGGGTGGTTCGAACAGATATGGAGCGATGGCCACGTTGTTTTCGGTCTCGCCCTGCGAATGCTGTATAAAGAGCCGATCTGCTGCACTCGGAATCGCAAATATTGTTCGATCAATAACCGGGCATGCGATCTTGTACGCATTAGCCAATAGGCACAGACGAGTTAAATATAGGTGAGCAATGGTAAAGCTGGCGCATGTTGGGTCCATTCGAATAATCGAATCTCTGATTGGGCGAATCGCAAGGAACGGCTATTTGGAAATGATCAGCTTCCAAATATTCTTTTCTAGCTTCGATGCAAATGTCACCTTGCCATCAACTTCAGCTACCCTGGACACAAAATCTAGAATGACACGCCACTCGCTTGCTGCACATCGGACCTGATTCGGGTCGAATGTTTTCAATAGTGATACCGCCCTGGACCAAAGAAAGTTTCCAGGTTGCAGATCTTCTGGTGCCACATTATGGATTCTTTTTTGATTCGGTTAATGTAGGAATGTAAGACGAGGAGATAGGCGAGAGAGTTGGTTGAAGGATCAAGACCCTGCAACTGTCAGTACCTTGATCCACTCCACGAGATGAAGGTCTTAAACTCACATCTAGCAAACTCTGGACTTTTTCTGGCGTGTCAAGGGTATTTCGAAGATGGTCGCGTGTCGAGATCAGGAATTCATAGGCGTGCTTCTCGTAGGTTTCGTGAGGGGTTGTGTTCGCTGGAGGAGGGAAAGAGCGGAGTCGATCAAGAGCATCTTCCATGTTGACGATACGAATGAGGAACTTTGAAAATGATGGTGAAAGACGAGCTACCTGATAGCTGGATATGAAAGAACTTTAAGCGAATACAGTAGAGGCTTCCGTCTAGAATTCCGACCTGTCTCCCCCGCCAAGCTGTTAATGTTAAAAAAGGTGAAGCTGATCTTTGTTTGTTCTGCCTGTCTGGAGGGAAGCAACCAGTGGAGATGCGTCATTGATAAGCCGCAGTCACCGCCTGCCTCATTGGTCACTATGCCCCGCGGAATCTGTTCTATAATTTTTCTTCCTTCGTTGTTGTTATTCAGAGATGTCGCAAGTACAAATTCTAAAAACTGATTATTCTACGAAAGGAAAAGTGGCACGTAATATCTGTCAGGAGATTCTGGTAGAAATTCCAGAATTGCCAGTTTCATACAGTAGTCTCGTTCGATTCACTACGTTGAGTCATACCGGAATCGGAAGATCCACAATATAATTTCTCGAGCATGTACTCTGCACATCACGCTCTCTAATTCGATATCCCATTGACTGGACGTGCTACCTGAGAACATTACATCTGAAGTGTGACAGACTACACACCTCAGACTCATCTTATTTGATATAGATCTCGCCAAAGAAGCCTCCAACGATGTCTCTAACAGAGTCATCCGCCTCCGAGATCGCACAGAGCGCATCTACTGCCTCTCGCCGACTAGCTACGATTTCGAACGATGGACGCAATTTCGCACTAACAGCGCTTCATACCGCACTGAATGAAAAGCGCGATTATATTCTCCAAGCAAATGCGAAAGATGTTGCTCTGGCGACTCAGGCAGCGGCAGATGGCGAACTGAGTCAAAGTGTCTTGAAGCGACTCGATTTGGCTAGACCCGGCAAATACGATGATATGTTGAGTGGTATCTTAAGCGTGAGAGAGCTTGAAGATCCAGGTATTTACGATCTTCGGCAATAAGTTATGGATAAAATTTGCTGAGATTCATGCAGTGGGCAGGGTCACGATGCGAACGCTGTTGGATGATGGGCTGGTTTTAGAACGGGTCACTTGCCCTCTGGGAACGCTTCTCATAATATTCGAGGCTCGCCCTGAAGTCATTGCCAACATTGCTGCCCTATCTATAAAGTCTGGAAATGCAGCTATTCTTAAAGGCGGAAAGGAGTCCACTGAGTCGTTTATTGCCATAGCGGAAGTTATTTCAGCCGCCCTTTCAAAGACCGAAATCCCTATTGCCGCCATTCAGCTGGTAAAAACCCGCGACATTGTCTCCTCTCTGCTCTCACAAGACACGCTGATTGACTTGGTCATCCCCCGCGGGTCGAATGAGCTGGTGCGATATGTCAAAGATAATACAAAAATACCCGTGCTGGGCCATGCCGATGGCCTCTGCTCTGCATACATACATTCCGATGCTGATGTTTCCACCGCTGTGAACGTCGTTGTCGATTCCAAGACTGATTATCCGGCAGCCTGCAATGCTCTGGAGACTCTCCTTGTCCACGAAGATGTCCTCGAAAGCATCTTACCAGCTGTTGCCGAGGCTCTGCTCGCAAAGGGTGTTTCCCTTCGCTGCGATCAAGCTTCGAAGGCGGCTTTGACCAAGGCTCTTGGGCCGGCACAAGCAACTCTTATACAAGATTCCGTCGAACAAGATTATAAGACAGAGTTTCTGGATCTTGTCCTAGCAGTCAAGACTGTCCCATCACAGTCTTCGGAATCGTCTGCGGTCCAGGCTGCTATCGCCCATATCAACGCACATGGATCCAAGCACACAGATATTGTTATTACCACCTCCAGCCAAGTTGCTGACACTTTTATGGCTGGCATTGATAGTGCAGGTGTCTACTGGAATGCTTCCTCACGCTTTGCGGACGGCATGCGGTATGGATTTGGCACGGAGGTGGGCATCAGTACAAACAAGATCCATACGAGAGGACCCGTAGGGTTGGAGGGGCTAACTATCTACAAATATCTTATCAGAGGTGAAGGTCACATTGCAGCGGACTATGGCGAGTCAGGAAATAAGCAGTGGAAACACCAAAAGTTGGAAATCTAAAAGGTTCTGGGCATTGTCATAATTTTTGAATGAATTTCATTAACAAAGAAAAAAGAACACTCGAGAAAATAGACAATGCACTAAGTGACCATTTTGAACCCGTGCATCGTAATTGAATTCCTGTTCCACCAATTGTGCAGATTTTTGTAAATTTTTGGAGCACGGATATCCACTGACAAATAGCCCGAGAACGTATTTTAATGCAATAATCGCACATATATGTAGTCGTAATTGGTGGAATTCCGTGTCTTTGATTGTCCGAGCCATTCCTCTAGTAAACTCTCGTTCCTCAGACCTTGAAACCGCGAGAACGTCTGCGACCACGAGCACGCTCGAATTTGCGACCCTTGCTTCGGACATATGGTTTCTAATGATTTTCGTTAATAGCCGAACATAGAAAAATCTTTCCCTATTTCCACGTACCTTGTGACTGTGAGGGCCCATGCCGAAGTGCTTGACAGCTTCACGAGCGTTCTTAGGTCCACGAAGCAAGAGAGTGTTGGATCCAGTGGGAGCACGGAGAGCGAGCTGGTCGAGGGTAAGGATCTCACCACCGGCCTTCTCGATACGGGCGCGGGCGGTAGCGGTGAAACGAAGGGCGGCAATGGAGAGCTTGGGGACAGTCAACATGCGGTTGTCGTCGGTGACGGTTCCAACAACGACCACGGTCTTTCCCTTCTGTTCCTCAGTCACGTTGGAGACAATGCGAGACAAGCTGACGGGAGGTCGGTTTGTGCGGGACATGAAAAGGCGTCGGAGGATGACCTTGTTAAAGTTGGCATCGGTACGACCTGCAAGCGAAAAACTGTTAACATCCTGGTCCTCCTTTCCTGACGCCTGCTTTCTGGGGGGTCTCTTTCGTGCTTTCAACCGAGTTCAAGGAAGACATACGGGCCAAGAAGCGATAGAGCTTCACCAAGAGCTGAAGGTAGACGTTCTCGCTCTTGGGCGCCTTTCGGTGTGTGCTGCGCACATGGTGACGGTCCAAATCGATACCTGCCGCAATCTTAGTATTCGTTCAAGATCAATAGTAAAAGAGCTCATTTTTTATTGCAAAGAAAACAAGCCATTGCAGATAATGCATACCCATGGCTCCTGATGTGCGGTGTTGGCGTTCAAGTTGGTATCTGCCGCACGTCGAAAGACTGATGAGATTGATTCTCTAAAATTCGAGATGGAACGGGTTTGTGTGGGCTGAGCCCTACGCTAGTACGCTTTCGTACAGTGGGCCATACAGCAAAGCCAGAGCCGAGGAGAAAGGCACTAACCCTAGTTAGTAGCGTAGCTGAAACGATTAACTGTTTATGATTGGCTGTGCACCCTGTGTTCATCATCATGTTCGTCTTTAGTTTTAGTATGAGTATGTATTCTTTGAGTACAGCCCTGCTAATTGCGGAACTATGATAGGATTCTAATACTAGCGAAATAGCTAGAGGATCAGCTTGTAGATTCTCATTGCTGATGCTAAATCACAATATATAGACATGTGGTTCTTTTGATATGTGGGTGTGTGTGCAAAGCCGTGGTGTTTTCAAAAATTAATGTATATCTATTCTTTTTTACTTCTCCCTCATACCAACAAGGAGATCGCGCGTAATCTCGAAGCTAAGCCAACTGCTGGCCATGCTTGGCGCAACTTTTAATAAGTTAGGAACGATGCCTTTGTAAAGGCCCTGGATACCTTCTTGAGTTACGATGACTCTAATAGCATCCCAGATGGATTTATATTGATACCCCATGCCAGTCATGGTATTGATTTGGAATCTGCGACGGAGGACATCGCTATACCACTATAGTTAGTGACATGGCTCTGGTCTTGGGGCACAGGACTTACAAAGGATATGTGCATGTTTGAGCAACTGCCCCAGAAATAGCTCCGGCAAGGAGTTTTCGCGCGGAGCTGGGATTCTTTTCCCCATTAGGTGTAAGGTAAACACGGACGGACTCGTAAACCATAAAGTTTAGTCCAACCTAGAAATGTTAGATGTATGTAAGTTGCTAAATGCCTCCGGTCCAACTTACATACGGGGCCACACCGGCGACCGTTGGGATGATACCGCGGTAAAGCGCAAGCATACCGCCTTCATTTCTGTACATACTGACCATAGTTTCGAACATGCCGGGCAGCTTTTCGCCGGCTTTTCGTTGGCCTAAGTCCGCAAAGGAGGCAGACTGTATTGAAAGTCTGGTGCGAACAATATCAAGAGGGTAGGTGAATGTGACGGAGGTGATTCCAGCAAGTGCTCCGCAATACAGTCGTTGTATAGGATTCAGATCAGCTCCTGGCGTTGCTTCTATGAACTGTGTAGAGCATCAGCACTGTCTGTATATCATCTGTATAATGGCGAGTGGACGCATTACCTTTTTGTAAAAATTGTAGCTTCCAAATTGCACTGCAGAGTATGGGATGATTCGGATACAGTTGGTTCCATTTCCGCGCATAAAACCCCTCCATCCTTCTTCCTTTCGCATCTTGACCAAAGCCTTCCATATTGACAGTCTGTATTCTTCTCTACCAACGCTCTGAATTTGGAGTAGAATTTTCAGCCTTTCGAGGGGTGAAACGATTGTTCTCGAGACGGCGCCAGCGACACCGCCAGCAATGAAAGCTGCAACGACGGGCTGGGAGAGGTAGTTTTTCGTCCGTTGTAGGAAAGGCGATGTGACAGGCTTCTGCACGTTATGTTAGAAAGGGGAACAAGGCGCTTTTCGCTATACAAATAATTTCTTGCGAGCATGAAAGGAACAATTGTAGCTGTGTGTATTTTTACTTACCGCTGCATATTCGCTAGCTAAAGTAGGTAGACGCGAGGACCCGTGAAGCTTTTCGCCATCCCTTCCCAGGTTATCGTCCTGTGCCGAATCCTGCCGATTGAGGCTCATTGTGTGGGAATGAGGACCGACTTCGACGGAATGACACACTGTCTTCCTAAATCGAACTGTACGTCGGAGTTTTTAACGGAGGCCGTGTATAGATTGAAGGTCGACAAGCTTGATCAACTCGAGGTTAAGGCACTAACACTCAGTTTCAAATGCGGAAAGTCTTCGAATCGGCTAACTGGACCTTGTCGCTACTGATGCCGGCCATGAAGAAAAATAGAAAGCACGTCGTAGCATGTAGTTGTGAAGTGGTTCAAGAAAACATATTCAGAATAGGCCTAACCAAGAAAGCAGAGTATTCCTTCGGAAGCTGTGCGATAAACGCTGGCCTAGTGAGCGGAACTATGCTCGTGACGTGATATTCAAAGGTTGGTTGATTGATTGGCGACGCCGTATGGTTGGCTCGCAATATCACGTGTAGTCTTTGACTGTTTCGTTATAATGTAATTCAGCGGTGCACTGATGTGATATTTAGCAACGGTGTGAATGGCAACCAGAGAACTACCAGTTGTGACTTCAGAGATGAGACACGGATAGAGGCGACCTTGCCCGATAGTCAGTGGTACGGTACTGGATGTACGGGAACACTTCCAGGTTCTTTCGTACGGGAGTACTCCGATAGTCGTATTTCTACGTATTAAAACCAAACATTGCAGATAGTCGTATCAATCGTAATTTTCACTCTCCTTTTCTATATGAGTGCCAAGCCCTGTGACGCCAAGCTTGGCATTTGGTCGCTCAGTCTGCCAAAAGCTTCGACTGGCTGGTTCCGTCTTCTTCTGCCTTCCACACCAAGTCGATCTCCTAGCAACATTCATCCATCAATCTATCATCTTCTCCTTCTGCTGAGGAAGACATAATGTCTCGTTCCGGTGGCACAACTCTCTACGTCACTGGCTTCGGCCACGGTACTCGAGCGCGCGATCTCGCCTACGAATTCGAACGGTACGTCCCAACCGCCGATGGTCCACGACCTCGACCTCTTCGACCCCTGCCCGATTGACTTCCATTACCCCCCTCCTCGTATCTTTCGGTCAGATCTGTCGGCTTCAGAAATCGTGACGCGTTCTCATTGCGCTCCTAAACGTCGTTCTTTACCTCCTTCCCTTGCTATAGTGCGATAGTGATTCTGACGACATCGAAACACCCTACTCTTCTCCCACCCATCGCTTTATTCCATTCCATCGCTGACTACTTCTATACGTCTTCTCAACGTGACTCTCCAAAGGCATAAGAATGAAACTTACTGACGGAAACATCGCAGATATGGTCGACTTGTTCGGTGTGATATCCCTGCACCACGGACAGCTTCCAGTCGTTTGTGAGTAATTTCTGTTCTTCTCGGTGTGACGATCTACTAAGACGACGCTGGTCAGGTTCGCTTTCGTAGAATATGAAAGCCGTCGTGATGCAGACGATGCTTACCATGAAATGCACAACAAACGCATTGGCCGTGATGACCTCCTAAAGATTGAGGTGAGTTGGACAGCTCGATGATATGAATATCGTCCCATTCTAACTCGTTCAATAGTGGGCCCGCACTCCGCCGTCTGCGTCCTGGCGCTTTGACTCCGGCCGTGACCGTCGTCGAGACAGAACTCCTCCTCGTCGAGGACGTTCTCCCTCTCCCCGCCGCGCACGCGGTGACTACTCGCCTCGCAGGGATGACAGACGCGACAGAGACTATGACCGACGTGACCGCGACCGGGACCGTGATCGTGAGCGCGAGCGCGAACGTGACCGATCTCGTAGCCCTGATGAACGTGACCGTGATCGTGACCGAGACCTCAAAGATGATCGTGATAGACATGAGGATCGCGAACGTCGTGATGATGAGCGCGACACGGCCACTAACGGTGACGACAGAAAAGGTAAGCTAACCACTAATAGACGAGGCTGTACAGTTATGCGTTTACTTGAATGCTAATTCTTCGCAAACAGCCCTCGAGCCGCTGCCATCAGGTCATGACGAACTTGACACAGCCGAGTAAATCTGATGCACCAAAATTGTCTTATTGTCACATTTGCTCGGTAGGCGTTCCAACTACCTCTACCTCATGTCTTTTCTGGTTATAGCGATAAATTGCGCTTTATCTGTCGGTCCATCTTGTTTGCGGCGTTAATAAAAACAGATCCCAACACGAGCAGGAAGGCAACGATACGCGTAAGATTCTTCCTTTGCCAGTTTGCCATTAAAAATTTTTTTGTCTTGGAGGCTCCGTATAGCTTTTCGTAAACTTACAGATTTTACTTTTCTTTGTCCTTTCCGGCTTTCTCGCCTTCCTATCTTGTGTGAAATAAAACATCTTACTAGTCTTTTCAATATACAACTACAGATATAAACACAGAAGTCTGCCTTGTACAACGCACTTTGGTACATTTACAATGCACTACTATTCATGAAACATTGCCTAAAAGCAAGATCGAGGGCAGCTATACTTTCCTCCAAAGAAAAAAAGTGCTCGTAAAAATGCGAAGTTAGGTAAGTTTAAAAACATATCACATCTTCTCGAAAGTGGCCATCAACGAACCTGAAGACATAATTAGCCATTTTCAACGCATGGAAAGTATGGGTATCTACGATTTGCTTACCAATAAAAGTTGTCACAAGACGAGATCTGACCTGGCAGATATCCTCAGGCACCAGCCATATAGTTGCTCCCATCTTTCTGGCAATACTGATGCTGAGTTTAGCATTCGCATATGCATCCTCAGGAGTGCGTCCAGCAGTAACCAAGTCATAATCGACATAGCTGCTCTTCATACCACTCAGTACATCCAAAAGGAAAATACCAGTGCCGATTGATCCATCCTTGAAGCTGCGTATCGTCGATTTACCACCTCCCTTTTGTGACATGTCATTAGCCCACCGAATCATTTCCGCATCCGTGATCTCACGCTTGCCCAACCGTTGTGCTAGGGAGGACAGAGTGTTGGTGATATCTTTACGCATAAGCTGCCACACGAGACCCAGTGTCAATGTTCGTTGACCATCAGTGATATCAGCACCCTGTATACCGACAAGGGAGAAGCGGTTCTGCTTGCCGAGTTCAATTGCGTAGTTTGTGTTCTCCACCGCCTTGAAGCGAAGGATCTCCCCTCCAGAAGCTGGAGGTCTGTTGACATGTCTCCAGTTGACACTGCCAGGAATAACCTTGTCGTAAGCCTGCAGAAGGATCGTGCCGTCTCGGAGGTCGTCAAAGAGGGAGTTGACAGCAGGCTGCACATCCAAAGAATTCAACCACAAGGTGAATACACGAGCCTCTCTCTCTCCTTCCGCATCGAAGTCCTCGACCTCAAGCTTCTCTTCTTCGGTGATAGGATCGAGACCAGGGTGGGTGTTGAAAAGATTGGCAACGAAGGCCAAATTTAGTTTGGGATTTCCAGCGACAAGGGACGTCGGAGTCAAGAACTTGCGGCAATCTAATCTCTCCGCATTGGTCAAGACCTGTTCCGCGCGTTGCAGAAGGTCTCTTGTTTGCAAAGGTGATCGAGAACATAGATCTGGTGCAAGCTGGTTGAGTAGTACAGTGTAGTTCTCTCCATCTTTGACATCGGTGGAGAAATTGTTGACCCTGTATTACCAAGATTAGCTGCTGAAAAGACTTGGCGATAAGCAGGCTGTTAGCCTACTCACCTTCGTTCCCACTTAGCATTCTTCAAGTGGTAGTTGAACCACCGGAGCAAAATCTGCTCAGGTGGAAGACGCAAGAACTGCTCCAGAGTCTCATCCTCCTCAAGTAATCGGTACAACTCAGGGTGTAGCTTAATGTCAATTTTCCCCAAAAGGCCACGACGTATGATTTGCCAGATCAATCCCAAAATCAAATGCTCTCGAACCTCAATAATGTCACCACTTCCAATGTTAACAACTGAACATCCGATGCCTTTTGCGGAATTGATAACTATGTTGTTGTTCTCTGTCATGTGAAAGGCATTCAGTTGCTTGATCTTGGTTCCCGGTTTGTTCAAAACACGTTCATCGATGGTGTCCGGCACGCTGTCATTGATGAGCTTTGCTAAGACCAGACCATCTTTGCATTTATCGAACATCTCGAAAGTGTCAGTTGGGAAGGGTAGAAGATTGCCAATGTCTGGATCGCCGGCAAGAACCGCATTGATATGTCTCGTGAATTCAGTTCTCTCATCCTCGTTGATTGTATGGGTCACATTTGCAGATGAGCCTTGGACATGAATCTTGCCGCCGATGCTTCCTTTAGATACATGGCGAGAACCGCCGCTGACAGGGCCTGCAGCGGGGCTCGCTGCTTGAACTGGGTTGGGGACTTTGGCCGGTGCTGCGCTGGCGCCTCGGACCTTGGAAATGAGCTTCGAAAAAAAAAAAAAAATTAACAGCAAATCCTAATAGAAGTCTACATTTAAAAGAAGGTCCTCAAACATACATCGACATAGTCCTCAAACTCCACGCGGCGTGAGCTGTCGAGCTCCACCTCCTTGAGAGCTGCCCTCACCACATCGTAAGGCTGGTGCTCCGACTGCTGAGTGGCTTTGATCGCTGTCGATTCATCGAGATAGCCTTTGTCATCGACATCTAGCTTACGGAAAGCATCCTGTAAACCGAACAGCTCGCTTTGCGGAAACTCTGGGTACTTCCTAGATCATTGTAAGTACGTGAGCACCAGCACACACAGGATAAAACTGCGGAATAAATCGCGTTTATATATTTAATAAAATACCTCTGAAGTTTGAGAAAATTCATCCTGAAAAGCTACCGTGGCTAGAATTCGCAAGGAGCGCGTTGGACAATAAACCAAACAAGGCGGGGTAAGTCCAGTTAACCCAATAATGGAGGAAAGAAGAAACAGTTCGCAGAATAGAATAAAAGGAGATGACAAGAGGTCAATTAAAGAAAGACAGGATATCAATGTTGCCTGGTTGTGGTCATCAAGAGAAATCAGGAGAGATAGAACAGGTATGTTGTCGCCTAACTCGTACTATCACCAATGACGCTGGCTGAGAAGGCTTAGACGTGCGACGGATCCGCGGAAGGTGCCAAGGACGAGGGTGGAAGGTGGGCGAACTTTGGAAAGGAGCGAGGACTGGCGGGGCAGGCCGCATCTGCCAATTACAGCGGCCTGGCCTCCTCCTTCTTTGCTCCAGACGAAAGTGATTAAAGGGATGAGGAAATACACAGTATATTATCTCCTCATTCATATACACTACCTTCATGCTACTCATGAGAATATGCGGGCAGTTCCTTCGCACGCTGAGAGACCTCGACCTGTCGATGACGTAGCCTGGCTTAGTCTTACTTGCGACGGCAGCTCCAGACTCTTCGGAGCATCATCGCGTGTGGGGTGCCGACTTTTTAGGTGTATACTTACTTCTTGCTTTCACGTGGCTGCCAGTTTGGCCAACTTTCTTTCCAATTTTTACTATTGCAATTAATGACTATAGACACCAGCAATTTTCATCTCTGATAAAGGAGCTCTCGAGCCTGCGATTGCAATGAAATAGTGAGCATCGGCTTGCAATCATCTTCGTCCGCAGTTCACCCTTCTGATACACCATCAATAACATACTTATCCAGTCAAATTGGCTCGTCTACCGCGTTTTACAAGGCTGCAAAGGGCGACCATGCCCGCTACGGAGCTGAAGCCATCTTTTCTCGAATCGATCTCACCGTGGTCAACAACGCGAAGTTCAACGCCGCAGAATGGTAATGCATCGGACACAGATACCCTTAAACAAGGCTCAGGAGAGGATCATGTCACATCCTACAAGAAACGACTCAGTTCTCTACGATACCCACCTGATTGCCCACCCCTACAGACAAGATGGTTTTACGCTGTAGACACTCCAAAGTCGAAGCCAGCATTCACGGGTTTGGAGAAGAAAGAGCCACCTAAGCCCTTGCCTCCCGCAAAAAAGTTCATTCCATTCTATATTAAAGACTCCCAATCGATTGAGAAAGCTTTCCAGCAGCTCCTTCAACAAGAAGCAAAGGCGGCTGCAGGAGATACCAAAGGAAGTGAACCGGCACAGAGCACAATCAAGGTTCCCGTCAATGAGGACTACCTGTACGATGTCGACGTGGAAAAGCGAGAGCTCGGGCCCGCATACTGGCTAGGGCCTATCTATGAAGTAAGACGTGGAACATGGTTCTTCCAAGAAGGCTCGATCCTGAGGCCATGCGAAGAAAACCTTGCCACTCAACTCGAAGAGGGTTACCTGAAAATGAAACCTTGGCAACTACAAAACACTCAGAGCAAATTCGCATCAGGAACCGCTCCATTGCCAGACGCAAAATCTCAGGCGGATTCGCCTGTCAAAGAGCCGAAAGCTGTGCATGGCACGACCCCCAAGAAAATTAGCGATGAATCGACAAGGGAGCGCTCGGATAGTCCGGGACGGTCTGGCAATCAGATGTTACTTGTTCATCGTCTGTTTGGTTCATACATGAATAGCACCGTTACTTACCAAGATTCAACGGTGGCGTGGTTAAATTATGACGATTTCATGTCTCGCGTTAGCAGTACTGTCTACCAGAGATTTGGTGCTGTTGGAGGTACAAAAGTAGTGAGAGGGTATATTGAGCAAGGGGCTCAAAAAGATGCGGCAGATACTAAAACCGCAGCAGTCAAGAACTCGTCATCATCGGGTACAGTTGCAAGTGCTGGGGGAAAGGAGATGTGCCATTCAGGCCAGGACAAATCTACAGTACCAACCGACTCTCATGGCACCGAGTCGGCCGGTGTGAAATCCAAAATGTCAACCGGCGTTCGAGCAACGTTACAACGTCAGATGTCTTCCCTCAATGGAGAAAGTGGAGATACTGCTGAGCTGGAAGAAGAGGCGAGAAAACAGGAAGAACAAGAAATGGAGGACGCCAGGGAGACCGAGGGCGAAGAGAGAGATAGAGAGATCGATCACCTCATCCTAGTTACGCATGGAATAGGCCAACGCCTCGGGCTTAGACTGGATAGTATAAATTTCATTTCCGATGTCAACACTTTACGGAAGACCATGAAGTCAGTTTATGGCGCATCACCTGACTTGCAGGCGCTCAATGCACAGTTTCCGGATGCAAAGAATAATTGTCGCGTACAAGTTCTCCCTGTGTTAGTCTCTCGCTTTTCCATCGTGTATTATGAGTAGATACTGACAAGTATATTAGATGTTGGAGATATCTTCTAGACTTTCCCCGTCAGGGTCTGCGCCAGAATCGCAAGGAGTTCGACCTTGCGGATCCCGATAGCTTGTCTACCGAGGAAGAACAGTATCCTAGCCTGGCCGATATCACGTTAGAAGGTGTGCCTGCTGTTCGCAATCTGATTTCAGATCTGGCCATGGATGTTCTCTTGTACCAAAGTGGTTACCGAGAGCATATCATGGGCATTGTACAACGGGAATGTAATAGGATATTTCAATTATTCAAGTCTCGCAACCCAACATTCAAAGGCTCAGTTAGCCTATGTGGGCACTCTTTAGGAAGTGCTATCATGTTTGATATACTTTGTCGTCAAAGACAACACTATCAGACAGGCTTTGAGGAGAAATGGAAAAGACAGGCCACGAAGGGCAGTACGCGCAACTCAACCACTGACTATCCTCTGGATTTCGATTGCAAGGAATTCTTCTGCCTTGGCTCGCCGCTTGCACTCTTCCAGATGTTGCAAGCAAAAACGATTGCCGGGAGATCTCTCGAAAAGGGCTCAACTGAGAGAAGTTCTGCCCTATCTCACAGTCCAGGGGCAGCAGCTCCACCTGTAGGTGATCCAATGGAACAGGCAGTTTTTGAGTTGAACCCAAGTGTCTCCTCTCCCCGATGTGATGAGCTATACAATATTTTCCATCCTTCCGACCCGGTTAGCTACCGCCTCGAACCGTTGATTACTCCGGCAATGTCGGCGTTGAAGCCCCAGCCGCTTCCATTTGTGAAGAAGAGTATTTGGACAGCGTCTGGTCAGAGTCTTTCAAATATCAGTTCTCGCGTAGGGTCGCTTTGGACGAACTTCACAACTGGTGTCGCAAGCAGCTTGCTGAATCGGAGCTTGGGCATACAGTCTGATGGATCCTCAGGCTCGACTCATTCGCGCAGTACTTCCCAACAGTCGACGACTTCAGAAATCAGTACGACTGGCTCGAAAGTACACGACAATGAATTAGAATTTCCAACCCTTATAGATTCAGGAATGGAAACACTTTATGAAGGGTTTCAAAAAGCGAGACGAAATGAGACAACTAAAGCTTCCGGAGATAGTAACGCCAATGTTGAAGACCGCGCGCGAAAAATCAGGACTGAAGAGGCCAAAGTTCGCGCTCTGAACTCCAACGGCAGGGTAGACTATAGCATTCAAGAGTGAGTTATAAAGCCTTGCTCATTTTTCCACCCATCAAATATTCATTGGAGAAATACTGATCACATCAATTTGAATCTAGAGGCGTTTTTGATATATCGCTGATCGCCAGCATCGCAAGCCATCTGAGTTACTGGGCGGATGAGGACGTGAATCACTTCATGTTGTCTCAAATGCTATCAAGGATGCGAAGGAAACGCCAAAGATGAGCTGTCAGAGAAGGATATTCTCAATATAACATCGAATATGTGTATGGAGATGTGCCGAGAGATAGACAGTACCAGCCATAAAGCTTTCTTGGAAATGAGAGGAAATCCCTCTCTTATTGATCATCGTCTACTCCTTACAAGGAAATAGTAGTATCAGTAACCCTAATAACCCTTAACCCTTAAGCTTGGCAGTGTGGAGTCCACTAAATTCTTTTCCTCTTGTCTTCCGCTCGTTTATTGCCTTTTCTCCTCTTCCTTTGCGCCCTCCCACACATCGACAATATCCGACAAGTCCACGACATGGCCACTGCACTTGATAACGTTCTTAATGTCTGGAACAGAACTCGGCAGAATAGCCCTATATACAATTTCCTCTTGGAAGATGTGGAAGTCTACGAAGCCAGTAAAGGCATAGTTCGCGCAAGACTACAAATTACTGCCCGCCAATTGAACTCCAAGGGAGGCTTGCACGGCGCTTTCTCAGCCTGTGTTGTAGACTGGGCTGGAGGCCTGGCCATCGCATCGCACGGCTTCGAGTCCACTGGCGTTAGCACAGATATCCACGTGTCGTACATATCGAAGGCGAGTCTCGGCGACTGGCTTGAGATTGAAAGTCGAACTGATAAAGTCGGCAAAACGCTTGGATTCACCAGTGTGACGATTTCAAAACGTGGGGAGGATGGCCAGCTCAGTGTAGTTGCACAAGGCTCTCATACCAAGTACATAAGACAACAATAGCGGATTGAAATATTTAATCTGCAAACCCGCTTTCTTCTTTGCATCTGGCATGTTAGCACTCTCTTTGATTGCTGGATTCACTCGGATCGCGGAGAGGGATATTCGTCCAATATGCTTTAGATACCTTGTGTTCTCGCTTCTTACGTGAGACAAGGAAATGAGAGGACGGTACATAGTTAGAATTGTAATGATAGAAGATTTCAATTTACGATTATTTTCAATACAGAGAGTAGCATAGTGCAATTGCTTCGACTGGGTTGTTCTGTTGTAGACTTGTCCGCGTAAGCTTCACATCCGTCACTTGATGTTCCTGCCAACGGTTTGTGACTTCCCAGCTTCCCTCCGCTTCCTCCTCGGTCCCTCAACTGATTGATTACGAGAGAACTTTGATCGCTGCGACCGTCTTCCTCAAGCATCAACTACTCGCCAATGTAGATAGCTACTATGGATGAAGCAATTGCTTCTTTACTTTCCTCCCCGGAAAACAGACAACCTGTCCAGACCTCCGCACCCGATGACGCCACCACAGAAATAAAAACCAACTTGACGACATCCCCGACTGGAGAAACATTCTCGTCATTGTCCGGACAATGGCTTTTGAGCTTTCTTGAGACGGCCGATAATACTGTGCTCCTTGGGTCACTTGGCGCTTCGGCGCTTCTCATATATTTCATCCTCGGGAGGTTAGGTCTACTTCTCATCGGCCTGATCTCGGGATTCCTCTTTCATGATTACTGTATGGAGTTTATCGCGGAAAAGGGTTCAGGAGATGAAAAATGTGGCGTTGCTTTGTATTCTTCTCGCAGGCGAAGAGAGCTAGGAATTGAAGTCGCTTCTCGACTTCTAGACTGGACACCTCAGAAGGAAATCCTGAGAGCGGATCAGGAAAGAACCGACACTGCTGCAGTTAATGGGGATACGGCTACATTGGAATTATCCAAGTTCCCTCCGGCTACTGCCGCCGCTCTTACGGGGTTAATAGACTCTATGATGAATGACTACGTGCTGTGAGTGTTTTCCATGTCTCTCCGCCTTGCAGCCTTACAACTAACATTTTGAGACAGTCACTGGTACAAGCCTTTATTACCGACCGACGATTCGTTCCCTCTCTCCTGCAGAAAGGTTATTATCGGCTTTGTGAATTCCCTTTCGACGCATATGACCCGTAAACGCTCGGCAGATACATTTCTTCAATTCGTCACCAATTCAAGTTCCATGATCATTGTGTTCTTGAACGAGTTATCTCTTGCCTTACAAGATGCAACCCCCGATTCATCGTCCACCGAAGAACATGTGAGGCATTACCTGAGAAAATACCCAGACAGTAACTTAGCCAATGTACTGTCAATAGATCAACAGCAGAAGAAACTGAAAATGGTTGCCGATGACATGCTTTTCAACTTCCTGGAGCCTTCTGTTTACAACTGCGACATGCTCAAACAGTTCCTTCGCAGTATACTTGCCGGCGTCGTTCTTGAATCGGTCGTTAATAGCTGCTCAAAGCCAGATTTTATCAATGGCTGGATTGTACATCTTTTGCGGGAAGGCGAGCCGCAGATTATGAATGCGATTGACGCCGGGCTTGAAAGCGCTTCGCAAGGTGAAATAACAGCTCTATCAGGGATCGCAGGGAACGCATCACAGGATTTAGCTACAGCCGTGCCTAGTTTGAAGGCACAGAGGATGGTGCATCATGAACAAGAAGCTCCCACGATACCGAAGGCCAATAGTGTTTGCGTCAACCTATCAAAGGATGTTTCCCAGGAAAAAAAGGATGGGGAGCTGATCCGTGAGAATTTACCAGGAACCGCGCCAAGCTCCACTGAGGAGAAATTATCAAAAGAGGAACGGGAGGAAGCCTCGCAGCGGCTGCTTGGAATTGAGAGTCAAGAGCATAGCTTAGGCGGAACGACGAACATCAATACTCGAGAGGAAGTGGAAGATGCTGTGCAGGTTCTCTACGGAGCTTCTGTTATAGTCGATGACGTTTCTCTGCCTGGTGATAAGACAGCAATAAAAGCCAAGCCGACGACTGAATATATGCTTCAGATAGAGCCTGCTTCAACCCGGTACCCGGGATGGATGATCTTCCGAAGGTATCAAGATTTTGAGTATCTGCACGAAGGTCTTTCCACCTTATCCAGATACCATCATGTTCCCTTCCTGACCATCCATCCTATATTACCTAGTTACCGCGACCAAACAAAGTCATCGCTGGCGAAGGCTTTGGAGCGATATCTCCTGGATGCACTGGAATATAAAGAACTTGCCAAGTCTGAACGCCTTCAAAAGTTTCTTGATAAAGATACTGAACTCAGTCAGACACCAGCTTCTGGGAAAGCGGTATTCAACCTGCGTGCCTCCAGCACATTTGAAAATATGGGAAAGAACGTGTTAGGCGTCTTGTCCAACGCGCCGAAGGGAGTTGCAGGGGGTGGCAAAGCCATGTTCGAAGGAGTGACTGGGGTTCTCGCTGGTGCGAATAGGAGTAGAAAGAGCTTGGATATGACATCTAGAGAACCGAAGAACCCCTCGACTATTGGCTCAAATGACTCACTTTCTGCGAGACGAGACCATTCGGTCCAGCCCTCCCCGCCAGATTTCTCTCAAGGTCCAGATAGCCGCACAGACGCCGAGCAGCCTGCCAGCAATTCGCCTAGTGATTCTGTTGCAGCGACCACAGCAGATACAGGATACCAGGGCCCCACTGCAGATCAATCGTCAGACCAGAATGGCTTGGTCAGCCCTAGATCTTCTACAGTGTCTCCAATATCGATAATAACACTTGAGAAGGATACTTCAAGTCCTGAGATCCGGGAAAATCCTGTGCAAGTACAGAAGGGGAGGGAACCACAGACTAAACTTCGAAATGAAAGCATTGATCAACCTCGCACGAGCTCAAAACCTTCGGAAAATCCTATTACCGAAGACGAAACTCGCGTAGCTGTTGAGCTTATATTTGCAGTCATTAATGAACTATATATGTTGTCCTCTGCCTGGAATATCCGAAAAACATTACTCAATGCGGCAAAGGCATATATTCTGCGCCCGCGCAATCCACACTTGGAACAAATCCGAGTCCTGGTACAAGACTCAATGATTGATTCGAACACGACGGATGAAGCGATTGCTGCCAATCTTATCAAAATCCGAGAAAACTCTCTACCCACGGAGGAAGAGTTGAGAGCCTGGCCACCTCCATTAAGTAAGGAAGAAAGCGATAAACTTAGGGACGAAGCGAGAAAGCTGCTGATCGAGAGGGGTATGCCTCAAGCTTTGATGAGCGTCATGGGTGCGGCGGCATCTGGAGAAGCGCTGGGGAAGGTCTTTGATTGTCTTCAGATTCAGGAAGTTGGGCGAGGATTCATGTTTGCTCTCATTTTGCAGGCATTGAAAGCCGTGATTCTTTAATCAACTATTTCATAGATCACAAACAATTTGTAGAATGCATTTTCTCATCGATCATAGTTAATAACGTGATATGGGTTTCTCCACAAACGGGCGATAAGATAAGAGAAACTAGAAAGTTCACGGTGACGCGCTCTTATTTCATCGCCAACATCAACTACATTTCGCATCAATTCTTCAATAATTCCAAATCCAACGAAGTCATCAATCTGAATATCTACGCGCAAACAGATAAGCACAATGTCCTACAAATCCAAAAAGCGTTCTAACGAATATCAATCCGACGACTTTGTCGTCGACGACGGCAACAACAATAGTCGCGGCGCAAAAAAAGCAAAGACATCAGCAGGCGGCACATCAACTCACAAAAAAGACTCCAACGGCGATGTCTACTGGGACATTTCAAACCATCGCAGGGTCACAATATCGGAATTCCGAGGGAAGAGTCTAGTCAGCGTCAGAGAGTATTATGAGAAGGATGGGCAGGAGCTTCCTGGGAAGAAGGTACGCTTAACCCCTCTCTTGCATTAAGTAATTTCAGTGAGTTGGGCAGTGAGCTGACTTTATGGCTTTTATGTCGGTATAGGGTATTTCGCTTACAGTTGATCAGTTTAAAGCACTCATCGGTTGTCTACCTGAGATTGAGCAGGTGCTTTCTGCGAAGGGTGTTTCGGTTCCCAGACCCGCGTATAATGGTGTGGCAGAGGAAAAGACTGAGGATGGAGAAGAAGAAGCAGAGGCAGAGGGAAAGAAGAATATTGATGCTACGAGCGATGAAGATGAAGACGAAGAATGAAGCTTTAATGAAGCAGTTAGAAATCTACAATCTTTTGATTGGTATCTAGCTCGTGGTGTGATTTGTGGGCCATGAAATGATACAAAAGCAGATATAGCGCCGCACATTCTACCTCGTTATTTGTCCTTGTCGTGCCATGAGTTGTCGCCCAAGGCGTGACCGTGTTTAGAGAATAGAGATGGGGGAACGCTTTTTGGGTGGTGTATACAAGAATCGTATGGGCGATACCTTCCTTTTCTCTTTCAGCAATCAAGATGGGCTGGCCCTTCCATTCGAACAATCACGGCTTGATCACACTATAGATCAACTAATAACCTCTAGAGCTATACTCTCTGGCTTTTTAGCCATTGATTGTAAATCTCTCCAGCCCTGATATATATGCATTCTGGGGCTAAATACTCGCCTCCTGTGTCGCCAAAATATTCGCAATCGAGCCTCCCTTCCACGCATGTCGCGCATCGAGTTTCTTTTGAGCTATACTTTCTTCTCCAGGAACACCCCAACCACCACCACCAGGTGTCATAATCACGATCCTTTCACCGGGTTGCATCTTGATACTATTCTTACCTCCCAGATTGATGATCCTATCTTCCATCATTTCGTTTCCTTCTTTGTCTTTCCTGGGAATCTTGCGAACCCATAGGTTGTGGCCTGTTTGTGCGTCTTCGCCTCCTTCCAAGCCATAGGGCTTGAAGACTCGTCGCTCCGAGAGGATGGAGACTTGGACTGGAATTCGGAATTCAATGTCTCGAATAACACCATCGCCACCGCAATGCTGTCCTAAGCCACCAGACCCAGGTCGTAGGCTAAACTCGCGCAATATAACTGGGTATCGTCGCTCAAAGACTTCGGCGTCTGTGATTCGGGTATTGGTCATGTGTGTGTGTACTCCTGATGTGCCCTCCCAATCTGGACCGGCGCCGCTGCCTCCGGCTATTGTTTCGTAGTATCCAAAGCCCTGGGTTGCTTCTGAGCCAGAGACGTTGCCACCGAAGCCGAAGGTTAGATTGTTTGTGTCACCTTGTGAGGCTGCACAGGCGTTGAAACATCTGAGGATTACGTCTGTGACTCGTTGACTCTGCGCATAACAATCAATTCATATTCAGACAGCACGAATTTGTGATTAAAACTTACAGTTAAAACATTTCCACCTACAACTGCAGCGCTTTCTGATGGCGATAGGAAAGAGTTCTTGGGGATGTGAACTTCGATTGGTTTCAAGCATCCTTGGTTGAGAGGAATGTCCTCAGAAATCAGGCATCTCAGGCAGTAAATGATAGCTGAATATGTAACAGCTTCTGGCGCATTGATGTTTCCTGTTCGAAATATTATCATTAGTCTTTGTCTTCGACGTCAATTGATGTATATATAGATACATACCATAAACCTCAGGACCAGTGCCTGAAAAGTCAAAAACAGCCGCTCCTTTATCTGCATCAATTGATATACGTAGCTTAATAGGACTACCGTCGTCCATGTAGTCAATAGCTGTGAGATCCTGGCCCTTAAACCTCTGGCTCACACTCTTGAGTAGATTTCTGACACTGAGTTCGGCATTCTCCTGGATCTTGATCATATAATGTTGTACAACATCCTGACCATATTCATCAATAAGATTCGAAATCAGGTTGATACCTTTCTGGTTTGCTGCTATCTGCGCTTTAAGATCGTTCAAATTGTCTGCAAGACATCTCGTGCCACTACAGTCTGGATACTGAGCTGGTTCATGGTAAAGCAGTTCCGTGATACGTTCCTCATTAAAGTGGCCTTCTGAAACCAGTTTGTCGGACTTGATTGCCGCGCCTTCTTGGTAGAGCTCTTTGGAGTGAGGCGGCATGCTTCCAGGTAGAATGCCTCCAATATCGGCTGCCACATATTAACATCTGTCTCACAAAGCAATCTCACATAACTTACCATGATGCGCTCGAGACGCGACGTAAAAGATGATCTCATCACCAGCAAACGCGGGTGTAATCACAGTGATATCAGGAAGATGAGTACCTCCGAATTCCGGATGATTGGAGACAATAACATCTCCCGGTTTAAGCTTCCCCCTCCAGATATCTGCTTGAGTCCGTACACAAGTCGACATGCTTCCCAAATGAACCGGAAGATGTGGCGCGTTGGCAACCAAACCTCCATCAGAGTCGAACAAGGCACATGAGTAGTCGAGTCTTTCCTTGACATTTGTGCTCACACTCGTCTTTTGTAAAGCACGACCCATCTGTTCTGCAATGGCCATGAAACGGTGACCAAAAATACTGAGCATAATTGGATCGACTCCACTAGTGCCAGCTTTGGCACCAAGAACATCATTCTCGCCAATATTGATGACGACATGTGTTTCCGTGACAAGAGCAGTAGCCCCAGGAGTCACAACTACTGTTTGAGTGTTGTCAGCGATGATTGCGGGTCCTTTCACGCGGTCATTGATTTCGAGGTCGTCGAGCTTATAGATGGGCGTATCGAGACGTCCTCCTTCAAAAAAACTTTCTTTGTCTGGAACATTTTCTTGCTATCAACATCATGAGGCTTTGCCTCTTTCAATTGCTCGTCAACAGTCTTATCTAATCCTTGGAAGCTTCTGCCAATGCCGCGAGCTCGGACATCGTCAACGATAATATCTCTGTCCGGCAAGACAAACCCAAATTCTCGCTCATGCTGCTTGACAAAAGCCTCACCAAAGGCCCATTCATCACCCCCGTAAAGATCACGAGCTTCATCTGGAGTAGGTTTGATTATCATAAGTGATGATTCAGTGCCTCTATATCTCATATTGAGATATTCTTCAAATACTATCGACTTATCGTCGAAGCCTTGGGCACGAAGTTTTTCTTTAGATTTGCTCTTGAGCTCATCCATTTTAGACTTCAAATTTTTCTGCACATCGCCTGTAGACCAAATCTGAGATTCGGGTTCCTGTCTTTCGTCCACAACATCCGCCAAAGCCATGCCATATGCTGAAAGCACAGAGGAGTATCGGTGCACCAGAATTTGCCGTATGCCTAGACCCTCAGCGATGGCTACGGCGTGTTGACCACCAGCACCACCAAACGTAGCAAGACGGTGTTTCGATGTATCATGACCTCGAGCCTCAGTAAGTGAACGGATAGGTCTGGTCATAGTTTCATTACTGATCTTGATGAAACCATATGCCACTTCATCCGGTGACATCTTGTCTTTGTCCGATTTGAACAACTCATGGTTGATCTGTTCGGTGAGCTCCTCAAATTTCTTACGGCTTGCTTCTTCATCCAGGGCTTCATTCTCATTCTTGCCGAAGATCTTTGGGAAAAATTCAGGTAAGAGCCTTCCTAAGAACAGATTGGCATCTGTAACAGTCAATGGGCCGCCTTTCCGATAACAGGCCGGCCCAGGATGTGCGCCGGCAGATTCCGGGCCAACAACGAAGAGGCCATTGCGGAAGAATAATTGGGAGCCGCCCCCAGCAGCAACGGTATTGATATCCAACTGCGGAGATTGTATGGTCACACCTGCAGTGGTTGTTTCGAAGACATGCTCGTATCTCCCTTCTCCATAACGGCTGACATCGGTACTTGTACCACCCATGTCAAATCCAATGACCGGCGTCTTCGTCTCAGGGTCATAAGAAGTCAGAGCATAGCCAACAACCCCTCCGGCTGGGCCTGAGAGTATAGCCTTAAGACCAGAAAACTGACTAACGTCGACAAGACCACCATCTGATTGCATAAATTCGCAGCGTGCACTTTTATGGCCGCTGCTTTTCTGCACAGATTCCGCACCTAGCCCGCCTTCAAAGCCCGCCTGAAATCCAGCAATATATTTCTTGATTGTGGGTGTCAGATACGCATCTGCACAAGCAGAAGTTGTTCGTGGGACTAGCTTAATCATCGGCATCAATTCATGGCTGAGACTAATGTGATCAAATCCAATTTCTCGAGCCAATTTGCCGACAAATGCCTCATGGTCTGGAAAAGTATAACCATGCATGAGACAGACAGCTATGCTGCGGAACCCATCGTCGTACAGTTGTTGCAGCTGGCTCCTCACGGCATCCTTTTCTGGCCTCTGCAAGATCCTCACTGCCTCTGAGGAGAGACCGCGGACTATTTCTGCATCTAATGGCGTTTCTTCACGGGGCTGGGCCTCTGTACGTGTCCGTTTCGGATCTTCGGCATAGTCTTCTAGAGTTACCCGTTCGTCAATCTCGACGACTTTCTCATATAGCACTTCTGGACGTCTGATTGCCAAATCGAAGATCTTTGGACGAGACTGGTTTCCTATCTGCAAGCAATCCTTGAACCCCTTTGTCACTATAAGAGCGATTCTTTCACCTTTTCGTTCGAGAAGTGCATTCGTTGCGACGGTCGTACCCATCCGAATACTTTCAATTCGGGAGGTATCAAGAGGTTCGCCTCGTGGGATCTCGCGGCCGGTGAATTTGGACAGTAGCCGGCGAATACCCTCTAGTGGTGCGTCGTCATAGTTATCGGGGTCGACTGAAAGTAGCTTGATTACGATATCGTCTTCTAGTTTCCCTGTGCCTGGGTTCCCGACACAATCAGTGAAAGTACCACCCCGCTATCATTGCTGGTTAGCAACACACGTACGCAGGGTTGTAATCATGGACGAGAGCTACGAAGCAATGCAAGAGGGGGAAGTTTACACACGTCGATTGCAATCCGTATTCCTCTATCTGGCGGGGCCATTGTTCGAAAGCTTTTCGATCGATGGCTGTAATTAATATTTGTACTGGTTCCCCGCGGTTGGACACTCGAATGTGCCAAGCAACGAGTAGCTTATAGGTAAACGAAATATGCCACTCGCTTGGTTGCGCAGCAAATCTCATACAAAACTGTACAATATGAACGTGGGGAAGTTGACGGTATCGCAAACTGGATGATGACGAAATATCGATCCATTCAATGAATGGTTCTGCCACCGCCTCGATACCTCCCCACGTATGGTTATCCCATGTATATTATTATAATTATACTACATGCGCATGTCCGATGGTACGGCGAATTCAGCAGGTGAACTACTATACGACCCGATATCTGGTTTATTGTAGATTGTCTATATTTTTTTTTTTTTTGATATGTTCATAGCGGCCCAGCACATACAGACAGAAGCCAAACGGAGCTGCTGCCCCTCCTTCTGACCCAAGGTTCATCATCATAAAGACCTTGTCCCTGTTCCTGATCCCGTGTCCTTCAACGTAGCAGCGGTGTGTACTTCATCAACCACAATATTCTTTGGAAGAAGACCGGGACATTACCCAAAGTCAAGCGTCTCTCTATACCTGGTCCGCAAACTCCTCATTGTGTCGTGCCTATGTCAAATTCGATATAGGATGCTGTATTGTGAGCGGAGAAAAAAGAGAAGAGACGAGTCAACAGAGATGGAAAAAGGCTAGCGCAATGCAAAGCATATCACCAGAAAGACAGTCTTATTGGGCAACTCCGGGGCAGCTCCACTTCTAGCAGGGTCGCTCTTGCCGTGCGCGCGGTTTCCCCCTTTCTCTCCAGCCAGCCAATTAAACGACCCACGTCCCTTTCGTTCTAGAGCTTCTTCTCTTCTTCTTTCTCTTCTTCTTCTTCTTTATTACCTTTGTGTGTCCTTTTCGTTTGTGGGTTGTGCTGTTCGTCCTGGAGGGCGCTTTGGTGTGATTTTGCATCTAACACTGCTCGAGTATACTGGTATACATCTGCTCCGATTAGCAAGCACCACCACATCGCGGCTTGACCGGATCTCCATACACTCGTCGAAAGTAGGCGCTCTCTTGGGTTCCGGATTTACGCTGGTCATAAGTGACGGAATTGTTGAGGACCAGCAGTTAGTTTAGTCTGTTGTTACACTGCGATTTCTCGCAACATTCGGACGACGACTACGCACACAAGACACCCATCGATCGGTGATGGTTTAGAGCGAAAGGCCCACCGAACTGGAAATAAATACTCGCTTCATATTGAATATAATACGTGACCCGGCGCCATGACTGTTGGATTATGAAAATACCGGTTTGAGTCTTGGTTGCACGTCGGAGACACTTCGTTGCATGTTGATATGCTTCGGCTGCTTTACTCGGGTCCTGAAAGATAATATCAAAAATATATGGCACGGCGGCTAGTCACGTTTCAAAGCTCATATTCAATCAACAACATCCCGGTGATGAAATCCAGCCGATCTGTATAGTCTCATTTCGCCAGTATTGACTTATATAATAACATTGCCAGACATTCAGAGCATACGGCCCTTTCAACCCCAACGGCCGTCGAATGCTAATATGGAGGATCCGGTCAATATATCGAGCTCTTATAGTGGAGAGCATAGCACAAGAAATGACCAAGAGAGGACCGAGTCAAGTTCCACATCGCCGCAGCGTCGCCGACCGCGCGGATCTTCGCAAAAGGCAATGCTTTCAAAAGCTTTGGCAAAGGCGAACACTGCAGTGCTGCTAGATAATGCAGAAAATTTCGAAGGTGCCATTGAAGCTTACCAAGATGCGTGCGAGTTGTTGCAATATGTTATGCTCCGAAGTAATGGAGGCGATGTGGAGAAGTACAAGTTGTTGGAAATTGTGAGTGGTACAAGTGGAACCATCACCGCCTGGTCTATTTTAGAGCAAGATTTCGCTGACAACTTATAGCGCAAAACGTACCTGAACCGCATTCAAGAACTCCTACGGATACAGATCCCCTCCAATCCAAAAAAAGACAAGGCACTACCTGAAAGGCCGCCGAGCGGTCATAGCTCTACACCACTTGATACACCAGTTGAGCAGGACTACGCTGAAGATGACGTGCCCCCCGTACCTAGCCTGAATACCGTGCGATTGCCAAGTCAAAATCTGTTTGCCGAACCGAAAACAGACATGGGCGGTAGCACCTCGCGGGAACCAGAGACCGTTGCAAAAGGACATCCCTCGCTTTCCCCTACCCGCCAAAGACTTGTCTCGGACTTGGCTGATTATCAAGATGATACGGAAACGCAGAGTTCAACAGCGCACGCGTCTCATCTCTCTGAAGGCCAAGCTCCTCTCGATGCTACTCAATCTACTTCATGGCTGGACACAATCGACGAGTCCGGGACTTCGTCGCCTACATCCACAAACACCAAATTGTCTCTATCCTTGGGTGGCACACATTCACATCACGCAAGTAATGGCACGGAAGCAGAGTTTGATGCTGCGCTAGATGCCGCAGTTGAAGCAGCCTATGACGAGGGTTTGGAACCCGCGCTGAACGAACAGGAGGGTTTTTATGATGATGACGATGATTACGATGATCACCGAGATGACGACTATGACCATGATGATGTAGTATCAAATGCTAGACGAAATATTGAAATTGCCAAGCAGCGAGTTCGGGAAGCTGAGATGGAGGCCCAGGCTGTTATGGCACGAGGCTTGCAGCAGCGGCTTATGATGCAGGACGAATCTGTGCTTGTCTCTACCTACAATCCTGATGCAGATTATATTGACGCGGAGGCCGAGGAGGAGGAACGGATTTTAGAAGAAATGACGAAAGGTTATGTGATGGACGATTTTGAGTTCAATCTCCATACCAAAACCGCACTTCCCAGACAGTCAGACTCAAGTACGGTCTCCGGCAGAACATGGGGCAGCTCGATCACATCAACTTCAGCAAACTCAGCCACGGCCGGTACTTCTCTTTCAACGTTGGCAGAAGAAGGTATTTTGACCGATGCAACAATGCCGACTAAACGACTTCCACCGGTTCCGAAGATACCATCGGGAAGCACACAGCAACCTATTGCGCCCAACATGTCACCTTCTGCGGGCGTAAGAGCTCGTCGTTTCTCTGGTTCTAATACGAAGCAACTGAAAATCGACACTAAGCGTGTGACTGCGGCCTATGACCAGACCAAGAAAGAGCCCTTTTCAGCACAACCCGCCGGTCTTCCATCGCCAGTACTACAGGCTGAACCCAAGACAAGTCTGCCGATATTGACTAGTGCAATGTCTAAACCATTACCGAGTGGGCCCTTTGAAAAGAAGGGTTCATTTGATGGTCCAGCAATAGGCCAGCGTAGTTCAAGTCTGACAAGGATGCCTACTCTTGAAGTAGAGTCTGTTGCGCGATCTGTACAATCCTCGCCTCCCAGAACCATCAACAAGATAATTTCTGCTCCGGGCATACTTCGCAAGAATACCTCATCATCTAGTTTAGCAGGCATGAGAGCAAGGAATATGTCCGTGTCGACCCCTGACATTAATGAATCTCCTAATACGCCATCGGGCAGCTATTTTCCTGCCTTTGATTTCCAACGACAGTTGGCAAATGGTCTTGTACCCGCAATGCCGACGCCGAACCAAGCGTCATTCTCCTTGTCGACTTCCAAAAGTCTTCGTCTCTTTGATAATGATATACACTCTCCCACTACGCCTGGATCACCTAGTTCAACAATTACGAACGCTCCTATACCTTTGGAACCTTGTCCAGAATCTTTCTTATTGCGTCCTTTCTGGCTTATGCGATGTCTTTATCAAACCATTGCACATCCACGTGGTGGATATCTTTCTACCAAGCTTTTCATACCCAGGGAAGTATGGCATGTGAAGAACGTCAGGATCAAAGCTATTGAAGATAAGATCTCACTCTGTGACTTGTTGACCGCAGCACTTTTAAAGGTCGCTCAGGTCGACACATATGATGCGGATGCTGTTTTGGAAGAGATGCAGACCTTTGAGAATATTCTAGATCAAGCCCAAACCACATTTGCAAAGAAACTTGGCAACGAAGTTGGGGTCCAAGGGGCCCTTCCATTGTTCAAAAACTCCAATAGTTCTGAAGAGTCGCCTGTCAGTACTGAGAATATGGCGTCAAGAAGTTCAAGCCAATCTAGCAGGTCTGTCCTCACTTCTTGGAGAAAGCTTCGATCGAAGAGCTCGGCAGCGGCGAGCGCAAACACACCTTCATCGACAAATAGGGACAGCGGCAAAGGCGGTCTCAGTATGAGCACTTTGCCTATGACAGCCTCCCCTCCTAGTGGTCGCTTCACTAAGCGGGATGTTATGCAGCTTCAATTGACTGGTCCGAATGCGAATTACATGGGAGCATTGGCGCGATTGTTCGATGCCGCCCAGGTTCTGGGTAAGTTTTTTTTGGTTATTGCTGCTGTAAACTCTACAGACTAAACTAATGTTCATGCAGACCAAATCGCGCGCCAAGTTGAAGACCCCGGACTCAAGCATTCATCGCCCACCCATGTCGGACTGGAACTGAGCACTCGTCACGCTGCAGAATTTTTGGATTCTATATCTGCCGCTTTGCTCTGAATGATGTTGGCTTGCTACTCGATAAATATATCAAACGAGGCACTGAATGGGTGCTTGTATAATGAAGCTAAATGATTTTTGGCATATATTTCTTCTGTATCTTCTTTGGTCTATTGATGATGAACGATACTTGATGAGCTTTTTCCTCTTTGAGATACCAAGATAACCGTTGATAGTAATGCATTTACATTTTGACTTATTCTGGGCACTGAGAGCGAGTATTGTGGGACAACGTACTTAATAAATCTACAATAGAGTTGATGCTTTTGTATGGCAAATTGTGTTGGCATTGGCCCGTTGGTGTGGGGATAGCCGATCATAGCGGGAGCGCGGTAAACAAACAACAGCTAAATCTACCACGCGTCGCTTTTTCTCTATCCTGAACCCTAACGACGACATACCGACTTATACGACCATCTTGCTCTAACTCCTTTATCAAGATAGCCGTACTTTACGCCATATCACTTCTCACGTATAATCCATACTACTAACAAATCTACGTCGCGCATCTACTCATGCCACGCCCACCAGCACGACGGGCTCGTACTGTGCGCCAGGCAGCGGAAAAGGGCTCTACTAAACCGGTTGAGAAGAAATGCGAAGCAACAGAGAATGGATCGCAAGCAAAAATCGCAACGCCTCAACGAGCAGGTCAAGGTCAAAGCAATAATGACACCCAGCACGGCGCTGACCTGACTCCAACAAGAGATCCCAACGAAAATGTCATCGCTTCCTCGCCAGCAGAAAACACAACGACGACCAGTATTCGACCCCCGACTCGAGCACGCGGTTACTCCTCTACGCTGTCCTTGGTCGGAAGAAAGGGAGACTTCAATTCACGAATTGGCAGCACCCCTGGATTCGAGAGCTCTATTTTGAGCAACTTCAAGAAGCGATCGAGGCAGCCGAGTCTGTTACAAATGATGCAAGCAGATGACGAAGACTCGTCGGACTTTGACGACGAGGATTTCCTGGGTGGCTTTAGCCCGCAGGATGAATCGACACCGTTGAATGTCGCCAGAGTGTCGAATGCAGCTGAGAGGCAGTTGGCAGTGTCTCCTTCCCGTCGTCCGTCGATGGTCTCAGCGCCGTCATCGACGGATTCCAGGAAGAGGAAGCGCCACTCGGGAGCATTCAGCAACGAACACGCCGAACCAGTTATAACCTCGTCAAGAAGTACTTCAGCGTCTACACTTACGCCAGCTCCGGAATCTCCAGTCGCTGGATCGAGCGATGAACTTCCTAGCTTTATCACGGCGACACCTATGAGTATTTCTACGGCAAGCCCCGTACGATTGACGACGGTCGACGGGCGGACTGCTGTAATATCAAAGGAAGCGAAGCCTTTGCCGAAAGTAACCACCCTCAGCCTACAAACCAGATTCCTCCCACAACGTCGGATCCGTCGTCGTCAGCTAGCGAATAACAGCGACGACGAAGAAATTGATTCAGCCGATGAAGACCCGGATGAAGACGAATTGACTCGCGAACTCATGAGACGGCCGCAGCGGTCACGAAAGAAGGCACTGTCTACCGCAACTTCTGGAAAGACGAATGCGAAACTGGGCAAGTCAAATAGAAGCGGGAAGCAAAGCAGAAATGACAATATTAAAGCTACAGGCAAGGCTACTGATTCTGGGGGTAGCAGATCGCAACGCACGTATTCTCGTCAGGCCGCGGACAAAGAAAACGACTATCTTTCCGATCATTCTTCGGTTCTCTCTTCACCACCGCCAACGGAGGATCTGGAATCGGATCTTGATCTGCCATCACACACCTCGAAAAAAAGGATAGACAGTCGCGAACTGCAGAACGCAGCGCGCAAGTTTGCAGAGGTGGATCAATGGCAGATGGACTTTGAAGATGTATCTAATTTTGAGAGTAGTCCTGCGCGGTGATTCTGCGCGGGCGTGGACTAGTGTTTTATGATGTTTTGCTCGCTGTGTATGATTCCAATTGTAACTGAAGCGGTTCTGTTAGCTTCTGGGTTTGTCTAATAGGAAATGTGGGGTCCTTATCTAATGGAAAAGGCGCGCGGGGTCCAATGACAGCCGATGCTACCCTTTCGTTCAACATAAAAACACGTTCAGAACTCTTCATCCTTTATTCATCGTCAATTATTCTGAAAATCTGTGCAAGTATGACTTCTACTGATGGGATTCTCGCGGGTAAATACCCTGCAAAAGCACACGCTCGTAGAGTCGTCGAGTATCTGAGACAGAATGGTTTCCAGGGCGATGGCGTACTTTATCTGGAAGCTCAGAAGACGAAGATGATTGAAGACAATGATTCTGAGCAGCCATTCAGGTAGGCTGCGCTGAGGCCTAAAGTTTGTGACTTGAATGATCGCAGCATAGCTAATTCTGAGAAGACAGCGTCGCTTCTTCTTCTATCTCTCCGGGTGTTTGCTCCCAGACGCACATCTCACCTACCACATCAGCACCGATAAGCTCGCCCTATTCATCCCTCCTCTAGATCCAGATTCTGTCATATGGTCTGGCCTCCCAGTTTCTCCATCTCAAGCCAAGGAGCTCTATGATGTTGATGAGGTCTTGTTCACGACAGATATCAACCCTACTTTGACCCAGTTAGCATCGAAAATTGGCACAAGCGGATTTGTATTTGCCATTGATGGGCAAATATCTGATGATGTCTCCTTCAAGGACTTCCCAGATACCGATAAGACGGCTCTCAAGACAGCGATTGAAGAATGTCGAGCTGTTAAGGATGCATACGAAGTTGCCATGATTCGCAAAGCGAACGACGTTACTGCGCAAGCGCATGTGGCTGTCCTCAAAGCAGCCAAGTCGGCTACGAATGAGCGAGAGCTCGAAGCGGCTTTTATTGGGACTTGTATTGCGCAGGGTTGTCGCGAGATGGCGTATCATCCTATTGTTGCTAGTGGAACAAGCAGTGCTACCTTGCACTACGTCAACAATGATGAGCCTTTGATTGACGCGTCGACGAACAAGAAGAAGTTGAATCTCCTACTAGATGCTGCGGGTGAGTACAAAGCTTACTGTGCTGATGTCACTCGCACATTCCCTCTGTCAGGCAATTTTTCACCTGAATCTCGAGAGATTTACGACATAGTACTAGAAATGCAGAACCAATCACTTGCCATGCTCAAGGAAGGTGTTCTGTGGGAAGATGTACATATCACTGCTCATAGAGTTGCGATCAAGGGGCTGCTCAAACTCGGAATACTGCGTGGCACAGAAGAGGAATTGCTTGAGAAGCGGATCAGTGTCGCATTTTTCCCGCATGGGTTGGGACACTATCTTGGAATGGACACACATGATACTGGTGGCCATGCGAATTACGCAGATAAAGACAAGATGTTCCGGTATTTGCGTGTGAGGGGCACACTTCCTGCGGGAAGTGTGATTACTGTTGAACCTGGTGTATGTCTTTAGTTATTCTGGAGACTTGCTTGTTGCTAATTTGTTTTACAGGTCTACTTTTGCCGATTCATGATTGAGCCTTACTTAAAGGACTCTGAGCTTTCCAAGTACATTGACGCTAATGTCCTGGAGAAGTACTGGGAAGTTGGTGGAGTACGCATCGAAGATAACATTCTTATCACCAAGGAAGGATATGAAAACCTTACAACTGCACCCAAGACTGCTGATCAGATCGAACTAATGATCAATGGATCATGATTCGGTCCTTGAGGACGGACGGTACTATGTAGCAGAATATTGAAGAGGCTAGCTATTAGGAGCTACACAAGCTACGATCATTCGCGTTAATCGTACTACATACATCTATGATTCAAATCAATCTACACCAGTTACATCGCATAAGAACACGGTAGAATGAAAGGAGTCAATGAAGTAGAAGGAATCAATGTAACATTCATTGTAAGTAAAAGCAATACCCAACGGCTATTCGCGGACAGCCCCGCTTCGTTGATAGCAACCATGCTATCTATGTTCTTCACATAATTAGTTGCTCAGTCTCTTCTCATCCATAAATTGGCACCATACATCTACATCATTGCATCTACAGATGCAAGCATTCTGCAGCCGCAGGATACCATTACCATCTATTGTCTTCTACTACCCTCGCAGCAAACTTGGCTGCAACATTCAGACCCGCGCATTGAACATGGCAGCAACCACGCCAATCCTCCGCCCTCGTGACCCCAACACGTTGAGCAACTACACAGCCTGGCGCTCTCGTCACATCACCGCTAATTTCGAGATTGATTTCAGCAATAAGAGACTCACCGGCAATGTGATTCACCAATTGCTCTCCAAGACGCAAGCCGCGACGCGGGAAATTCTTCTTGATACGAGCTTTTTGGACATTTCGCAGGTCAAGGTGGATGGCCAGACGGCGCAGTGGGAGTTGTTACCACGCTTTGAGCCATATGGGAGTGCACTGAAGATTATACTGGAGAAGGGTGTTGAGGAGGGCAATACCGTGGAAATCGATGTGAAGAATTCTTTCCACCTATCGTTGGATGTTGGCTGATGAAGTGATGGTGTAGATCGATCTTAAAACCACCGAAAAATGCACTGCGCTGCAATGGTTGACCGAAGCTCAAACATCAAACAAGAAACACCCTTATATGTGTATGTCTGAAGAAATTCCTTACCCATAAACGTTTCTAATCATAGAGTATGTAGTCTCCCAATGCCAGGCTATCCACGCTCGTTCCATCTTCCCCTGCCAGGATACACCCGATGTGAAAACGACTTTTGATTTCAACATCACATCTCCATTCCCGGTTGTCGCTAGTGGATTACCTGTTCGCGATGCCAATACGAAGGGAAACAATCTCTACAAGTTCAAGCAGAATGTTCCAATTCCTAGCTACCTTTTCGCCGTGGCAAGTGGGTGCGTATTTCCCTCTTATACAACTTTCGATTCAAGTATTGATGCTATCTTCTAGAGACTTGGCAGAAGCCCCCGTCGGCCCAAGAAGCGTGGTTGTTTCCAGCCCGGACAAGATTGGTGATTGCAAATGGGAACTTGAAGCGCACACTGAGAAGTTCATTGAAGCTATCGAGGTGAGTCAAGGATCGCTTGGCTGCGCGAATTTGATTTAACCCACTACAGAAAATAGTATATCCCTACGCATGGGGCGAGTACAACATCCTTATTCTTCCTCCCAGTTTTCCATATGGAGGAATGGAGAACCCAATCTATACATTTGCGACTCCAAGTCTGATATCAAAGGTGCTACTTGCAGGATCCAAGGAGAGAGTGATACTAATTAAATTATGATAGGACCGAGAAAATGTAGATGTCATCGCTCATGAACTGGCCCACAGTTGGAGCGGTAACTTGGTCACCAATGCGTCTTGGGAACATTTCTGGCTGAATGAGGGCTGGACTACCTATTTGGAACGTAGAGTGAGTATCCGCCTACCTAAGAGTTTGATACTGTTCACTAACAACCGCGTCATAGATCATGGGTGCAGTGTGAGTAACTCGGAAAGAATTGTAATTCAACTACATATCACTAACTCAAACAGACACGGTGAAGCACATCGTCATTTCTCAGCCATCATCGGCTGGGATGGACTCGCGGATTCTGTCAAAGAGTTCGGCGAGGATAACGAATTCACCAAGTTGGTCATCGATCTAAAGGGCAAGGATCCCGATGATGCATTTTCCAAGGTTCCCTACGAAAAGGGATTCACCTTCCTTTTCTACCTTGAGAACTTGTTGACAAAGGAGTCTTTTGATAAGTTTATTCCTCACGTGAGTGGACTCTCTTCTGCCTCTCACTCAGTGTAGTGTGAAATACTCAAACAACGTGCAGTACTTCTCCGTCTTTAAAGAGAAGTCCCTCGACTCCTACGAATTCAAATCCACCATCCTCGACTTCTTCGCCAACGACCCCGTAGCCACTAGACGTCTCAATGATGTCGATTGGGACTCGTGGTTCTACTCACCCGGCCTTCCCCCCAAACCAGAGTTTGACACCTCCCTGGTCGACATCGTCTATGAATTGGCCGAAAAATGGAAATCTCTCTCTTCTTCCTCCCCATCTTTCACCCCATCAAAGGAAGACATTAAGGGTTTGAGCGCAAACCAATTCATTGTCTTCCTTGAGCGAGTCACACTCTTCGAAAATCCAGCACTAAGCTCAAACTCGTTCCGTCTGATGGGTCAGGTGTATGGGTTTGCCGATAGCTCGAATATTGAGGTGACGAATCTTTATTTCAGGTTGGGGTTGAAGATTGGTGATAAATCGGCTATTGAACCTGCCGTTAAGCTTTTGGGTGAGATTGGAAGGATGAAATTTGTTCGTCCTTTGTAAGTTCTCCCCATATCTTCTGGCTCTTTGAGAAAATTGCAGCATACTGACCAGGCTTTCTTTTTTACTTATTTTTTTTTAGATTCCGTGCTCTCAAAAATGTTGATCGCCAGATTGCTGTTGAGACTTTTGAAAAGTACAGAGATTTCTACCATCCTATTTGCCGCGGAATGGTTGAGAAGGATCTCGCAAAATGAGTAGTTAATATGTCTATTATATACAGAAGAATACTAATAGCAAACCATATGAATTGGCTCGATTAGTGATGAGATTGTCTTTTGCATTAGTGCATCGTAACGGATTAATACAGTACAAATAACGAGACAGCCTACTTCATCCCACCAAGCTTCATATCAATACTCCTAGGTCCAAATATAGCCTTCTTTTGCACTCCTGCAACAGATGCAGCAACAGAGTCCGAACCCACAAGATCAAAAATAAGATCCGCTTCATTTGTCTTCGCTAATTCCGAAAGCACACGACGCATATAAGCTACCACAGTAGCTACTTTGGTCCAGTCAAGGTCACGGCCATCGTGTGTAGTGCCGCTTGCTTTCCATATGTTTCTCCATACCGCTGCACCGAGGACGGCGTCGCCTTTGACGAGCCCTTCGTCGTAGGCGGCGAGGACGCCGCGCCATTGGATGAAGAGATCTTTGAGGTATTTGTTGCGGATGCTGCGACTGGAGATGTTGTGGAGTGTTGCCATGCGCTGCTCGGCGTTGTGAGAGAAGTGGTCGAATAAATGACGAGAGTGGGTTCGTACGCTTTCAGGCGATGGTAGGGCGCGGATGCGGACTGTCAGCAGATACATGTGCAGGAAAGTGACCTGCGACCATGTAGAGAATGTAGGAAGTAATTCAAGTTCTAGAATAATTGCATATGAGTAAACGTTCATATGACAAAACATCTGGTTACCAATTTACCTTTATACCACCATCCTTCTCCAACCCCAAGCTCCTCACCATTCGCGGTCTTGGGAACCTCGACTCCTTTTTGGGCTAATTGTGGGATTTCATAGTCGGCTTGAGACGAGCAAGCTTCGTACAATTTCTGAGTAAATCCATAAGAAACATATGTCTCGGCTGCACCTCCTTGACGAGATGCCAGACTCTTTAGTATACCGGAGCTCGCACTAGCTGTAAGGGTTGTCGAAAAGTTTCGACGTGAAAAGGTCAACACCGATCGCCCTTCGGATCGTTTTACAGAATTCGTGTTATTTTTTGCTGTAATGATGTATCCTTGACGGATCGACAATTGGTAACTTGTTGTATGGACGGATTTGGACTGTTCAAAATGATTCAATTAGGATGATGGCGGGCGGAAATTATCTGTTTAATCAATTAACGGAAATACCTGTTTTTTCACAAACAAGCCCAAGCGTGAAGCCCCAGAGCAATTAGGGCACATCAATTTGCTTGACATCTTGACTCTGCTGGATTTAGTATTGTATGACTAGAGCTGTGATGGTGTCTGGGTGTCCACGGAAGTCATTGAAAGAGGTCATTCAGCGCGTTAATGATTTGTTCGGCGTCTTGAGAAATGTTTGCAGTGTTTGGCCCCGCAGAACTCCACCAATCACCATTGAGAATTTAAACAGATATTGAATCCTCTGCAAGTCTCGAATAATTATTGAGTGGGAAGTACAGTTCGCTCCAGAGAACGGTCAACAATTGGCAAAATCTGAGCAAGTCTGTTTGGATCTCTCATGACCGCCGCAATATCCTCGCGACCGCTGGTCAGGGCCTAGTGACTCTGTCAGCGCCAAGATAAATTTGGGTCTATATAAAATGTCCCATACCTTTCGTACGTCTTCGTAGCCCATTTCCCGACCTTGGTATTCCCTGATGACCTCTGACGTGTTGAAATCCACGTAAACCCTTGTATCTCTCAGTCTGAAGACAACATTGTCCAAGCGCATAAAGAATCGAGCGAGCAAGAGCAGACGATCGGGCATGACGCGTATTTTGCAGGACAGCATGGAAATGCCATTGTCGGCTAGTTCGTCCTCGTAGAGCATCACATCATCGAAGAATAGGATTGGATCTGGCCGTTTGAGAAGTTCGATTGGAATTTCAACGTGGGATGGACTGAGCGCTGCGGAGGCAGGTTTCTCAGTTCCCTTGTAGTCAGTACTGTAGGACCAGTCAAAAGGCTTCACTACCTCTTTGATTCCGTCGTGAGTATGTTCCCTTGGATAGTTAATTCTATCAATCAGATTGTCTGTGGAGAAGGATGTATTTACCTGCTCTTTTGCCATTCTCTCGAGTATGCTACTTTGAGCATTGCAGCCCCAGTCTTGTCAACTTTATCCAAAGCATCGAATGTATTAAATGTAATACCCCACCCACTAACTGTGTGCTCGATAGCTACAAAATTGTCTCCGAATATCATTTCCGGAGGGGTGATTCCGAGTTTATTGGTCATTTCTTCGATGGGACCAGCCTTAAGGATGGGTAGTTTTTGAGTCGTAATTGTGAACCCTTTTCTAGAAAAAGTCTGCGGTCGTGGATTCAATTTTGCTTCGACATTTGGCGATGACCACTGGGTTGACGCTGTTGACGTAAGGTTGCTGGTGTTGGCTGCAGCCATGCTGTAAATGTTGAGAGGACGTCTGTAACGTCCGTTGTCGTCGCGTGTGAGAGTCGACAATTCGATATGTAGAAAGAACACGATTTACTGCAATCAAAAATAAGAAATTGTAGCAGTTGAATTGCTTGCAAGTCCGTAGTAGTCAATCGATCAGTTTCGTGCTCTGCCCCGCAATGCATCCGATGATTCGCATGCGCTAAACCCTCTGGATTCAGCGGAGACCCGTTGCCTAGGCGACGGCTTTGCTATCGTCGCTAATAAACATTCCTCCCTAGCTACTTCTCTCTAACATCACCTTTCCTTATAATTACCTCTCTCTCTCCCTCTCTCTAACCACCAACCAGCTCCAACATCAACCGGCCATTTCTATAAGCGAAAGACTTCTTTAGGCCGTCTTATACTTGTCTCATCTTGTTCCTTGTACACCGCAGAAGTTCTGAACCGCACTCACCACAATGGCAACGAAGACTTTGGAGGCTCGATTCGAGCATCTGTCGGTCAACGATGAAAATGAACACCATGGAACAACAAAAGGTCACATCAAGGCTAAGGTAAATACTTGACTTGTGCTGCGGTATACACCTCGTTGGTCATATGCTAACATCCTGAAAGGGATCTGTGTCAACCGCTGTATCTTTGACTGGTTTGGGTGCCGGAAACCCATCAGCAACAAATGCAGCACGCAACCAGCTTCTCAAGATGGCTCTACAAAATACAACCGAATCCAAAGCAAATGCGGGTTCGCCCGCCAACAAAGAGCAACAGAATCGATCCGAACAGTGCTCTACGGTGCTCTACGACCAACCAGCCCCTAAGCAACTACATCTCGGCATGTTTGAAATTGGCAAAGCACTTGGAAAAGGAAAGTTTGGCCGTGTCTATCTGGCTAAAGAGCGCTCAACTGGCTTTATTTGTGCCTTGAAGGTTCTCCACAAGTCCGAGCTCCAGCAAGGAGGAGTTCAGAAGCAGGTCAGAAGAGAGATCGAGATTCAAAGCAACTTGAGACATCCCAATGTGCTACGGCTATATGGCCACTTTCATGACAGCAAGCGAATTTTCCTCATTCTTGAATTCGCTGGCAAAGGTGAACTGTACAAGCATTTGCGCAAGGAGCACCGTTTTCCCGAATGGAAGTCTGCTCAGTATATTGCACAGATGGCTGCTGCCCTAAAATATTTACACAAAAAGCATGTTATCCACCGAGACATCAAACCAGAGAATATCTTGGTCGGTATTCATGGAGAGATCAAGATCAGTGACTTCGGCTGGAGTGTGCATGCGCCAAACAACCGAAGACAGACAATGTGCGGAACACTCGACTACTTGCCCCCGGAGATGTTGGTTAAAGGATCACCACAAGGGAACTTTTACAGTGACAAAGTCGACCTCTGGAGTCTCGGAGTATTAACTTATGAGTTCTTGGTCGGAGAGGCACCGTTCGAGGATACTCCAGTCATGACTCATCGAAGAATCACCAGAGCTGACATGACAATTCCTTCCTTTGTCAGTCCGGAGGCCAGGGACTTTATCAAGAGGGTGAGTTCCATCCGACGACTCTTAAATCACGATGCACAAATAGCTGACACCCTTGATAGCTCCTTGTTCTAGATCCTGAAAAGCGAATGACAATTGAAGAAATTCAGCAGCATCCGTGGATCTTGAAGTATTGCGCCAAATCAGAGAAGACGATGCAGCGTAGCTCAGTCCAGAAAGAAGGCCGATAGGCATATTGTTTGTGTTACTTTTGCATTTATGTTCGGAGTTCAGGGTATTTCATTGGGCACGGATACATCGGAGTTATACAGGATAAGCGTGTCAGGTGTGCAATTTCGGCTGACAGGAATTGATTATAATGTCTCTTATCTTTATATGCTTCAATTCGAGAATCACCAAACGCCGTCATAAGCAGTAATGTACAGGGTATAGTTGAGGTAGATTTCTTGTTGATTCGATCAAATCATCGATAGATTTCGTCAAAAGGTCGTGTGTCGCGGAAACAACTTTCCCAAACCTCATTCACAACTTTTTCGGCATGTGCTTCGTCTTTGCAGAACGGTCTTGCACGTACGGAGAGAATCGCTCTTCTTCGAACGCATTCTTGGTGTTGTTGCATCAGCTTCCATTGGCCTCTTCGGAAGAATTCTCTAGCCCATCGACACTCCCCGCTGAGAGAACTTGCGCGGATCTGGAGGGTATCGTCAGCAAGTCGGACCTTTCACTGTGTGTATGTGTGGCCAACGCGAGAGGAGATGAATAAATACCTCGGTGCAAGCCGCATGTCTCAAGTCACTATCCCAATCCAACTTAAACCGCAGATGGTCATACGCATGTACCATCTCATGTGCCATCGTATCTTCCAAATGACCCTGATCACGCATCTCGTTCGCGCATATCTGGATACCAAACTCTGGGTCGAATCCGCCTGCTTTCCGTTGTGTACATCGCCGGCAATGGATGTTGTGACTTCCGAGATCTCCGCCTAATTGGCGAATGTTGTCGCTCAAAAATTTAACCGTAGGACCTGTTAGGTAGACAGTTGTAAGCTGACAAAGTCATCTATAGTATCTCACGAGGACCTGTCCGATTTCTCGAGGTTATGCGTGGATGGGTATACACACTGAATTGTAAAAGATAGTCACGCTGATCTTCACAGCGCTTGCAGTCTGCAGCCTCATTCCGAATATCTTTTGCGAGACGAAATTGCTCTTGTCCCTCGGGGGTCATTCGGCCAGTCAATATTGAAAAAATGTTCTTCAATTGTGTTGAAAAATCGTCGCCTGGAGTATAGCCCGTATCTTTTGTTGTTGATGAAGAGTGTGAGTCCGACATTTTTCTGGTTTGTATCTGTTCTATGACAACCTGGAAAGAAGCGGTTGATCAGCGCTGAAAAACAATCTCGAATTGGGACACATTTTGGCGGCAATTCCTGGCAGATTAACATGACTCCGATTCTACTCCGCGAAAGACGAAACTTTTGTTTTCTTGGTCTTTTTTTTTTTTTTTCCCTCTACTTTGTACACCCCTTCAAGCTATAGATTGTTTCTTTATTGTTTCTTTTATACTAAAATGGAGGCTCTTAATGGACTGCAGGGCTTGACAATTGTAATAAAATTGGGTACGATTTTCATATTGCGTGTCAGAAATATATATTAATGCGTGTAGGAACGAGTTCAATTGTGGATGAACGCACACATGAGCCAATTCTGTCTATCTTATCCTTGATTGTTGAAACAGTTGCAAAACTCCGGAAGAACGGGCATAGAGTCATTTTGGTATCTTCAGGTGCCATTGGAGTCGGCCTACGCCGAATGAATATTAACGAGAGACCAAAACATCTGCCTCGAATACAAGTTAGTAATTCCTGATGGAGTAGACGAGGATAGCCTGCTGACTAGAATATCCAAGGCCCTTGCTGCTGTCGGTCAATGCCGGCTTATGAGTTTGTGGGATAGCCTTTTTGGGCACCTCCAAATTCCAGTCGCTCAAATTCTTCTTACCAGAAGTGATATTGCAGATGTAGGAGCACTTACCCGGACGTCTGGAATATGAGACCTTACTTACACTCAATCTAGCGCACACAATACATAAACGCCCAAAATACCTTTTCCGAGCTGCTAGACATGGGAGTACTACCCGTTGTCAATGAGAACGACACTCTGGCTGTTGCGGTATGCATTCGACGGTCTGTCACGATCGAGGAGTTTATGCTAACACATATTAGGAAATCAAATTTGGAGACAACGATACCCTATCAGCTATAACAGCAGCTATGGTAAAAGCGGACTATCTCTTTCTAATGACTGACGTGGATTGTTTATACACTGCGAATCCGAGACACGATCCTAATGCACAACCTATAGAGGTTGTTTCTGATATATCATCACTTGAAGCTGATGTGTCGACATCGGGATCGTCGCTAGGAACCGGAGGCATGGGCACGAAGATTGTCGCTGCTCGCCTTGCTACTAGTGCCGGTGTAACAACTATCATCACAAAAAGTTCGAAGCCAGGTAATGTGCATGATATTGTCAAGTATCTGCAGGAATCTCAAAGTGGATTACCCGTGTTCGAAACAATCGCTCAGCCAGATTCGGCACAGCAATTGATAAACAAGTCGACTTCTGGCATTTCATTACCTCCGCTACATACTCGTTTCATCCCTTCAGCAACACCCATTCAATCCCGCTCATTCTGGGTTCTGCATGGCCTCGCTCCTCATGGAAGTCTATATCGACCAAGGCGCATTTAGCGCGCTACAAAAGAAAGCCAGTCTTCTCCCGGCAGGCGTCCTTGCTGTCGAAGGCCATTTCGGCCAACAGGAAGCAGTACGCCTGTTTGTTGTCGAGAAGCGTTCCTCCACTGCCATTGATGGCGACTTTATGACTCACGCCGAGGAGCCTAGAGAGGTCGGCCGGGCTATCGTGAATTATGGCAGTCTTGAAATCAGTCGTATCAAGGGTGTGCGTAGCACTCATATTCAGGCTGTTCTCGGATATGCAGATAGCGAATATGTGGCTCTACGAGAGAATATTTCTTTTTTTCCGAAGGAGATATCTAGTGGTGCTGCTACTCCCTAGTCTTGGATAGAGTAACATTCGCGAGTGAGCACAATATCCTATGTACAGCTTTGGCTGAAGCAAGAGGGCTGCAGACAAACGTATATGGATGGTCACTGCAAAGGGATGCGAATAAGTTTTGCACAAATTCTAGTTCATTTACAAGATGGACAAATCACGTTTCCTCAAAATCAGTGCTCAAACAGTATTACAATACAAAACCCAGATCAAAGCTTCATGCATCATCAGCCCATCTTTTGAGAAACCTTTGCATATCATCCATGGGATGCGGAGCCGGTGTTGCCTACGCAGGTCACACACGATTAGTATCGCCTCAACGAGCCGGTTCCAGCAGCATCGAAACTTACAGGATTTTCAATGAGAGAATTGGTCCAGGTGCGTGAAGCAGTTAATGTAGTCTGCCACGCGGGAATTGGCAAGAACGTGCGAGCTATATTGAAAGTGCTCGTAGGAAACTGGGGAGGACCGCTCTTTGCCGTGATCGTGGTAGCCGGACGTTTGCCCATAGGGGCATACTTTGTCAATCCCTTGGATTGCTCGGGGTATGGAACGTCATAGAGGTTCTTCGCCGGGATGATGGCCGCCGCGACTTGTCTCTTTCGGAGCTTCAGGTCCTGATGGGAATCGGACGTGTCGTTTGCGGTGAGGGATAGTCCATATTGGACCAACTCGGAGAATGTGCCTGTCATTCCGATCACGGAGAATCGGTCTGAATAGTTGATCACGGTTATGTTGTTGGATCCTCTGGACACCATCTTGAGGAAACTAGCCAAATAAAGTCAGCAGAAACAGAGGAGAGCTGGTTGTAATTCCGTACTAGGCATCGGGGTGTTCTGGCCCAAGGTCAGGTTGGATCTGGAAGGAGACAGAGTACCCTCTCGCAAAAAGCCCATTTGCTACAAGCAATGCCAGATCCTCCTGTGGTGTAGTATACTTTAGTTCGTGTCGGCTCGTGTCTGGATGAAAGAATACACAAACCGAAAATTCAATCTCAGGACCTCCGGCACATAAGTAAAGATCATAGCTATAAAGATCAAGGAGACTGGGTACGTCCCCGGAATCTTTCCAGTAGGCTGTCAATATGTCGCCACTGTTGACAGATGAACCTGCGCTGGGCTCTATGAATTCCACATCAGCAAACACTGACAGAGGCAGGATTATGATTGCAAGTAATGAGGTTGCTTTGGCCAATTTCATCCTGTCCTCCGAATTGCTATAGTGTGTATACCTGGCTGTGGTGTTTAGACTGAATAACCGACCACACGAACGCGCGCAAGAACTCGACAAGATAGAAAAGCATCCTGGTAGAGGAGATCAAGCTCCTGGCTTGTCCTCCTCATGAATTGTACGTAGTTGTGTATGCCCTTGAATGCCAAACACGAAGACAGGGCGAAGTATGATTGGCTCTAAGGAGCTTCTGACCCGCCGAGCATACCAGACTTAGGGCTGCTGAGGCCACCGGAAATTCTCCCATCCGCTGCGTATGTCAGTCCCACTACATACCTCAATAATCTCCAAGTGATATTTAGCAACGACAGTGCAACAATTAATTGCGTGGTTCGCCCGCCGACCACTACTTCACGAATATACTATGGACCACTTAGCTGCGGACTGGAAGGCTTCGCTCGAGTCCATCGCTACTACTCTTCTCGATGGCAATCCAACGGCCATCTTGATTGCTCTCGTCATTACGCTTGGTCTGCCTATCCTCTTGCATTTAGTCTTTTATCGCAAAGCCGCGAGCCCCCCTTTGTCTACCTTTGTACTGCTTGGACCAAGTGGATCAGGAAAGACTTCCTTTTTGTCCTTGGTATGTTCTCACATAGGTTCTGGAATCTGCCGTCTGACTTACGTATCACAGGTTGAGTCTGCTTCATCAGTCAAATCCAAGACACTATCCACTCTAACTCACACCTCTCAAACATCCACATCGACGACCGTGACTCTACCCCCATCGGTCCCCGTCTTCTCCAACCGCTACCGCTCCGTGAACGACCCCAGTCTGCCCGACGCCAAAAGAAATGCCGTCAAATACGTCCTCCGTGATACACCGGGTCACGGTAAATTGCGATCCGCGCAATTGACGCAACTACAAGCGGAGCTCAGCTTAAAGAATAAGAAAGTATCATCGATTCGAGGAATAGTTTTCTTTGTGGATGCTGCATCTCTAGCGGAGGGAGCGGAGAATCTGCGCGATTATGCGGGTTACTTATACGACATCCTCCTCGTTTTACAGAAAGTCATCTTGACCAAAGGCAAATCATCCGCGAATGCTGACGCAAGCGTCTCCATTTTAGTGGCTGCAAATAAGCAAGATTTATTCACGGCCCTGCCACCAGGATCCGTCAAGCAGAAACTCGAGTCGGAAATCAACCGCATTCGACAGACACGACAGAAAGGGCTGTTGGATGCTAGTGCTGGTCCTGAGCATGATGAGGATGAAGATGAGATCTTTGGTGGAGACGGTGCCTTTACTTTCCAGGGACTGGAGGATGATATTGGTGTCAAGGTTGATGTCGTTGGCGGATTCGCTAAGGTTGAGAATGAGAAGGATGTTGCGAGTGTGGCTGGAATCCGGAAGTGGGAAGAGTGGATTGGGTCCTGTCTGTGAAAGGATTGGAAATGCTCGCGTTTCATGATTCGAGTATATCGGAGGGCGTGGGAGACGCTTTGAGCTACCACCAAATGACGATGTGTCGGGCTCTGGAGTTCTGGATCTCTCGAGGAACTGTGCCACCGATCGCGGCCCTTCCAGCGGACTCACTGACGTCGGAAGCCATGCACAGCAACGGCCATCAAGCCGATTCAGGAGTTTCACTTTCTTGAGAAAAGATAATGAGCTTCTTACGGGCGGACCGCAACCGTAAGCCCATCGAAAAAGCGATCCTATACCATAAACACAGTCTGCCTGGAGATCTCTGTATAATCATCCATATCGCTCTAATCCATTTCTGTGTAAATATTCTACGGTCTATGAATGAGTATCAGTGACGAACAAACAAAAACAAAAACAAATTCAAGACTATTCACAACAGAAACACCCATCCCTCGTAGTCATTAGCGAATAAAGGCAAACAAAATTAAGCTTTAGTCTTGCTTTGACGCAACAACCAGGTAAGTAGATCAACCTTGGTCGCGACTGCGACAGGCTTGATCGTTCCATGTTCGTCACGCTCAGTTACGATCGCGGCACTATTCCACTCAAAGAATCGGTTCAGTACGCTGAGAGGTGTATCCCATGTGATCTCAAAGAATTTATTGCGATTCTTAGCCTGGGCAGCCTGGCCGATTGTCTTATCGGAGGCAGCCTGCAACGATCTCGGATCGGTGACGACTTCGGGCAACTTCGAAAAATCAAACATGACTTCTGAGACAGGGCTCTGTCCGGCAGCGCGGCCGCGAGAAATCCAGCTCAAGACGTTACCCAATGTGACCAAGCCGGCAAGTTTCTTGCCGTCAGCTGTGAGGACGGGTAGTTGGTCGAAACCTTTCTCACGCATGAGTTCGATGGCAGCTTGGCAAGTGTCGTTCGCCCGGACTGTGGTTACAGGTTTGAGTCGCAAAGAGCTGACCTTCCCGTTCGCGAAGACGTCTTTCTGTTCGCGAGTTATAGGATCCTCGGATGTGGTCGTTGAGAGTTCGGATGGCACGGTAGGAAGCAGATCATTGGCAGCTAGCCAGTCGTCGTCGGCGAACTGTATCATCGTCAGTTGCTGCGCTTACCACTGTATATTTGACTGATAAACATACCTTGGTGAGATAGCTGCGAATACTGTCAGGACAGACTACCACAACAATATCATCCTTGGAGAGTTGGTTATCTTGGTGTGCTTTGACAAGCGCAGCGATGGCGCTTCCACTGCTTCCTCCAACCAAAAGACCCTCTTCGGCAATCAATCGTCGAGCATATTGGAAAGACTCTTTATCATCAGTCTTATACCATTTGTCAACCGCAGACTGATCGAGGACTTGAGGAATAAAGTCATAACCAATACCTTCGACCTTGTACGGCTCGTTCTCATGCTTAACATTGAGTGACGCCGGGAGCGCGAGAATAGAGCCCTGTGGATCTGCAGCAATCACCTTAACCGTGGAATTGTGTTTCTTCAAGCCCTTTGATAAACCGGTGATAGTACCTCCAGTGCCAGCACCGGCAACAACCGCTGTGATCTTGCCCTCGGTTTGTGTCCAGATTTCTTGCGCGGTACCGAGTTCATGAGCTAGTGGGTTGTTCACATTGCTATATTGGTCGAGGATATGGGCATTGGGAAGCTCTTTTTCGAGGCGTTTGGCAACTCCGATATGGGATTCTGGAGAGTCGTATGCGGCTTGTGTGGGGGTACGGATGATGGTGGCATTGAGGGCTTTGAGTACGGAAACTTTCTCGGCGGACATTTTCTCGGGGAGGGTGATGATGGTTTTGTATCCTATATGATTAGCATCTGTACGGACGAATCGATCTTGAAGGCAAGCTCACCTTTAACTGCTGCCACAAGCGCCAGACCAATACCACTGAAGAGAACCCGTCAGTTACCCTTCTTCATATCTGTAAAAGAACAAGTCTTACGTATTGCCACTTGTAGGCTCTATCAATGTATCTCCAGGTTTTATCCTGCCGGACTTCTCGGCCTCCTCGATCATGCGTAGCGCGATACGATCCTTGACGCTGCCACCGGCATTGAAGTATTCAAGTTTGGCATAGACGGTCGCTTCAATTCCGAAGCTCTGAGGAAGGCGGTTTAGTTGGACGAGTGGTGTGTTTCCGATGTGTTCTGTAATGCTGTTCAGCACCCCCGGAGGGACGACGGATTGTGAAGTCATCTTTGACCGATAGTACTATTTGTATAGGATAATAAGAATATATGCGCGAAGAGAATCGAATTGGTTCTTTTTTAGTACTGTATTGTGTGGCTAATTGAAGAAAAGAAGAACACAAAAGCAGGTAGTTCTCGAGTTGAAAAATTGCGCAATGAGTTCGGGGAGTTCCATGATTGTTGCCCCTCGCCCGCTTCTAGCCGCATCAATCATGAATTTTGGTGTGTCAGTGTGGATCTCCGTACATCATCTGATTGAATGTGGCCTCCAGAAAACCACCGAACACCATAGTAAGGAAATCAAAAGCATTGATGTCAGAATAGAAAAAGAGTCCTATACATCTAGGATATTTCAATTGCGGCAGATGATCGGCGCCTTCCTAATCAGCCTAAATCGGCGGAGCTGGGGCAAGTGGAGTTTGTAGCTGCATAAACATAAATATCACCTTCAACTACTCCTTTACGCTTCTACAGCCTCATAACCATGCAAGACCACTCTAGAGCGAGTACTCTACTGACCACTGCTCTCCAGGATTATGATATAAAATTTAAAAAAGAGGCCGTTGCTGCCGAACTAGACGATGGATCACCGCAAGGCAGACGCAGTGCCCAGTGGGTCATGGAACACATCGGTCATAGCACATTGCTCTCCAAGGATGAGGCTGCCTCGTAAGTACCTCCTGGGTTAAGGTTCTTGAATCTGCACTGACAGCAATAGATTAAAACATTTAGAACGATCCGGCTCACGCGAGACCGTTCTCCGACAGTCCGACGTGACATCCACACGGCCTTTGACCGAAGACGAGATCCGCGAAGCTACGGTCACGCTGAAAGCATCGACTGCAACATATGCAAAACAAGTAGCGACATTAAAGTCTCAATTGGAGCTCACCGAAAGGTTACAAGCTGGTAACTGGGCAGCCGATCGAAACCTCGACCGATACATAACTGGGCTGAATAGACGACATTTGTTGGAAAGGCAAAGAATAAAAGCTATGGTACGCTCGACCGATTTCAAAGGCATACCCAGGTTGATGATGTTGACTCGACTTATCAATGTCTAGGCTGAAGATATAAAGCATGATTTCGAAAGCAGAGTGCACGAATATCAACAACAAAAACAGGCGGAAAGAAAGCAGCTTCTACAGAGTATCAGCTCAAAATTAGCGGACGATGACGAGATTCTTCTCCAAGCGGAAAGAATTATGGCAGATTCGGAGTCAACAGAGGCAGAGGGGCAGTTAGAAAAACGAGTATTAGACTTGATATCCATTCTTTCAAAATTGACCTCCGAGGAGATTCGTTGCCGGCTGGATCGATTGTATCTCGAGGTTCTCTTGTCAGATGAGGAATACTCGACAAATGCATCCGAAAATAGAGACACAAAGGCCGCATTGCAGGAAGATCTGGAATCTCTGTATTCAGAAATCGAAGTCCTGTCTGACATGTCTGCTAGGCAGGAGTTTGGACAGCCTATACTTGGTGAACTGCGAAGGAATAAACAGCATTCTGCTCACTCACTAGAAGAGAATTTGGATTCGGTATGTATTCTGGAAACCATTCCGTCAGTAGCTCTTCTGATTGTCTTATCTAGCTCCTGGAGGTCCTATCACACATGACACGCTCCACTGAACAAGAAACTAATAAGGTCCAACATCGCCAATCGCATCGCGAAGCTCTGGACCAGTTATTGGTCCTCTTCAAGGAAGAAATATCTAGCCAGGAAGCAGAACAAATCCAAACCAAAAAGGCACACCGCAGGCAGTCATCTCTATCTTCACCTATCAAAGCTCCACAACCGCGAGGCTCAAATACCACGCAATCCTTGCCGTCTTTGGAGAGCTTTTTACGACGCTTCGGTATCTCACCTTCAGCTTCTCTAACCGCAAAGGACCTAGCTCTAGAAAAGCGCATAGAACTAGCGGATATCCTTCACCATAATCTGAGTGTGGCCGCTGAGATGCCACTTTATGAGACTCTGGGCTCTTGTGACGAGGCTAAGGAGCTCCTAACGTCTATATTGCATGCCGACTCTCATGCAGAGCCGTCTTTAGTTGATGTCACCCAAAAAGGATATCTTGATGAACTCGAAAGAGAACTTGCAACTATACAAAAAGACATCGAGCGCGTCAACTTGAACGTTGCTGTGGAGCCAGATAAATATCGCGATAAGTTTACAGAAAAGTGGGGGCAGTCGTGATATCAGTTTGGACATTCCTGCATGTTGTATGAATTGAATTATTCTCAGAAACCCGAGGTCTAGACCAGTTTAGCTGAGAGATGTAAGACTCTCCAGAGCTCTACCTAGTAGGCTACGGCTATGTCAAAATACCGGGAAATGCTAACAGGGTCGGTCCGGGTATGTGATTCAAGGCATGGTATTTAGTCTTGACACCTGCGGCTGGACAAGTAATGTCCTCACCGGGTGCACTCCATATAGGGCACGCAATAATGAGTATAAGCATTCTCAAATATGTCTAGAGTCTCGGCGATGACTCCACATCGACTCAATTGAATACTTAGTAACATCTGCAGCGTGGCAAATATACGCATGAAGCTATATTGTCGCTCATGTACAAAGCTTCAAGTTATACTAGCCTTCAAGACACATTGTTGATGATACTACCAATATCCCGAGATACTTGGCCAGGGTCTAGATTGCCACTTGGACCAAGAACTCGTTCTTTATATTCTCATCACTCATCACTGGATGCCCGAAAAGATACGATCTATCATTCTGGTTTTCTGTAAGGTCTCGTTAACATCAAGTCGATTGGCTGTGGCTGTGGCTGTGCTGTGTTACGTCTACCTGCGCCACTCTTCAGAACTCCGGAATCCCTTCATTATCATTTATCAGTACTTACTGTCACGTCACGGACCCCGCCAAGAAGGAAATTACGAATGTTGAGTCGTGTGACTATTGTAGTTTGATGATGCTACTAGACTAGTTCGTATGGAGCCCTGCAACGGCCCGTCGACCAAATCCCAAAGTCCCGCAGTGGACCTGCATGAGTCCGGCATGATTAATTGTTCTTACTTATATTTCTTCTCTTCTTCTGACACGCTCATCTTTCACGGCACGACAGGGGAGCAAAAAAGAAAATCCCAATTGTGGCTGGCAGCTGAAATCTCGCACATTTTCCAAACGTCTCGTATTCGTGAAGTCAAGCCACATGTCTCCGGCACGCACCTCGACCAAACTTCCTCTTCGGCTGACTTGATCAAATAGAAGACGGGGGCATGTGCCACACACACATTTAGTCCATAACGGCCACTACGTACTGCGTAAGTTACACTCAGGAGTCAGGACACTAAGGCAGTCAGCTTGTCAGCCTTGGTGGAGACCGACTTAACTACCGACTATTATTATCCAACGCTTTTGCTTCCCTCCAAGCCAACCCATCTGAGCTAAAACTGCGATCGTTTAGACCCCTAGGCACACATCGAGTACGTACGCAGCATATGCAAGATAGAGCCTCTTAATCACTTATGCAAGTTCAATCGTTCCTGGAGGCTTTCTAGCGCAAACCTTTATCTTTTTTCCCCCATGTCGCTGCTCCCTCTGACGTGACTATAGCTGCTTGGCAGGCAGTAGGCAGCTGAAATTAGTACATATCTACTACTTAGTTTGTAGCTCTAGGATCCTGCGATATGATTGTGACCTTTTTTTCCCTATCCTCTATTTTTATTTTTCTTTTTCTTTTTCTGCCTGTGGCTTTTTCTCACGCTAGAAAATGTGCATGATACTATTGACGTGCTGCTTTCCGCGCGGCTGACAATTCCCGTGAGAGCGATCAGTAGCGTCTCTCCCGTGACATGCGTATCGAATCATCTGTCGGATTCTATCATGCTATACTAAAGACCTCCAGGAACATACCAATGCTGGTAGGCTCAGGTTGACGAAGTGGACAAGGATTAAAGAGCAAGAAACGCTCATGCTTACCTTTTATTTCTCTATCTTGACGTAAGCTGCACGCGAGGGGACATACCGTCTGCCTTGCGCCAAGAAGCAACGATAGCCTAAGTTAGTGTGGCTGAAATCAGCCTGATTAGAAAGTACTGCTCGATGGTTCTGGTTCAGTACGTGAAGCATGTGAACGAGGTACTCGGAATTCTCATGTTCAAGCCCCGTCAAGCCACACTATATAAGCGGCCGTTCCCCTCAGCACGACAAGTCATGAGGAACATATTGAAAAGATCTTAAATCTTCAAGTGAGTTCTTGATGGAGGCTTCTCTTCCCAAATCCTGGGACATCAGCTAACTGACCATGTAAACCAACAGGATCGTCTGCTATTCGAGCAAGCAAAATTATACATCAAGTCGAAATGTGTCTAGTCAAGCGAACAAGGCGTATTGTTGGTGACGCCGAACGGTCTCAAACAACCACATACTACTGTCCTCGGAGCCGCAACGGCCGCACCTGTAGCCTCACCCGCTATGAGGACGTTGAGAAACGGTATCAAGAATCGTCCAAAGTCATATCCCTGGAAACCCCAAGCCGTCGCCAGTCAACAACAAAAACACCAAAAGACAGTATCTGGAAGGTGTTCAGTGGCCCATTCTCCAGAGAAAAGTCGGGGAAATCGCACGACGACCAGGCCCGTGGTAGAGTGGACCAGCAGGCTACCGTACGTCCCTCTCAAGCGAAACCACCATCGTCGACTCGACCTGACATCATGGACGTTCCTTCCCAACCTTCATGGCAAGCCGATCACAGAAGAATCGTCAGTACACCGTTGGTCATTGATAGGTCACCCAGAGAAATAGGTGAGCGGGCTCGACCTGCAACAGCACCTGCCCCAAGGCCGGCTAGGGCTCCGAGACCGAGAACCCCAGTGGAAGAGCGTCCTCGGATGAGGCAGCGTACAGTCTATGCTCAACAAGATGAGCCGGTGGCAGAGAGACATCCAATCTCCATACACCGAGTGGAGCCCGAACCAGTGCAGCGACATCCAATGTCTACAATTCAAGCTGAACCGGAACCCGTGAGGATCGAAATGACTGGTGCCCGACGGCCAGAAAGCGACATCGACGACCACTTCTCGACGTCTGCTATATTCTCTTCTGCCTCTTCCTCTTCTTCCTCTGAATTAGAGACGGAATTTGAAGAAGACGAGTCATATGAGAACGATCCGATCGATGAGCCGTATCGACCGCAGGCTCCAGAAGAGCAACAAGGCGCATTACACTATCAACGAGACCGTGAGTACCTTAATGCTCGACTAGAAGCTCTCCGGGCACAACGCCGAGTGGAAGATGCAATTCGAGAGAGACGAGAAATTGAGAATCTTGCCGATGACGTACGTCATGTCTTGATCAGTGGTCGGACTGGTGGCGCTGGAGCTGGTGCCTTGACACGGCATTCCACAAACACAGTCAGGAAGAGTAGACCGGTGATAACAGCGCCGCCAGAAAGAGCAGGAGACACAGATGAAGACATGGGAGTTTTCCGCCGACACTCGACAGTCATTGCGAGACGACAGAACTCAACTCCTTCGTCATATGTTATACAGGAAGAAAATCGTCGTCTGAGAGAAGAAAGTGAGAGGGTTATAGAGAATGCACGCTCGAGGCGCAACACCCAGGACCCCCTGGGCCCTGATGATGTCTTTTACCAGGAGAGATATGGGGCAAGTAACTGGAGGCAATCCTACTACCATTAATCATGCAATTTTCCAACTGTTCCGAGGCTATCAATGATAAGGTGGGTATGATGGTAACTGGCATGTATAAATTTGGATTTTTCTATGTCGCTAGGCGTTCAGTTGATTCGTGTTACGAGTGATGGTGTCTGGTTTTGATGTTTGATAGCATGGCATTGCTGGCCATGGCTGAGTTTCGTTTGTAAAATAGTGTATTTAGATGGTATAGATAGATAGATAGAAAACAAAAGACAGAGATGATCGCTCGTCGCAACCATTGAGAGTGTTGATGACTTGTGAACGTTGGGAGTTTGGTCCCAAGAAGGAGGGGGTGAAAGCAATTGACTCCGGTCGAGAATAACGTACTGTGATTGGTTTGGAACAAAAGGTGGATCACCTTCCCGAATCAACAGAGGGGAACAGCGAGAATTGGAGAAGAGGACGGACTCTAATCAGACTAATTCTTCTGGACAAACCTCCTTATCGCGTGTGTGGACCACTGATCATGCTTTTCACCGACTGTGATTGTCTTTTTCGATTATCGCTACATTTCTGTGAGTATACTACTTCACCACTGCCACTTTCGCTGATCTAGTCGGAGTCGGAGTCATTCCACCCCTCATGCTAACAATACTCAGAAATCTAGAACACACCGATATCTTCTGCCGCTACCCTCGATGCTTCGACGAACGGGGCTATAGCGACTTTGATTTGGTATTAGCTCTTCCACTACCACGTTTGATTGTTCACCGGGCGGTACTAGTGCTCAGATTGCCCATCCAGAGGACAATGAGAGGTTTATTCAGAATATCACTGTGCGCCTGTGGTCTCAGGTGTACTCACGATATTCTCGTTTTACATATCCCCGAATTTGAGCTGCTGAGCGCCTCCAATTATCGGCAGCAGTGACTCCCTACACAATGACGGTTCAGACAGAGCATGATGGGGATGGAAAGGCAGTTTCGCCCTCGCAGGATGCGAATTCGCGATCTGGGGTCGCTCCGATGGACGAACGAGATGCGCCAGTGTTTCAATTGCCAGCGATAGACGCATTGAAAGCGATGACTGCCCATTTGACGGAATTGGCTCGTGTCACTGGAGATGTTCCTGCAACGCCTTATGCACAGCAGCAGCCCCAGAGCTCGGAAGATCCAAATCAGGACATCATTGCGGAAAAACAAATGCCCGCTGTGAGTATCGCTGAGCTGCATTGTGCAAATGACGCCTCTGCGGACTCGCATTCTGCCGGAGTAATCCAGCATAATGTCCTGGTGAAAAGATTTTACTCGAAGAAAGCTCCACCCATTTCACTGGAGGATTATCTTCTACGTCTTCACAAATACTGCCCCATGTCGACTGCTGTTTATCTTGCAGCGAGTCTTTACATCACTAGGATGGTGATTATGGAAAAGGCTCTGTTCGTCACCCCTCGCAACGTCCATCGATTGGTGCTTGCCGCTCTGCGAGTGGCCATGAAAGCATTGGAAGATTTGAGCTATCCCCATGCTCGCTTCGCCCGGGTTGGTGGTGTAGCAGAGCGTGAACTTACTCGGCTTGAAATCACGTTTTGTTTCCTGACAGACTTTGATCTACGGGTTGATGCACGTGCATTACTGTGTCAGATAAACCTCCTCAACGGGATACCCGAACCGGCCGATAATAACAATGACACAAGCATTGACGCTTCAATTATTCCTCCAAGGGAAACCGCTGAGGTTCAGGCATAATTATGAACTTTGGTTTGTTTCGATATCAGAAGTACCCTATAGCCGCACTCTTGCATTTTGCATCTTTCGGCCTTCTCTGTCGCACATTGTCCTGCAGCTGGGTTCAACACTTAGCAGTTGATTATCCTTGACAGTCATCAACGATTTGTCCAGATGGCCATAAATAAATATATCTTGAGGAACTTTGTGAACATACACTTTTGCATGTACTATAGCCTTTTTCTGGAATCACCAGTGTATATTAGTTGTGATCATCTATAGCGAGTTTTGATATGCATTGGAATTGGAATATCATTCTGAGTTATAATTATTGTCGTCGAGAATTATCAAGGAATAGCTAAGCCTCACCGCGACGGCTCAGCCACAGAAGGACAGGCTACCGCAGTTCCGACTAAATACTACAGTCAGTTATGTTAGCGCTTCGCCGTTAAGCCCGCGAGGAATAATTATTGATCCTTCTTTCTCTATCACTGAACATTTCCGGACTCGATACTCGCTTTCTTCTTTTGTCTTTCTTTTCCCCCCATTAACGTTATGTCGGATACTTTGTCGATCTATTGACGTTTATATACCTCCTGCGCGGTGAGCAATTATCCGATCTTGATACCGTGTGCCGTTCTATCGCAAGCAACATCGAACTCCTTCCTTTTTAGAATCGACTTCGCCCTTATCTAAAAAGAAAAACAAAATCACGAAAATGTCCTCATCCACTTCGGGTGGTCAGTCAGATGGCACCCCGGCACCGAATCCAGGTATGCAAGCCATATCGATGAACGGGAAAGCTTCCGCGGCGCCGCCACAACCTACCACGGACGGCGTCGAGCTCAAGAACATGACTGCCAGTAATGGTGGCGGTATCGGAAATGGCACAGGAGAGAACGGCAGACCTTTGCTACCCATTGAATCAGATATCATGCAGTTGGCGCGGTTAGGCGAGATTGGTGCCATGCAAAAATTGTTTGATTCGAAGAAATTTAATGCCAAATATAAAGACGAAGAGGGTATCACACCATTACATGTGAGTCAATTCCTCTCCGAGATATATATCTATTGTGCTAATTGTTTGATGCTTTGTCAGTGGGCGGCGATCAATAATCAATATGCAATGTGTCGGTTCCTTCTCGACTCCGGCGCAGACGTGAATGCGAAAGGAGGCGAGTCCGTTGCGACTCCTGCCATGTGGGCTGCGCAGCGATGTCACTATTATATCGTCGACCTACTCCTTCAACGAGGCGCCGATCCTCTTCTCACCGACGTTCAGGGATACAATATCTTGCATCTGGCCACTATTGATGGAAATGCTTATCTGGTGTTCTTGCTACTCCATCAAGGCATTCCCGTTGATATTCCAGATCCCCAGGGGCATACTGGTTTGATGTGGGCGGCATACAAAGGACTCCCAGTATGCGTGGATTTATTCCTACGATGGGGCGCCAACGTGAACGCGGCGGATGAAGGGGGCCTGACGCCCTTACACTGGGCGTTGGTGAAAGGGTCATATATGTGTGTTCAAAAAGTCCTCGAGTACGGCGCGGATCGATTCGCAACCACCAGAGATGGAAAATCTCCGTCTACCGTGGCCAGTGAGATGAGATCACTGCGAGTCTGGCAGCGTGCATTGAATGATTACGGGTACGATAAGAATGGCAATTTGAAAACTCTCCCCATGGGCATGACCATGTTTGCGCACAATAAAAGTGTGCTCACGAAATTCTTTTTTCTGTGGCCGTTCCTTACGATGTTTATTGCAATCTGGATCCTGAGCAATTTTGCAATTTATATTGGGCTCCCAGTAGCCGCGGTTTTCATTTTTGGCATGCAGTACGCGGCCCAACAAGTTGCCAATAATGGACCTGGAGAGTTCCGAGTGTTGCAGAAGACAGTAAGTTCTACTTATGTTTTAGGACTTGCTTCGATGGGCTAATCATACTGTAGCCCTATCTTGCTGGAGTGTTTGCGGCAAGCCTTTTCTGGGTTAATGCTACGTATCTTTTCCGTATCCTTCCCGGTAAGATCTTTCCCTGAAAATGCGAGGCGTGAGGCCAGAGACTCATATCAGCAGTGACATGGTCCACACATCCCGTTCTCAACGTCCTCTTTGCAGTATTTGCAGTTACCACGACCTATTTTTATGTATTCTCCATGGCTGAAGATCCAGGCTACATCCCAAAGCTTAGCAGCCGAAACCAGCAAAGGGAAACCATGCGCGAGCTTGTTGACAACTGGAAATTCGACGAAGAACATTTCTGTATTCACTGCATGGTTCGTAAGCCTGTGCGAAGCAAGCACTGTCGACGATGTTCGCGGTGTGTCGCCAAACATGACCAGTACGTATATCATACGTTGGAGTATGCTGAACAGATGACTAACACGTTGTAGCCACTGTCCATGGATCTACAACTGCGTCGGTGCCAACAATCTACGACATTTTGTTATCTATATAATATCCTTGGAAGTTGCTATATTGCTCTTTGTTCAACTAGTAATTCGCTGTAAGTCTCTCCCGGGAAGTCTGCAGCAGATCACACCTAACATTGATGTTTAGATATCGAACTTCTCCCCACCCCAGAAACCCTCTCATGTAACATAATCAACGACAACCTTTGCACAATCATCTCTAAGGATACCTTCACCCTCTTCCTTACCTTCTGGGCCGCCCTGCAATTAATCTGGGTCACAATGCTCTGCTGCGTGCAGTTGGTGCAGATCTCCAGAAACCAAACCACATACGAAAACATGAGAGGCACAATCAGTACAGCCGGCGGAGCCTCTCAAGCTATCACGTCCGCTCTTATAGCCGGAACTCCTAACCCAGCTGCCGCAGGTCTTACCGGCGCCGGTCGCGGCCCAACACCCGGTGCGCCTTCTGCGGGCGGTCATGGCCACGGTCATGGCCATCATCACGCACGCAAAGGCGGCTTCCTAGGACAATGGATGGGCCTGCTTGGACTCGACACATTCTTTGCGACTGCTCAGGGTCGCTCAACCCGTCAGAAGAACCCCTTCTCCCGCGGATTAGTGACCAATTGCCGCGACTTTTGGCTCGATTCTGCACCTGTATTTCGCACCCGCAAACCTGGATCTGGCATGCTTGATGGCGAGATAGTGGATTATTATACCATGTACGAGCCCCCGTCGCGAATGTCGCATGGCGGTAATACTCGAAGTGGGAATTATGTCAGTGTTGCTGGCGATGAGCCCGAAAGCGCCGTTTAAGTCAATCATGCATGCCTGATACGATGAAATGCATTTTGTATTCTTCTGCGACCGTCTTGTTGTCTGTTTCTTTTTGTACAAATCATCGAATCAAATATCTGAGCGTTTTCGTCACGGGGTTGTGATTCCGACTCGGCCGACCCTTTAGCTTAGTTTTCCACCAGCATCGTATATTTCCCTCCCCCCGGCCCTTCTTTCGTATAGACGAATACAAAACGAGTTAATACGTTAACTTTACAGACGCGTGACAAAATCTATGAAAACACGCTAAACGAGGGTCTCCGTCCTCGGGCACCCATCCACGGGTGCGTCCTGAACCGGTAATTGATCGGGCTAGGGCCAATTTCAGCGGTAAGCGCGTTACGTCGTAAATCGGCCATGTGTGTATAGTCAAATGGAACAGATTTCCTTTTTGAGGCACCTGATTCCATTTATGTCCTACGGAGAGTTTTGTGCCAAGTGTGTACTGCTACTCTTCGGTAATTTGAGCCACCAGATCAAACTTATTCCTACGGAGATTTGCACCTGAACAGTGCATGGCGGGTTTGAAAGAACCGAAAAAAGGCAGAAAGAAAAGGGACAAAGCGTAATCGGAGAATTTAGATCGCGACTATCATGCAACGCATAATTTCATACAGGCATGAGGCCGTTTATCGGCGCCAATATCCACCTGTATTGGGTATACAACAAGTGGATCTGCTCCACCTGGATTCTTATCTGATCATCTGATAAAAACTTTCCCTAAGCACGCGAAACGGAGTGAAGACTCTAAGAGGGCAGATAATTTGTCGGTTTGATCAAATACGAAAAAGCCAAGTCTATGCGGAGTACATACGTAGCTGCTGGCTCAAGGTTCCCACCTGCATCAGGTTATTCTCGGATTTGAGACGGGATCCTGTCGTCTCATTCCGCAGCCTGATACTTATGCGTTATGGAAAAAAGAAGGTCTATATGACTATACGAGTGCAAAGGCTATAGCATGGAACGGACACCGCTCTTTCTGTGACCCTCAATCCTCAGCCCATTGAGGTAGTCGCCAAAAATCGCTTCTACCATCTCCCCACTTCGTGTAGCTAGCACGGAAAGCAAGCTGTCACTGATACCATGAGTGCTTTCATTGCAACCCTGGAGCCATATATTAGTACCCGAGCTGACTTTGCCACGGTCTAGAGCCAGACTATAATCGCGATTCACTTTCCAGCCGCTCGCTTTCGGATCCGTACCTGCGTCACGCGGCTTGAGGTGCTCAATCGGCGCGCAGAGTTCTTCATGCGTGCTTCGTGTGTAGCCAGTTGCAAGGACCAAGGCGTCTAGATGCAGGACGTCTTGCTCTGTGGTGTCGGCCTGCTTTTGAACCGAACGGATATGAACTGCCAGTCGGTTTTCCAGAGCTTTCTGCTCAATATGAACGACTTCTTTTCGTGGGAGGATAACTCGCTGCCAGTCGTTTTGGTTTCTGCTTTCGACCTTTTGCATATACATATCGTGGTAGATCTGCTCAATGAGCTCCATTCGGACCACACCATAGTTCGTCGCGCGGTCGGAGCTGATTGACTTTTGGCGCTCCTCGTCGGTGGTAGCGTAGAACTCGTCAATTCTGTCCGGATTGAAGATCTCATTTACACTGGAGGTTGCCTTGTTAGCAAATGAGGCCAGGAACAATCCATTCAAGAGCTTTGGAGATCGCTTACAAAGGTGAGTCATCACTTGGTCGTAGAGCGGAATCTCTCATGATCAGTGTCGTCTTCGCATTCGGGTATCTTTGATATAGATCATGAAAGATCTCGGCAGCGCTCTGCCCGCTTCCCAATACGGCAACCTGGTATGATTTCGATGTATCTCTCAAGGCATTACGAATGCGTGTGCAGTAGCTCGACGAGTGTAGAATCCGTGGATGATGAGGAATGCCTGGCGGGACCCTGGGCTTCCCTCCGACTGCAATTATCACGTTTCTGGCGTGCCGCGAAGATATCTGACCTGACTGGACATCTCTTGACTCAACGATAAAAGACTCGACCTTCCCAGACGAAGCAGTTTCAGAGGCTGCTTCGGTGACTTTCAACACCTCCTGACCGTAAGCCACCACATCTACAAAATGATTGGCACACCAGCGCATATAGTCCCCAAACTCCAACCGCGACGGGAGAAACGTTCCCAGATTTGTAAAGTCCACAAGTCTTCCCTGACTTTTCAAATAATTCAAGAACGTAAACTCACTCCGTGGATCACGAACCGTGGCCAAATCTTTGATGAATGATATTTGCATCTTGGATCCTGGGACCATCATACCAGCATGCCATGCAAATTGTTGCTGTTTCTCCAGAAAGCATATTTTTGGTAGTTTGTAGCGCTTTCCATGGCTTGCATCCTCGAGAGCATCATGTAACGCGATAGCAATCGCGAGAGAAGCTGGCCCGAAGCCTACGCAGACCAGGTCGTAGGGCTCCCCACTATCACCGGCCTTCAAGGGTGAAGATGGCATTTTGGCTGTATCTTTCTTGGTTTCTGAGAATTAGTAGCAATTCAGTTCTTCGCAAGATCTGACCGGACACTCAAAAATATGCTATTGTATTGTGTACCTGCGCCTCGCCGGTCTCAATACCAGGTACCGAAGGTAATTAATTGGCTATAGAATATATATCTTTCAGGAAATTAAACCCGTGGGTACTTGGTTTAATAGGAATTTGCATATCCACTCACTGGCCTTGTGGTATTTCACGCCCTTTACTGTCAGACGGCAAGCTAGGGTACTCAAATGACTACTGAGGTGAGGTACCGATAACTAACGTTTTGACGGAGATCGAATCAAGGAATGACGAAACTTGGACCTCCACCGAGCTTAATTCCCTTTAGGTGGCCTGCTTAGGCCGGCCCAAGTGAGGGACCAGAGGGTCAGTGCCAATGCTCGATCCATTGCTCAATTTTTCCTTAACTAGGTTCATATCCGAAGTGCAAATACGATACCCCTCATACTACCCAACCCATCTGTATCCATCGATTGTCATTCGCCTGGCGTGCCGACTAAAAAAGCATGTAACTCCGAAACCGAACGACTCGGATTTAACTGGAGACTGATAAAGTCGAATAACCGATTCGATGGACATCAGGTGGGATGAACGGGCGTCGAGCTGACCTCTATTAGTGCATACCCACCCTCATCAACGGTCAAGGAGAAGATCAACTTGCTCTGCACTCACGGCGCTAAAATGCCTCAGTGTCTGACAGCGGCGACAGAGATTTTGCAAGCTAGGTAACAATCAGGAATAATTGAAGTTGTATTAGACTCCACTTCTGCTTGATATCCACACCACGGAACCAACTTGACAGAACAAGGTAGAGTTCTGGTTTAGTTCTGTTGTTGCGTGTTTTTCTTTTTTGCCTTTTGCAATTACGTACTTTCTTGAGGTAACCTAACTAACTAACTTACAAGTACTTACTAATTACGCTTTGCTTTATTTATGGGTAATCGCGCCTTCCGTCTGCAAAAAGGGTCGAGGATGACAACAACCGGTCCGGGTACTTCCTTCCTTTTCCGACAAGCTGGTATTTCCTTGGTAAATAAACATGTAACTCTCGCGTATTATATGTATTGTGAATGTACTGACGATCCAATAGTGTATCTCGTCAACTGCTTCTCGTGCTCACCCCTAACTTTCCTGCCAAACAACTGAACCATCACTGTTCACTGCCCCTCGGCGGGAATTTCTTGGAGCTCTCGGTGGGACAGAGAGAGATACATACATTCTACGCTTCGAGAATGACATGCTTCAGTGAACGGTGAACTAGATAGACACCGGTGCTGGAGACATCATACACTAGCTCGCCACTAGAGTTCTTGTCATCATGGAAAGCGCACCTACCCAGTTTCCAAGTATTTATCCAACAGCAGGGGACGAAACAGAAGTAGCATGGGACTGCAATCTGGTAAACCAAAGTATCTCGTTTGAGACTTTCGTACTATCATGGGCGGCACTTCTCTATGCTTATACAGGCGACGAGCAACCTGTCTTCGTGCTGAACCAACGTACAGTCAGGGCGAATATTATTCAACGGCATTTCGAGCCAGTTTCGTTGGAACAGATAGGGAAAACTAATGACAGTCCATATACAGCCATCAATGTGGTCGGACAAGACGTTGATGATCTCTTGAAAGCAGAGACATGCCGTGCGATAGGCAGGTGTTCACTATCGGTTGACCTCGACCTCACGACAGGTATTGGTGTTTGGCGATCACAGGTTGGCATCTTACCGGACTATCTACGACAAATTGGGTTGCAGTTCATCAATTGCTTGGGAAAGTATACTGCCTTTATTAGCCCTGACCAGGAAATGAGGCTATCCATCGCCAACCGGGAACCACCCGATTTGCCAGGTCCTTCATTTCTCCACCAACTGGCTTTCCATCATGGAAAACAAAGCTCTCAAGCTTTAGAGTTTCTAAACGTTGATCATTCCGTTCAGAAACTGTCCTTCCATGAGCTGGACAGCCTGTCAACACAAATGGCGCAAAGGCTGGCTCAGAAATTTCGTTCTTCAAGTCCGTCTACAATAGGCCGAGTGGTTCCCGTGCTCCTCACCCAGTCAGTCGAACTGTATATTGCATGGCTAGCTGTTTTGAAAGCCGGTGCAGCATTTTGTCCATTGAGCACGGATGCACCTGAAGATCGAATCCGCTTTATATTGAAAGATGTCTCGGCAGACGTGATAGTCACCCACAGCGCGTTTGAAGACAGAGTCGGAAAAGCAACCAACACTTCACTTGTCTTGGTAGACAGAGCTGATCTACAGCCTACTCCATTCGTCTGGCAAGAGCCTAGTCCTTCCCCTGAAGATGTTGCCTATGTTATGTACACTTCTGGTTCAACGGGCAGACCGAAAGGTGTGGCTATATCGCATCGAGCAGCTACACAGGCACTATTAGCACATGATTTTTTAATTCCGTCTTTCAGGAGATTTCTTCAGTTTGCCTCACCGACTTTTGATGTATCGGTGTTCGAAGTTTTTTTCCCGTGGTTTAGAGGGGCCACGCTCATTGGATCAGAGCGAAGCAACATGCTTTTCGACCTACCTCAAATTATTTCGGAGATGCAAGTCGACGCTGCTGAATTGACACCGACTGTGGCCGGAGAGCTTTTGCGCAGTCGCCAGAGCGTGCCGTCTCTCAAAGTTCTACTTACAATAGGTGAAATGCTGACGAAACGGGTGGTGGAAGAATTTGGCACCTCAAAAATGCAGGAGGGTATACTTCATGGAATGTATGGCCCAACTGAGGCGACCATTCACTGTACAGCTGCACCAAATTTTGACTCGGAATCCAGAGTCAACCTTATTGGCAGTCCTCTAAGGACTGTTTCGGCTTTTGTGGTATCATTAGAGGAAACTCCACAAGATCCATCTGAGCCTACAGTATTGCCTATAGGTCAAATCGGAGAGTTAGCGGTGGGGGGACCACAACTAGCAACCGGCTATATCAATCGCCCCGAAGAGAATTCCAAGGCTTTCATACGCAGCAAGAGATATGGTCGGTTATATCGAACCGGGGACAAAGCTCGTTTACTACCAAATGGGGAAATCGAATGTTTCGGTCGTGTGGCTACGGGACAAATAAAACTACGGGGTCAACGCGTGGAACTTGGAGAAATTGAAAGTGTTGTTTCCATGGCCTCAGGAATACGAAGCACTGTTGTAGGGGTTGTCAATGGAATATTGATCGCATGGATCATTACAGATGATGGCGCCGACTTTCAGTTTAGTGATGTGAAGCAATTTTGCCGAAACAAGCTCCCTGCTTATATGGTTCCTGGAGACTTCTTGGCCGTTGATAAATTCCCACGTCTTGAATCCGGAAAGGTGAATAGGAAAGCTCTAGAAGCCGAGTATCTCACTCAACAAAAAGATATGTTTGCCACGAAAAGCAGGCCTTTTCGGGATCCGTTGGAGGAGAAAATTGCCGAAATTGTTGAAGCCGTGGTCTGTACGTCAGATAATAGTCTTTCAGCTGCAGGGCTGGATTCCTTGAAAGGCATCAAATTGGCTGCTAAGTTACGAGATGTTGGCATAAATCTGGATGTTAGTAAGCTTGTTTCCGCAGACTCTGTGAGCGATATCTGGGACCTTGCTCAGGAGGCCAGTCGAAAGAAGGAATTTTCACCGCAGGTTGACAACACCTTGCAAAATGTTGTAGATGCAGCTTTTTCCGTGCTCGATTCACAAGGACTGGCGTCTCGAATCGAAAGCGTGGAGTTGTGCAGCGATGTTCAAGTGGCTATGCTTTCGGAATCACTTCGAGATAACAGGGCCTATTGCAACTGGATTGAGGTGAAGTTTTCAGAAAGCCTTGAGCTGTATGAAATAAAAGCTGCTTTCAATAAGCTTATAGGACATAATGGCATGCTGAGATCTGCTTTCTTACTACTCGATATACCTGACCATCCTTTCTGTCAAGTTATATGGAACAAGGATACACTGGTAGATTCTTTTCAAGATACAACATGCTTTGACTATGAATGGGGTATGAATAACGACTCCAACCTCATGATCCCATTAAAGGTCCAGTTCATGCAGGAACCGTCCTCAGTTCGAACTTTAATTCATCTCCATCATGCAATCTATGATGGGTGGTCATGGGAGCTCCTGCTTGATGATCTCCAGGCATCCATTTCTCAGAAATCCTTGGTGCGTCGGACACCATACTCCGCAGTAGTGAAGCATTGCGCGGCAACAGCCTCATCAGATGCGGCTTCAAGGTCAAGATCACACTGGGCGTCTTATTTGCAGAACGCAACTCCAGCACACTTTCCAAACTTCCACGGTCGACATGGCATGACAAGGAAAAGCAAAAGGCTCAGTCGGAATCTGAAAATTCCCTTGAAGGATCTTGAAACCCAGTCCCGGTCACTGTCTGTCAGTCGACAAACATTCTTCCAAGCTTCGCTTGCATATATTCTTTCACATTATCTCGACACCGAGGACGTAATGTTCGGTACTGTTTTTTCGGGTAGAACAATACCAGTTGAAGGGATTGAATCTATAGTCGGACCATGTCTCCATGTCTTACCGAATCGGGTCCATCTCTCAATGGTTCGAACAGTGGCCGACCTGCTATTTGTTATTCAAAGAGACAATCAAAGAGCCCTTGAATACGGAGGCGTGTCGCTACGTGGAATTAAGAAATCTGCTGCGATAGGGGGAAGCAGTAGACTGTTTGACTGCATCCTTGTTTGGCAGGAAACACTTAGAGAATCTTCGGGCTCATGGGAAATCTTCGAACAAGTCGCGGCTGCAGACTATCTGGAATTTCCATTAACAATTGAATTAGAGCCAACGAACGGAAAGATCAGAATTGCTACCACTTTTGACGAATCAATCTTTCCCGAAGCTCAAGTACAACTTCTACTAGAGCAGATCGAGGCAATTGCTGATATCTTTGTTCGCTCCCCAATAACATTACTCAGTTCGATTAACACCCAACTTCCTTCTGCTGTTTTATCCATCGAGAACAGCGACTTTGTGCATTTAGAGAACCTTCCGCATTTGGCGCATCAAGTTGAGCAAATGGCGGTCAATGATCCCTTCCGAAATGCCATTGAGTTTGTTTCCAGCTTTGACCCGGACTCTGGCTCTATTGTGGTGAAAGCTGTGTCTTACAATGACCTGAATTCCCAAAGCAACCGCCTTGCTCGCCATCTTCTCAGCAGTGGCATCACAAGTGGGGATCTTGTTGCTATAATACTGGACAAATCTGTTGAGCTGTATGTCTCGATATTAGCGGTCATAAAAGTCGGAGCAGGCTACGTACCCTTAACACCTGTGACTCCTGTGGAAAGGATTCGCGCCATTCTGAAAGAGACAGTACCGAAGACTTGTATAATCGATACAGATCTTCACGCAGAGCTACAATCCTTGGGGTCGTTTCCGTTTTTAGATTTGCGCAATATTGACATGAAGCAGTACGCCGAAGAGAACGTTGCCATCTCCTGTCATGGCTCTGAACCATCATATGTAGTTTACACATCGGGAAGCACAGGAAAGCCCAAAGGAGTTGTCATCACTCACCACAACCTCCAGAGCAATATTGCGACACTTGCTGAGGTATATCCTGTCGGCCCAGATTCGAAGATCCTTCAAGCGTGCTCACAAGCTTTTGATGGTAAGTCTACTTTCGATAATATAATAAGAGAAGCCCGCTGACAAGTCTTAAGTATCGGTCTTTGAGATTTTCTTCGCATGGAACACTGGGATGACTCTCTGTTCAGCGACGAATGATATTATGTTTCGCGACATCGAAGCCGTCATCAGAAATATGCACATTACGCATTTGAGTCTCACCCCGACTGTGGCTGCCCTGATACAACCTGAAAATGTACCGGAAGTTGTATTTCTAGTCACAGCTGGTGAAGGATTAACGGCAAAAGTTCACCGCGAATGGGCAGACAAGGGCTTATACCAAGGTAATCCATCATGATAAATTAGTTGGCCGACACAAATTAAGACTAATGTGACTCTCAGGCTACGGTCCATGCGAGACTACTAACATCTGCACTGTTAATTCCAAAGTCACACTGCTCGATGACCTGAGGAACATAGGCAAGCCATTCAAAAATACTTCCGCCTTCGTTATCTCTGATAGCCCTGTATTTACGCTCTTACCTAGAGGAAGTATTGGTGAGCTGTGCTTTGGCGGTGACCAAGTCGTAAGATCATGCTTATATCTGCCAGCTGAGTGAGATTACGATTACTAAATTTAGACTTAGGGTCAAGGGTACATGAAGCAGGCCGGTCTGACAAGGGAAAAGTTTATCGAGCATCCAGCATTTGGCCGGCTGTATAGATCCGGAGACTTTGGACGACTATTGGCAGATGGGTCATTGATGTTTACAGGTCGTCGAGATGACCAAGTCAAATTACGCGGCCAGCGGATCGAGTTGGGCGAGGTCAACAGTACGATTCTGCAAAATCCTCAGGTTCAAGATTGCACGTCAATGATAGTCGGCGATAAAGATCAAATCCAGCGGCAGCAGCTCATATCTTTCTTCGTCCCACGACATCTAATTTCAAGCGAAGGTCAGGGTGACGATCAGCAACCCGGTCTGATAAAGACTATCTTCCAAGAATTGTCCGCTAAGTTACCACCTTACATGGTTCCGTCTGCTTTGATTCCCGTAGAAGTGATCCCAATGACAACTGTGAAGAAAATTGATGTCAGAAAACTTACGGAAATATTCCGTGCATTGACTCCGGACAATCTCCAGAATTACTCGCGTGAACAAGGTTTGCCTGTCACCGACGTTCTGAGTCCTACTGAACAAGAAATTGCTCAAATTATCTCTGAAGCAACCCATGTGCCTATGCATCAGATAAGAGTGAACACGCCACTATTTAGCATTGGCCTTGATTCAATATCTGCCATATATGTGGCAAAGAAGCTCAGGAATTCTGGATTCGGTCAGGTTGATGTCTCATTAATTTTACGCTACAGTTCAGTTGGAGAACTTTCAAGAATGATTTCAAAGATAACAGAGGATCAACTTCAATCATCAACACCAGGTTCTGAGCCTCAGAGCAATTGCATGGATGGCTTCGAGGGTGAAGTCATCCAAGAAATCAAAGACGATTTTGAAGCTGCTGGCCAAAGGGTTCAAATGGTGATTCCATGTACTGCTCTACAAGAAGCGATGCTCTCTCGAACATTCTCCCATGGGAAAAATGCTTATTGGAATCATATTCTATTTGAGTTCTATGGAAACACTGAAAGGCTTCGTGAGGTCTGGCAACAGATGGTTGCGAGACATGACATATTGCGCACATGTTTCGTTGCTACCAAGGACGCAAGGTTCTCATTCGCGCAAGTCATTTTGGAGGATATCTCGTTGCCTTTCTTAACACTGGAGACAATTGATGTAGATCTGGAAATAAGCAAGCAAAAGTCAAATTTGTCACAACACAACGATGAGAAGCACAAAGTTCCACATGCTCTGACAGTTATCACTGGTGTTGGAACAGGCCAAAAAGTGCTCCTTTTTTCTATTCATCACGCAATACACGATGGTGAAGCAATGACTCTACTCTTCAAGGAGGTCGAAAATGTCTATATGGGGAAGCCGTTACCGGCTGCCACCCAGTTCCACCATTTTGTCAATTATATCACAGCAAACCAGGGTCACGAAGACGAGCCATTTTGGTACAATTATTTAAGTGGCATGTTTCATTCACGGTTATGCGCTCAGCGAGCATTATCCAAGAGTTATAAAGCTTCGCAAATACAGACTACTCGACAGAAACTTGGAATGTCTTTCACAGATTTCGAAACAGGTTGCAATGCTTTGTCTGCAACACCGTTGAGTGTGCTTCAAGCCTCGTGGGCACAGCTTTTATCAGCCTACCTAAAATCTTCCAATATCTGTTTTGGTACTGTTTTAAGTGGCAGAACAGCAGTCTTAGAAGGTATTGAGGGCATCATCGGACCATGTTTCAACGTCCTTCCTATACGTGTCAAAGTGTCCTCTAAAGCGCTAAATATTGATGTTATCAAAATTGCACAGGAAGCTAATGCGGATTTACTAGCGCATCAGCATACATCTCTCAGGCACTTACAGAAGAGATTCTCAAAGGATGGCAGGTCTCTGTTTGACACTATTGTCTTGTTTCAGCGCCCTGCTGCTGAACTAAACTCTCGATTATGGAAACTGGTGTCAGAAGAAGGTGAAATGGATTTTCCCGTCGTTCTTGAGATTGTGCCATCCACATCACTCGACAATGTTTCCATCCTCCTTCACACTGATTCTTCACAGATATCCCATGAGGATGCCCAATCTATCATGAAAGACTTCATTAATACGGTGATACATACAATTAGACACCCACTGGCTAGAATCCCTGACGGGAAAGTAAAAGATGACTTACCATCGATTGCGCTGATAGCCAGAGAGAATTTGGTCAAGGCCTCAGTTCCCACTGAAGCTTCATCAACTCTAACAAATGGACACGCGGAATTAACTACTGAAGAGAATTTAGTCAGAGATGTTATGTCTGATTTATCCAAATACGAGCCACAGGCAATCAGACATGATACAACCATATTTCAACTAGGACTTGACAGTATAAATGCTGTACAGATTTCGAGGATGTTGAAAGATAAGGGACACGTTGTATCAGTTGCGGATATTCTCGAGGTGAGCAGCTTTGATAATACTCTCGAGGTCGATGCTAATCAATGTTTAATACAGAATCCGAGTATGAGTCAGATTGCTGAGCTTCTCAAAGAACCAACCAGCAAAACATCACTGAAACCTTTTGAATTTGCCTCCTTCGAATCAGAGCACAAAGAGTACATTTTGAACAGTTTGGGTGTCGAAAATACTGAGGTTGAATCAATACGGCCCTGCAGTCCAGCACAATTGGGCATGTTGGCAGACTATATCAAATCGGACGGGGGCCTTTATTGCAATCGCCTTGTGCTAAAGGCCAAGGAGGACATGGACGTCCTTCGGCTGCAAGATGCGTGGTCAAAAGCCATGGCTCGTCATGAGATGCTGCGAACCGGATTTGTCCGTCTAAAGGATCCGAAATTCTCATTTGCGATGGTAACTTACACTGCCAATTATGTCACCCTTCCGTGGGTTGAAAGCAGCATAACACCATCGAAAGAGGAATATCATAACCGAAGAAAGACATTGTATGAGAATCTGCATCTGCCGCAGTGGCAGGTCGCTTTGCGTCGTTCACTAGCCAAGGATGAGGTCGAGTTTACGGCTATGCATGCTATCTATGACGCACAGTCTTTGGAGATAATACTCTCAGATGTTGCCCGCCTATACGAGGGATTTCAGCTGTCACCACCAGTACCTGTCATGTCAATATTGGGGCATATTCTCTCAGCTGCATCCTCAATTACCCCTGACGCAGAGACGTTTTGGAGTACACTTGGATCGGAGTATCAAATCACCAAATTTCCCAATCTGACGCCTTTTAATGTTCAAAATCGTGGATTGACCGTCATCAGTCAATTAGCATCAAAGTCACTCACGGCAATCAACGAAAAATGCAAAGTTCTCGGTGTTTCTTTACAGGCAGCAGGACAAGCAGCTTATGCCAGGCTTTTGGCAAATTATACAGGCGAGACCAATGTCTCATTTGGAGTGGTCCTTTCGGGTCGTGATTTTCATACCGATGCCGAAAGGTCTGTTTTCCCGTGCTTGGTGACAGTGCCTTTCAGATGCCGCGTTCAACGAAGTAACAGAGAGCTCATTTCGTCGATCATGAAAACAAATGCTTTGCTTGTGAAGCATCAATTCACGCCGCTGTCAAAGATCCAGAGATTGTTTCAACAAGAGAGCCCTGTTATTAATACACTGTTTGTGTATCAGAAATTATCTTGCAAGCAAACAGACGCACAGTTGTGGGATGTCGTTGACGATGATGCTAGAGTCGATGTAAGTTAACATTCATCATTCTCACTCCTACCAGCGACTCACTTCTGACATATCTTAGTATCCTTTATCTGTAGAAATGATTCCTCAAGGAGATAAATTATTGCTACGCCTGACCAGCAGGAATGATGTTATCCCTCAACCACAGTCTGACCTTATACTCAGGCAGTTGGACCACCTCCTCCTGGACAGTCTCTTCGCCGAAGACTCAGACTGTACAGCTGTTACTAATGTACAGCCTCAATTGCTTTCAGTCACGCCTGCGAAAGAGCCATATATTCCATCTCCAGTTTCCTTATTGCACGAATTAGTCGAGAAGACAGCATTAGAAACGCCGCACAAAATTGCCCTTGAGTTTGCTTCGAGGGTTACTTCACAATTTATCTCAAAGCAATCATGGACATACCTCGAACTCAACCAAATGGGAAACAAGGTTGCAAGACTCTTACAATCGAAAGACCCTAGCGAAGGTGATCTCATTGGAATATGCTTCGACAAAAGCCCTGAAGCTTACTTCTCTATTCTTGGGATACTGAAAAGCGGTCATGCATATGTCGCCATCGATCCCACCGCGCCCCTTGCCAGAAAGCAATTCATAGTTGAGGACTCAAAGGCTACTTTGGTGTTATGTACTTCAGACAGATATGATGAACTACGACAATTAACAGCAACTGAGGTAATTGCAATGGACACGCCCGGACTACTGGACAGCATCTCATCAGACTCTCCAATTCTTTCCAAGGCAATTGACCCACAGAATACTTGCTATTGCTTGTATACATCAGGGACAACTGGAACGCCCAAGGGCTGTGAGATCACGCATGATAACGCCGTACAAGCGATGCAAGCCTTTACAAGACTATTCAGTCCGAACTGGAATGAAGACTCGAAATGGTTACAATTTGCATCTTTCCATTTTGACGTTAGTGTTCTGGAGCAATACTGGAGCTGGAGTGTCGGAATTTGCGTCACATCTTGTCCTCGTGATGTCCTATTCCAAGATCTTCCCGGTACTATCAACCGTCTTCAAATAACACATATAGACCTCACACCAAGTCTCGCTAAGTTAGTCACACCTGAGGAAGTTCCCTCTCTTTGCAGAGGAGTATTTATTACAGGTGGAGAAGCCCTTAAGCAGGAAATCCTTGACGCATGGGGAAAGCATAGAGTTATCTATAACGGGTATGGGCCGACAGAGGTTACCATCGGCTGTACCATGCTTCCAAGGATGGGCGAGAATAGCAAATCATCTAATATTGGCCCTCAATTTGATAATGTGGGCTCATATGTCTTTCAGCCAGGGACAACAATTCCTGTCTTGCGGGGATGTATGGGCGAACTGTGTGTATCTGGTCCTTTGGTTGGTCGAGGCTACCTCAACCGCCCGGAGCTGACCCAGGAAAGATTCCATTACCTGGAAGTTCCCACACGAGAGCGGTTCTATCGTACTGGTGATCTCGTCAGGATATTGCATGATGGAAGTTTCCAATTCAACGGTCGAATTGATGACCAAGTCAAACTTCGAGGGCAACGACTTGAGCTTGGAGAAATTAATTCTGTGATTCAAGAAGCTTCTGAGGATATATCAGAAGTCACAACACTAGTCACAAAGCACCCAAGTCAGCAGAGGGAGCAGCTTGTAGCGTTTGTCTCGAGAAAGCGAAGCCGAGACCGAGCTGCGAATTCATTAGAGATTATCAGAGACGCAGATGTCAATACGTTTCTCGCGAATATCAAGAAGACCGCTCAATCTAGGCTTCCCGGTTATATGGTCCCAACTCATATAATTCCACTTACATCCCTGCCACTTACTCCAAACAACAAAGTCGATGGCAAAGCCCTGAAAGCCTTGTTCTCGGATCTGTCTTCGAAACAACTGCAGAGCTTGACTTCACAGACTAATGAGATGAGATCAATAGCCGAGGAAGAAATTCGAGCTATCATACAGATTGTTGCCGAGTATGCTAGGTTTGAGGCAGCCGGGCTTTCACCCAGTACAAGCATATATGATGTTGGCCTTGACTCAATTTCTGTAATTGGACTTGCGCAGAATTTTAGGGATGCTGGGTATCAGAACGCACAAGTTTCGTTAATTATGAGGAGTAAGTACATATTCATTATCACTTCAATAAATCTTTCCTGGCTAATTTAATCAAAATTAAGGCCCCACCGTTGTAGGTATTGCAACTTCCTTGAAAAAAGACCTGCCCAGGACGGAAGTGAATGCTGAAATCGAATACTGCAAACAAAAACTCAAAGCTTTCGTTCAGGGAAATACAGTCAATGCAGCAGAAAGATCCGGCATTTCCACTGAGGACATTGAAGCCATAGCACCCTGCACGCCACTACAAGAGGGAATGATAGCACGGTTTCTGGAAAGCTCGCAAAATCTCTACTGTTCTTCGTTCCGATTCGAACTCAAACCGGTAACCAATATTGACAAACTACGACAAGCGTGGTCTGAAACTCAAGCTGACGTTCAGTTGCTTCGACTTCGCATGGCTGCGCTAGCAGATGGATATGCCCAGATTGTCCTGAAGCATGACGAGCTTCCTTGGGCGGAGACGACTGCCGGAAATGAGCAAGAACTTGAGGCCGTCGCTGACCTTGAGTGGAAAATGTGGTGCAATAGTATGCAACAGTTCATCGGTCCCCTATGGCGCTTGGTTATTGTCAAGTCTTCTAGCCGCAGCTTACTATGTCTGAATATCTTCCACGCTCTTTATGATGGAAACAGTCTCCCGCTACTACTGGAACAGGTCTCTTTGAGATATCATGGGCAAAAAGTGCAGCGCGGCGCACCTTCTTTCATGGACATCCTGCCCTACGGACCGTTACGAGTATCCCCGAACGCTAAGGAATTCTGGGAGAAACACTTGGCCAGTGCCCCAGAGAATCGAATATTCCCATCAGTCAAGGATACAGCATCCGACACATTTTCACTGACCCGTGTTCTCCATGTATCTAGTCTCAGAGAGATTAAAACTGCTTTACAAGTGACCGAGAATGCCATATTCCACGCATGCTGGCTTCTCACGCTACACGAACACTTTTCACGACTTTCGTCTCTAGGAATCGTGGTTTCCGGACGGGCACTCGATGTTCCGGGAGTAGAGTCTGTCGTTGGTCCGCTTTTTAACACTATACCAAGCTACATACCTTTACATCAATTGAAAACGAAAGCCGACTTAATAAAATCGTGCCACCAATATCATATCTCGGCACTTTCTTTTCAGCACACCCCGCTTCGAAATATCAACAAATGGACAAGGCGAGGAAAAAATAATCCCTTATTTGAGATACTGTACGTATTTCAGAAAGAGCATGACAGTTCGAACCACGCTCTATCAGAAAATATCTGGACGGAAGTTGATTCAGGGGTGGCTCCCGCTGATTTCCCTTTATCCCTCGAAGTCAGGCAGACTAATAGATCTGTAAATGTGACTTTAGCATGGCAAAGCCATGCAGTGTCGAAAGATACGGCAAAACTTATATTGTCTACTTTCGAATCTACATGCAAGGATATCCGGGATGATTACATGTCCACACTTCCTGAGACAATCAATTCTCCAAGACAATTCACTTCAAGTGAAGAAATCCATAGCCAATATAAAATTGCGGAGTTTGATGGTACAGTCGCAGACTTTGATTGGACTCCAGCCACCATTGACATCCGCGATGTTGTTGCAAATCTCGCAGGAGTGGATGTTACCACAGTCAATCCAACAACATCTATTTTTGAATTAGGTCTGGACAGCATTGATGCTATAAAACTATCCTCACATATAAAAAGTCGCGGATACGATCTCTCCGTCAGTTCAATCATGAAACTGCAGACGATTTCCAAGATGTCAGAGACCTTTTCCACACCATCAACTTCTTCAAGGGCCAGCTCACAGGCTTCTCTTCTTGAAGTTCAAGAGAAAATTACGGATAGTTTGAAAAAGGCAAGCAAATTACCAGACGATGCAATCAAGGTCTTACCTTTAACACCACTTCAAGAGTCTATGGTTGCTGAAATGATCGCGTCGGAGTATCAGCATTATTACAGCGTTGAAGTTTTTGAAGTCACGGAGGGAACAGACTTTTCCAAACTTCTAACATCATGGAAAGCTGTCATAGGTGCCCATGATATACTACGCACATCATTCATCGAGATTGAAGATCTTCAAATCTCCAGTTCTTATGCTCAAATTGTCCGCGAAGCGAATCATCAAAAAGAGATTCCCATCATCGATTTACGAGATCGTTCGGTGGAGTATTTTGTCCAGTCATTAACCTACGATCATCCTCATGCCGATTTTGCAATTTATGGAATCCGAAAAGGCGACAGTCGTTACATTGTTGTCGGTATGGCACATGCGCTTTACGATGGCTGGTCGCTTGACCTTTTGCATTCTGATGTCGAGAGATCATATTACGGACAGGGTGTGATTCGTCCATCATACGAACCAATCTTAGAATCAATACTCAATGAAGCGGGGAACAAAAGCAAGCAGTTCTGGTCTGCAACACTGAAGGGCTTTAAACCACGGAAATTTCCAGCTGGAAAATACCCCGGCGGCGACTATTCCACCTTGCACCGAACAGAGGTGACTTTCGGTGTGTCTAGCGAGAATATAAAAAATTTCTGCCGGGGTCATGGGGTTACAGTGCAAGCATTGAGCGTCACAACATGGACCATGGCTCTCGCCAGCTTTGTTGAGACCCTTGATGTAGGCTTCGGACTTATCCTTTCTGGCCGGAGCCACACAAATGCCGATGAGGTCATGTTTCCTACAATGAATACCGTCGTCTTCAGATCTATACTGCATGGTACACGGCTGGAAATGCTGAAATATATACAGAGCTCTCTGAACGTGTTAATCGAACATCAGCACTATCCTCTTCGCAAAGTTCGTGATGGAGTCGCAGCTGGAAGCATGTTTGATACCCTTTTTATATACCAGAAACCTTCTTCATCATCGTCGAAAAGACCTCTGTACCGTCCTATCAGTGGAAAGGCTGATACGGGATACCCACTCTCAGTTGAGATGGAACTCTTGAGCGAGTCCATGATTTGCCGTCTTGCGGCTCGAGATGACATGTTTGGCATGAAAGATGCTACTCATATTCTTGATCGTGTAGCTCAGTTTTTCCGGTTGATAATAGCTGAGCCAGAACATGCGACAGTTGGGTTCACCGATGCTGGAATGAGCATTGGCGGATGCACTCCTTTCAGAGACAACCGGCATGATCTTGAAACGACTTCAGAACGGAAAGAAGCATTCGCAAAACAAAATGAATCACAACCACGGTCCGATACTGAGTTGAAAATCAGACAAGTTCTTTCGGCTGTGTCAGGGGTACCTCAAGATGATATCAGCACGGACGACACATTATTTCATCTAGGGCTTGACAGTATCAGTGCAATCAAGGTGTGCTCATTACTAAGAAAGAAGTCCATCAACTTGCCGGTCAGTGCGATGCTCAAGGCAGGGTCTATTGCAGGTATGGCGGTAGTTGCAACGTCGGAAAAGCAAGGTCCTCAGCAAGATATGTCTACCGAAGATACGGATTCCAAACTAGAGCAATTATTGAAGGATTTTGACATCGAGACACTTCTTTCACTGAACAAAATCTCTACAACTGAAATTGAACGTACACTACCAGTGACTGCAGGACAAATGTATTGTCTTGCAAGAAACGCACAGGATTCGCGACAATTTTACGCCAACTTTTATTATGTCATCGAGAGGATCTCGAAATCTCAACTAAGTCAAGCATGGGAACTTTTGATCAAACAGCTTTCTATCCTACGTACGGTATTTGTTAATACAGGTTTCAGAGAGAGACCTTGGCTGCAAGTCGTTTTGAAACATATAGAGAACCCTGTTCAGTGGTATGAAAGCACTCAGGACCCTGAATTTCAGCATCCACCTTCTCGGTCTATCACTACAGGACCGGTCTCTTTGCACGCGACAGAAAGGGAGCAAGGGATAGTAATCAACCTGCATATCCACCATGCACTTTATGATGCAGTCAGTCTGCCCATGCTGCTTGATTGTCTTGGTCAATCATGTAGCGGGCAAGAAAACCGAGTGAATTATTGTACGGAGTTCGGCAAGTTCATAGCATTCCAGAATATATTTTCGCCATCGGAAGTGCGGGAAACGTTCTGGAAGACATACCTTGCTTCATCTCGGCCACGGCTTTTGCCGAAGGATGAACAAGGCTTGCCAAAGAATAACAGAATTGGAATTTACAGGCCAGGCTTGATTGAGAATGTTGCGGCTATAGAAGGTGCTGCGCGGCGACACGGTATTAGCCTTCAGTCTTTGTTCATGGCAGTATATGCAAAGATACAATCAGAGCTGCTATCACACGGACTCATAGCAGACGGCGCGAACGGGGGTGATAGTACAGACACAAATGATCTCGTAATGGGCGTGTACTTGGCGAATAGGAGCTTCCCTCTTGAGGGACTACAAAACATGATCTGCCCAACTTTGACCATGGTACCGCTACGCATTGCAAATTCCAAATCATCTCCATCCTCTTCAAGCTTGATTGAAAGCGCCCACCAGATCCAGACAGATTTACATGAGATCAGTCGTGTGGAACACTCGGGAGCATCACTACTCGAGATTAATGACTGGACCGGTATCCGCGTCGACACATTCGTCAATTTCTTACGAGTCCCAGATTCAGTATCTGATGGAGACAGCCTAAACGCTAATACCGCAACATCCAGCAATATCCGGTTCACCCCCTTACAACTTCGGGACATCACACATGGCGACCATCCAGCACCATATGATGCACGCGGAGTACACGCGGCAGACGAATCTAGTCAGGTCAAAGTAGAAGAAGAAGAAGCCGAAAAGGAGGCAATCTACATGGTGTGTTTTTTTTTCCTTTTTTTGGCAGACATATTTATCCCTTGCTTCGAAATTCGTGAAGCGCAATCAGCCTCCAATTTGCCTTCTCTCGAGCACCCTAGACATTTATGATGGCTCTCATTTCTAACATCAATAACTTTTTTATAGGATTGCATAGATATTGAAGCCGCCGTTCGAGAAGGAAAACTTGATGTCGGCGTTTTTGGGCCCGGGAGACTACTCAGTCAGCTGAAGGCGGAGGAGATCATGAATAGTATACGGAGAGAGTTAGATGAGGTGTCGATGTATTTGTAGGCCTGAAGAGGGCAATATCTCGACTGTTTCTTTCTCTCTTGCATATTTTCCTGTGCTAGGTCAATTTTTGAAGTTCTGTACCGTAAGCACGTTCCGGAAGACGTGATTATATATTTCTATATTTCCTAATGCGGATTGCAATAGTGTCCATGTTTACCAGCAATCGGCGGCTAAATTCCAAACGCTAACGTCTGCTAATTTTAGAGATGCTCCTCAAATTCATGCCAATAGAATATTGAAACAATGTGGCTGTTTCAGACGTGCTGAGCTAGATTGTGGATCATGGAAGACGAGCTCCGGGATAAACATTAAAGGGGCGCATTAGGGTAATTAGATTTTGGCAGTGCGGCCAAAAGTGCCGTGCCACGCCTGCAGGTGGGAGGAACCGAGAGAGGGTGGAAGATTGACAGACAGGTCAGCAAGTTCACAAGCATGCTCTATTGAAATCCTATTATTTCGGTGATGCAAGTTTTAGGGTGCATGATAGAGTTGCAGATGCCAGTCAGGTGGAAGCCATGTGATAGATGCTGGCAGCTCGATGGACTATTGACGATCCCTTCCTTCGCCATGGTTGTGCCGAAATGCTTTCCTTCTTGGAAAGCCGGGTCTCCGGCAGATAGAACTTCTAAGAGTGTGTAATCAAGGGGTGGCGAGGAGATGCAAGGGTGAGTGAGGTAAACAGACGGATGAACGGATACTGGGGATGGCAGCCTGAGGCTTCTGGTCGGAGCCAAAGTCACCAACCGGTCCTTGGCGCGTGGTCGCTCAGGTGACTCCCGGCCTACTATTGGCTCTTTATTGACCATTATTCAGACGACTCATATGAGCTGCGACGAACCCATGGCCGTACTAGCCGGTACTACATAGTTATATCATTCAGGGGTAGTTAGTTGCGTGCAAGCAGTAGGACTTGCACAGTGAGAAGTTGAACCAAAAGCAATCACACAAGTGACGGCAATGCGATGCTTGAGGAGGGGTTGTCGCCGCCAAATTGGGATTTGCCACAGGCTGCAGCATTGTTATTGTTTTTGCTTTTGTTTTTGTTGTTGTTGTGTGTGGCGAATGTCGTCGTAGTAAACAGTGATGCCTGGGTGGTGCCGAATCGACATTAGTTAGTAGGTAGTGCTACTCGTAGTCCTGTGTAAGTGCAAGTTACGTAGCTGAGTACGTAGCTGCTGCCAATTCCCCCACTGATGCTCGACATACGCTGTCGATAAGTAATCGATAGTTGATAGAGAAGATAAAGACGGATAAAACACGTCAGATGGACGCCAAGCCAAACAAAGCCCGGTGGGGCTTCCCGAAATGTCAACAACAACGCGCGACTGTCGCGTTCGCGCGGCAGGAAGGAAGCCACTACACCATCGATCGCTCTTTCCACACTGCCTGCCCAACCTGGCACCTTCCTCTTAGACTTTCGACCAATGTCCAATAACCGCCCATCGTTCGCTCCGTGTCTCTTGCCTGCTAAATAATATTTCTTCACTACGACACTCCAATACACTCTACCACGTATCCTCTCCCACCACCTCCTGCATCAGCGCATCCCCTCCTCGCCATCGATTACTTGCGTACAGTCTAAGAAGTATCGTCACTCATCATCTCAACAATATTCGGCGACCACGAACCACGGCGGCAAGTACTCGGACAAGTGGCCTGACCTGATCACTATTGTCCGGGACAAAGAGAATTTCATTGAATCTGAAGCGGACACTGCTCGGCTATTAAATACATCCTCCATCGCGGTCTCTTCGAGAAGTCACCTTCCCTCGAACCACATTCCTAGTGCAGCGTCTACATTCCAGATCCATACTCTTGGAGACTGATCGCATTCCCTCGGTTATTCGCTGTTCTGAGGCTGATACCTTCTTTGGAACATTCCACACCGCAATCCAAACGAATCAACCTCGCCTCAGGGTCCAATCTTGAGTTTCACCCCAGGCGCGTGCCTGTCTTCGGTGGGGGTGGAACAAATACCTGAACACCGGACGGACGACGTCAGAAGGTGTGAGTCAATACTAGTCGCTAGCTCATGGAGGTATTGGAATTCCTCCTAATGACCTGATGTTTCAGCGCGACTGGATCGTGGCACAGCAACCTGAACTCCCTGATCCGTACCATCTCACTCAAACCACATTCCTAACGACGTCCCTCTGACACTGCCACTCTCGGTTTCATATTAAGGCAATTCTAGATAGGACCTTTTTGGTCGTGGTCACCGGTGATACCAACCAGGTACTTGAAACCATAAAAACAAAGGCCATTGTAAAAGTCAATGACTGACGCTCACCCTTCAGTTCACACAGAGAAAGCATAGCAACAAAAGACTCAGAGAATAATCCGTGGACTCCTGTCGGGTTCTTTTTCTGAGCAGCACAGCATTCCTCAGAAACATGGTCGCAACATTTTCACCACACCGGGATGCCGGCGGCACTCTGCACCTACCTTCACCGACTGGAATCCATCATGTGGATGCTAGTTCGGCCATAAGGCAGCTGCGCCGCTCTTTGTCGCGCTCGCCTTCGAAGGGTTCTGACTTTCGCTTCTTGTCACGCCCGCACTCTCAAACGACCCCAAACACGCCCTTTATTTCCTCCCCGCTCTCGCCGTCGCGTCGCGGAAATCTGTTTTTTGTCCCTGCAACTACGTCAAATTTATCAGCAGCTACTCCAGCACCCTCGAAACCGACGTTTGCATCTTCATCTACAGCAGTTGCACCAGCCGCACCTGTCGCGATACCATATCCCCCAAGCTCAAAAATAACTCGTCCACTAATGCGCAGGACTGGATCTCTGCCAAATACGCGTCAACGCACATCTCCAAAGAGTCCCTCCAAAAGAGTTCTGCACCTGTCGAGTGACCAAGGGAATGCAACTGTTACACCACCTGTCGTACCATTGATCGAGAACGAGAACCTTCTCCAAGAGCCTAGTATTATATCGTCGGAGAACTTTCAGCTCTTTTCAAGCAACATCTCCGCAGACAACAACCATAACAACATCACATTCAAACCAAGCGCCAACAGGATCGAGAAACGACGCAGTGGTAATTTTGGGACTCTGACCACAGGAGTCAGTCCTCTGAAAAGAAGTGACGGGGCAATGAACCTTGACCAAGCTGAATTCGCAAGCCCCTCAGCAAAACGCCGCAGCCTACATAGCGTCGGTGGAACGCCCGATTTCAGTATTTTTGACGCGACTGACAGCTTCCCATCGTCGTCCAACGAAACCTCGGACGCCATGGCTCGAGAAACTGAACCACAACCTTTTACGTTTTCCAGTCTTCCAGGAGGTAACTTTGCAACTATCCCAAAACGCTCATCTTCTCTACGACGTTCGACACTTCAGCAACGCCAGGGTGAAAGATCACTTTTCAGCCGTTCGCGCTTAATGAACGTGGATTTCCCAGACTCTCCCTCCCCTCCAAAGAGTCCAATTTCCGCCATGCAACAACGCTACCCTCTAAATAGTGACCTCTCATCAACTCCTAGACAGGAAAATTTATTTACTCCGCTAACACGGCCTGCATCGAACAACCCACTGTTTGCGAATATTCAGCATGATATCCCCAGTACCACACCTCACGTGGCGCATCCTCTTTCTCGCACCATCACACAGTCTTCTTCAAGCTCTAGTCTGGCCGATGACTCGCCGACACATGAACCAGTTCACAAGACTGATCGCCCAAGGCCAGTATTTAATTTTTCAAAATCTCTTCCTGTGGGCGCCGCCAGACCAGAAGCTCCACGCCAGTTCACTCGAGAAGACTCCAACGCCTCCACGGACTCTTTTGCGACGCCAGAGAATTATCGCCAGGCGAAACCATATGCCGCTGCTTTCATGTCTACTGGGCTGATATCAAAGAAGAACCGAAATGTAGAGGACCTTCAAAGCTCATTTGGGTCAAGCAAGAACATGCCCGATACTCCTTGCAAGCGATCCTCAACTTTCTTACCATCTGCTCAAAAGGCTTTACCTGTACGACCCATTTCGCGACCAAGATTAGCTCGCCAAACATTCGTTGCACCTTCCACGCCATCACACAACGCAGTTCCAGCTTCAGGTCCGTTTTCGCGAGGTAACGGTGGATTGAGCAATGTCTTCAACCGGCCTTACTCTTCACGGAGGGATAGCTTTGTCAGTGTCGATGGCGACGATCGATCAATATCTAATTCACCTTCAGCGCGCCATGATAACAGTCAACGGCCAGTCGATTTAGATCTTCCCCCAACTCCAACCAAGCAAGTTTTCTCCGCAAGTCACCTTCATGGGACGCCCCTTGGCGATCCATCTGTCCAATTGCAAATCGATGCTCTAGAAAGTACCACACCTTGTACACCGAAAGACAGCAACATCTGTCCTCCGGATCCGAGTGGATTATCGATTTCGGCACCCAACGAGCCAGCATTGAGTCTTGATGATCTGAATGCATCTACGATAACGTTTCCCGCTACTCCCACGGCACCACGGGATTACTTTGCACCCACGGGACAGCGAAAAAGCATGTCCCTTGGCGGTTTCAGTGCTATGGATGTCGACAGCAGCTTGACGACTCGCTTCGATAAAGTTGAGCTCATTGGTACTGGAGAGTTCTCGCAGGTATATCGAGTGTCGAATTCTCACGAAAACTCTCAATACAAATCGATTTTTTCTCTGCCATCAGCTGGCTCTGCCTCCCCATCAGCCTTGCCTGAACGTGTTTGGGCTGTGAAGAAGTCCAAGCAAGCATTTGGTGGTCCCAAGGACCGTAGTCGGCGAATGAGAGAAGTAGAAATTCTGCGAGCTCTTGCTAATTCCGACCACGTGATTTCTTTCATCGACAACTGGGAAGATAGAGGTCATCTGTACATTCAAACTGAATACTGCGAGGAAGGCAGTCTGGATATCTTCCTCGCTCAAGTTGGACTTAAAGCCAGACTTGATGACTTTAGAATCTGGAAGATTCTGTTAGAATTATCACAAGTATGTTTTATCCGATCGTTGTTCTGTTCGTCGTACGTGCCTCTAACCTTTATACTCTAGGGCTTAAAACATATTCATGATTCTGGTTTTATTCATCTCGATCTCAAACCTGCCAACGTTTTGATCACCTTCGAGGGCGTGCTCAAGATAGGCGATTTCGGCATGGCTACAACTTGGCCTGCAGAAAAGCACATCGAAGGCGAAGGTGACCGAGAGTACATGGGCCCGGAGGTCTTACTCGGAAAGTACGACAAGCCAGCCGATATTTTCGCCCTTGGTCTCATCATGTTCGAAATTGCTGGAAACGTTGAACTTCCTGACAATGGAGTATCATGGCAGAAACTCCGGAACGGCGACATCAGTGACGTTCCGAGTCTAACATGGAGCTCGGAAACAAGCATCTTACGTGATGCGTCCGGCAATCCGTTATCTGAGAGCTCCTCTTTCGACGAACTCTGCCGCTCTGATCCCGCGTTTGACGACTCGGGAGTCGGCTTTTCTAGATCTCGTGTTCCAAAGCCACAGTGTCTTTCTCGCAGTGGAGAGTTGATCGAACCTCCCACATTCATGATGGATCCCAATCACGAGGATTCTTTGGATAAGCTTGTCCGCTGGATGATCACCCCTGACCCAGGTAGCCGACCAACGGCCGATCAGCTCCTGCAAGCCTATGGAACACAGTGGGCTATGTCTCGCCGTCGCGCTGGAGCTACAGTTTTCGAAGGCAACTGGGGACCGGCGGATGATATCCTTCAAGAGGACGCGGAGATGATTGATGTTTAAATCCAACAAGATACCCAATATGGTCAACGTGGCGTTCACCGGCGTTATTCGCAATGTTCTTGAATATCGACATATGATTCCACCTTTCTTATCTTTTATTGCTGTCGCACTTAGAAACGACAGCCCCATGGAGCATAAATCGGTGTTTTCAAAGATCTGGTCATTTCCAAGATCTAATTCATACTTTTTTTATCCTCCGTGGAGCGTTCGGCTTTGCTATGGATATCCCTACCACTGAAGAAAAGTGGTTTGCAGAGATGGCGCTACTTTAGTGAAAGTACATTTTCATTGAGAAGTTTCCAGGCCTTTCTTTTATCTTTCAAGCGTTTGAGTGGTCAGCTTTTTCCTTTGTCAGATCTGTCTTTTCCAATATCCCCACCGTACGATATGGCTCTATCAACGGTCTTATTTTCTTATATCCTGTTTCTCTTGCACTGCGTTTGTGACATATTTGCTCAAATCATTGCATTGGATACCTCGGCTCAGCTTCTACTTCAACTCTTGCTTGAAAGGAACGAAACTTAATGATGTGAATGATGAATACTCCTGTTACTTGATTTTGAACCTATGATCCCAGCTGTTTTCTCGATGTTTTTGCATCCATGTATAGTAGGTCTGGTCGTATAAAATACATATCTTGGGATTATCATAGTCCATAAGCAGTATCTCGTCTATACTTGTGTAGAAAATTGTTACATTACCGTACTCATTGTTTTCATGCCAGAAGTTAGGGTTAAATTTGTACACCATCCATCGTCCCAGGGCAGAAAAAGTCTTGGCGTGTTCAGACTTCCGTGGTGCGAGATTATGGTGTACCTGCCGCCGCCGAAGCAAGAGAGACTTCTTCATTCCAGTGACCCAGTCTTAGCTGGGATAGTATGTTGACACCTCGTTCATATAATTCAACTTTTCGCTTTTCGATGGAATACTGTATCGCATACTCCAAACATTGCATGCTGTCTCCAAGTGCTTGCTCGCTGATGGGCTCGAGCTCCGCAAGGTAGCTTCGCCAGCAAGAGAGAAAAAAGTTACTCGGCTTCACACCAAGTCACACAGTACAAACTTGTGTAAACCAGGAGACGAGAACTCGAAAACGAATAAGGCACTATGGATACTCGCACCTTCGTCTCTGACTCTCTTCTTCAATTCACAGGCGCATCCGATCCTACAATCGTCGACTTCGTGATCGCCACCGCGACCGACGCCAAATCTACAGCAGAACTACGGGAGAGACTGTTAATGTTTTTTGAAGATGCCGATGATCGTGGTATCCACTCCTTTTGCGCTGACCTCTATGGACGTGTTGGTCATGGTGGTAAAGGTGACAAGTCAAAATCGCATTCTATAAACGAGTCGTCTGCCTCATCGAAGAAGCAGAAATACAGCTTGGTAGAGATGGAAGATGAGAGCTTGTCGTCTATGGGCCCGCCGAGTGTGGACTCGTCAGAGAAAAGGAGAAGAGACAAACGGAAGGATGAGTCGAGGTCGAAACGCTCCATGCGCAATCGCTGGGAGAGTGATGAAGATGACCATGCGCCGGAACGCCGTCCACGCGATAAAGATCTCAGTAGCGACAGCAAGAGTAGGAAAAGAGAACGGAGTCGAGGAGAAGCCGATAGTCGAGATCGGAATAGGAGGTCGCGCAAACTACGCAGACGAGACGATGACGATTTCGAGGATCGCTGGGGTGATGAGGAGGTGTTACCCGAGGAAGAGGAACATGCTGATGAACAAGCGGAGAACGGATCGACATCTCCTCGGTCAGCCGTATCGTCATCTGATTTGGATGAGGAAGCCAAGGCAGAACGAGACCGACTTCGCGATCTGAAGGAACGAGACGAATTCGCCAAACGTCTCGCAGAAAAGGAAGACTCGAGGTCGAAGAAAGTTGTTGAGGATCGTACTCGAAGAGCCGGTGATAGTAGTCGTCGGGCTTTGGCTGATGATGCAGGCGCCAGAGGTGCGGCAATGCCTGATCTTCGATTACGTTCTCGACAGGAATATTTGAAAAAGCGGGAAATGGAGCGCATAGCTCTGCTCAGGAGGCAGGTCCAGGAAGAAGAGATTGAGTTGCGCGAGAATCCTAATCTTTCGCGACGAGAAAAAGAAGAGTTCGCCCGGAATCGCGAGGTGCTCCGGATTGCCGAGGAAAGACTTCGTATTGATGATCATCGCGATGGTTACATGATGCCCGAGGATTATATTACAGAAAAAGGAAAGATCGATCGGAAGAAGAAAGAAGAAGCTCTCTACAAACGATACGTTGACCGCGACGAGCAAGGCCACGAACGGTTCATCACGGAGCAAGAGGAATGGGAGCGTGAGCAGACGGCTAAAGCAAAGGCACAGATTTCGCGGGCAGAATTCGTTGATGAGGGGGATTATGAATACGTATTTGATGATGCGCAGAAAATCAACTTTATCATGGATTCTAAGCTCGAGGGCGACCGGAAACCTTTGACCAAGGAGCAGCGGATGCTACAGCAACAACTAGATGCGGCAGAAAAGAAAGCGGCATCTATAGAAGAAACTCGGAAAAGTCTTCCTGTATACCAGTACCGTGACGAGATTATTCAAGCAATCCATGATCATCAAATATTGATCATCGTCGGAGAAACTGGAGTAAGTTTAACCCTAACGGCCCCCCGCCTTAACCCTAGACTCCCTTCTTTGTCTCATATTTTCAAATATATATTTAGTTATCTGGCTAACCACAAGTTATATGAATAGAGTGGCAAAACGACTCAGCTCCCGCAGTTTGTACACGAGGCTGGTTACACGAAAAATGGCATGAAAGTTGGATGTACGCAGCCACGACGAGTGGCTGCCATGAGTGTCGCTGCGCGGGTGGCTGAAGAAATGGGGGTGAAGTTAGGCAATGAAGTTGGCTATTCAATCCGATTTGAGGATAAAACCAGCGACAAGACCATCATCAAGTACATGACGGATGGTATGCTGTTGCGAGAGCTGTTGACAGAGCCCGATCTGGGGGCTTATTCGTGTCTGTACGTTTCCACAAGCCTTTCGTCTACTTTTGCGAGAAATATGTTGCTGATAGAAATAACAGAATGATCGATGAGGCCCACGAGCGTACCGTCAGTTCAGATTTAGCGCTTGGATTGCTGAAAGATATTGCCAAAGCACGACCAGATCTGAAATTACTTATTTCGTCTGCCACGATGGATGCGCAAAAGTTTCAAAAATATTTCGACGACGCCCCCATCTTCAATATCCCCGGTCGCCGTTATCCAGTCGATATCCATTATACTTCTCAACCTGAAGCTAATTATCTTGCCGCCGCTATAACTACAGTGTTTCAGATCCATATCACTCAAGGTCCAGGAGATATTTTGGTCTTTCTGACTGGACAGGAAGAGATCGAGGCAGCGGAACAGAGTCTTCAAGAAACAGCACGCAAATTAGGTGGCAAGATACCCGAGATGATTATCGCTCCCATTTATGCGAACCTGCCTACAGATTTACAGACGAAAATCTTTGAACCAACACCACCAGGAGCAAGAAAAGTAGTCTTGGCCACCAACATCGCCGAGACTAGTTTGACGATTGATGGCATAGTATACGTCATTGACCCCGGGTTCGTTAAAGAAAATGTATTTAACCCACGAACTGGAATGGAAAGTTTGGTCGTGACACCGTGTTCGCGAGCATCTGCTGGTCAACGAGCCGGTCGAGCCGGTCGTGTCGGTCCGGGCAAGTGTTTCCGACTGTATACCAAATGGGCATATCATAATGAACTAGAGGAAAGCACAACACCTGAGATCCAGCGTACGAATCTGAGCGGTGTCATTCTCATGCTCAAGTCTTTGGGTATTGATCAGCTGCTGGACTTTGATTTCATGGACGCTCCACCAGCCGAGACAATCATCCGCGCATTAGAACAGCTCTATGCATTAGGAGCGTTGAATGACCGTGGCGAACTCACAAAGATTGGGAGGCAAATGGCCGAGTTCCCCACAGATCCCATGTTGGCCAAGTCCATATTGGCTGCTGACAAGTACGGATGTGTGGAAGAAGTGTTATCCATTATTGCCATGCTCGGTGAAGCCAGCGCTCTCTTCTACCGACCCAAGGACAAGAAAATCCACGCAGATAGCGCCCGAGCCCGATTCACGATAAAAGAAGGAGGAGATCATCTTACGTTACTCAACATCTGGAATCAATGGGTGGACTCTGATTTCAGCTATGTCTGGGCCCGCGAGAATTTCCTGCAACAGCGCAGTCTGACTCGTGCCCGCGATGTACGCGATCAGCTAGCCAAACTCTGCGACCGGGTTGAGGTAACCGTCAGCTCCGCAGGAGCAAATAATATAGTGCCCATTCAAAAGGCCATCACAGCCGGGTTCTTCCCGAACGCCGCCCGCCTACAACGCGGCGGTGACAGTTACCGCACCGTCAAGAACGGGCAGACGGTCTACTTGCATCCGTCCAGCACGTTGTTTGAGGTCAACCCGAAATGGGTCATCTACTACGAGCTCGTGCTGACGAGTAAAGAATGTAAGCTTCAATCCTCCTTCACATAAGTTCATTTACTAACGGCTATTAAGATATGAGAAGCAACTTACCCTTGCAACCGGAGTGGCTAACAGAAGTTGCTCCACATTATCACAAGAAGAAGGACTTGGAGACGCTGGGTTTGGATAAGAAGGTGCCTAAGGGGCAGGGTGCGGCTGGTGAGCGAAGTAAAATGTAATTATATACCAGTATGAGTTGATAGCTATTATCAGAAATCACGTCGATTGGTCCACCAGTGTATCATCCGGCAGGCAGATTACAGGCCAACAGATGCGATTAATGAGTATATATTCCAATCTCTACTACGTAGACACTGTTCCAAGCCAAGTGGACGTACGGTTGTCGTATATTCCGCGAGCCAATCATATAGTGTGGACAGGCGACCAATCAGCGGGATCATATTACCTATTCTTCCCCAGCTTCCGGTGGTTACGCATCGCCAAGTCGCTGATGTTGCCGAACCTCGGCTTAGCCGACTTCTTTCCTTGAATCCTTGAAGTCAATTTGAACTACAACTTATATCCTTGCCGTTTCTGCACTCATATCGACATCGCAAAAGACACAGACAAAGGCAGATATATGTACGTACGTCTATTACCTCCTCTCTACGATCTTGTAATAAACCCCACTAAATCGTGTCACTTGCGCGGGATAGTATCAACACTCAACCAACGAATAACAAGAACACACCTCTCTCACGACCCAATTCAGGATGTCTGACAAGCAATTTACTCCCGCCGAAGTGGCCAACCACAAAACCGCAGAGAGCGGTCTCTACATCATCATCGACAATGGCGTGTATGATGTTACCAACTTTGTCGATGAGCATCCCGGCGGTGCTAAGATTTTGAAGCGGGTTGCTGGTAAAGATGCAACTAAGCAATTTTGGAAGGTGTGTCTCTTCCATTGTTCGTTCCTGCAGGAGGATTGGCTGCCGAAAGGGTGGGCAGAGGTGGACGCTGTGCTAACCTGCATATTTGTTAGTACCACAATGAAGGCGTATTGAAGAAGTATTCGCCAAAGTTGAAGGTGGGCGAAATCAAGGAAGCCGCCAAGCTTTAAACGCCTCTCGATTTTTGGTGCGGTTCCGATTGTGAATGTGCGAGCCCGCAAGAGTGATAGAAGGTCGATGTTGGTCGCCCTGGCGTGGACAGCGATTTGTATACGAATTTTAGGTCACACGACCAGGTTCTTGTCCTTACATAACAAGTTCAACGGCAGTTATGTACAGCCAGAATTCAGAGTGAAAACGTTATGTCCAGTTATTAGTATATATTACGAAAATATATTCCATTGCCGGACTCGGCCCCATTGAAGCGCCTAATGCGGCACACCAACCATATACTATTGTTCTCTAGCGGTCATCTCTTCGGCTCAGCGACTGGCGAGGTGGATTCAAGGTGGGTGCAAGCCTGCAAGCAAGGTACAAGGCGACCGATCTAGGGACTGGGCCTGTCTTGGTATCACATAAAAGGCTTGTCTGGAGCGTTCGTATGTTCTCGGCGATACCGATTACCATCAACCCAAAAAAACACTATTTGACCAAGAGAAATGGAAAATTGCCCATTGGATATTTCAGTAAGTACCTTATGCCCTAAAGAGTAATATTGGAGAATCGCCAAGTCGTATCTATCCCGAGTACCTTGTGAGCAACACTCATAACCCACACCACCCACGTACCGAACCATATTATCCATCTCGCACCTGATTGGCAGTATGAACACTTTCACTGCAAATGCTCGAATCCAGCTCACGCTAATGCAGAAAAATTCTACGATACGAGCCTCGAGGACTCGACATGGCCGGTGTGTCTCTAGGGTCCCCTAACAGACGTTCCGTGGCTTCACGAATCGGGTCTTCGGGATCAGAAAGTTTCTGACCCTTCTGCTGCAACTACCACGGAGCGTAACGTAAGAAGAAACTATGTCCGTTGTAGAGTTGTGGCTATTCGTCGAGCCTTTGTTGAGAGGTGTGGACATCGTAGCAGCTAAATGCTAGACAGGGTTTCCCAAGGTCCTCACCGAACTAGAAGCCACGTGAAAAATCTGCAAAGCATTCTCTGCTCGACTGGATATTTAAAGAGGACATTTATCCCGTGTAACGGGGTTTGTTGCTAAGCCAGCAAGTCCTCCTTGGAATCATTCTCATTTTGTCTATTCAACATATCTGCGAAAACTTCTCTAAAATGGCAGATTTTGATCCTACCAATGTCGACCTCGATACGGCCGACCCAGCCCAGGTCGTCTGCTACCTGCTTGCTGACGGCAATGATTACAATGGCCATATGGGAGCACGTATCTCATCCATCTTTGTGATCCTCATCTGTTCCACCTTGGCCACCATCTTCCCCTATGCCGCCCATCGCTCACCCCGCCTCAAAGTCCCAGTATACGTGTATCTGTTTGCGCGCTACTTTGGCACCGGTGTCATCTTGGCCACTGCCTTTGTGCACTTGCTTGATCCCGCCTATCAGGAGATTGGCCCTAATTCCTGTGTCGGTATGACGGGCAACTGGGCAGAGTACTCGTGGCCACCGGCTATTGTCTTGACGTCTGTTGTGGTCATCTTCCTAATGGACTTTGCTGCCGAGCTCTATGTTGAGTCCAAGTATGGCGTGAACAACCAAGCCACCGACATTGCTGGACGAGCATCGATTGTTCAAGAACATGACCACACTTTCCCAGAAAACAATGTTGACGCGGCCAACAACACCAAAACCGTCGCCGAGACAGCCTACAACAACAAAAACAACAAGAATAGCTGGGACTCGGTGAGCGACTTGGACTCCGTCAGCGCCGAGAAATCCTTCCAACAGCAAATTGCCGCTTTCCTCATTCTCGAATTTGGTGTCATCTTCCACTCCGTCATCATCGGGCTCAACCTGGGCGTTGCCGGCGACGAATTCAGCACTTTGTACCCCGTCCTCGTCTTTCATCAGAGCTTTGAAGGTCTCGGAATCGGTGCCAGAATGTCTGCCATCCCATTCAAGCGCGGTAGCTGGTTACCCTATTTCTTTAGCGCTGTATACGGTCTCACAACTCCCATCGCGATCGCAATCGGTCTCGGGCTACGAAAGACGTACAACCCTGGCTCCAACACCGCTAACATTGTCTCTGGTGTCTTTGACTCTGTCTCCGCCGGTATTTTGATCTATACTGCTCTGGTGGAGTTGTTGGCTCGGGATTTTATCTTTGATCCTTGCAGGACCAATGATCGTCGCCGATTGGCTTTTATGGTTATCACGACGATCTTGGGAGCGGGCGTCATGGCGCTTTTGGGCAAATGGGCGTAAATCGTTTCCTCAGCACGGATGCTTGGCCTACATCTTGTTACTCTCATCCATCCTGCCAGACATTCAACATGTCGATCGGCAGACTAGGCAAAAGTTTCTTTGTGTGTATATGTACTTTGGCAGCTTTAATAGACGAACTAATAGAACACTTTTCATAAAAACTTATCCCTCTCTCTTCATGATAGTAACCGTCGTAGTCCCCTCGGCACCATACTTTGCAAGATCAATCGTAAAATTTTCAACATCCTTCCAGCCATACCTCCGATACAATGAGTACCCAGCATCCGAAGCCTCCAGCCAGGCTTCTGTCAGACCCAAGTTTTTGGCATCCTCAAGTCCCTTATCCAGCATCTTGGAGCCTATACCCAGGCCTTGGGCTGAAGGGTCAGTTGTTAGGGTTTCCAATACTATATTCACCGGTCTCGTCAGCTATTTTCGATACTTGACAGGAAAAAGAAGAAGAGAACGTACAAGCAACTTTCTTCCCACCAAGATTCTTCGTCCTCAACTTTGCCATCCCGCCAAAGAAATCATTACACACCGTCGGATTTGCAGCTCCTTCCCACGGCAGATCCTTCCAAGTATCCTCCACTGGAAATGGGACATCCGCACAGAACCTCCACGCCGCAAACCCGACGGTTTTTGCCTCCTGTTGGCCATTTTCTTTCATGATGGCTTTGTAGATGTGATAGTCGGGACTGGTTTTTAGGCGTTCGTTTAAGGCCCGAGCGCGGATGGCGTAGCCCTCCGCACTGGGAACGCCGAACATCAGTCTGTTTAGGGACAAGGGTTGTTCTTTGTCCGGTTTGCTCTCATTGCGCGCGGCAGTGTTTGTTCTGCTGAGAGCATAAGGAGACGGGCCGTCAAAGGCCAAGGCTTCTATCTGGGCGAGGATTAAGGTATCGTTTTCGTCGGCGGGGACGATTGTGATTTCTGGTTTGGGTTGCGCCATGTTGTATTCTCCCAGGCTCTATCTATCTTTTCAAGTGATCCCCCCTAGTATATATGCCTTGTCTTGTTTGCAAGATAATTCTCGAGAATATACAAAAGTGAGAGACGAAAAGACCAGAGGTTGTTTTTCAAGAGGATCCACTCGTACCCGAACGCGAGGAGCGGTATCAATCTTCTAGACTGTATGATCTAAGTGGAAACACCCAACTACCAAAGGCATGAAAAAGTGAACTTGATGATGACCTCGTCTGGAGTTGCACAAGGCATAAGAGACCGACTGGGCAGTCAATGAAAGGTTTGTGTTTTGCTCGGATTATACAAGATGTTAAGTGAGAAAAGCTAAACTAGTTCGGGTGCCCGATGTTACACCTCAGCAGCCACTGGAGAAAGTTGTATAGAACCAGAAATTCTGGAAAGGATTTTTCAGTACTGGGACGATGAGGGTATTTACCTTATCATCCTCTAGTATAATCTAAACCCTGTTACGTCTAGATAGAGTATAAGCGTAGTGCTAGGTGCGACGACTATTGTCCATAAATCAGTGGCAAGTAAATCAGTTATATTCCACTATATAAGGAGCGTGATATACTATTGCTAACATGAATAGATAAAGGAACGGGAAGAAGAATACCAAAAGTCTTCTCCCAGCAGTATTGACATATGGGCAAGTATTGCATGTTGAATCAGGTTATTGTAACACCTCGCACTGCTAAACCACGAAAGAAACCCCAGATGACACAATTAGCGGAGAGTGAAAACACACATTGCCCTTTGAACCCAATAGGAAAACGGTCTCTCAGACACCCCTAAAGGCCTCGCCCAGAGCTTCACTGCGTGGAGGACAAGTGTCTCTCTAGCAGCAACCTTGGCAACATCCATTCTTATAGCAGCAAACATCAATGCACTAATTATATTATTGTCAGCACAAAACTCTTTATATGTAGACAGAACAAATGCATTTACTCACACAAGCAGGTTCATCAATGGACAGCGTGCTACGGCCCTTGATTGTTGGACCAGATGCACCGCAGATGCAAGTATTGTCCATATAGTCCGAGACACAGCATGGTTCCTCGGAAAAGTCAATAGTAAGGGCTCCACTGCTGCCACAGTCGCTCGGACTCCCAGATTTCAGCGCATCTATGAGCGCTTGTGCTTCTGACAGAGTGCCACCTTGGGATGAGCCACTTTCCCAAAAAGCGCAGAGGCTGCCAAGTTGCGTCGTTTCACAGGCAATTTGCTCTAGAATTTTTCACTGAGTCAGTCGAATAACTTGTGGGAAGGGTCTGTCATGTCTGAACTTACGACCGGCACTGAAGAATCGGGTTCCCATGCCAGCGTCAACGCCGGTCTTGACGTCTTTAGCAAGGATTTGAAGCGCATGGCCGTCAAGAGCAGTACATTTCGTGCTTTTATCTTCTGCCGTGGCATAAGTGCCCGCAAGAAGTGTAATAAGAGAGACTAAGGAGTAGGAAAAATGCATGTTAGGCAGCCTTGAGAGGTTTGGTGATCTGTTGGTGAAGAGCTTGATTTAAGAGAGAAGTTGATCAAGGGAATCATGCAATGTTATCCGTCAGGAGACAAAACCGGATCCTTATATATTCTGGTGGTACTTTCTAACATGAACATGTTCGTATAGAGGACGTCAGTAGTCTTGCTGATGGGAGATTGGCAATCTGCATCATATACAACCCAATGATCTCTGCACTGGAAGGCTGGTTGATGAACACCACCCGAGGCTGCTACGCTGTCTTGTGAGTTGCATTGAGATGGACTTAGGAGAAAATGTTTCCCTGAGTACCTTGATAGTTCTTAGTCTTCGTTAGCGTTCATCAACCAGCCTTTAAGATGTAGATCACTGGGGTTTTTGGGGGCGGAAGGATCTGATTTCAAGTTATTGAGGGCTATATCTGCAATATGACAGATGTTAGTGCTTTAAACTCAATCTGGAGGCTATCAGATGACCTTGTCAGAGTGATTAAAGCTATACGAAGCTAAACGAAGCTGACAGAACTTGCCACGGCATGCTGGTCGAAGCAATTTATTCAATGAAGAATACTCCAAGGTCCTCCGCTGGGTCAATATTCGATGGACATCACAAGGGCATAGATGAAACCAATCTTCTGATCTACATAGTATACGCATTGACTGCAGCGAACCAGAGATTATCCCTTCACTTCTTGACCCAGATGTGCATTAAACATATGGAGTGAGGCAAATTCATGCTGGGCATTACTTTGACAAAACGAGAAAGTATGAATATGGTATATACGCTATGATTCTATCTGCAACCCTTTTTATGAGGGATAAAGCTCGTATAAAACAGCAATTAACTACCTCAAGAAGATAATTGAATTAGTCGGCGTGAAGCCGGTAATCTGGCTCAATTCAGATGGTGGTATCATGGATAGCTAGAAAATAGAAGATAAATGACAGTTATGTCCGGAATTGCAATCAATCCTCATACGGACCGGCTCAAGGAATGTATGTAGAACGTATAATACAAAATGAAGGAAGTGGATTAAAATCCACGGAACAGTTCCTCGTTCCGATAGTGAGATTCACTTCCGTCCTCAGATCTGGCCAGGTCAAAGCTATTCCCCGCGTTCCATTGAGCGTTTTCAGCCTTGCGAGGTGCTCGATTGCGGGAGTTGTAATTCGCGAGATTTGCGGTGCGGGATCGAGGATGCTCAACACGATCGATGAACGCTTCCATGCGCACTGTGCCAATGGGATCAAAAAGGCTTCCGTTCCCGATGCTGGATGGTCCACTCGCTTCGGATGTACGATGACTGACGCTGCTTCTTCCACTCATCAATCCTGAAGCTATGCCCATGGATGATGTTGCGTAGATGTCAGAAGAGGCGGCTGTGATGGCACTGTAATTGGACGGTAAAGTTGCATGGCTGGAAAAGCTACGGAACGCGGCTGATAGGGGAGCCTTGGGCGCGGTGTTACTGCGTTTCCGCGTATGACCTGCGTATCTAGGAATAGTCGGCGGGTCTGCTGCATCCATAATCGGTTCAAGATCAAAGCCGGTACTGGAATACTCGGGATTAAGTGCTGAGTTATCGGTAAAGGATCGTTTGCTTGGCTGCGGTCGAGGTTTGCCCTTGGCGACCCTGATCGAATCTCTGATAGGGTTTCGACGCAGACTAGCTGTGGGTGGTCTAGGGTTGTATTCTTCCTGCGGAATCGGTGGTGGGATTGAGGGCAGTTCACCCGTACCAATAGAAGTGTGACACATGAACGAAAGTGCTGTCAACCACACGTAATGACGCTCTATTGACATTGCTGTAAACTTCAGAGCACGCTGAGGAGTAAGAATGAGGATCGACCGGTTGAAAGGAGCTGTAACGTTTGACCCTTTGGGCAGCGGTGTATCATCTTTGACATCAAGTACGGATTGGACAATGACTGGAATCCGTCAGTATACTGTAGAGAGCAGATCGTCAAGGCTTGACACTCACGTCTTCGACCATTCTTACCCAGGAGCGCAGGCCCGCTGGTTGGTTGCTTACTGCTCCACATGACAGCGCGCTCGTAAGGAGCTAGCCATACCCATCGCTTATGTCGATTTCCAGTACTCGTAATACTTGCAGAAACCTCTTCGGTACTCTTCCCAGGATCAATCGTGTCTTTGTGTTCGGACATGCCAAAAGATTTCCGACGACGAACGTATTTGAACATCCACTCGCCTACCATGGCCTGCGCAATGGCGTCGACGAATTTCGTCGACGGATTTTCTGGAACAGATTCTTCTATGCTATACGACTGAGCCTGGGATCGAACCGAGCCAGGGCGGCTAGACGGAATCCTGCGCGCAGTTCTCTTTGGACGATAGATAACGGCATCATCTGTAGGCATAGGTGGAAGGGGAGGTAGTTGAGGGCTATCCGGAGCATAAGAAGAGTTTGACATGCCAGAAGCAGACATTGGAGGCGGCGATCGACTGCCAGCCCGCTCTTGTTGGTTCTTTCGCATGGCGGTTGCTGACCTGACTTTGCGCAGTGTAGGTTGTCTCGTGATACGTTGGGATCTTCGTCTCGTAGAACCATTTCCATCACTGTTAGGCGTAGGGCTTTGGTTGTTGTCACTGTTCGTCGTTGGAACATTTCTTGAGCTGAGTCGCACTGGTACGGGGAACGGAGGTTGAGCTGCACTAGGAGAGGCACCGTCAATGCTAGGGTCGCTGGGGCTACGGGGGCGGTTTCTCTGGTGTGCAGCAGCACCGTTGGTAATCAGCGTCGATCGACGTATGTCAGGCTGCTTTGACCCAACTGAACCCTTGGAGTGGAGAGTCTTGCGTCCGATATTATCTCCACCTTGTAAAGTTGAAGGCAGATCAATACCGAACTCATCCTCTTCGCGAAAAGTATCATTACTTAGGCCTGACCGATGAACCATCCGACCAGACCGCAGTGTATAGGAAGCCATTGGACGGTTGAATATCTCGTCATCACTAAAGACATCAGGAAGCTCCGGTACCATCTCTGACATTTCGTCATCGTTCGTATCAAATCCAGCAAATAGACTGCTTGATCGAAATGGTCTGCGGATATCGGACGTATCGTCTTCTGCCAAGGGACCGTTGTCATTGTTTCCTGGGTAAGCCTGAACGAGATCTGGCTGGATTTTGGCCTTTTTGTCCTTTTCTTTCGAGTCTACGCTTCTATTCAGAGGCCTTCGGGGAGAGCGTGGAGGAGGTGACATGAAAGGCATTGAAACAAGTTCTGCATCGGTCTTATTTCCTTTGTCCAAGATCGCTGATGGGAGGAGACTTGCGGGAAGCTTGACTGGGCGTTGATCGACTTGAATTGCTTCCGTTTGCATACCGACGGATCGCATGTCATAGGTTTGCTCATGCTCTGTTTGACATGCAATACTCTTTGTGTGGGGAGGCAAGACAAGGCTGGTGCGCGGTGTTGCTGGCTCTGATCCTGGAGGAATAATCGCAATCATTGGTACGGTTGGACTGCTTACAGTTGTTGGCTGGGATTCTTCCATTGGAGAACATTGCGTCGATTTATCCTCTGCGGTTGTCGCGTCAGTTTGCGTGGAAGCAGAGACAGCTGGTATGCTGACGTGTTCTGCAGGTGCTTGTGTATCAACAGTGACGGATTCAGGAGTTGCGACAGAAATTATAACGTCATCAGTCTGGCACGACGTGGACGACACTTCTACGGCAATTGGTTCGACGGCGGTATCTTTCATTTCGGGGACCACGGCTGAGATAGCCTCAGGCTCTGGCTGTTGGACAACCTCGACGTCACTTGCAGCCAGTAGAGGGGATGGAGGCGGTGTAAACTGGATACCAACATCGCGATATTCCGGTTGTCGTTTAACTTCTCCGACATTGGTCGTAGTCGCAGATTCGTCTGGATTGATCAAATCCTTTGCGCCAATAGCCATATTCGAATCCATAGATAAGCCTAGTATCTTGCGTGCCTTGAGAGCCGCATTCAAAGATGACTGTGAAGCCACGGAAAGAGGGCGCATCCCCGGTATTTCGTCCACGAGATCCATAAAGTCTTCATCGTCTTCGTCCAACGCCAATTCGTCCGCCAAGTTAAACCCATCCCCCTTTACACCATTCGCGTTGGCATAACTCATCGAAGAGAACCGGCCGCTGTTCAAGGGCTCCCCGTCATATGTGCTAGCGCTACTTGCACTCGTTCGGCGTCTGTCAAAGGCACTGCTGGATCGGACGCTGGCACTATCCAAAGTCGTACTATTATCCTTCGCAGCGTCCTCGTCAGCATCCTGTAATTTCTGGAGATTGCCAGCAGCCTGAGCCGCTGCGACTTCGTGTAATATGGTCTTCAATCTGTTCTCTACAACGTGCACCTTTCGTTCCCAGGTCCTCCTCTCGGTGTCCCAATTTTCCCTATCTCGTTCCCAGAGCGATTGAGACCTATCGACTTCGTCTTCCTTGGATTTGAGTTTCTTCTGGACCTGTTCCAAACGTTTGCGGATGTCTGTAATATTCTCCACGGCCTCATCTCGCTCCTTGGCTATCTCTGTCATTGCTGACATAGTACCTCCCTCAAGAAGGCTCATCTGTTTTTTCAGAGCGCGATTCTCCTTGGTGACTTTGGTCATATTCTCATTTAGCAACTCATACTCATTTTGTGACTCGTCAAGACTCGTCTCCAAACTGTTGATTTCCTTGTTTTTGCTCTCGAGTTCTCGCCGCAAGGAGAGAATCTCGGAAACTAGGTTTGCGTGGAGTGTTGGTGTAAAACGGCGAGGGTCAAATGGGGAAAATAATTCTTCCTCCGTATTATCAGAACCTATATCGTGATTATCGACCACCGGAGACGAGAGTTCAAAAACCGACGAGGGAATGGCACCCAAGGACGAATTCCGTCGATGATGAGATGCCGCCCTCGAGGGTGCTCGAAAGGGCACCGGTGGCGGCGAGGAGAACGTATCTTCGTCCATTGTATTCTAAGTCCTCTTCTCCCAATGGATATTACCAATTGTTCCTTGGTATTTATTGTAACATGTCGTCCAGCATGAGGTCCACAAGGTTCTATCGAGGTTCACGCAGGCCAGTTCACAGGACCAGCCTGATCGTTGCGAGGTTTATAAGAAGAGCGACGCTCAACCGTAGCCGAATAATCGAAATTGATGCAGATAAGGAGATATTCAAGATTGACAAAACGAAGCTAAAAGGGCGACCAGCGATATTCTACCTCCGTTAGAACAGAGTGGAAAGAAACATGAAACTGTAAGTCGTAAATTGATTTAGCCATATGCACTGCTGAATGAACGGTCTATCCAGCGTTTTGCGATTAGACTATATGATCTATGGAAGAACAGATCTTACCAATAATGAGAGGATTGGTTGAGCTCGCAGATCGTTGACCTCTGCGAAAAATTGCCACAAATTAAAGCATATTGCACTTTGCAATTGCTGTCAACGAAGAGCTTGGGACGATGACAAAACGAAACAAGAAGTAATCGGGAAAGCAAATGGCCGCGTGAAACAATAATATTCAAGTCACGCTAGCCAACGAAATGCTTAAAGTTTTAAGGAGAAGCCGTGACTCGCGAGACTGCGACTAAGAGAACAGCCAACACGACGACGAACAGGGTGCCACAGGAGTGGAAATGAGGGCCAGCCTTCACCCCACGCAGTCTAGCACTAAAGACGACTACAACGCTTGGATGAACGGACCAGTCTTTCGGAACCTTCTCAAAGAGCTAACTCAAGAGAGCCATTCACCCTAAGGGCGGTGGGTCTTCTTGGCTTGGAAAGTCGCGAAAGGATGCATGAGGCTTCTCTGCTCAAGAGTGTTCATCATTTATTCTTCGAGCTCTGGTGGAGATGTAAAGTGGGCTGCTTACGGAGCACGGGTTCGAGCCATACTGGAAAAGACCGTAGTACGGAGTACTACTCCGTAGTTAGACGCGATGTTTCTTTAGTACGAATTAGCATAGAAACAAATACCCACTTAATTGTCAGGCAAGGTTCTCCTATTTTTCTGCTTTTTCTTTTCCCTCCTTCGAACGCTTGGTTACATGACAGGACTGGTCGATTTCTCCTCATGCAAAAAGCGCAGAAGACAAATCAGATGGAAGGCCGCGATATTGGAGATCCGCAGCAATACCGAGTCAGGGGCTTGATTGGATGATGGCAGTGCATAAATTTGGCGTTTTCGCACCAAAGCCCGTTACTCCGCTTGCAATTTAGTAGTAGCACGGTCTGCTCTCGCTGCATGGTGGCGGCGCTGGTACATTATTAGCTTGGATGGATTAAGAATTGACATCGGCAAGGGTATTCGTGTCAGTGTCACCAACTCAGGCTGGAAACATGGAGTCAATCCCTGTTCGACTCGTTGCATTCTTCTTGTTCGTTTTCTTTTTCTGTTATCAACTCGTCTAATTAGAATTTGAAAATGCATCCATCCTGTGCGCAGTAGTCTGAGGCTTTGAGCTCGAGCAAAATGAAGAGAGTCAAAGACCGCACTAGGACAGTAGCATCCGGATAGCCCCCGGCGAGACGGCAGGGCTTTTGTGATGGAGCTACAGCCATGCGAGAGACGGAACGGCCACCGTTGCAATCACATCGTGCAGCAAGGATTGAGACAACGGTCAATCAATTCGCCTGAGGACAAAGATTGTTGAAACAATGATCGGGATACCAAGATGCTGTGGACGAGGGGCTGCAGGATGCAAGAATGATCGGCGAGGCAGGAGCGACCCGCTGCTTCTTTGGGCAAGCACCGCCGACTTTGCTTGGCATTCGCGCTTTCCTTTTCTCCCTCATCCTATTGACTGGTGATGGAACTCTCTTTGCAATAGTGTCGGCCATACTACTGCGTATTATATGGCAGTTCGTGGTGATATCACAGCGTCTTATTGCAGCTGCCTTGTAATCGTGCTGTCATCCATGAATGCCCTGCGCCGCGCAATCCAGACTATTTAAACCGCATTGGCAATCATCACATGCACTGACTTGCTGTCAGGGAGCTTTATCATTTTAAATTAATTGAACTACGTATCCAATAGCCATGCTATCTAATTAGCAGTCCAGAAACTTCAGTTATCGTTGTGCAGCGATCATGCCGAAGTCTCGACCACCTCGGCTAAGCAGGAAGTCCCAAGTTACGGGCGAAGGATAAGAAAAGGGGTAAGCTCTCAGTCATGCTGAGCCGTGTCTCTCAGAGTCCGACGTTGGGGTAATTCCTGTTCTATACGCTTTGTACAAGTAGCGCGTAAGACGACACAAAGATAAATCGAGATCCCGAAAATTTACGTGCCAATCGGCACGATGCTACCGCCCCGATCCAAGTCCAGATGATGCCTTCTTTGGTTTGAGATTTGTATGCAAGGGACTGGAAGTTTCATCGATCATCGTACGTGTGCGACACGGTCTAGTAACTTGCTGTTAGGAAGCTACCACGAGCCTTCTGGCTTTTGACAGATCGACCAGTCACAATCTATCAGCAATCGACTTATCGACTAACACGCCTCCTTTGTTTCAAGTTTCAGAGTCGGATGGGCCTGAGCCACGGAAAATGCACTCCGGGGTCCCGGTCACATTCTCAAATTTTATGTTAAATTACTTCTATGACCTTGCTAACTAGTTGCTACTGTCAAGAAGAAGAAGAGATGTAAGGCTGCTCTTTATGTATTCCGTCATACATTCTCGACTCATTATCTCTCACGTATCAGATTGTTGATCTTGCTCCATCCCAATAATAGCCTATCTTCTGGTAAACTCGCTTGAATCATCAATACGAATTGCATTATCTCTACGTCATGAATGTAGTTACGGTCCTTTCCGTGGCTTTGTTACCGCTCCGTTTAGCTAGACTATTGATTTGATTCCAGTAAACACGGCATGAATGACTCGAATGTGGCAAACGAGCCAATTGAAAGATGGAAACTTTCCAATAGGAGCGGCCATGAACGAATGCTTTTTTGATTGAACAAAGATGACAGGGTTCATTCACATCCGAACTTCGACTATCAAGAAAATGCTAATACAAGGCCTTACCCTTGTTAACGCGGGGTTTGTTGCAACATATGAATTATGACAGTGAATATTGCCAAGGTTTGTCTATGCGTAATCTATGGATGATGAGATTCGATATCGGCATGATTAGGCTCGCTCGACCAGCTGGCACCGATTTGGCAACAATTACCTAGATAGGTAAAATTACTCAACCCGTGATCCGCAACAACACTAACTGCATTCTCATGGTGGTTACAATACTTTGGATTTTAGATTGATAGGTTGATGAGAACTTGTCGATTTGGAATATGAGTCGCCAGAAGATCAAATAAAAGTACATATTAAGAAATGCCAGAAAGGAAAAGCCTGGTACCTCAGCCAACCCGTCAAAACCAGTGAAATCTATGGCAGTAGCTAACTGACTTGGCCATCAATTTCAACGCGACGTCACGACAGCCGCGGCGTAGCCATCACCCTTAGCAATAGTAGCCTGGGTGGTTAATGAAATCATAGGGAACCTAGAGCTGCATAATCGCTTTCGCATAATGTGCGTAATCCTCCTCCTGCAGCGGGAGTGTTGAACTCCGGACGATTGACAGATGATACACTGCGATTTGGGATCTGTAAGTATTGATCTCTTGGCTCTCTTATGTGGTTTTTCCAAAAAAGATAGGGTCTAATCTCGACGACTCAGGTGTGAGGCCAGTCTATTTCCATCATACGCTCCAGAAAGACTGTTTCATATATTTCCATACGTCGGTCAGCCTGAAGAGGTTTTACGTCTTCGTTAATTTTGGTCGTGACTTCCCCCTCGGGGTAGAAAACCCAGCAGATGAGCGTATCAAGTTTCTCTCGGCGTTCATCATCTTTGAGCAAGCTTGCCACTTGCTCGCAGATATCATGAGCTTGCTTCTGTACAATCGAATCTATCTGTTGCGGTAGCGGACGAGCCACATAGATCCATTTCTTGGTCATGAGTATGACCCTCCCAAGGATAATAATAGTAGACCTATGGTAGATTCTCCCGGTATTTTAGGAGTTCCAATGGGTTTTCTGGTGGATCGCCTAAAGTCGTGATGTTCTCTTCGATGAAGGAATGCGCTCGTCCAGATTCCGGCTGATCGTATTTAGGGACATGGACGTCCCACTTGCCAGAGCCACACCAGTATGTATCGCCTTACCCTTCAGTCCTGTCGGTTTGGAAAACCCCAAGTATTCATTGTATGTGGACATATTGCTGGTTAAGATTCGAATGCGTGTAGATATAGACCCAAAGCGGACTTCTGGTTGAACAATGGGCGTAAAAAGTGTTTAAATTTATTTTTACAACGTTTCCTAGTTCACAAGTAGAGGGCATGACGTTTGAGTCATATTGTGATTGCATCTACAACTATATTATGGACATGACTGATATGCGTCTAAAGCTCAAGTCTCACATCCACCAATAGATATTTACCATGTCTTCAGATGTCCACGTGTATGTATAAGTATGGCTGTGGATAGATCGCTTGCTTATTATATCCGTATGATTTGCTGCGTCTTAGATACTTCCAGGGCTGCCTCACTGAATGCTAGATCTAGAGCAACTAGTAGTGTGGCTCTACTTTCAGTCTAACGCAGTCAGATCTAATGAGGCTGTCATCGACCTTCAGAGGAGACTGATATCTCCTTGACTATATTTACAGTAGCCTCACCGGCTTGATTGGATAGTTCTCCAGGTCTTGGACAATTTGAGTCAAATGACCACAAACTTGAATAACAAGACACGTTGAGATGAGAGTGTGTTCTTATACGAATCTTGATGCATTGTAATCTCCGGCTAACTATATTCCACACCGCCCACGAAGGTGCTGTGATCAATAGAGGTTATGATAGATCGATATAGTAATGCTTACACTTAGATCAATTTTTTTAGGTAGACTTTTTGTGGAATTTAAAGTATTTGAAACTGACTGATTGAATAAAATTGTCCACATACGCACGTGGCTTTATATTTGAGTTACATGAAGGTTGATTCGAGATTATATATGACTGGATATATGACTGTATCTACTGATATTCATGAATTCACTCGCAATGCCGATTCCAATTGACTCGAAACATCTCACCATCTACTCCCTCGTCACTACCGAATCCGCATGTTCATCTGAACACTGCTCAAGATGACACCCATATCTCCTACTGTCACTTACCGGTCCTGTCTGACTTATTACATATATCTAAGCAATCCTATCTGCGCTCTTCTCACGCGATTGGTATCTTGATCTATTTGCGCGTATGCATAGCCCTTAAAAAGTGACAAAGAGACTTCTACCGCCAGCCAAGTTAGGGTTTAAAGTGGTCGACCTTACTATTTCCGGTAGCTTCCATATCGGGAAATTTCATGGCTCTGGCTCCAGCGCCTCTCGACGTTTGTAATGACCCGCGAAAGATGATAGGCTGTGCGAATCACCGTTGAGCAGTGAAAGTACTATGAACGCGGATGTGCCATAATAATTCGTTCATATCTCATTACCAATATAAACCGATGACCAAAAGCATGCTCAACATATATGCGGCTATCAAAAACCCTTCTCAGCATATTCGTCACATACTGCGATGAGTGCTTTTCTAGTACCAGGCTCCTGATTCAGCTTCAGTCAGTCAATCACAACCAAAGGAACTTGACAAATACTTACAGAGGCCGCATGACCTGCGTCTGGAATCATAACCAGCCTTGACTCAGGCCAAGCTTTGTGTAGTTTCCACGCCGTCTGCGGTGGACAAACGACATCATATCGTCCCTGAATTACGGTTCCTTTCCCTCACCAATCAGCACCAATCCCAGCGCTCCAAGGTTGACTACATACCGGGGATATCTCTAATCTTCTGCATATTCTCCTTCTTGAGTATCTGACCCTCCTCCAGCCACGCGCCATTTGCCTCATAATGCGCCTCCAGCGTGGCATGCGCCATCAGCCAATTCTCATCCATCAACTTACCATACGTCAACGGTGTATGCGTCAACGCTCCAATCGTTAACTCCCATCTATTCCACTCCAGCGCCGCCTCAACCCTCTTTTTCCGCGCATCAGCATCATCCGAAACATTCAGTAGATACTTGTAATAACTCTTCGCCGGATCCTTTCGTTCCTCGTCATCCAAAAAACTCAGAAACGTCTCGTATTCGGCAGGCCAGATCTTGGCTGCACCGCCACCCGGCATCCTCGCCCATTCAATCTCTTGTTGCGTCGCAGTAAATATCCCCCACAAGACCAATGAACCCACCATATCTGGAAATCGCTGGGCATACAACAATGCAAGCGTCGCACCCCACGAGCCGCCAAAGACCATAAACCATTTGCCAATCCCCAAATGCTTACGGAGCAGTTCAATGTCTTCGAGTAAATGGTGGGTTGTGTTTTCTTCTATACATGAGTTTGGTAGGGATTGGCCGGCGCCGCGTTGGTCATGGAGCACCACGCGGTAGATACTGGGGTTGAAGTAGGTTGTGTTGGAAGGGGATGTGTTTCCTCCTGGGCCGCCGTGAAGGAATATTACTTCCTCTCAGTTAGATTGTGTGGTTCTAGAGACAGGTGTTTTTGGTTGTACGTACCGGGCTTCCCTTTTGGGTTGCCGTATTGCTCGTAGTGTAGTTTGTGGATTGAGCCTGTGGATAGAAAGCCCTTGTCAAAGGGAGGATCGTGGGTGTATCCTTCAACTGTCATACTGAGGTGTGGGTCCCAAATATAAGAGGAGGATGCTTTCGGTTTGGATTTTTTGTGATTATTACAATATACATGTGAAGCGAGTTGACATGTACTCATATGATTGTGACGGTGATATCTGACTCATCAGATCAGCCGGTGAATTCTCACCCCACAACTCCACTACCGGTACACTTACGGAATCGCAATGCATGGAATGCTGCATTCCTGTGCTATCCTGATCGAGCAAGACAGTAGAACATTTCTCTCCTAAACCTAACCTTAATTGTACGACATCACTGACAGTATGCTAATACAAATGTTGACATCCCTACGGTTACTCTACACTGTGATAGAACCATCTTTAAACCAAGGAGTTCAACCTCAATAAAAAAGCTATATTACAACTAGAAGGGGGGAATGAAACAGTAGGTATAAGAATTCAACAAGTCAGTTAGGTATAATGCGAATCGAAGCGAAGCAAAAGTCCTTTCTTTGTTCATTCATCGTGCTTGTAGTATCTTGTCTGATCCCTTACCCCCTTGCTTAAAAATTTCAAAAACCCCAGTGGGTGTATAGCAGGAATTGACTTAAAGCAAGAGAGCAGCAGCACCGAAAACAGCGGCGAGACCGGCACCGGCACCGGCAGCAGCGTGGGAAGCACCGCCAGTGAAAGCGGGGGAAACAGCGGTGGTGGTCTTTCCTGGAGCAGGAGCTGGAGCAGGGACAGAGCTGAAAGGCTTGGGGGATCCAGTGCCGAGAGGGACAGGGACGGCGGTGGAGCTGCTGTTAGATGTTAGTATACTGCTGTAGAAGGGAGGAGCGGACGGCGTACCAAGAGTTGCAGATGGTGACGGTGGAGCTCAACAGAGGACGGGTCACAGTGTACGAGCCGGTGAGAGTGATGGTACCGGGCTGCTAACATTAGCGATTATTCCTTATCATGACCAGGTACGGATGCGGAGGCGTACAGCAGAAACGGACACAGTGGAGCTGCCAGCGACGAAGGTGGTGGCCTCAGGGCAGTATGTCTCGTAGGAAGTGATAACCTCCGTAATGACGGGAGCACTGGAGCTAGCCGAGGCGAGAGCGCCAGCAGCGAAAGCGACGATGGAAGCAGCAGTGAAACGCATTTTGACTGATGTTGTTGAGAGGTTGATTATGTAGATCAAAGATTAACAAGAGAAGTAGATTGGTATCGTTAAATCAAGTTGATTTAGCGGATCGTAAGTGCAGAACGAATGTAATCGGCGTAAAACGACCGGGACAGCTGGGTTGATTCAAAAGAGTGAATTGAACGAGTTGGTTCTCGAGGTTGTTGAAGAGAGAAGAAAGAGGCGAGAGGAGCGGCACAGAAATAGATGGGGGAAGCGGCAAAGGGGACAGCACGCTAAATATACAGCTAGCACAGACTGAGTTGGCGGGTGGGGAGCTTAGTCTCCGTGCGGTTAGACTGTTTTCTTCACAATAACTACTCGACTCCTTGCGATTGCTGCCTTTTCTGGCATACAGAATACATTGAAGCAAGGACTGTTTCTTAGATAGATAGCCAATATCCTTACTTGGTCTTTGAGTGTCGTTGTCTCTGCCTGTGCTAAGTAGTAGCCTGCGTATTCATTCGTCGGCGCAGGAATACTTGCATACGACTTGACAGGATCGTCAGGGGATCGCTCTGATCTCCTGTATTGCATGTATATAATACATCTAGACCGTATGGAAACCCACGCCAACTCCATGGCGGTTAGTGGTGCTGCCAGGAACACGCCAATCATTTGCACTGAAAGAGCACCTAATTAAACATTACCCACCTTGGCTCGGTACGGGTGTGTATTAGTCAATACAACACTATCAGTACGATCAGTAAGGATCGATAATATTTCTACTTCCTGGTACATGAATAGAGGCAAGGATCAAGTACTTGTCCATAAAATCTACCTACTCTAATACAGGCTCATTATCGTACATTGCAGGCATAGTTTAGCCCTTTACTCCAAAGATCTCCTCGACAAGTGCCTTCTTGTTCACTAGTCCATTGTCAGCATCTTGCGTCTCAAAAGGATTAAGAGGGTAAAGAAGGCAGGAACATACCCTTGCCCATTGCATTTCTCGGAATGTGTCCAGTCAGAAACTTGACTTCATGCGGAAGTTTATACGCCGCGAGACGATCGCTTAGCAGTCGACGCAGATGCAGGGCACTCCAGGGTTTGGAAATGCTGCTGCTTGTCTCAGCACCGCTGCCATCACCAATCAACCCTTGCGATGCTGTCATTTGCTCTTTTAGAACAATGACTGCGGCCACTCTTTGCCCCCATGTCTCAGAAGGGAGGCCGACGACGGCTGCTTCGGCGATTTCGGGCCTGTGATTATTAGACTTGTTCTTCTGGCAAGGTAAGGTGAGGTACGCACAATGATAACAACTCCCGCTCAACTTCAAGTGCGCTCACTTTCTCACCTCCTGTCTTGATGATGTCCACACTAAGACGGCCCTGGATGAAATACATAGGCCCTTTAGCCCATTCACCACTGCGCCCTACACCGCTGCCCTCGACTATCCTTCGCACCGCAACGTCACCGGTGCGGAACCATTTCCCCTTGCCATCATCATCTGCAACAAAAGCCTCTGCAGTGGCTTTTGGATTACCCCAGTACTCACGAAAAACAGTCGGTCCGCGTAACTGAATTTCCCCTATTCGTTCACGACCTGTTTCTTCATCGATTTCTTCGCCCGGCTTAATCACGTTTCCTTTGTCCGTATCCCATAATCTGACCTCAACCGATGGCAATGGCCAGCCCACACTACCATCAACACGGTCTGTGGGATGTAATCCACAGCTGATAGCCATTCCGACTTCAGTCATACCGTAACGCTCCAGAAGGATATTCCCACCGCTCAGTTCTGTCCAGGCACTTTTTGTTGGAGTCGGTAATGCAGCGGACCCTGAGATGTTCAATCGTAGATTTTCCCAGGAAATTGCCTGTCTTGCTGCGGCTTGAACGTTGTTGGGTAATGAAGGGAAATCTGCCATAAGCCGCGTGTACAAAGTTGGCACGGCTGTCAAGAAGGTTATATTCCTGTAGGCCTTTGGGTCCTTATCTTGTCCTTGCTGTAAGAATGGGGCAGCTAATCGATTCCAGACAGCAGACGGAGCCGATGGGACTTGCATGAATTCAATAGACGAGCCTGCGAGAATAGGGACTAGGAGTGCATTCACAAGGCCGTGAATATGGTGCAGCGGAAGAAGATGTAGCAAATGATCTTTGGGAGTATATTTCCAAGCCTCTATCAACGAGAGGGCTTGGGCTTGCAGTGCGGATAATGGCAAAAAGACACCTTTCTGTACCTGGTTAGTGTGGACCACTGCTTCTAAATGGAAACAACATACCGGTCGATTCGTGGTCCCAGAAGTATATAGCATAAGACCTCCTCTTGCGTCATGAACATTGGGAAACTCAACCTGCGGGGAGACTTCAAAGTGGCCACGCTGAGGGATACGATCTATCACATCGACAATTATATCATCTCTGCTAATGAACCAATCTGTCATTCTCTGAACTTTTTCTCCTCCTGTTTTCGTTAGAAGTAGGATCTTTGCGTCCGCATTCTCCAGGATATATTTGACTTCAAGGTATGGGAGAGCAGGCAACACTGGCACTGCAATTGCATCACTGGCCAGGATAGAGAACAGATTTACTTTTATTGTCAGTCAGGTTCTTCAAAGGTAGCCACTTTTTCTCTTCAGAATGTATATATAGGACACAGTACCCACGGAATAATAGTCATTCGTCGCCGCGAAAGCAATCCTCTCACCCTTGAGAGACGACACTCCTCCGGCGGCACATTTTTCTACCAGTCGTTTTTGTGCTTCAAGAATATCTCTGGTTAGGTCTGCGTAGGTGAATTTGCGCCCTGTTTTAAAGTGTTTCACGGCTACGTTGAGCGGATTGTGTGCTGACAGAGCTTGGAAGAGATTAGATTGATTTGGTTGAGTCAAATTGACAGAAGATGATAGCCTGCGATGTTGGCCGTGGTTGTTTGCAATGAGCTGCTTGAGCAGGAAGATGCTGCCGCGTGATGCATCGCGACGGACTTGCGCGCAAGTCCACAGCGATACACGACCGAGCATGTTGATCATTGGTGTAGCATAATCATACTAGTCTCTATGTCGATTACTCCCCATTATTGTTTTTAGAAAGATGCCAGAGATAAAATCTGAAGACAGAAATACGTTGATTGGATCTGACGACACAACTTCCGCGGCAATGCGAGTGGAGTCCGGTTCCCCATAGAAATTATTTGACATCACCTGTTCACTCTCTTTCTTCACAGCGACAACATCAACAACATAAATACCAATGTCAATGCGACCCTTGAGTACCCGACTGCTCAACAGGCGCATTTTCGCGACCAGTCCTAGAAGTCCACCGCCATATCGATCAGTGATAACCCGAATGTCATCCACAGCTTCATCCACGACTCCGGTCGAGGATGCGATGCGCGACAAGGTCTCTCTCCGATCCCTCTGACGCTTTACTTATGACTGAAACTAACATGCTGTGGCTGAAAAGCTCATCGCAGCATTCACACCAAAAACCCTCCAAATCCGCAACGACTCACATCTCCACGCCCACCATGCGCCGATGCAAGGCAGTACATCCAAAGAGACTCATTTCCAGTCGGTCCCCCCTACGAACTCCTCTATTCGCTATTTCCTAGACAAAAATACTCATACATGTTTATCTAGTGTCACGATAGTATCGGAAGCATTCCAATCCAAATCGCAACCCGCGCGTCACCGAATGGTCTACTCGCTGTTGAAGGATGAGATGGCTCGAGAAGGAGGGATACATGCGCTACAACTGCGCACGAGGACACCCGAGGAGGAAAAGAAGCAGGCCGAACGAGAGGCCCAGAATTGACCCGTCTATATCCGTACAATGTATATATATCGAGCTGTATATTTCATTAGAAAATGGGAACGATTCATTTATTAGAAGATTATTCTAGCGCCAAAAAAAGAAACACGACAGAAGCGAAGGGTAGGCAAGACAGGATGAAACAAAGGAGTGGATCTAATATGTACAACGGCAAGCAGCATCAAAGACTGGCCATTGATCGATTGTTGTCGTTGACGCGCTGTAGAACGTCATTAGGTAAGAAAAGGCTTTTGCGCGAATCACAACCAAGTTCAGAAATGACTAATGAAATAGACTACAATTGGGGAATCCGGGGAAGCGATAGTGGTGGTTGGTGGATACGAGAGGTGAAAAGAAATAGAAAACAGGAGTTTTGAGCTGTACAGACTGCACGATAGGGATTATAGTAAAAACAAAAGCAAAGCCAGGATATCCGTCGTAGCACGCTTCGTTAAGCCTAATAGATAGGAGTTGGGATTGGCATGCTGTTTAAGACTTCACTTCTTATTGGCTTCGGTGACACCAACGGCGACACCGACGACAATCGCAATAATGAGGACTGGAGAAGTAAGCTTCTAATTCAGGAGACTGAATTGGGCACCGAAAATACTTACTGACGACAATCAAAATGTACCACTTCCACCGCCTTGCGTTGCGAGCACTGATAATAGCGCTGTCGATTTGCTTGTTGGCATTGTCGACATTCTCAACAACATCATTTGCGCCTTGGTTAATCTGTTCCACAGCGGGTTCCTGCTGCTGAACCAATTCGGCGACTTCCTGATACAAACGAGCCAATTCAATCATATCCTGCTCAATCTTGCGAATGGCGGTCGATCGCTCCAAGGCAGCCTGCCTGGCATCATTCGCCTGTCGCGTGCGCAATCCAGTGGACTATGATGATTAGTGTCATATTTGCAACAAGAATGTGATGGAGAATACCTGAAAGCTCTGCTCCTGTCCAAGCAAAACGGCCTGAACACCCTGATCAACCTGATCCGGGGTAGCATCTGGGTTGGCAATCTCATATCTTCGGCGGACCTGCTCCTGGAGACGCTTCTGGAAGTCCGACTGGGCCTTTTGGTACTGCTCGATTTCTTTTCGCAAGTTACGGCTGGTGACATCAATCTGAGTCTGAACGCGGGAGTCGCCGGAGCCTGGGGTCTGCTTGATCTTCTTCAAAAGGTCGCGGAGGTAGCGGAATGTGTTGTTGATGTCGTCCTCTACATAGTCGAGATTCTGGCGAGCAGCTTGATCTTCCTTGCCCGTGCTGGAATCGAGGAGCTCGTGCTGCGCCTGCGCAAGTCGGGTTTCTCTCTTTGTTCGGAGTTCCCGGAGACCATCGTTGATTTCCGTACACTTGTTGAGAATGCTGGTAGTGTTATTTGCCTGGCCCATTTCTATTGTCAAGCGGTTAGTTATGGACATCAACGACGGGAACCTTGTTGAACTCACCATAGCCCCCGTTTCCAGACTCGACATCGTTATAGCGCTGGGCCTGAGGAGGAGGGTCATAGCGGTTGTTCTGCTGGCTGTAGGGGTCGTATTGGCCGTAGCCACCACCCTGTTGGTTGCCGTAGTTCTGATACTTGAGCAGTCGCAGTCAGTGGGTTTGAAGCTTATATCGAGGCGCGTAACCCGTTGGTGAACCCAGTGGGATGCATGCTGGTGACGGAATGACTCACACTCATTTTGAATATGTAAAATTAAAATCGTAGAAGCCCGAAAAGATCGAGGTGGCGTCGTTTTCCGGCGGTCGTGATGAGATTTTGCGTGGAGGCAATGGCAATCGCAAGCTGGCTGCCGGATGACGGGTTGCAAGTAAGATATGGCCCCTTCAATCGCGTAACAACCGATTGCAAATTAAGTAAACGGATTGATCTATTTATATTAGATCAGAGTCCACCGAGATGGAAAGGAAAGAAGGAAGAAAGTAGGAAAGAAAGGTATCGCAGTAAGATGAGGTAGGTGTAGGTAAAGTAATGTAACACGGGGCAGGGAAAATAATTAGCAGCGGTTCTGAGGGAGAAGAGTGAAACACAGCAGAGACAGGACAGTGACAGACCGGCTGGTCAGCTAAGCAACCTGTGGCGCCAGCGGCTAAAGCGAGCGGCGGTGTTCATTGGCCGAGGGGTAAAGCACAGCCCTTGTGCTATCCGTCTCCACCGATTATTGTGTCTGCTGTTCTTCGGAACGTACATTTACATACTGGCCAATAGATCCTTTATGCGTATATATCACTAAAGGCAGCAGCTTTCGATGTTTGCTCAATTAAGCAGAACTCCAAGGCCTGGTTGTGTCTGGTCGCATTAGGCTTCCGTGATACACTACTATGTACCAAATAAGTCACAGCTAATTAACTAAGCGTCTAGATTGAGATCCACTGACGATCAGCCCCTTTCCCTGAAGAAGGATTTTTCAGTCGTCGAGGCCAAATTGGCGCCAGAACACATGAAAGGTGAGCAATGCTCCGTAGAATTCATATAGGACATAAAAGCATAGCATTCCTGGCGTTCCCGGGCCACCCGAGCCGAACATAAGCTTTCCTTTTGGTCTTTTACACCTACACCACCGCTTCAGCCGTTCTTGTAACGACCCATAAGTTACTATTTATGATTGCCAGCTATCGACAATATGCGAGCCTCGTATGTTCGAAGCGTATTTCACGTGACGATAGGCGGGTGTTTGTCTCATGTCATGTATTTTACTATTTGTAGTGGTACATCAGGCTGCTGGATATTTTCCTGCCAATGAAATTGAACTGCGGGCGGCGGTGGTGGCCATGACTGACACAACATGAATCCATTCAACCAAAAATAGCGATCCGCAGGGTTGATGACCGGCTGTTCTCTTGTCGTATACGGTTTCGGTGATTGGCAGTGTAGCCATCACGATTACCTCTTGCAAGCGTTTCGAGACACAAGAACACGTGCTTGACACGTGACTGAATGACTAAGAATTGCTTAGTAAGTTGATATATGATCACGTGTTATAATCTGCCAGCACAGAAAGATCGGGTAGTCACATGATCTTTGTTGTTGATTGAGACGATTAAAGAATAGCCAAGACGTCCCGGCATCACGCGGAGACATTACCCCGGATTAGCGCTCGACAGACTCGACACTAAGCAGATATTGTAGCCGTATAAATAAGGTACTCCTCATTTCTGTAACTTCACTCCTTGCTCCGCCCATGGCAAGCATCCAACAACCCTTAAATAATTGACCACGTCGTCAACATGTCGCCCAAACGCAAGTTCTCCGATATCAGTACCCCCGCAAACTATTCGACGGAGATGATCTCCACAGGCAACGCTCTGAAATCCCGTCCCGATCGCAATGCACATAGGCGGGATTCTTCCTGGAGAGTCATGGGCGACAGCGCGGTCCCTGCATCGCTTCCGCTAGCAAACATGACTGATGCAGTGCGAGAATTAATTGATCCAGACTTCCATCCAGGAATCGAGCAATTCTTCTGGAATGATAAGTCGCCCCGGTTTTTGAAACCGCTGTCGTCTCGTATTGCATCTGAAGATGTGGATTATTTACGATCGAAAGGCGCTCTTACTATACCAGAACCGTCACTACGGAAAGAATTGCTCAAAGCATATGTGAAATGGGTGTATAGCTCGTTGCCAGTGTTGGATTTACACACTTTCCTGGAAGCTGTTGCCCAGAATGATCCAAATGCAAACATAAGTTTACTTCTTTTTCAAGCAGTCATGTTTGCTGGCACTGCGTTTGTTGATCTGAGTCATCTCCAAGCTGCTGGCTTTAAGACTAGAAGAGATGCCCGAAAGGCTTTCTTCAATAATGCACGGGTTGGTTCACTCTGTACATTGATGATACCTGAAACTAATATTTTCGTGTCTGATCCAGTTGTTATATGTTTTTGATTACGAGGATGACCGCATCGCTATTATTCAATCTATATTACTAATGACATACTACTACGAAAAAGAAGTGACGTTACAGAAAGATATCTGGCATTGGGTCGGCGTGTGCTACACTCAAGCACAATCGATTGGCTTACATCGCGACCCTTCCAAGTCCAATATAAGTGCTCAGACAAAGCGGCTACGGATACGGCTTTGGTGGTGTCTATATTCTCGGGACCGCCTCATTGCCCTTGCTTTGCGACGGCCAACACAAATCAACGAGGGTATTTGTAACGTCCCTTCGATTACGTTGACAGATTTTGATATTCGGCCATTTAATGACACAGTCGGGGATATTTTGTCGGATTGCAGCTATATGGGAAACACATATGTCCAGCGGCGGTTAGCCATCATGTTTGTCGAAACGGTAAAACTGTGTCAATGTTTAGGCCGAGTTCTATTTGCCCATTATACGCCATCTAACTGTGTATCTGGCATGGCGCAAGAAACCACAATCACCCTGGTCCCCCGGCAGGCGTCTGATGCGGAGTTGCAACGGTGTAGCCAGAAATTAGATGCCTGGTTAGGCAATCTCCCAGAGGAAGCAACTTATATCACGCCACGAGAAAGAAAACATCTCAAAGCGGGAGACGAAGTCCTCCTTCTTCACGCATCAATGCTGCGAATGATCTATCACGCCACATGCACTGCACTATACCGACCACGAGCATCGTCAAACATCACAAATTCCCTAGCAAGCTCAAAGACTTCAAGAAGCGCAGCCCAGAAACGGATCCGCGACGCGGCATCAGAAATAGCAGACACTGTTCAGCGCTTACGAGATTTTGGACTGACGCCATATTTGCCTACGTATGGATTGACAGTTATCACACCGGCTGCAGTAGCGCATATGACGGATCTGAAATCATCCAATCCAACGGTTAGAGACGAGAGTAAATGCAACTTCCGTCTCTGTGTAGAGATTATAAGCGACTTGCGAGATATCTATCCAGCAGCTGATTATGAGACTGCATGTCTTGAAAAGGCATTCCAGCTACAACATGGGCGGCAACCGATGTTGGCTTCTGTTTATGTCGTGCAGAGCACTACGGTAGATAGCCCTCAGAAAGCCCCTACGTTTGTCAATGCGACGGAGCTAGATCTATCGATACTTAGACAGAGCCGTCAACCGTCTCGGATTAGTAACAGCCCGACGTGGAATTTTAGCTGGGACCAGGATCAAGAAATGCTTCATGATCAACGTGATCAATGTGATGAACTTGATGAACGTGATAGCGACAACGACTGTTGGACTATTGACTTTAATAACGAGCTGGAATCGCATCCCTTCCTGCCGAGATACGATCCGGCTATTGAGAACGCTGATAATGGGGTTCCGCCGCATATATTGATGATTCATGATGATAATAACATAGTCGAACTCCAAAGCCCCAATCCATCGTCAATCATATCAAGAGGAGAGACCATGATCACAGGCGATCTGGAGAGAGATCTAGGCTTTGCATAATTTTTCTTTTTCTTTCTCTTCTATTTGGATTGTATCATATAATCCACGCAACATTTATGATGAGCAATAATGCATATCTATCTTCTAGCAAGGCGTATCTAACAATCTTGTCCTTTGCTCATTCTGATTAAATCTTTCTTTATAGTAGAACGAATCAATCACCCTTCTTTCCCCACCGCGTAGCCTCATTCCCTTCCTCCCAAACACTCTCCACATACCCCAAGCGTCTCTTCACCTCCTGCACCAATTGTTTATCACCAGTGTTTTTACCAAGATTATCGCTAAGTTTCACGGCAGGACGGCCACCCGCAGAAGCAATTTTGATGACGATGTTGAGCGGTATTGATTTTGTGTTTGTTGAGAGTTTGGTGAAGTCGTCTACACCACATGTCAGCATATACAAAAATACTAAAAGGGGATGGGAGGGGACACGAACTGGTAAAAAATGTTCCAACGCCAAATGTAGGCTGAAATCCAGCTTGTTCCGATATAGCCTTGTATTCTAGACATTTGTCCACTTTGAGGGAATCTGAGAAAACAACCACTTTCTTCTCGGTTATGCCTTGTTTGTCATAAAACTCGCGAACGAGTTTGACGAAGTTTTTGGGGTCGCCAGAATCCTGACGGACACCCGTAAAGACTTGTGCATAAGTTTTTTGTGGCGCTTGTTTTGGGATGTGGTGGGATGGTGCTTCGATGGGTGGGCTGATGTCTGCTAGACTCTTGGTTGTATTGCTTTCTGTCGTTGCGGCGCTGGAAGGATATGTTGCATCTAGGCCTCTGGAAGGTGTGGTGTAGGATGGGATGGGTTTGCTGAATGCTTCAAGAAATGCTGGGGTGCCGAATGTATCCGTCAATGCGACACCGAGGACCTACCCATAAACATTAGCCATAGAACATTTTCGATTTGCGTATATAGTGAGACGAACGCCCTCCCCAAAACAACCCAACCAATACCTCAACCCCATCTCATTTGCATTCTCATAATCATTTGTATACGCTGCAATACCCATATACCATTCATGCGCCACCGTCCCCACCGGCGCAACACCATACTTCATGGCAAAATGCACATTACTCGTTCCCGAAAATTTCCCCGGGTAACCTTTCTGTTGCGCATCTTTAGCAGCCCGACAGAGGCCCTTCATCACAAGATCGTGCGTATGATAATCGCGTCTACGCCGCGAGCCAAACTCGGAGAATATACAGCCGTGTTCGAGTAATGTCATGCCCTTGGTGTATGCTTTTTCTTCCTGGCCGTTGTGATTCCAGTCGGTGTCGCAGAATTTGAAGTATGCTTCGCTCGTCAGAGCAAGCAAAGGAATTTCATAGAGGATGGTTTCGACCCAGAGGCCAGAGATGGCGTATTCAAGGGCGCCTACCACGGTATCATCGCTGTCGTCGGCATTGTTGTCGTCCGGCGTGAATTTGATGTGGAGTTGTTGCGAGGGTTTGAGGCGGAAGTTGCGCAGGTATGAGAGGTAGGCGTCATTGAAGTAAGGGCAGGATTTTTGGAGGAAGTCGATTTCGTCGGATGTGATGGTTATGTTTTCGAGGCCTTGTCTATCTGTTAGTTGGTAGCATTTTGAGATGGCGTTTGAGACTCACGCTTCATCTGCTCTAGTAACCATTTATATGCTCCCCGCGACAGCTTCATGTCCGGAGTGCGATTTGTGAAGCCATAAGTAACCTCTATCCAGTGCATCAGTATAGTCAATCGTAATGGACACAACAGATGAGAACTAACCAACGTCTGGAAAGTACTTCAACACGGCGCATTGCATCGTCAATTTGTATAGATCTGTATCGAGAAGGGAGGAAATCCCTTCTGGGATTGTTGTGTCTCCCATGATGCTCTTCGCTCTCCTCGACGTATGTAGAGAATGTTTGAATGCAGAAAAATGAAGGACGTCGTGACGCTGACCTTGGAGGCTGTAACTGCTCGCGCATCGAATCTTAGTCACTGCGGGGACTTGTCGCAACAAATTTGTAAATTGATAAGATCGAGGACCCCGCAGTAGCAACTACTTTCATTGCTATGCGGTGAGATCATCAACAACGCAGAAAAGAGATTTCCTGTATTTATCATTACGATGAGGCCATCAGGCAGCTACGAGCCACTTTAACATTCATGACGAGGCATTGTCGTTACTTAGAAACTCCCCTTACAGTATTTAGGATTTAAGGATCAAACGCGAGATGCTCATTACCATCCTAGTGGCCAATTGCTTCAGACAGGACAAAGACAAACAGGAATCAGATGATAGCACATTTCGTACTAATGCATCATCGCCTCACAAGCATGATTTGGCAATATGAAGAAAGGTGAGTGTTGATATGAAGCACAATCAATGACGCGGGCAGAAGAGATCATCAGATCGCGCTTTACCTGATTGGACCGTGATCACATGACCTCGCCGCTGATCGAGTCGCGTTCACCCTCTGAGATAGTTCAGTCTCTAATCATCAAAACGGTTGATGTGCTCGTTCATATCATCAAAATGACGTCGGAAGACTGCGCCACGGTCCTTGAGCAGTTCATCCATGATGGTAGGTGCCCAATTATAGCCATAATAAAAGGTTTAATTTAACAAGGATATCACGACAGTCGCAAATTTACCGGCCGAAATCACGCATTTGATGGAAGAGATCCAAGCCAAAGACAAAACCATCCAAGAATGTCGCACAACGATCAACTCCCGCGATAACAGCATACAGAAATTCATCAAACTCAATGGTAGTCTCGCGCCGAACCCTAAGGAGGAACAATACAGCAAGAGTATTCTACAAAACCTGGATCGGTGTCAAAGCCTGCAAGATGAGAAAATACACTTGAGTGAAAAGGCATGCGTGCTGCTTGATCGGCAAATCAAGAAACTAGATATCAAGATTCGAGAACTGGTCAAGGATGGAATACTGTCGAACGACCCGCCGTTGCCGTCGTTGCTGGATAATAAGAATCAATATGCGGAGCTCCCAGCGGCGTTCCTGCAAGATTTATCAACATCAACGTCTGATACTTCAACCGCATACACACCCTTGAATCCTACGTCCGGAAATGCGGCGACACCAGTATCGGCTCAAAGAATAAGCCAAGCTGTTTCCCGTGCGGCCAGCAGCATTCCCTTAGCTGGTAACCAGACTCCTAGCAACCGTGGCTCTGCGCCCTCCACCCCATCTGCAGCGGCTTTACATCTCCAACAACGACAACGGGAGTCATCTGCGGGTGCAACTGATGGCAAACGAAGACGACTGAATACCTCACTCGGCACACTTCCCGCGGCACCTTCGAACCTACGTCAATCGTCTCTGGGACCTGGTACACCTAAGGCCGGGACACCAGTTGCAAGCCGTGCTGGAAGTGCAGGACCCCGCGCAACCGGCATCACGAAGAAAGCAGCTACCAAGAAAGTAGCTCCGCACCAACAAGTCAAGAAAATCAAGGCGGGCAGCAGCACTGCGAAGGTCATCAAGCGCTCTTCTAGTGTCGGTATCAAGATGAAAGGACACAAGAAAACGCCTTCTACCGGAGGCATGGATGATGACGATGATGATTCAATGCTCAGCAGCGCCGAAGTTTCTGAGTCCGAAGGCGCCAGCGTTACGACCACTCGACGTATGGCTGGACACGGCCCCAACACCATGGCAGACTCCGATGAGGAGTTGGATGATGATGAGGATGAGGGTGGTGAAGATACAAAGGTTTATTGTACTTGTCGCAGCGTCAGTCATGGAGACATGGTGGCTTGTGATAACGATAACTGTCCGTATGAGTGGTTCCATTGGAAGTGTGTTGGGCTAACCAGGGAGCCATTGGGGACCTGGTATTGTGACGAGTGCAGACTCACTTTGGGTAAATAGCCCTTCAGCGGTGCTGTCTTGGTGATTTTCGTTTTAAAAAAATAGATACCCCATTATACTTCTAAATCGATAAGTGATCATTATGAGTCTATATTTTTCAGTTTTATCTACGTAACTCCTTCACAACAAAGTACGCTGTGAACTGCTATGCATCAAGGATCCAAGATAAATCCCATCTCACCACAAAAACTCCACTCGCTATGCAAAATGAGTTTAAAACAAGTTTAATCCACATTATTTCCCAAAGCTGGTCAATGGAAATCAGAAACCGAGAGCTTTCCCGAACCAATCATCAAAATACTCGCAATTTTCCGGACTCACGGTACCACCCGGTTGACAAATTTTGAATACGGGACATTGTCCACAGGGCGCTTCGGTCATGCCATTTCTCCCGTTGAAAAATGCCTTTTGCTGTACATCGGGCGGTCGATCTGAGTCTGCACGAGCCTTGACAATCTCATTGGGCCGTCTAACAGCTTTGTAGTTTGTGTGATCATTCAAAGAAATCAGTCGGCCGTCAAAGCACATCATGCGGAGGAGTTGACTGATGCTGCCTTCGTCGAGTTTGACGGGTGTGATGCCGGTCTTATTCACTTCAACTGTGATTTCGCCTACCGTCGGGTAAAATTCATAGTCTGCCGGGTATGGATAGTATTTCTTCTCTTTTTCGGAGGCCGCTGGGTCGCCTTGCTTCACGACTTCGCCGGTGTTAAGTTTCTGTCTCTTATTGTTGCTGCCGCTGGCGCTGGCTTTGGGAACGACTTCGTACCAGGATCTCTTGCTGACTAGCACTTCGATATAATTGGACAAGACCCCAATGAATTCTGCATCAAGGACACCATCGGTAAACCATGCCCCGCCGGTGACGTCCTCGGCCGGCGTGAGCTCGGCAAGCATGTACACCTTTTTACCGGGATGTTTGACATTGAATATTGATTTGATGAAATTTTTCCCTTCGAGGGATTTGAGGGCTTTATCCAAGCTGGTCTTGTGTAGGTCGGTTCGTTTTCCTAGTTGTCGTATCCAGATACCTGTTCGGCCTGTGGAGTGGATAACATTGTATACCAGTTTTTCGGTATCGTTGAGACTCTGTATTCTGCAGAGCCAGAGATTTAGATTTCTCCCCCTGATAACGTACCAGGGAAAATAGAGATATGGTACTCACTTTTCGGCATCTTCCTCTGCTATGACTTTCCATGCCAATCGATTGTCGCTATCTTGGTAGACTCGGAAAAGATTCTGGTCAACAAGTTTCTGGGTGCACTCGAGCAGAATCTCTAGATTTTTAGCCGGAATAATTCCCAGGCTCAAGATGTCGCGCTGATACAGCAGCTGGCTTCCAGAAAATTGTTCTCGGCATTTCGCGTAGATTCGCTGTGCAATGTCGTCTGCTGTACCGGTCGCCGCCATTGTCCTGGTCGACTGACTTGAAGGCTGCTGTTATTTTCTCGTGTAATGCAGTTGAAGCACCTCTCAATCACCGAAACTTTCTGCAGTGTATCATTTTTGAATGGGCAGCTCGATATGACCGAGGAGTAGACGAGCACTTTGTCGCTGTGTTGAGGGTGTGTAGCTTAGACGAAGCAAAAGAAATAATCTGACGCGACGATAAAAGAAAAAGCGTGGGCCGCTTTCCTCATATCAAGGCCAATCGGGACTAGCGCGGGATAGCATTTCCCCCACTCCCGCCGGCCAATCATATCACGTTCAAGCTCGAAATTTCGAGAAGCTCACTCAACGGCCTCTCTTTAAGGCCGCAGCTCCCAACCTCAACCATCAATATACACTCCAAAAAACCACCTTTTCCTATCCCTGTGCCCTTCTGTTGAGTTTCCGACATATCATCATGGCTGACGCATTGAAAGCAGAGGGCAACAAGGCCTTCTCTACCAAAGACTACGCTACTGCTATGTACGTTCCCCGCACCGTAGTTGACCGACACATGATGGAAGAAATCGTGCGCTGACATGAGAAAATTTCTGACTAGTGATAAATTCACTCAAGCTATCGCCATCGAACCTCAAAACCACGTTCTCTATTCCAACCGATCGGCTGTTTATGCTGCGACTTCAGAATATCAGAAGGCTCTCGAAGATGCTAACAAAGCGACTGAAATCAAGCCCGACTGGGCCAAAGGATGGAGCCGTAAGGGAGCTGCTGCTCGTGGTCTAGGCGATCTTCGTATGTGTATACGATCATGGTTGAGTGATGACTTTTTGTGCTAATTGCCTGTACAGTCCTGGCCCACGACGCTTACGAGGAGGCGATGAAATTGGAACCTTCCAATGATCAGTACAAGGCTAGTTTCAACTCGGTCAAGCGAGCTATTGATGCAGAGGCACAAGCAGATGGCTTCCAAGGAGACACCGGCGGCCTTGGCAGCATGTTCAGCGACCCCAACCTCATACAGAAATTGGCCAACAACCCCAAAACTGCATCGCTGCTCGCCGACCACGAATTCATGACCAAGTTGCAGAGACTTAAGGACAACCCCAATAGTATCGGTGCCGAGCTCGGAGATCCACGATTCCTTCAAGTTATGAGTGTCTTGCTCGGTATTGATATGCAATTTGGCGCACCACCTGAAGCCGCTGGTAGACCGTCCGGGGCTACCGAGGCCGAGGAAGATGTTCCCATGCCTGACGCTCGTCCTACACCGACGGAGACTAAGAAAGCACCGGAGCCCGAGCCTGAACCCGAAGATGAAGAGTCTATCGCGAAGAAGAAGGCCCAAGAAGCTGGTGATGCAGAAAAGAAGATTGGAAACGATTTTTACAAGAAGAAGCAATTTGCTGAGGCCATTGAACACTACCAGAAGGCCTGGGAACTTAACAAGGATGTCACTTACTTAAATAACATCGGTGCTGCCAAATTCGAGAGCGGAGATTATCAGGGTGCTATTGAGATCTGCCAGGAAGCCGTTCAGGAGGGTCGTGAACTCCGAGCTGATTTTAAGATCATTGCTAAGTGAGCTCCTCCATCATATCATGCGTTTAAAGTACAAAACTAACTTCAGCAGATCCTTTGCCCGTATTGGCAGCGCATACGAAAAACTCGGAGACCTTGCTCAGGCTATTGAATATTACAACCGATCTCTTACCGAGCACCGTACTGCCGACGTCCTCACCAAGCTCCGTGCCGCTGAAAAGGCTAAGATCAAGGCCGAAAAGGATGCTTACGTTAACCCAGAAGAAGCCGAAAAAGCGCGTGAACTCGGCCAGAAGAAGTTTCAGGAGGCAGATTGGCCAGGCGCCGTCGATGCTTTTACCGAGATGACAAAGCGTGCCCCTGACGATCCTCGTGGTTTCTCGAACCGTGCTGCCGCTTTGATCAAGCTTATGGCATTCCCTCAAGCCGTCACCGACTGCGACGAGGCTATTAAGCGTGACCCAGGATTCATTCGTGCTTATATCCGTAAAGCGCAAGCTCTCCAGGCTATGAAAGAGTATAACAAGGCTCTTGACTCGTTGACCGAAGCATCTACGCATGATACTACGGGTAAGAATGCACGCGAAATCGAGCAGCAACAGAACAAGATCCTGGAAGCGCAATATAGTGCTCGCGCTGGGGAAACAGAGGAACAGACTGCCGAGCGCATTCAAAAAGATCCGGAGGTATGTTTCCTTAAAAGACGGCACGGAATATACATACACTGACTTTTTTCCACAGATCATGTCCATCCTCCAAGACCCCGTCATGCAGAGCATTCTGCAACAAGCAAAGAGTGACCCCGCCGCCTTGCAGGAACACATGAAGAATGCCCAAGTCCGAAGCCAGATTCAGAAATTGGTTGCTGCTGGGGTTATTCGTCTCGGACGGTAGATAATTGCTTCGTTTCTGCACTAGCATAATTTTCTTTCCCTCTATGATGTGACGATTGTACGTCTTACCGTAATGGTCCTGTCTTGTTTAGGTGACATGGCGTGTGTTTGTTTCGCTTCTGCAGGTGGATATCAAAACCATATTCATGACATAACACTTCCTTGTGGTTTTAGTTAGCCCTCTATGAGCATCTACGGTATTGTTATAATCATATGAAGTATAACAGGAATGGACAAGATAGGCAGATACCTCAGTGTGACTATTATGTGGGTCTGTTTTGCGAAGAAAGGGAAGGGCCACAGTGGTATGTGCACGAAGCGTACTGTATTATCATGATTCATACCAAATCTGAAATAAACCTAGAATATCCGGCTGAATGGTTTGTTCATACTAGAGAGGGAGCGAAGTAAATTACCTCCCATAAACTACGTAATTAAAAAGAATCACAACTTTGCCTTTCCTTCTAGACTCTTCACTCTTGCCCTCTCCTCAAAATACTCCTTCACTCGTCCCCTCGCGACCTGAATGACATCCGCATCCTCGATTGTGGGCGGCACATTGACTTTTCTCTCATAGTCTCCATGGACAACCGCATTCTCAACTAATTCTCTCAACACTCGTCGCAATGTCTTCCCACTCCTTGTCTTAGGGATCATGCCTACACCCTGAATAATGCCGCCCAAAGAGGCGATGGCGCCGATCTGATCGCGAACAAGAGCGTTGACTTCATTGAAGAGTTGTTTTGGAGGTGTTGCTGGTATGTTTCCATTACTCTTGTTGGCTGCAAGCTGGCGAGGTTGCACGAATGCGAAAGGGAGGTGGCCTTTGATGGGATCTGGGATGCCGATTACGCTTGCTTCGCCGATGAGGGGGTGGGAAAGGATGGCTTGTTCGATTGCGCCTATTTGATGTTGTTAGTATATGTGAGAAACTTGCCACACATAGATGCAGAAGGTGGGGGATGTACCTGTGCTGAAGCGATGTGCTGCAACGTTGATGATATCATCCGATCGAGACATGACATGCACGTATCCGTCTTCATCGATCATCCCAGCGTCACCCGTATCAATCCATCGCCCATTGAACCGTAACAGATAGCTCTTGTAGAATCTCTCTTCGTCATTGAACAAAGTCCTGAATGCTGTTGGTGCTAGGGGAATAGCTAAAACTATATTACCCATTGTGCCTTGTTTGACTTCTTGTCCATCGTCGTCAACAACACGAACATCGAAGCCGGGCATGGGCTTTCCGGCTGAGCCAGGTTTGATAGGCAGAGGAGGCTGACGTTGCTCTCGTTTTGTCGTTGGTGTATAGCCGAGATCTCCTCGCAATGCCAATCCAGTAATTGGAGAGCCTGATTCCGACGACCACCAATTATCAACTACCACCGCACCTGGCGCCGCTTGCTTCGTGAGAAGATCCTGAAAATTCTGCACAATGCTAGGCTCACTGCGTTCACCTGCCAGAAACAACGCTCTCAAGGTCTTGAGTCCACCGCGGTCTCCAACCTCCTTGAAATATTTGTTGTCTGGATCATCCTTACGAATTGCACGTAGAGCTGTGGGCGCGGTAAAGAGCACATTGGCTTTGTTTCGTTCTATTACTCGCCAGAATGTGCCTGCATCTGGTGTGCCCACGGGCTTGCCTTCAAACATGACGGTCGTTGCTCCGACGAGTAGTGGTGCGTATAAGATGTAAGAGTGTCCCACGACCCAGCCAATGTCAGAGGCACAGAACATGACATCTCCGGGTCCTTTGATGCCGAATAGGTACTTAATCGATAGGCTTAAACCGACTGCGTGTCCACCAGCCTCGCGTACGACGCCTTTGGGGAGACCAGTTGTTCCTGATACAATGAGTTCAAATTTTCTCCTACAATCGCTGGATGGCGAGAGAACTTACCGCTGGTGTAGATAATGTACAATGCCTCATCACTCCTGATCGGTACTGGTGCAGCCCGGATGTTCCTTAACTGTCCACTTCTCACAATGCGTTGCCAATTCCGTTGTCCACCAACTTTATCTGGATGATTCCAACGCAATTGATCTCGCTGCCATATGATAACTCTCTCTGGTTTGAAACTTGACTGTGCAATGGCTCCTTCGACGAGTGGTCTGTAAGGAATGGGACCTTTGGAGCCTTCAATGCCACAAGAGGCCGTCATTATGACTCGTGGTTTTGCGGCATCAATTCTTTGGGCGAGGGATGCTGATGCAAAGCCACCAAAGACGGCGGCATGGATAGCTCCAAGACGGACAATTGCAAGTGCGGCAATCAGAGCTGCTGGGATCATGGGCACTGCAAACAGCAGTCAGCCAGTCTGAATTGAAGGATTATATAAAGTTAGTGAGGGGGCTGAGCATACTATAGATTATGACAACGTCTCCCTTTCGCACACCTTCCTCTCTCAATACACCTGCCAGAATCTCGACTTCATCTTGCAATTGGCGATATGTATACTTGGCACTTTCGCCAGTCACAGCTGACTCCCACACAATAGCTACATTGTCGCCATTTCCATTTTCAACATGTCGATCAACGCAGTTGTAGGTCGTTGAGATCATACCATCAGGGAACCAGCTCCAGTGGTCATGACTAGCAGTGCCTTTGTTCCCTTTGAGAGTGATTTGCTTGGTAGTATGCTTTAGTACACTGGACGGTTCTTTGTGCCAGTAGAGGGACTTGGCGTGATGAGACCAAAAGGATTCTGGGTCTTGAAGGGAGTGCTCCTGCACTGAATTTTGAGGGTGCTTCATCGCAAGATATCTCTTTCTCTAGATGCACATATATGCACTAGTATAGCTGTGTTGGTTAGAACAGTGTAACGATGATATCTAGTAGCTATCCAGATATCCACGATCAATGGTGTTAAAATTGTTGTTCAGATGAAAGGTGATGAGGTGAAATCTTTAAGCAGCAACAAGCTCCATCGGCCCGATGTTCGTCCCGAGGGAAGACAAACGAAAATGCAGCCCCGGGCGTAGGTGACTAAACGACTCTTCTACTCAAGAAACCTGAGTCGCTGTGGTGTACAACGGCCTACGTTGTAATATCAACTGGATGGGGTACATTTGCATCTGCAGAGCAAGAAAGTACAGTCTTCGGTCTTCACATGAGAGGGATATCTTCTGTAGGTCCACAGATACCACACATAGACCGCCGACGATGGAGGAAGGCACGTCCCTACAATGGGGGCGGCCCCACCCCCACATACCCAGCTCCTCCTTCCCCACGAACCGGACCGAGCTCAGTCTTTCCTCTCTTTAGACTTTCCTCCATAAGATCGACTAGACAGTCTGATCTAACACCATCTTCAGGAACAGCTTACTCGGGAGATCAGTTACTATCTGATACTCGTCAATGCAAGACGGCTGCGGACATGAACTCAAACGCGTGGATCAAACCAGCTAGGTGGCACAACTCTGTGATAAGTAGCACCCGTGTAACAACACTCAGGTCATACAAAGAAGAGAACAAATGGTCTGTACAACCTCTAAACACAGTTGGACATTCATGTCTCCATTGTGAAAATCATCTTCACACATGTTCTGCTATCTGTCTAGCTACCGCCTGCTGTACTAGGACTAGCGCTTTCAATGACTTGACAATATGATATGTATACAACCTTGTGAGGAAGTCCTACTATTCAGAAATTGTGCATTGTTTACAGTATTTCAGAGATCATGACCGGACTGAAATCTGCAGTCGAGGTGTATCCGAGATAGAAACACTCATGCCTTTTCTCGCTACTCCTAAAGAATTTTTTGCGTTATTAGACATACTTAAGAATAAAGAGAGAAGCCAAAGTCGATTCTCTGAAACTCAGTTGATGAGCTTCAAGGTGCCACCTAGGTAGACGGTTTCATCAGCCTTAAATCCATACATCAAGAGCCAATTCATCCTGTGCATCACCACCGTCAAGATCCCCGAAGCATGTATCAAATCGTTCCGACACCTCAGTCAAACGCTTGACATGATAGTAGTTAAGTGGCACTTTCGTCCATCTCGCAAATCGGAAAGCATTAACAAGGGCGTTTTGAATTTGCCTCCCGTCCGGGATTTCTTCTTCCAAGATCTCTACGTGTTCAGGAGATCTGAGATATCTGCATCCGTATTTGAAAAACCTAGCTGTCTAATAAACGTTTTCCAGATTAAGTATCGTTGGAGCGAAGTCAAGGCTGGACAGTGAAGTGCAAATTCGATTTGAGATCGAACCGCCTCGTTGAATTTGCTGACGCGACTGCTCGTGAGCACAACGATACCATCGTAGAATTTCACCAATCGTAAGAAGACGAACGTCAATACATTGCGCTCCAGACTTCCCAGGCTTGTTTGTTCGAGAAAGATATCAGCCTCATCTAAAGGCTGAGCTGACCAAAAGCAGCCCTTCTTGGCTCAAAGTGAAGATGAGACGATCAGTTTTGCAGTGAATCGAGTTTTACAATCTCTGTAAAAGACCTCATAGAGTTGAAGAGTTCATGCCGTTGTAATACTCTGGGTTAGGGTAAACTGTCCAAGGATCACCCATCTCCCCGAGAAAAACATTCCAATTCAACCAAGATGCATCAGCACTAGAATTGTCATTCATATATGACGAAGCTTGCGTGAATTGATCGGCGTTGAGGAATGTTTCTGCACTACTTGTGTTGTCGATATATGCTATGCTGGTCAAGTCCGATATGCCGGTTGGGAATGGCGAAAATGAATCATTTCCCAACGAATTGGATTGACCCAAGGTGTTCATGTCTGTGGCACTTGACACTTTTGGAACGCCACCGAGTAGATGCTGCTCACTCAACATTCTAGTCCGAACATCGAGTACTCTATGCATCAACTTTTCAAGAGGTTTCAGCACCGCTGCGAGATCTGTCTCTGCCATCAGCGCAGAGCAGTAATCAAACCCCTCCTTCGCAACTGCATAAGCACGGTCACCAAGCTCTCCGTAACGCGGCGTACAGAGCTCCGCAAGCAGTACTGCAAGAACTTGCCATTTAAGCCATGTCTTGTTATACCACGCCCATGGTGCAAAAGCACTATCGGTAGCCTTCCACAAAGCTCTCTCCATAATTTCCGTAGTAGCTTTGAGAACATCAAACTTATCCCATGGTGGAAAGGGGCTGGTTTTGCTAGGAAACATCGGTCGTCGAAGGAGGAGTTGCATGTTTAGCACGATATCCTCGGCAGTAAACTGTACGAAGCGTTGGAGATTGTGCGAGGGGCCCTCAAGTTTAGAGCAATATTGCCGAATATATTTTTCAAAATCTGATATGATCTGGAGCTTCTTACCCCAGCTCTCCCATGTGCCGGCTGTATCTGGTGGGAATTCCATCAATCTCCTGGAGCATATAGTGGCTTCGTGAATGACATGTGAAAATGACATGTCATCATTCAATTTCAGACGCTGGGAAGGGGATGCGTATTTGCCAGCTTCGTGATTGACGAGCAACGGCTTTCTCTGAAAATCTTTGATGGTCATCATGGGTCTGGTGCCGCGATCAATAGAAGTTTGCGAGTCTATCATGCCGATACAATACCAGAGGCGCATTTTCAAGTCGTCGCCAACGGATACTGGACCGTCCAGTTCGGTTAATGGAAGACCCAGGGCGTTTCCCACCCTGATGGCTAATGCCAGTAGTGTCCAGGACAAGGCATATTGTTGGCAGATCCTCAGTCCCATCTATTGAATGATGAGCATTTTTCTGTACTTATTACAGGTTTATAACAAACCAAGTAGAGAACAAGAGCCTGCAAGGCAAGCTTGTCAGGATTAGTCAAAAAGTCCGAGCGTGCCAACGCGATTTCTACAGCTTGCCTATGCCGGCAAATGAGATTGCTTCTCCTTTCGGAAAGCATAGTTTCGCACTCGCTATCGGTCATAGCACATACTGCCATGAAGTAGATAGCACGCTCAACAGGGCGCACCATGTAATGTGCACCCTTTTTTAATTCTTCATGCCTTTGAATGATTGCAGCCTCCGCTGCAGGCAAGAAGGTTGCTTTGAACAGGCAGTCGACACGATCATGGTAGATATTTAGAAGGACTTCCCTGATGTTTTCAGCCACTGGTGCGACTAACGCATCATGAGTTATATGAGGCTGATATCCAAATAGAATTGAAGTTGGAGAAGAGCCTGAAATGGACTCTGGTTTTGCCGAAAATTCCGATGATATGTAACCACCATTATCTTCGGTAGAATCGTCAAGAACTTCTCTGATACCTGCCACCTATTGACTATCAGCACAAAACGATTTATCGCCATTGAAATGCCGCCGGAATGGCTGCTCACTTCCTGGGAAAGTTTTGCAAAGAAATCTCTTGCCAACCTTGCATTAGCCTTAATAGGGGTTGGCAATGGAATAGTCTGATCCGAATGAGGTTTCGATGTATCTGTACCATTGTTGTCATTGTTCCTTTCTACTTGCGTCTACTGAAGGGTTAGAAGATACAACAAGTGCACTTGATCGAATCAAATCTCACCCCTAATTGTTTAACCAGGTCTTCTAACTGGGCCACTCTCGCCTCCAAGACTGTCTTTTTCTTAGTATTCCCACTTCGCCCTCGAGGATGGCGGGCACGCTGGACGGTCGTGCAGTTTGTTCCTGCATGTTTGCAGGCTGAACATGGGGAACCCTTGTCGCATTTTGTCTTGCGTTGGCGACACTCGTCGCAGCTTAGTTTTACTACTAATGGATTCATTGTATGAGATTTGATGAAACACGAATACCATGAGAGATACACCTGGGAAGCGAATGATGGAATGAAACTAGGCGTTGACCGTCGTTGGTTGTGATTCGTTCGTTCCTATGAGCTAGGCCGTATACGTACTAGCCACTTAAGCCATAACTAACCCTAATGGAATTAACACGGCAATTATGCAAAGAAGTTTATAGTGAATCAACGTATATGTCCTCGATCTTATTCTTAGTTCAAGATTGAAATCCTATGTAATATAAAGTATATTGTCACTGGATAACATTAATCTAGCACTTGTGCCGGGTAGCACTGCTCATGCTCATACTATGGCAGAGTTTCCTCTTCCACGAGATAGTCAGTACCGATCAACTGACATCCAATGTCAGAGAATCTCCTAGGAGAGGATAACTGTCGACGTCCAATGTGTTTTAAACGACGAAAAGCCATATTGCCTCAGATATAAGAGTATAACAAGTCAGAGATATCCTAGTGAAGACTACACCTTATAACATCTGAAACTGAATAACCGGAGAAACAGAAGGCTTAAAGTGGATAAGTATTGACAGTACATGAAGCGCAAGGGTATGCCATTCTACAGAGCTAGCAACATTGTATCAACCTTGCGGCACTTACTAACGCTAGCCAGGGGCCCCTGGATAATGATTGGCTGAGGTAGTGAAAGAGAAATTTAAACCATGATACCACCAAAATAGTTATCCGGAAATTTGAGTAGATTACAGCCTCCATGCAGCGCAAAAAAAGATATAAACATCCTTTACGGGTTTGTGGCAGTAACAAAGACATTACATTCTGAGCCCCCACATGGAAAGTACAGATTGAATTTGAGCAATACTTCCTCCAGAAACCGATCAAAGTCGCGTATAGAAGAGTCGTTGCACTCAGGCCCTCTTATGACTCGAAGCCTTTCGAGGTAGCTTCTGGATTTTGCTTGACGGAATGTCGGAGTTCCATCTCCATGTAAATGACCCGTGACGGCTAATGTAGGAAACGCACCCTCTTCTCCTGGCTCTCACAGTAGTCCTTAACCAGATTGTGCAGTTTCGGATCAGTGAAATGCTCTAACTTGACTTTGCCGGCGTAGGATATGAATCTGCGAGTGATCGAAGCCGTGGTTGGTGTCTTTATTTCGGTATGGTTTTGTCTGAAAGCTCCTTTGTTATCAAAAATTCCGGTTAGGGCAAAGGAGATCTTGATGGTTTATCTATCTTCATTCCTTTCCCAATTACCAATCCAGTGAGAGTGCTATCTTAAAATCTACCAACTTCAGGGGTGTATTACTACCTCAGCGTAGCAACCCACAAATCAGTCAGCTGCTCTACGCTCCAGGCAATGCGATGATAGGCATAATGCAGGGAGCCGAAAACGGCTATAGCATCGGCAAGAAGAATCTATAATTGAGTAGGTAACTTGATTTCGGAGTTCATTTGGAATGATCCAATCCTCTATCTGCACAAAAAATTCCCTCTTCAGGCGTATAAAAAATAATGACTACGGAAGTCGCGACTGTATAAGTATACAGGCCAGAAACAGCGAGAGATCAAATAGGAATCATACTGTCAATAAGCAGTCAAGTGAACAGGGTATCTCATTCGGAATATATTGTATGTATGTTTTGTTGGCGTGTATTATATCTCCTAACCAACTTGGCAGGATTGAAAGATCCTTCCAATACCGAGTGTTTTTCTTTGTTTTTGGAGGTATTAGCTGGTCGTGTCTTTGGTATTCAACCGTCTTAAGGAGTAAATCGTCGGGGCGTCTTCCTCGTGAATGTCAACTTGTCTCCGTTCACCAGAGCCTATGATTGTGCGACACCGATGGTCCTGCATCATGTAGCTCGAGCACCACGACAAGACATTGGCAGAATCGATCGAGATTCGCGATCCAGCAAAGAGGGGTATATCAGGGGAAATGATCGGGAAATAGAGAAAAAGACTGGAAGCTCGAACGAGAAAAGCTGAGAAACAATCGACTGTTCCAAACATGAAAAGATGGCCCAAAGATAAAAAAACCATCGGTAGCAATTGAATAGTCAAGTCGCCAGAAGGTATGCATATACCAAGTTTAACAATGAGAAGACAACGCGAACCACGCTTCACAATGCAAGGGGTAAAACAGAAAGTTGGAAAAGCGAAGGGAAAATCGCTGACATCATCGATAAAGACCTGTCGCATTTATAGAACAACACATCGGAGACCACCGCGGTGTTGTCGGGCACGATCCGTGCGGAACGTTCGAGGATATTCTGGGTTCGCATCGCGATCACGATGTTGACCTGGGAAACCAGTTGTCCGGCGTTCCTGCATTCGACCACCACCCTGCTGCTGCTGCCGCTGTTGACGCAGGAGTCGGACGACATCGTAGAATGCTTTTTCCACGTTGATGCAATTCTTCGCGGATGCCTCCACAAATTCGCAACCGAGCTCCTTTGCTAAAGCCGATCCTTCTTGAGCAGAAACCGCTCTTTCTACCGTCTTGTCACTCTTGTTACCAACCAACATCACTGGTACCGGGCCGGACGAAACTCCTAGAGAAGGCCCGGTCAGAGGGGAACCAAGGTAGCCGGCCCCCGTCGGGGAACCCGAGTTGGCTGATTCTTTCACTCTCTGAATCTGGCTGTAGAATTTGGTGATGCGGCTAAACGAGGCTCGCGAGGTGATACTATAAACAAGCACAAAGCCTTCGCCATCACGAATCCATTGGTCCCGGAGAGCAGTGTATTCTTCTTGCCCGGCGGTATCGAGAACTTCAAGCATGCACGATTGCTGGTCGATGACCACTTGTTTGCGGTATGAGTCTTCAATGGTTGGGTCATATGTTTCGACGAAATGATTCAAACAGAGCTATTGAGATGAACTTTGTTAGACGTGTTCAACGTGCGATCACCAGATCAATCATCTCATACCTGGATTGTGAGTGCTGTCTTGCCCACGCCTCCGTCTCCCAGCACCACCAGCTTATACAAGGTCATTTTGCCCGCCATGGTGATGGTTATGTCGCGAAGAGACTGAACTGAATAAATTAATGTATATATCTATGTTGAAAAAAAAAAAAAGAAAAGAAAAGACGTCTTTTGTGAAATCCAGTATGATGATCAAGAATCCGAAAGCTATAAATGCATGAACTTGCAAATTCGGCAAGTGGTGGCGGAGTAGCCTCCAAAGTTATGAGGACCGGTGGGGTTTGGTTGGATGGGCTGTGAGGGGGTGACACGGCGACAATTGAAGCACCGGCGGAGTCGCAAAGCCAGGATATGTTCTGTGAGGCAGAAAATTAAGCGGCGTGTGCCAGATTCGAATGGCAGTTGTCCGAATCTGAAGTCATCGAGTATGCGAAAATATGGGAGATGACAGATTTGCAGCTATATATCTGAAGCAATGCTCGGAATTGAGAGTATATCGCTTCGTAGAGAAAAGAACGAGAAGTCCCAAGGTAAATAGGGAGATAGCAAGTGACACTAAAAGTGGATAGCACGTGGTGGAATGGTGGTCCACACGGTGCAGAGAAAGCCGCGCTGGGTATCAAGCAGGGTGAAGAGTCCGAGTGATGGATTCCAGTGAGTTCAGGAGGATAGACTGACGAGGAGGAGAGGAGAAAGAAGAGAAGAGAAAGTCAGAGAGTAAAAGACTCCGAGAGGGGAGGATGCATCTCATTGGGGGAGCAGCAAGAACGAGGAGAGGGGGGCGACGAGAGGTATTGGTTTGTGACCACTTGATTTACCATACCATACAGCCTAGGCCGCAGTTGGCAACGGCTGTAACAGCCTGACAGCAGTGACAGGACGTAAAGCTGTACGAGTGGCGTATGGAGACAGCTACAAGTGACCGTACGGTACAGCTGCTAAGCATCAAACGAGTTAGGCGACGAGGACTAGCGACGATAGAAATGAGGCCTAGGCTGGTCTGGTACGGTATGGTACCAGTCCGGTTCTCTTTACTTATCGCAGGACGGCTGCTGATTGGCTGAAGCGGTTTTAGCCGCGGGGAGAACGACGACCCGCTGAGACCGAAGCGGCAGGCGAGACTTTGGTCCGGCCAAACTCTGTATGCCACCGCCCGCGAAGGAGTGACTGACTATCTCATGCTGGCTGAGTATATGGCCCAAAATGCTATCATATACAGTTATTGTACTGCGGTTCAAGGAGGTCGATGGCCGAAGCTGCGGTGGGGCGTGATGGGGAACTTGCCGATTGCAGAGTCCCGCCCGGCATGGCATGATACTGAGACTTAAACTCAGTACTACTACTACTACTACTACTACTACCACCACCACATACGAGTTATCTACGCAAAGCTGCTTGCCGGTCTCTATGGACCTTTGTTAAACGGCGAACATCAACTATCACATTCGATTTACGGACTGCATATCGAGTCGTGTTGTTGAGGCTTGGCAGCGTGTGGCGAGCAGTCCCTGCAGTGCCGGCGGCTCCTGCCGTCTGTCCAATTACCTGTGGTCCTTGATCCATCTCATCTTTGACTTTAGTTTCTTACACGCAAAATTATCACCCCGACTACTACCACTACTACTACTACTACTACATCTCCTGTCAGAATGGTGATCTACAGATCCGAGTAATCACCGTAAGCGGGCTCGGAGAACTGTCGTCGTCCGGCGTCCGAGCATCGCGCGCCAACCGTGAATCAGTGGTTCACTACCACACGACTTTACAGGTCTTTAAGTGGGCGACTCGAACGCTGCATCTCGGAATCAATTACTTTGAAAAGCAAAGCTCGTCAGAGCGATTTCGAACTTTCCATAGCTCAGTTCTTCATCTGATTGACTCGGCGACCGGGATTTGCAGTGGACGTTGCGATCGGCAGTCCGCTTATTTTCGTGTAAAGAAGATCCATGCCAGTTAAGCATTGGGCAACTTTCACGTGTTTCAACGTCCCTGAATCGGTTACATGATTGTCGTACATTTGATTTCCCCTATACTTGGGTCGACACACAAAAACTCTGCTGACTGAGTCCTCTGGACATGCTCCTTCTGATTGATTTCTACTACATAGGAGTAAGAAGTGTGGGAAGACTCAACCCTCCACAAGCAATTCCATGTCGGTTAACCCTAGCTTGGCTCCTGCCACTACTGGCCCCTTAGCGAGCCACTAATCAGCGCTATTAAGTTAGCTAGTAGTTAGTAGCTAAGTAGCTACACACCGTTTCGTTCGCCCGGAACGATGGCTGGATTTAGTTTTGACTGAAACCCAATTTTCTAGTCGAATGGTGAACGTCAAGCGAAAACCCTTCAATCTCAAGGGTAATTGGTGGTACTGAGAATGGACAAGATGTGGAACAAGACGCCTCAGGGTGATTAATCTATTCGACAGACAATAAAGTGGTACGGATCACATACGACTCCGTGCAGACGGCAGGTACCTTTTAGCGGCTCCATCTTCGCACAATCTCGCGTGCACGTTGCAGCCCGACGAACTCGATTCCAACTTGCAGGCTGCGCACGCCGCACAGTGCGCGGAGAACGGATTATGGAGCACTATGGACATCTGATGCTGTAAGATGTCCACTGGCTAGGGTCCAGGGTTAAGCAAGCTAGCTCAATGAGGCAACTCTTGCACCACTCCATCGGCATCCGACAGTGAACAATGCCTTGTGCAGCGCGCACAATAATGCTAGGAGAAGGAGCCCAAATACCAGTCAAAAGTCAAGACGTCAATCCCACTTCCTGGATAGAATGATCATAATACGGCCAGTTTATTTCCATTGATGTTACTTTACTCCGTATCGCGGACGACAAGGAGTGTCTTCCTTCAGGAGGGAAAGGATCATCAGTGACTGATCAATTATCTAGTAGTAGTTTCTGCAATTAGCCCCCCATTCCGTAACGAATCGAATTAATTACAACCTTTACTAGCTTACTCTGCAGCACTCCTCTGACAAGCTACCGACTGTGTTAAGTTTACCACCACAAACAGTCAACCACTGCTCCGGGACGTGATCAGGTTCCACATTATTCAGGGCTAATCAATACGTTGCATCTACTACTACTACTACGTAGCAATCCGTGCCTAGGATTGCGTATAATTAGCCTACCCAACAACGACTATAGACAGGGAGATTAGTCTCAATACAACGATGGCTGGACAATCATCTCCCCAGAACCAGGGCTCAGTGTTGTATCGGATATACCCGCCTTTGAAAGGCTGTTCGACTGGGATTCCATAGCCACTTACTTTCTTGGCTCAACCAACGCGTGCCGGATAAAACACTAGAATTAACCAAAAAGAGTATATGCTAATATTACTTACAAGCATAGCGGTATATGGCTATCTTGGAAGCTTGGTGCCTGATTCAATGTCGGAATGAGGTGGCGAGGGCCTGGTTGATAGCCAAGAGAAATCCGCACAGCTTATATCATTGTCACGACACCTGGATATGTCGTTGTCATTCGAATGAGTCGTTCTAATTCGGAGCAAAGTCGGTTTGGACTACGAGTTCAAGGGCAAATCTCCCGGTTTGGTCTGATAACTCTAATAATCAGAGTTCGGTCTAAAGAGGTAGAAAGTTTAATAAGGCTTGGGAGATGTATCAGGTGCATGTCCTGTCCAATGCGTGAACTTCTAGGGTTTTCAATAAGTCGATAGGGAAATAGTATATTTCGTCTTTTAAGATGAATTCTTTCGTATTTTATTGATCTGCAAAGCGATGTCTCAAACCTGACTCGAACAAAGCATTTTTAGAGGTAACAAACAGAATAGCAGAGTCAGCGCTTATAGAGGTACTATGGTAGGTTATTGATGCATAGTTACGTATCAGAGCGTTGACGTTTAAAATGTATGACTTCGTAGGAGGAAAGATCTTCATATATCAATATTCTGCCGCTTCCTTCTTTGGTCATAGACGAACTTGCGCACGACAGATTTTAAAGACGAAAATATAGAATCAAATCAGAGGGAACAAATAAAGATATCTCTGATATTCTGGATGTGCGACATTTTCGTCTTTATGCTTTTACACAGTCAAGCTAAGACGTTCTGGCTTGGAGAGACATTGGGAAGCTCCTGTTACCGAAATGACAAATAATGATTTGGTCTAAGTCGATATGCATGTCAGCTATGTAACAAAGTAATGAGGCTAGAATACGAGGAGCCGCTCTACTAGACGAGCCACCTTCAAAGAGACAAGGCGCGTATCCCGTCCTGTGCCGCTCTGGCGTAAGTCAGCATCAGTGCTACTGAGTTCTGACAACTTCTTCTTTCATAAATACTACGTCCTAATCATGTACGGATCGGCAGAGTCTCGGCCATCGAAGCCAACAAGTTACCAATTACGGCAATTTGTGCTTCGCTCCCGAAATTGAGATTGCTTAGCATTGGATGTTATTATTAAAAACGGTCCGGGAGGAAGCGAATATGACGGCCGGAGATGTTTCAGCTTTACCTGGCACTACTTTAGTGTGGTTTTGCATACTAAGTACTTCAGTCTTCAGGAGCTAAAGTTGGTAGACATGGTACACAATTACTAGTCAGTATACTTTGTGGCTAGTGGCAGTTCATATGGGTCTGAATGCTTCCAAATCTTAGTTAAAAGGAATGTACGTAGTTGTAGTCTCAGCTTACCCAGGCACGCCACGCCACACTAACCAGACGATACGAACGCCAGTCATTTTTGAAAAAGGGAAAGTGTACGAACATGAGCGTCATAGACTCATAGTTCCGGGTTTCAAGTTCGCAGAAGCAGTCTCGATGATTTGTCTGCTGATGAGAGAATTGACGAAATCCTATGAGAGTTGTCAGTGTTAGCCCTGTACACCAACAATCTAGGATGAATACTTGTATAGCACAAGGCATCCATGGCTACGTTATAGAACCCATAACACGCAGATAATGTCGCCATCGGCGCTTTGCGGGGTATTTCGGGATAGCCAAGTGAATTACAAATCGTCATTCTGCATCATGATGTTGAACACCGGCTTCAACCTTGGAAGCTCGTCCATAAACCTAATTACCGAAACCATTCGGGATTGTACAATCAATTAAGAGGATTTGATACCTAGCAGAGCAGCCAGAACGTCAACCGATAGAGTTCTCGGTAGAAGCTATCATGACCGAATCAGCTTTCCCTCCATCATCACTCCGCCCTCTTCTCGAGGAAATCAGTTCGCTTCTCAAGGAGAGGAAGGAAACTGTTTCTGTAGCTGAAACGGCATGTATCTCTATCCATCACTCTGATACCCAAAGACCACTTCAAAATAGCATCAGAAACTAACCAACAGCTCTCGGAGGATATAACAGGCGGCAGGAGGAATCATATCCGCCTCTCTGCTCTCCGTCCCCGGTGCATCCGCTTACTACAAAGGTGGATTAACTGTGTGTTCACTACTTCCTCCCCCATCTGCCTCTCACTTACTGGTTAATCAAAGCTATATTCCCTCGAATCCCGCCTCGCCTTCGCCGATTGGACTTCCGAACACATAGCAAGCTACACGGGCCCCACAGCCGCAATCGTGGCTGGTTTGGCTGAATCGACTCGCTCAAAGCTTCAGTCTACTTATGCCATATCTGAGAGTGGGACGGCTGGACCGGAGGGCGGAAAGACGAATCGGAAACCGTACGATTTTCCTTTTCCTCTGGCATTGTAGCTGTACTTAAAATGTATTCTATTACTGACATGATAGAAGAGGAGTGGTATTCATCGCTGTCGCGGCTCCGAGTGGATCGTACACGAGGGAAATTGACACCGGATATGGAGGGGATAGAGAAAAGAACATGGTTGGATTCGCGAACGAAGGTTTGAAATTACTCCGGGACGTGCTTAAGGGAGAAGCTAAGCTATAGCCAATTTTACATCTGACGGAACTGAAGAAGAGTTTTGATATTCTTCCAAATCAACCATCACCCTGAAACAAGACCAGACTCCGTATTGATTGAACATAAATACCATATCCGTATACAAAACATCTATTCATTCTTCCATGGAACATTGAATGTACCCACCCAATCCTCAACTTCTTGTCGCAATTGTACAATCTCTGAAATATCCTCTCCGTTACCGATGTACTCTGTAAACGCCTTCAAGACTCCAGGGTTCTTGCGGCCCTTGGCTTCTGCGCTCTCCTTTGCAGCTTTGTCAAGCTTTTGTGTGATTGTGACTGCTCGGTCGACAATGTCACCAACTCGTCGGAAGTCTTCTGGCTGGAACCCGCGAGAAGTCATGGCGGGGGTTCCGATACGGAGACCGCCAGGCTTGAGGGCAGATTTGTCACCGGGAACGGTGTTTTTGTTAGCCGCGACACCGCAAAGTTCGAGGACTCGCTCGACACGTGCTCCGTCTACGCCGCGGTTCTTGAGGTCAACGAGGACCAGATGGTTGTCCGTGCCACCGGAGACAATGTTGTATCCTAGGCCACCCTCGTTGACCGAGTTGCCGAGTCTGTCAGATAGAGCCTTGGCATTCTCAAGTACAGTGAGTTGGTAGTCGCGGAATTCCTTAGTCTGGGCTTGCCCCAGGGCAACAGCAAGAGCTGTGATGGTGTGATTGTGAGGACCACCCTGGTGGCCCGGGAAGACGGAGGCGTTAATAGGATTCTCAAGGTCATACATTTCCTGATTTCCTTTCTTGTCGGTACGACGGACCCCCTTTCGGTAGAAGATCATGGCACCACGTGGACCGCGCAGCGACTTATGTGTTGTAGTTGTGACAACATCCGAGTATTGGAAGGGAGAGGGGATGACGTCGGCAGCAACAAGACCCGAGATATGAGCCATGTCACTGAGTAGGTATGCTCCAATAGATTCGGTGATTTTGCGCATTCGGGCGTAGTCAATCAATCTGCTGTAAGCGGATGTGCCTGCAACGATTAATTTGGGGCGGTACAGATTGGCTAATTCTTCGACTTGGTCATAGTTGATAAGACCAGTGGACTCGTCCAGCCGGTATGGGACGGTCTCAAAGTATTTGGAAATGAAGGAGATTTTCTTGTTGGGAATTTGGTAGCCGTGAGATAAATGTCCGCCATGAGGCAAGTCGAGTCCCATGAGACGGTCGTGGGTGTTGAGTAGAGCCGAGTAGGCGTACAAGTTTGCCGGTGAACCGGACAGAGCTTTTCACGGTCAATTGGGATTTCACTGATTGCAGAGTAGTAGATATTGCTAACCTTGGACATTGACACCCCATTCTTCAGGGTTCAGTCTGAAAGTCTCCAAAGCACGTTTCTGGCATAGCGATTCGGCCTCGTCGATAAACTCGTTACCACCATAATATCTAGCTCCTGGGTATCCTTCGGAATATTTGTCTATGATCCGACAGATATTAGTGATGTTCTGTGACTTTCACGCGGACAAAGACTCACTTTGCATCACACTACCAAGCGCATCAAGAACGGCCTGGGATGTGAAGTTCTCGGATGGAATCAAGTTGATGAAGTGCTTCTGTCTTCGCTTTTCCTATTTCCGAAACCGCCATAAGCATTTCCATAGGTGGGTATATGGCCCAATGTACGCACTTTTTGTAGAATAGCAAATATCGTGGGATCGGCTTCTTCCAGGTGTGTGGAGAGCAACTGCGGGGATCACACCAGGTTAGCAGGGAGAACATTGAGCTGCAATTGACAGCAACAAGAATCGAATGCAAACCTTTTGCTGGCTATCATTGTGAGCGTCAGATACACTGCGTTTCTGAGAGACTATTTGAGAGGGGCTGATGCTCGTAGCTCTGTGTGAACGATATAGCGTCGAGGTCGCAGCTCTCAAAGAGCTTCCGTTGGTCGCCAACAGCTTCGAGGCCTGGCGGCTGCACCGATTGAAGGACATCTTGTATGGCCAAAGCGACTACCGTGCCTCAGACCGATTGATGTCACAGTTCAGATAGCGCCAGACGAGCAATCGGACTTTTATGTAGCTCAGCAGCAGTGGCCAGTCATGCGATTATCCGCGGAGAGCACGAGATAATGGTCAACGGGGTCCCTGCCTTGTGGCCTGAGGCATTCAAGGCCGGTTGTATTCCGCGGGAAATTGCCGGAAAAACTGATCTACCGTGAAGCTATACCAGATTAGGCTGTCCGCACACGAACTTGTTCTCCTTCGCTCTCCGAAACTTTTCTCTTTCTTCCTTCTCTTCAACACAACTAAATCCAAGATGAAGAGACGGCCTTTGTCGGCAGTTACAGCTCTCACAACCACGGCCTAGTGCTGTCAAGTGGGCGATGCTGATATGTCCCGGGCCCAAATCACCATCCTTTTAGGGACAATTTGAGACTATCCGATTGGAAGTGTTGTGTTCGGTCTTGAAGCTATGCGTTTACTTTGGACCATTTACATGTTACTATAAACTTTTTACAATGAATATCATTATCAACAATAAAACTTCTTATATACCCGGCCAGTCTACCGATATCGTCAGCAAAGCATACTAACAAAAATGGCAACCAGAGAACTCACCAAAAACGGTCCGCTCCTCCGCCCTCTTCGAAACAGTCACAACATCCCCAACTCGTACTCTAGCCACCACATCATCCTTGAAGAACCCATACCGGCCAAAGACGGGCTTATACTTTGCACCCTTATCAACACGTCGATCCTTGTTCAATCTCTTGTAGATAATCCCATCATCCGTCTTGTGGAAATCGCCCGTCTCGAAATCGACGTCCAACGACCGACATCGAACGCAATTTGCTGTCAATATAATATGTACATCCTTACCGTCCTCTGTAGCCAGACTTAGCTCTGACCAAAAATCCTCCTCCCATGCACCATCAGCACCACCGATGACCAAATTAGGTCTGAACCTTGTAACTTCTACTTTCCCTTGCCCGGACTCAAAACGACTGGCTACATCCTCGACCGACTTCGCGTTCACAATCATATACGATGCGCAGTCGGCAAAGGTAAGAATCTCCTCGCCTTGGTCTTGTGTAGCGCTTCCCCTGAGGAGAGGTACGTAATTCGTCAATGTAGAACGCCAACCTCCTCCTCCTCCTCCTTCAGCCTGGCGCACAACATTCGGGTTCATGGAACCCAGGACTCTTCTCCGGTTCAAGCCCGTATAAGCCAATACAACAGGGAACCCGAAGCATTCACTAAACCAGTCGTTGTATTTTTTGCCCATAATGTAGCCCACCATGGGACTTTGATGCATCACCACTGGGACTTTTTCGAGTCCATCTAGGTCCGGTTCCAGTGGTACTTCCAACGTCTTCCTGGACTTGTTCTCAGATACGGGTGGCTCCTGATAAGTGACGATGATTTTCTTTTCTTGCTGTTCATCATCATCAGGAAGAACCAGATCTGTTAGGAACAGTGACATTTGCGGGAAATGTGGGACATGCATGTTCCTCAAAGTCGGCTTATGTGCATCACTCTTCTCTATTTCGATGCCGCTGTCCTGATGTTCATTGTCAGTGGCCGTTTCGACTTTCAAAAGCATGAAGCATCTGTCATAGAGGACGCCATGGCGGGTGACAGTAGCCTCTTTTAGTTTTGTAGGTTGGAGAGATTTGATGGGGTAGACGTATAGCTAGTTCACATTAGTATTGACCATTCACCTGGTACTGTGAGATGTTGCTATATACCTCGCTGATATACATTCTGATGGGATTAAATTTGATTATTGAACGATTAGATTGAAGCTTTCGGATTGCTCTTACATGCAGAGACAGCAGTCTGATGAGTAGTTTTGGAATGGTGGTCTCGGATTTGACTGCCACTTTCGGGTAATAGAGGCATTTGATTTATGATAACATGTCTAACTGATCTTATCAGAGCAAGTAACTTAGTGGTATACATTTCACTGACTAATCTAGTTTCGTCTTAGGTTTTAGTTTGCTAAGTTCCAATACTCAGGCTATCATCATAACAATGTCTAGAAACCCCGATAGAGATGGCACTGCTTCCTCAATGGTCAAACACCAATATGACAATAATGTCCCGGCTGTTCATAAGCTCGCGCTATTGGCGGGGCCGCAGCCCATCAGTGGTTAGTCCAATGCATACTACCGCTCTCCGCGTGGCAAGCTGGCAGTCAGAGATGTTACTATTGTTGAGCATTAGTTCACCACAGAGGCGAAACTCATATACTGCTGAATGAGGCAATTGGTCAGACCACGTTTAATACAGCGAGTGTTATAGTCGAAGGGTTGGCGGCTGTACCGGATACCCCCCACCCAAGGGGCATATAAAGACCGCTGCCCTATGTTCACGGAGGCAGGCTACTTTCAGTACCTGCGATGTTGTTAGCGTTGATGGCAACCCTGTCATCAGAGCGAGAAAGTCATGGAACAGTGCCGGTGTACCCGTACTCATTGACCAGGACCTGTTCGAATTTCCAGCTCAAGTAACGATGCCGCGTGAGGAACTTCCCCGTATAACGGAGTTCGAGTGTTGGTTGATATGTGTGGTCACAAGGCCATCTTACCTTGTCTTCGCTCAATGCTCCCAAGTACGGAAAATGAGACTCCCTGTGGGATTGACGGCCCTGATGATTTACACTACATATGGATATGGATTATTCTTAGCCATCAAAGTCATCCAACATTTATGTTCATTTTGAATTCTCGCATTTTAGATAAGGCCAAATTTGTGAATCCACAAAAAGAATGAATAGCGGAAGAAAGCGTTCGCATCTAAGTCTTTGAGATGAAGCCAGTCGGAATGCCATTCCGATCATGGATGATATTGAAATATCCAGCCCTTAAGATAGGAAATCGTCTTCAGTCCCGCAGCATTTCCGAGATAAGATTCCGGTACTTCCTTGATAAACCACTGTGAATCAGGGATCGCCTATTTTGAAAGTTCCCTATTGTATAATCCATTCTAGATTGGAGAAGGAACCTTCAGAACTGTCGATCCGAAGCCATTTTATCCTTAAGTGTTTTATATTCTAAGACTTGAAGTAGGTGCATGTCTAGATAGGGAATTCACTTTTTATTGACTTCACCTTACCAGCAAGACGGGGTATATACTTAGTAAGATGACCAGTATATCTATGAATCTATCTCATCCAAATGACCATACATATTGGATTCGCATAGTCCTTTGGAGCCTAGTCCTTCTTAAAGATTTATCTATGATTCTATCCCTGAAGTACTTGCCGAAAATGAAACGCATTGCAAGTGAGCTTGAACTTGGCCCTGATGTCATGTCAGAGCAGATTACAGCAACCAGAAGCTATAGCTTGGGAGAGGTTCAGGAACCGAAGGTAGGAGGGTATAATCACGATATTGCTACACTCTAGATGCTTTGGCGACGACTCTCGTCGGAGGGAATGACTCTCGCGTACGGGCCGTGGAAATTAGGGCGCTATGGGGTGGTGATTAATGCTGTTTCCATGGTTTATTGGTCTATACCAGTATCTTCATGGTATTTCCAGCAAATCAGCCAGTCACAGCACTGAACATGAATTATTATTCGGCTCTGTGTTGATTGTCAGTTGCATTTATTGGGGCTGGAAAGGCACGAAACAGTACGATGGTCCTAGCGTTGTTATTCAACCTACAGCATAGCTAGTATTTTGAGTAGCGTTTCGCATGTGGGAATCGTTAGTTATGATAAGCTGTGGAAGGCAACTTGATTGTGCTATGTTTCTTTCTACAATTAGTCCACACTACTTAGTACCGCAGGAAACACTATGGATAAGTGAGTACTATATTCAATCAAGATCATCCAGCATGGACCCAAAGATAAGAATCTGCTGTCTGAGTTTCTATACATGGATAGCTTCAGCAACCCGGCTTACGCTGCTAACTACAAACCCAATCTGTGGACAGGAATTTGCAACCCACTCTTTATTTATACGGGTTAATGCAACAGGCCTATGGACTTGAGAAGCAAATTCTGGAATACCGGCCACCTGAACAGAGCCAAATAAGCGACACAGGTAACTCCAGGACACCGGTTAGTCATCTTTTACAGATTGCTCAGATCTATCGACTGGGTGTATTGTCACAACTCTACCAAAGCTACACAGAACTCCTTGGTTTCGCGGGCATAGTACATTATAACACGCGCAACAACACTCTCTTGAAACAACTATATTACTTTTCAAAAACAAGATTAGGAGCAACCCCGTTAAAGGATATCGACATCATACGAAAGGCGTTCCTCGGATGTATTCAACCTTATACGTAGGTACACACCTACTACTGCACCAAAAAGAAAGAGGGCCACCAACCGAATGAGAACAGTTCGGATCCCCCGGAACCCCGCAGATTAAAGCAGCACCGTGAAATCCTGCTCACCCAGCAAAATATAAGCAAAACAAAAACATACAACAGCTGGGATTCGCTGGTGGTCACCCACCCAACTACTAACCAGCCGGCGTGTGGCTTAAGTACGGCTGAGCGGACGGGAAGCCCTGTTTTCCACACCCTATGGTCGTATGTGCTAGTTACATCTGAGCAATAGCTTATATAGAGTATGAATGGTCGGCAGTCGGCTTTTTGAATGCTAAGCTGGGATCTGAAGTCTAGGGCAATGCCTTCGAGAAGAGCTTGCAATGTACCTGGATCTTGTACAGTGGACAATGAGGTGATATCTCCCATGAAGCGGTTCCGAGACATTATTGTTCCCGGACACTCAATCTCATTCGCTAATCAGAGCCATGGAGAGTCCAGGAACATCTAGTACTACATCTAAACATACCTAGCTTTGATAGCAGTCGACTCTCCGAAGTATCTGGCAAGTAAAAACAGACGATGACGCAGGCACAGCACCGCCACATTACAAAGACTTTCTGGATGCTCTAACTATTGGATGAATGACTGCGCCTCCCACTATGTAATCCATGTCCGTATTCTTCGTACTGGATTGCCTTCGCGGATTGCTCACAATAAACATAGTCTCGAGTAAGACTGTACTACAAGTGCTGGTAAAACTACGTAGTAAGCGTCTCTTCAGCTGAGGTTCGACTCGAAAATAGTTTATTTTTACTTTGTTGCCTCACCAGGCACACGCACCCCTCCCCACATCATCTCCGATTTGCCGAACCACAGCATCACGTCACTTCGCTTCTTTCTTATTCTTTCAAACAACTGAGGGACCTGTCTCGTCATCCAGTGAACTATCCGCCGACAGTATACTTACACCCTTGCGAAGAACCCGGAGATTGGTCGCCCGCCTTGTCCGTTTGATCACCAACAGTCACAGGACCCTTTTTTCGTCAGTGACCCGATCCTGCCGGCCATCGAATTGGGTAGCCGTGTTCCTTCCGCGCACTCCCAATTTTCGCAACTCGTCGAGACAATCTACAGAAACGCCATCAATTCGCATACGAAGGGCTACTTTACTGATTGGCAGCTCTTGCTGCGTCAAGATCTATTTACAACATGGAGAACATTACGCCTTTACGGAGAAAAGATACAACAAAAGGCCCTCCTCTGAGGGTGCTTTCATTAGGTACGAAATGAATCATCATGGGAAGCGAAGATGTGGCTAACGTCTACCTTACAGATGGAGGAGGCGTGCGGGGTTATTCCATGCTTATCATACTCCAAGAGTTGATGTACCGGACATATGTCGAATGCGAAGGACATGCGCCGCGACGAGACCAAATCCCCAAACCATGCGACTACTTTGATCTCATCGTCGGCACAGGAACCGGCGGACTAATTGCCATCATGTTGGGCCGACTCCGATTAGACCTCGAAACTTGCAAAGAGGTATATGTCCGCATGACAAAGAAAGTGTTCGAGACCGATAAGACGATAGCGGGGATCCCGTACCGGTCAACGCTTTTCAAGGCCTCCAAGCTCGAAGAGGCTATAAGACAATGTGTTCGTCAACATACGGTTTATGAGTCGGAGGGAAATGATAGTACGATCGAGCTTGCGAGCCCGATGAACGCCATACCGCAACGCAGTATGAGCCGCTCAAGCTTTAGCTCGACAAATACGTCACGCGCGCCGCCGTCGCCTACGAGCCAAAGAAATTCCATTTCTTTTGCAGGATACGGCTTTAGATTTGGGAACCCGGATGCCGCACTTTATGACAATCGAGAATTCCGCACAAAAACGTAAGTTGATCTCTACCAATGAAACTTAGATATTGTCTAACGTGATTATAGAGCTGTCACCGCTGTATACAAAGGCTCAAGGCCCAATACCCCACCTGTTTTGCTACGTTCTTATGATTCCAGGAGAGAGCCTCCCCCCGAATTTGAGTGCACAATCTGGCAGGCTGGTCGCGCTACTTCCGCCACCGGCCTAGCCTTTAAACCAATTCAAATCGGTCAATATGTATTCATCGACGAAGGCTCTGGGCAATTCAACCCTGCACCTCTAGCTCTTGATGAAGCCGTAGTGAATGAGTGGCCTGGCCGAGAGCTCGGTGTATTCGTTAGTATTGGTACCGGAAAGCGCCCAGCGGGTACTAACCACCAGCAACATGAATGGTGGGAAGGATTCTTTGGCGATGCTCTAGGAACCTTTGCTGAAGCTCGGAGACGACTCATTTCGAAAATCGAGGGTTGCGAGGATATCCATCAAAAAATGCTCTCGGAGCATTTGGCAAAGCGGAACGTGAAGAAGGAAAACTATTATCGGCTGAACGTCGAAGTCGGTGTCGGTGAATTTGGAATGAACGAGTGGAATCGTCTTGTTGATATCAGCACAAATACACGCCGATATCTCGCGAAACCGGATGTCCAAGGAATGACACTGGACGCAGCATCGAAGTTGGCCAGAATTGAAAGGATGCACCGCCGTCTGGCATCTCGCTCTGGAGCAGAGGCTTCTTTGCCTGATGCTCAGCAGTCAGCATCGCAACTACCTCCTGCGCCTCCTGCTGCTATTGTGGTAGCCCCACCTTCAAATCCCATGGCAGTTGAGCTACCAGCCGACGAGATTCCAGCAAGTCACCGAATGAACGTTTCCGCACATCCTCCTCGTGGTTCGGACGAGAAAATTGCCATCATGGGACCTGATGACTTAGGTCATGAATCTCACCTTGTATCGCCAGTCACAGATATCAACGCGCCGCGCCGGTCTGGTGAGTTTCCACACAACGTATCTTCTGGATCACCACGTCGCAGCGGCGAGTTGGAAGGCAATATACCTCCTCCACTCCCGCCAAAAACGCCTATTCCCTATCCCGATGATGGAGTCAGTTCAGGGATCACAATGCCTCTTCCCGGAGCGGCACCCCGTCCTCTGCACGCTCCTCCTGGGGGATACCGACCGCCGTATCCGGTTGACGGGCCTCCGGTGGTCGACAAACTACGAAAGCCGACCTATAACGTGCGATAATCGTTCTTCATACCACGCACCCACGAAGATATCTGCTTTTGACTTATGTATAATGCCACTACGATCTAATGACTTAAGGAGGCTCTTGGATAGTGGTTTGATTCTTTTGTATCTGCATTTGTGATACCAAGTTATTTACACGGGCGTTGGTGACTGCGAGTTGCACATTTCAATGTATCTAGATAGATCAACATATTCTTCAACCGTCCCTCGGAGCCACTGATGCAGGAATAGCATTCACCCTGTCTAATAGAATAGGATGACGTTGCTAGTTCAGGTCTCGACGCTGAGGAAGATGGGCATTCCAGTGGTCCCACGAATCAGCGCCGCCGTCGGGAAATTAGGACGACGATCCCTGCAATTGGCCAGGCCCATCGAGGCTGTGTACCTCTTCTAGCCATAAGTGGCATAGCGTGCCGTAATGCTGTGGCTGGGAAGCCCAAAGAGGAAAAATTACCCAAGCCACGTGTATTAACAGCCAATCAGCGCCCGGCAACGACATCAATGAATCGTCCGCCAAGCAGCCGGCCAATCATCGATCCGGACACCAGCGGGAGGGACCCAGAAACAGTTAGCGGGGACGTAATCTGCTTTATCGGCGCTGCTAATCGTCTCCCTGGACAACAAACAGAAGCAGAGAATATAGGGTCGTCGAGGAGTGGTTGGGCTGGCTGGACTCATATTATATCCACATTTAACGATTAACTAAGGGGCGACTTGTTCTTTTCATCAATCGGTCGCTTGTCGATTTCTTCTTCCTTCGTCGTACACAGTGTAAGGTGTTGACTGGATTGCCTGAGACATAGGCTGACGACAGCGCATTGGGGCCTACCTCTGACGCTGCCTGTTTCACCTTTCTTACAACGACCACTGTCAACCAACTATCCTCCCTTCTTGTATAACTTTTGTCACCAGTTTTATACACTCGACGTTCGATCGGCTTGTCGTCTCAAACCAAATCTGTGACTGTAGTTCTCGTCGACTGTCCCAGATCGTCTAGACCCTTATCGATAGTTCGTCTTGGACTGCGACGAACCATTTCATCGCCGAATTATCTCCTTTATCGTCCACTTATCGGTCATACAACACATTGAACTAATAGTGAAGCAGAGGAAGAAAAGAGAATCAGCTTATACTGCCAAGCCATTGTCTCGTTTCGTCTTCCCCGCCATTCTGTCTAACCTGCACGTATAGCCGCTCGGAACCTTCGTTAGATGTGACGGATCTTATGCGAGAGACTTATGGCCTGACAGATCACGCGGTCTATTCTTATACCAGTGACACCCGCCGATTGTCTCTTGGATAAAGCCCATTTTTGTTAGATTTCGGCATCGTCGAGAAATCCTTATCGTCCCCAAGTTATCATTACCATAGGACGATTTCGTCGACATTCGCAACGGCGCCCGTTTTCCGATCGTTACAACAGGCCGACAGTGGCCGCAGTCTGCTGTCATGGATACGACAGCCGCGGCCATGGACCAGGCCCATGTCTTGTATGCTCGTGCCGGTTCCTCGCAGCCTCCAGTGTACAAAGCGATTGGTATCACCCTCGCCATCGCCTCGGGACTGTTCATCGGCGTATCGTTCGTCATCAAAAAGGTCGGCTTACTGAAAGCCAACGTGAAATACAATGAGGAGGCCGGCGAGGGCTATGGGTATTTGAAAAATCTCTGGTGGTGGCTCGGTATGACTTTAATGATTATCGGCGAGACCTGCAATTTCGTAGCCTACTGCTTCGTCGATGCGATCCTCGTTACTCCCATGGGAGCTCTGTCCGTCGTTGTGACTACTATCTTGTCTGCAATCTTTCTGAAAGAACGGCTCAGTTTCGTTGGCAAAATAGGGTGTTTCAATTGCATTATTGGAGCGACAATCATTGCGCTGAATGCCCCCGAGCAAGCCTCAGTCAGCGATATTCAAGGAATGCAGCATTATGTTCTCGCCCCTGGGTTTCTGACTTATGCTGGAGTCATCATTGTAGGCTGCTTGTTCGTCGCATTGTGGGTGGGTCCCCGCTACGGGAAAAAGAGCATGTTCGTCTACATTTCAGTCTGCAGTTTGATCGGTGGCCTCAGTGTGGTTGCAACCCAGGGATTGGGAGCTTCGATCTTGGCACAGATCCGTGGAGAGTCGCAGTTCAAGCACTGGTTTCTCTATTTGCTGCTTGTCTTCGTCATTTGCTCATTGTTGACGGAGATTATCTATCTCAATGTGAGTACTACAGCTGGAGCCTGTTGGAGCGTTATGCTAATGATCGATGTAGAAAGCTTTGAATATCTTCAACGCCGCTCTCGTCACCCCTACCTACTACGTCATGTTCACAAGTTCCACCATTGTCACGTCGGCTGTGTTGTTCCAGGGGTTTTCTGGCTCTGTAATGGCTATAGTGACCATGGTCATGGGATTTTTGACAATTTGTTCCGGTGTGGTCTTGTTGCAATTATCCAAGTCCGCCAAGGACGTGCCCGATGCCGCTGTTTTCAAAGGTGATTTGGACCAAATCAGGGAAGTCGGCCAACAAGAAGCTTCAGAAATTGAACCAAAGGCGGATGCTATCCGAGGCACAGCAGCGATCATCCGTCGAATCTCGGTTTCCAGGCAAAAGATGGAAGAAGAAGAGGCGAAACGTTTCTTCAAAGAGAAGCAAGAAGACCAATTGAGTCAACCGGGCGACAACGAAATCATCGAGTGGGATGGACTTAGAAGGCGCAAGACTGTTATTGGAGATCATCCAACTATGACACCTAGATCGGCCCGCTCTGTTCGAACGCCTCATCCACCTTTGGGCATGACTCGATTCCCGTCTGATGAAGACGTACCGGCTCGCACGCCTAGCAGAAGCCACTCTATTCTCAGTGACGTTCGCAGCCGTGCATCTACCATTTTACAATCTCCTCTCCACTGGCGACAAGTACATGACGATGACGAGCCACAGACCTCAGTACATCCCGTGGCATTGACAGAGATTGCTTTGCACAATAACAGCAAGCATGCTGTTGACACTGCTTACCATGGCGGCAACGACGGCCATCTGGAACCTCCTTTCCAGCCTCAAACAGGCAGAGAACGCAGCAACACACCTAGATCGATTGTCTGGGCAGATGAACGACCAGATTCATCGCCGACTCGAAGCAGTCGCCTCGCGCCTGAGCCACCACACCAGTATGCACGACGTCAGTTTTCATTCACCACACTGTTTGGACGTAAAAAGTCGAGTGAAAATGTGTCACATGCTCCAGTTAGCCCTGGTCGTGGGATCCTGCGGACCACAACACCTCGCCGTGCAGTAAAAGCTGCTACCGAGGAGGAACGACTTGGTCTCGTCAAGGGAGACCGACAATCAGCTAATATGGGACACGACGTTGACGACGACGCAGATGAAATGGGCAGTCTTGATGAGAAAATGGTCCGTTCATCATCCCCTGAAATGTTTGATTCTGCCATAGACAAAGCATTAGAAGATGTGAAGAGGCAGTACAGACCTCACCAAGTTTCTACATCGTCGTCGATGTCAACAACGACCTTCCCGCCTTACGAAGACACGCACCATTATTATGAACAGCATGGCCACGTTCCTCAATCCGGACAGACTGGTGGCTACCACACAATCCGCCGCATTTCATCACCACCTCCCCCACCTCCTTCTCTCCCCACGACTCGGCCTAATACAGGTTCGTCGTCTATATCTGCTGGTAAAATGAGGATGAACAACCCCCTTCCTCCGATCCCAGATACCACCAGCCTTACACCTACTACTTCCCGAGATCCGGGCTCGGATTACGTCCACGTCCCCATGGAAGACAGCCCGCCCGTATATTCACGAGAGAGCGGCCGGGACGCTAACGACGAACACGACTTCAATCCTTCTGAATTCGGTGTCGTATCCCTACCTTCCTCGTCATCCTCGACATCCCCCCCATCATCATCCGCCGGTCGAAGGTATAGGGATAGCTACCGTCGGCCCGGACACAGCCACGCCAGCAATAGCGGTAGTCGAAGCCGAGACACCGCCAGCCAAGGCCAAGGCCAACGACGAAATCCACGAAGTAACAGTGACAGCAGCACAAGCAGCAGTGCAAGCAATGAAGCTGGCACGCGACGATTAGTTCGTGAAGATGCATTTATCTAGGCTACCTCTGCATATAGATTTTCCTGTTTTTTTCTCTGATGATGAACAGCGAGTGGATGATTGTACATATACCCGATGATGATTGTTTATATTGATATTATGATATTGCTATGTTCATGGAATGGCATCGCATTGCTACGACGGCGGATAGCCTTGCTAGGATTAGAAAATGAATTAGAGTCAACCAATGTCTTCATTGTTTCTCGTAGTTGTAGACTTAGTAAACATATCGTACACACTCTTCTGTCCAACTGGAACCCCCACTCTCCCTCTATTCGAAGAAGAAGAGGATATAATACTACTCGAAGAAGGCGCAAACCTAGCTTCGGGCAACTTTTGACCCGCTTTGATGCTCTCGATAACCCTAACCTCAACACCATTAGCAAGCAAGCAATCAAACCTCCCAATACCCACCTAGCTGAGAGAAGGAAAAGGCCGAGGAGAGAGATGGACGTACCATTCAACATTAACATACTTGACCCCCTTCCCAAACCCGCTCGTTTTTGACAATACCTCCTTTTGCATCTTGCCGGCTGATAACAAGCCGCCTGTTCTCCTAGCTCCAGCACTGCTGCCAGTGTCAGTATGATTGGCGGCGGCAGCGCCCAGAATGACATGCGTCACTGATTTTCGCGCCAGATACAGCGAGATGTTGCCACCTTCATCGGCGAGCAGACGTTTGAGTTTGTGGTCTGATATAGTTGGGTATGTGGATCCGTTGATGTAGAATGTCAATGATGTGAAGATTCCTTTCCGTTCTTCTTCTTTTTCGTCGTCTTCTTCTTCTGTAGGCTTTGATCTTGAATCAGGCGATGGTGTAGTTACAGGCTCGTAAGCGAGCCTTTCTTTCATCGTGGGTTGGCGCTGCTGTCCCGATTGCACTTGCGAGTCCAGTTTCGATAGTGGTAGTGGTTGTTGGGGTTGGGTTTGCGCCTTTGATATACCCATATACTGCCTTATATCCGCAACTCCAAGCTCGTTTCTGGTCGCTTCTTGTGCCGACATCCATTTCCATTCCCCTTTGGCTTCTCCTCCTCCTCCTGCTCCCCCTTCTTCCGTTAAGAGTGTGCAACTTCCCCCTACATCGGCCCTCCTCGATGATGGGTGACTAGAACGAAACTGCCGTGACAGCTTCTCCCTCCGCGTATCCCGCCATTCGGTTGTTCGGGAATACGGGTTTTCAGCGCGTTGGTGCCCTGTGGAGGACGTGTTCCAGGGATCAAAGATGTGTTGGTTACGAGGTTGGAGTTGGCTTGTTTTCTTGTTTTGTGCTGGGTTTGACATTGTCTGTTGGGCTCGGCGTCCGAATCGCGCGAGATTCTAGATATAGTCGAGCAACGTAAACTTTACAAGTCAAGCAGAGAGGCAAACAGAATATCCGTCCCGAACCAAACATTGAGGATGAAGAATGTGGTACCGCCAAGCCCTTATCTTATCAAACGCATCCATCATTGTTTCTGTTTTTCCTATTCAGGATAGTTCATTGTATCTTTTCTATGTTCTTACTGGATGGATCTTACAGACAAATTGAGAGAAAGGACGTTCATATAAAGGAATGGAGTTTTATGTACCGGTGTCTATCAACCCAGTACGATGGAAACACGTCTCATCTCGTCTCATCTTCACAATCGTGATGTCACGTCTTTCAGCAAACACAACCAGCAATAAAAGTAACAATTCGCACAATCAATCAAGTCATCATCAGGTCTCGTCCGAGACGGACATCATAGGAAATTCGTATCATCATGGTCGTCAAGAGTACCGAGTGGTTTGTTGCAACAAATCCAGCAACGTACCCCGAAAAAAGGTAACAAAACAAAGCAAACAAACGAAAAGCTACTTGACATAGATGATCCCCACCGACATGGTCCAAGGTGAGTTATCAGCCAAAATACCGAGCGTTTATCGTGTCACACAATCCATCACCATTATCGCGTACACGACTTTCATCGTATAGGCAAGTGATAATATATATCAGCCGAAAGATCGAAGAGAAAACGCCAGCATGAAAAATTTCACATCATAAAAAGAAAATCTGCCCTCTAAATATCAATGAGAGAGTTACCGACGTAATGTAAAACGAAAAGACCGGTTCTTGATTAGTAGACCCTTGATTTTTTGTTTCCCAGAAATTAGGTCGTGATTAGGCTGATTATAGTGAAGTCGGTAATTGTCTTGCGTAGAATCATCGGCGTCGCATCACTCCTCCTGCCGAGACGGGTTGCTGCTGCATTTGCATAAAAGCACCGCCAACGGGGGGCTCGGTCAAAGTCTTGCGGCGTTTCATCTCGTAGTCATTTTCACGACCATCGGATCGCGACAGATGGTCGTCATCATCATCTCGCATTCTTTTGCTGGACCCCATAGAAGACCCATTCACCGACGAGTAGCCAGAGTAGTTCGACGTGTACGCATTAGTGGGAGCATATGATTCGCCATTAGGAGCTCCTCGGGTGTCGCTGACAATGTTGGAAATGCTGCCCGCTGGTACGGCCCTTGGAGGGGTGTTGTAACCCTGAGACCATTGCGGTGGCGGGTTAGTGCCTGCAGTACGCGGTGTCATCCTGTCATTGCCGTTCTGATGCGAAGGAGATCCGCCTAGCTGATGGTCCCCAGAAAGCGACGACACCGTGGGATTGGTGGTATATGTATAAGAATTGCGGTTCGTGTAAGATCCAGCCACATTATCCTGTACATACTCAGGCTCCTGCTGTTGGCCATTCTCCTCCTCCGCGCCATTGGCAACTTGAACATTAGGCTGGCTGTACCGGTCAACCTTGACCTCATCGTGCTCCTGCTCAACAGGGCCAAGAGGAGGTCTTCCCGAGGAACCAAGGTCCTTCATGATGGGCTGACCATAAGTAAGCGAGTGAACAGGTAGCGGCTGTGAGGCGTATTGGCCTTGTGTTGAGGGAGCTGCAGAGTAGTATGACTTGGAGCTATCGTAAGCCGGTTGGCTCTGGTATGGTGGCATACCCTGCAGGTTGTTTCCTGGTGGCGTAGTGGCCGGCGTTGTGGGCATCGACCTTGCATTGTTCATGCCATTATCAATGGGTACATTTTGAGATGTCTGAACAGTGGAATTCATGTTTTGATTGTTCCAGTCGTAGGCACTGCCTTGGTTAGGGATGCCGATCAAGCTAGATGCGCTGGCCGGAGGAGTGGGGAAGGTATGAGCACGGTTCATTTCTGGTCGGGCATTTGCCTGAGGGGTCACGGAAGAAGCTGATGCTTGTGGCATATGAGATGGAACGGAACCGTTCATGGAGTGGTGGTGGTGGAGAGCAGGAGCTGGGGGGCCCTGAGAGGTACGGGCGCTCTGGCTGCCCTCTAGTCTGCGCTGTTGCGAATCGTGAACTACCATATTGGTCCGGTTGGAGTTTTGTGGGTGGTACAAAAGACCACCAATGTTGTGAACAAACAACGGGTAGAGCAAGTCAGTAATCTTCTCCTTGTTGGCAAAATCGAGGGCTCTCTCGTATGGGATCCTGATTAAATAATCAATACAACACCCATAAAATGCAGGACACGGGTTAAGCTTACCATACGCCCTTCAAATGCATGGGGCCGATTTTCACCACATGGCGGACCTTTTCGCTCTTCAAGATTCCGTCGCGGCGACCTCTAGTCATACCAGCAACATTTAACAACTTGGTCCCATTAATCATGTGATTATCTAGGAAGATTAGCTAGGCTCAATACTCGAGAAACGGGTTGACTTACCTTCACGTCGGGCCACGCATACACCCTTGGCCTCAACTTGGTAGCATAGACTGCCCTCATCTTCCCACAGGGTTGCCGTTACTCTTGGCTTTGCTCCTGGTGGACAAGTCTGGCCAGTAGGGTCATGGACGGCATTCTGCTGAGATTGGGCCGCTCCGCCAACATATCCATGTGGTGTTACTGTATGACTGGTCATTGCTGGAAATCATATTAGCGAATGAATTCGATTTGACGAAAAAAACATGATCTTACCTGGCAAAGGAAGTATTTGAGCCGGTACCTGACTGCTAATAGAATTAGATGCAGGCTGTGTGGTTGAGGCAACGCCGTTAGAGTAGGGGTAAGAATACGAGCCCTGAGTCGACGGGTAACCTGTAGAACCGGGTGGCAGAAGAGGCGGTGGCTGTTGATAATGCGAGTATGGCACCATTCCGCCTGCAGTTGCTCCATGCGAGCCGTAAGGCTGAGGGGAGGAAAAGTGAGACGTATGTACGTCCATGTATGATTGTGTTTGATTCATTTTCGGGTCTTCTGGAGGAGGGTCCGAGGGAAAAGAAGGATATATTTGTTGGGAAACTGGGGCGTCAGTCGCAATAGCGCGAGAACCACCTTGCGATGATGATTCTTGGTATGCTTGGAAAGAGACGGACGGCAATCTGGGGAAACTGGGTTTTTCTTGAAGGTCGCGGTTGAACCACGGCACGTCGACGGGTCCACGGATATGAACTTGGGCAATCGACGGAAGCTCCAGCTTTTCGGTATTCGCCGAATGTCAGCTATAACTTTGGGGGTTTCACGGTATTTTTCTGTTCCTTCTTAGGTTGTCTCCTCAGTGGACGTATATAAATGCAGAACGATGTGAATGCCGAGAGATCGTAGCAAGTTCGTGTCTTCGTGACGCTAAAAAATGAATTGCAAGATACGAACGGAAATCTCAATAAAGACTTTTGTTGAACGGGCTTGTTTTTTCTCGCGAAGATGTTTGCTCTCGTCGCTATAGTTTCTTGGTATTGTGATGGAAAGCTCGCAAGTAAGCAGACATTCGTAAAGACCGCAATGTGCTGCTTTGAGAATATATATGTATGTGTATATACCACACGGAGGCGTCGTAAATCTTGTTTGAGTCGTAAAAAAGGGATCAATCACGAAGTTTTTTGTATCTTGCTTGTCGTAAAAGTCGCTTGCAAAAATGGACAGGCTAAACGATAGGCCGAAAAATGTTGACTCGAAAGACAAGCAAAATCTAAGATGGGCGATGCGAGTCAAAGTTGTCGCCGTCAGACATGCCACAATGTATCGAAACAAAACGAATAAATCAAACGATGGTAATCGTAAGCGCAGGTCGTAACGGTCGTAGCGGTCGTGTAGAAAGAGAAACTAGTCTCCTTCGCTCTTCCCTTGACGTTTCCTCTTATCGGCGGAGAACACAGTTTGAGTTTCCTATGATGCGGGTAGGTAAGCTCCTGAACAAGAACACAAAATCATGCAACGTCAAATCAGCATCAGCCGGTATTCTTTTCACGCCTCGAGCAGAAGGATAAGTCGTCAAATCGTGAGCAGAGAAAACCTCTTGCCAGATGTAAAGCGCAGACAATAGCGCAGCAAGACAAGATGGTGGAGAAGCAGGGCAGGTTAGATGCATGTACAGCGGGAAGACAAGGTTAGTGGGACGAATGCAGAGGAAACGAGCATGTTAAATGAAGCACATCTCAGGCAAAAAAATATTAAAAAAAAATGAGATGGCTTGAATAAAGGAGTTCGGGTCCAGATCCGACGAAATCGAAATCAGGCAAGAGTGAATAATGGAAATGGCGCGTACCCTGACAGGAGGAACTGGACTGTGCGAATCCAGTGGATCGATCAATTAATCAATCAATCAATACATGGGAAAGTGGAGAGCCGAGTGAGCGTCAGTGAAGGCAGGGAGGGAGAAGTAGAAGAGGAAGAAGAAGAGAAGAGGCTGGCGCAGGTCACTTGAGACGATCTCGCGAGAGAAGGGACGGCGAGAGGAAAGAAGCTTCGGCAGCAGCGGCGGGCTGGAGCAGCAGCAGACGGTAGGTGCAACTGCCACAACTGTCAGTGCCAATTGCCAGCACAGAACGCAAGGCAGATCGATCTCCGGTGGATTGTTTGATTGAGGCAATCTGGGGATGATAATAACAATAATAATCAGGCAAGTGAATAATATATCGGATCAATCAGAGAGGCCGGTATGTATGTATGTCTGTATGCACGTACGCAAGAGAGAGGATTTTCCAAGACGCTGCTGCTAAGAACATCAAGGGAACGAAAAGTATCTGTGCTTCGTGATCGGCTGGGGAACCCCCTTGGTCGAGTGCATGCAGGACTAACTTAAGAGAAGACGACAAGAAACGAAGGACGAGCGAGAGGTGGGGGGAGGAGGGTGGTTGGAGAGCGTAAATTACCATGTAGCTGTATCGCGGTATTGGTGCTATGCTCGTTCGGAGGTAAGCCCCTACAAGCAGAAACCCAACAGGGAAAGGACCCAAAACAAGACGGTCGATCTTCTTGGCCTGGCCTGAGCTCTGTTGGGATGATTTAACTTACAGGCCGAACACGAGAATACGGGTGCGTACTTATGCAATACGATCGGCCGTGCTCGGAACGGAACGCGGTTCACAATCATCGTCGTATGTATCGACTGTGTTGGTTTTTTTTGTGAGAGTCCATGAGAGCACTCGGCAGTATATATCCTGTCACCATATCAGCGAGCTATACGCACCACGTACGAGGACAGCTGTCTGAACGGATGGCGTCGGTCGGATGAGGCGATTGGGTGAAGATAACCCTAACTAGCACTAGACCGTATGGGGTACATACTTGTATTCAATACAGCTTATCAGTACGTGGTCAGAGCAAGGCTGAGCTCAGCAAGGAGATGGCGACAATAACAAGACACTACTCCGTACATCGTACTAAGTTAACTAGTACTACTGCTGCGCTCTGACGAGATAGCGACGGCTATCTAGCAGGAGGCACGGACTAGCTCTCGTCAAGTGGAGCGACACCCTTGCAGCCTTACTTGAAAGCCTATCATGGGAATAAACCAGTACACCTGAGAGCACTTCAGATGAAATACAGAGTAGACAAACTTCCATGTACACAGTCATTCTCGGATCGCGAGCTTCACGAAAGGGTGAATTACACGGTTATGTAGGGATGGGCCGGGGCTGGGCTGGATCTGGCTTTTACTCGGGCGCTGAGGGGTACGGCGGAGAACTAACATGGGTATTAATCTATCCGGTAAATTACCATCTCGTACTACTACCTACCATTCGTAGAATTGCAGCACGACCTTTCTACTTCCAAGTTTCTGCTACGCGAATTAAATGGTCAAGTCAGTGCCATGTTGAGTTCTGTCGCTTCTGTGCAAAGAATGGACTACTGCTACGATCCAGTCAGGACTTGCTCTTCTTTTATCAGCTCCGTACGTACGGACAAGAGATTATTTTAGGCTGACGGCTGATCGGCGGCGGAACCGCATCGTGCATTGCGATCTTTCAGTACGTACTTAATACACGGAGTGCGTAGTGCGTAGTGCGTATTTGCCGAATATGTAGACCTGTTTTTTTTTTTGATAAGTGTCATCTCATGGGTTTGCCGGGTGTATTGGAGATGCCAGGTATCCTTGCGAACGTCGATTTGTTCGCCCTTCCACGTTTAGGGCTCGCTAACCAGCGGTCAGTGCAAGTCCGGCGCTGATTCGAAGACGAGCCGAACGAAATGAGACACTGCCATGACGCCGTTCTGATTGGTCAGTCGAATAGACTTCAGATACAACCAATTTGTACATGGAAGGAGACCCCAAATTCGAAAAAGCAAATCTCCGCCAGGATCCAAATCCATGGGTGTTTTCACATTTCCTTTGTTGCTTAATTTTTACCCTTTCGGGGAACTATCCACGTAGCTCTGAGAGATCTGTGAGATGGATACGAATACGTGCCATCTTTAGAATCGACGAGGTGGCAGCAAAGCCACGAGGATATGCACCATCAACAGCGACATATGTTGGACCGTTCCAGTCCGTCAACTCTGGCGGGCGGCTATGTAGAGCCAATCGCACGGCCGTATTGAGCGGTAAGGATATCAGATGAAACACGGGCCGACTTTCCTGTAGAACGAACGCTTGAGTCATGTGGTCTGCCTGCTTTCTCGTGCTGATTGGATTGGACTCTCGAGTTTCACTTGCCGCCGTGCCTCTCTCCAACCTATGAGCGACCGCGGTCTATGACAAGCAGAATACCAGTTAATCTATCCGTATGTTTGCTATCTCGTCCGGGAAAGGGAAGCACCCTGTAAACGTAGTATCATGTACTCCGTATGTATTGTATGCATGTTTGTGGGGCGTGGCAGGGATCCGGCAAGCAGGGTTTGTTCTAGCCTTGCCTTTCTTGCTGAGTCGTCTTTGGAGGGAGGCCACTGGTTCACGGGCGACCAGCGCAGAAGAATGCCACTTAGCGTTCTTTCTCTCTTGCTTTCTGGTCTGGGTATCGGTGAAGGAGCATTGGGAAGGCTTTTCGACAGTTCTAGATTTTGCATCGGTACATAGTACATACTGTTGAGTAGAGGTACGTAGTCCAACTCAATCGCTAATTACTGGTGAGAAGTCATGCTCATGAGCGCCTATTGATATGACATATCATTGGCCAGTTCAATAAACTGCTATGTTTTCTTTTGGCAGGCCAGCCGTGCAAACCCTAATCTCCTTCCCAGCGACTATCTCGATACAAACAGAATACAGACATATGACCAGTCACAAATCCAACTCAACCACTTCAATGTCTGAAACCTCTTTGAACTTATCTACTCACCGCTCTTACCAGGAACATTTTTGTATGCAAGTAAACCGCCAAAAAAAAAGGTACATGTACATAGACATACATATGTGCGTTCTAAACGAAGGCTGTGATACTACGCTAGAGTACCTCAGATATCTGCCGACCGCCCGTCTTTCGTGTAACCCTCAACCGGCAGGATTTTCTTCTGACCACCCCCTTGCTTCCGAAGTCATCAAATTGAAGTGAAACTTCTTTGCCGCTGAAACGAGGGTCATGATCATCATAAGAAATGGCTGGCTATGGGAGGTGGTTGGCCACTGTCACGTCATCTGCTCCCTGTTGCGTGTGCATGTGTAACGTAGACACCCTTCTCCAGCTCACCGTTCTTTTGCGAGTTATGCTTGGAGATAAGAATCGCCCGTTTGACTGACCGAACTTTTGGATCTTCCCGAGTCAGCTCTGAGTGTAGATGAAACATTCGCCATTCCTACAATTCATACTCTGTGTAACTTGAGATTGTCAGGGCTGAAAACAATGCTAAGGCTATAAGCTCGAGTCACTTCTGTCATCACTATTATGCTTCCATGCTTATGCTCTCCGCATGCAAGACTTAGGGCTGATCCGGTCGTACTAGGAACGGACTGCGTATGTATGTACGAGAGCTGGATGACATTGCTTATTGAGCCTCAACAATTGATTTTCCACACGATGCGTCAGCTGTATGACCTTATATCTATTCTCAGATTCTTGTCCTACGACCATATCATCTGACACGACAACAGCAGGCGAACTGGAAGAACGGTCGAATTAATGAATGAACCCTGCAGAATCGCAGGAGACACCCCAATGTTTTCGACTATGGTTGTGCATCTACATTGCATAATTTGTGCCTACATAACAATGAAATTAAACATGAAAAATCAAATCACCGAATATTTCTTCAAAATCAAACACCCGCTGAACACGAACATCTTCGGTCATGCATGACAGACGGAGCATCGTTCATGCCTGTCAATGTAGTAGCTTCGGCTACGTGCATTAACTTTTTCAAGATCACGGAATAACAAGACATGGCTAAACTCATCTGGCATGGAAGGCTGTGCCGAGTTACATTTCTTCTAGCAGGTCTGTCTATCCTGAGTGGAAGAACTGTGTTCCAAATCCTTGAAGGTTGTAGCCAATCCGATCGCGAACCGGCTCGCAATCTATTCATGTCACATGTACTATTGAGTATGGGCGAACTAGCCCTGGTACTAGGCTCAAACGTTACTCGTAAGTTAAGTTTCGGAGGATCCTCTTGCCGACCAAGCTTCAAATTTGAGTCGATCTAACTGTCGCAAGCAATACAAAAATACGAGCTAAGACCAGGGAAATACGAAGCGCAAGAGACTGAAGGATGTAGTGGCGTGTCGCGATAAGACTTGCTGCTTTTCTTTCTTTTCGTACAAATGCGATACGGGGTGTATTCTTCCGTAACTATCTGGCATACATCGTAAGTAGTCAAACAGACTAACTAAAGGTCACAAACTCTGCTAGTTCGATAATGGAGACTTCCAGGACGATCATGCTTTCCCTTCGACACTACGTAGACTGTGTACATTTTGACCGAGGGTGGTTCTTAGCCCGGACAAATTTGGAAGAAAAATGAATTGTACCGGTCAGACTAAAAATAGACAGTGCCATCGCAACAATATCGACATGAACTGGACGCGATACTTCTCACTCCGGACGGAACGCTACGACCAACTATCCCAGTCGCCAACTCCACTTGCCAAACCGTCCCGTTCCCCATCCAACAAATCAAATCATCACACCCGTGATTCATTCAAGTCATATGAGGAGTTTCCATTTTCTAGATCCGCGGACAGAACCATTCATCCTGGTTACTTTGTTATGGCGGCTGCAAGGGCTTTTACGCACTGCTGCAACTAGCCGGCCCGAGCTGCGGGCTGGCTGCGTGGTTTTTCCGTGGTTCAAATCTTTGATTCTTGGGCAATGGACCTTGTGATAGGTAGATGCGGTCGTAAGATAATTTCCACATATTGGTCCATCACAGCCCAGCTAATGAATGAACCAGTAATCGCGATCAGGTACCAATCAAGTCAATATCCATGGTTCAGTCAGACAGCATGCATGAACATTCTCAGGAGAATCGAAGCAGCCAGAATTAGATTAACCTCGCATTGCATTCCCGTGCTTTCCGCAGCGCTTCAATTTAGTGTCATGCTTAGTATTTAGTCTAGTTCCTGATTTCAAATCCCTTGTGCATAGCAGGTGAATGGTTATGTACAGCTACGTATTATATAGAAGTCCTACAAGTGATTGCTCAACACTCGTGCACGGTTCTAGTCTCATGTACATGTAGCTACGTCGCAGGAGATCTTCCTATGTTATCTTGTATTCCTTCACGTCGTTATCTTACATGCCTAGGTAATTATCCGAGGAATGAACGCTATCTTTGACAGCATTTTTGTTCCTCTCCCGACATATCCCGGTTCTGACAGCTTGGTATGAATGTACTGTAATGAAATACTCCGGGCCTCTCTTTTGGCGACCGACCCGCCTTATTTTTAGGCCGTATTCTGATCCAGCGTAGTTCAGATATGTCATTCCGTCTTTGAATGGCAAATTTTTTGGACACCTTCACGCTCAAATAGGTAGTATCTCATTACAGTGTAGATTAGTCCGGCCCTATCCCTGTCCATATCCGAGGACTATTCGTGATTTGCAATCTCTTCTCGGCGAATAAAGGATGGTCGAATCGACGCCAGGCCCCAGTGGTCTGTAATATGTAACTGTGCGTATCGGACAGACCCAGACACTAAACCAGATCGAGACTAACCACAATGAGGTTCGGCAAGCTCCCGTTCCCGACGGGAAGCTCCACTTTTTTTTTGCCTCCTGTAGTTGTATGAGACTCTTTTTTCCCTCCTGCGTGGTTCTCTCTCATTTGTTGCTGCGACAGAAATATCTCGCCTGATGTACAGCGCATCCTCTAGTGACCACTCAGGGGGTGTGGTGTGCCATTCTTACTGGAGTCGCGTTCGTGGGTGGACCCCACTCTGGGATCCGCCGAGTTGCAGCATTGACTGGTGGAGAGCACGACCACGTAGGCCATCACCCCTCTTTACTAGTCCTTAGTCGTCTTCCAATCGACAGTACGTAAAGGCCAAGAGACTTGGTCTCCGAGGGGCTTTTGTAGAAGTTCTACTTGTCGCTTTCTGGTCCATATCTTTCGGCAAGTGTGTGGCCTTGTGCGCGAATGGTTATACATTTTCGTCTAGCACCAGATACCATCCATTGCCAGCTGGCCGCGGCGCCTGGTCTAATTTATTGTCCTCCCTTTGCTTTTTCTTCCCTTTGACCTGTTTGGGCTTTGAATTGGCCGAGTCGAGGGACTTTCGTGGATCGTTTTACTCGTTTTACCATATTTTTCCAGAGTCTCATTCCTCCCGCTCATATTGATGGAAATCTAATTTGCCTCTGAAAGTGGCGTCGCGCGATTTGATTCGTTGATCTTACATGACATCCTTGATACGAGATCAATAGCACCGGGATACTATTACTACTTGTCGACTGACCGCTAAACTATTGCAGTCAGTCATGTCTGCCCTCCACATTCTTTCCATTCGCTGTCTCAGCGGTCGATGAACACGTACCTTCCAATCAGCTTTTCGAATCCAAGAAGGACTATCTCAACATCAAGGTGTTCATACACCATGGCGTCAATCGCGAATCGCTGACAGCCTATCAACCCACCCCCTTGCATTTGCCATTTGCGAGCGGCAAATATCTTTTCGCCATCCATACGATGCAAGTATCAAATTATACGAGAGAGATGAAGCGCAGAGTTCCATAATCAAATGCCTGGCTACTCCGTAGGAACTAGGAACTTCGTACATTACGCATGTCTTGACAAAGAGTGGTCGGACCCCTCGTGTCCCATTCGCCTCGGCGCATGTAGATTAATGTACAACAACGTCAAGAAAAGACCCTGAGCTGCAACGACCCGTCTTCGCATACCCAGCTAAACCGAGAGAATCCTAAACCATATGCGCGTGCAAAACTTAACTCGCTTATTAAGAACGGAGTTGTGTAACCGTATATTATTTGCTAGTTACTATGTATTATATATACATTTTGTTAATGGGATGTTAATTATGTAACACACCTAGGTAACAGCCATGCAAACTATTGAGCCACGAATATCTGGTGAGTCAAGGAATAAGTAATAACTATATCGTCTTAGTTGATGGAGAATTCAAGCACTGCCATACAACTAGTCGCTTCGCAATGTATGACTCTCGGATGATATCCTTCCAAGGTTGGATATTACTCAATCCTGTCTACCTATCTGGCTATTAATTACGATGAACCATGTAACCTAAGCTCGGAGCCATGCGATTATTTAATGAAGAGGGATGACTGGAGTCATTCTGAAATATATGTCTGTGTGAAGTAGATATATCACAAACTAGAAGCAGCAGATATCCCATATATATAAATGGTACCGGCGGCTCGTATGTATTGATATTAGATGTCACCAAGGGATGAACTAGGACGCTGACTATCGTCAATCCCCATGTCTAATAGATAGTTGTCCAATATGTAACCGTTCAGCCCTGGAGGCGTTTCGATATTGGTCGTTCATTATATGACATGTCTGATACCTGGCATACATAAACAAAACAGAGGATCCTCGCGCCAAAGACCATGGCAACTGATCAAGGAGCAATCAATCTGAGCCCCTTCGTTCGTGGTCCTCGATAGTGACGCGGGGATAGTACACTCGAGTTATTCCCCAAGTGACCATCCTGGTCTGATCCGATAGAGGTCGCTGTTGTCGGGGGAATGACCGATATCTTTCTGAAACAGGACAACAATACTATGGACCCTATCTTTAATCTATCAACTAAACCCGCCCTGTTAATATTCAATGCAATCGTAAGATTCCCATTCCGCTATTTATCCCAAGCCATTTCATCCGTCTCATCCACCAAGCCATTCCTGCCAGACCCAAACTAAATTCAAACAGGCACCTCCGAACAATGCATTGAAATGAACGAAATCTACTTCCTCTCAACTGCCTTTGCAGCCTTGCTGGAGAATATCTGTTGCCATACATCCATCCACTCTCGTTGTCGATGTGAAAGCATCTTCTGTGGGTTGCGCACTATCTCTGTAATGATCTCGCGGACCCGAATGCTGAATCTCTTGAATGCGAGCATTTGTTTCCAGTCTCGGACGGAGAACCGTAGGCGATTGTTGTCGATCGAGATGACGCCGCAATACATCTACTGTCCCATTAGTAAATGCATCCATGTAGACAAACGAACTTGCCTTGAACTCAAGATCACCACATAACAATGCAACAGAGAAACTTTCCACTGCACTAGTTTCGTGTGCATTGTAAAACCGGTTACGGGTCTGCATGATATGGTAATACGACAGCCATTGCACAGACGAGTCCGCCCGTTTGTTAACCGATGTCGGATGAAGCGATATGTTCTGATTGTTGGCTACATTGCGCCATCCTTTTCCTTCGCGTGTTACAAGTTTAGGATAGAAGCTCCATGCGATAACCGAGTTGACTATGATGTCGTTTGCGCTGTTGACATTTACTCGTTCCGGAACGTTGAAGAATTGTCGGTTGCGGCCGGTTACGCGAGCCCTGGGATTCGAGTCAGTATACGCTTTTTGTATTTAGTACGTAGATGACCAACCTTCGAAGCGCAATTTGCTCATCTACTTCTAGCTTCAGCAGCCCTGCATCAACAATGCTGACAAGCAGCTGCGTCTTGACGTCTTCGATATTTAGTAATGTCTGAGGGCTAAGGAAGTTCTTCCGGCAGAACGAATACTCATTCACCCCTGGCGTTTCTCGAATTCTCCTCCAGGCGAGGTAAGCATTGTAAATAGTCAAGAGATCCGAGTCACCTATCTCTTGTTAGCGATATCGCCAGAAATTCCGAAAAAGGAATGTACCTCTTTTAAATGACAGGCGAGCGGCGTCTCGTTGCGCATTAGAACCAAGCGTGTTCACAAACGGTGACTTTGATGACAAGATAGCTGCAATACTGACACAGGCATCCAGACACTTGAAAATGGCACCGTATATGATCAATTTGCCAAGCCATACATCTAGTGGAAGCTTCGCAAGTTGTTTCCCCAAGGCAGTCAGCCCCTCAGCGCTCGTCAGGGCCTTGACCTCTTTCAGAGACTCAATAGCCCTACGTATGTTCTTCGAAGACGGTGGGTCCAACGCTTCAAGAAGAGTGTTTTCAACCTCTCCCAAATTGCATATCTTTACACGAAGCACTAGGTCCTGAAGCGAAAGCCTGAGCATTTCGGGTGTTTGTTGCTCCGATAACTATAACACTTTGTCAGTAACGGATTGCCCAAGGATCTTCCCGAGTGCCTACCTTATTATCATGGCGGTATTTGGTAAAGAGGTGAAAGCATATGCCTTTTTGAACACGCCCGGCTCGTCCACGTCGTTGTTTTGCATTAGCGCGAGATATAAAAGACTCCACCAGCCGTGATAGCTGGCGTTTCTCGTCAAACCTTGAAAACCAGTCAGATAATCCCCGAGTAGACCGGACGAAGAAGTTGTTACCTCATGACTTTCTCCTTTCCAGCATCAATCACAGCAGTGATATCCGGAATTGTGATACCAGTTTCTGCAATGTTAGTGGCAATGACAATTTTCCGAATCCCTTCAGGCGGGACAAGAAAAGCTTTCTCCTGATCCTCGCTAGCAATAGACGAATGGAGCGTGTGAATAATCCATCCCTGGTTGAATGTTGAATCAGAGCCAATCTCATCATGTAGCCTGCGGATCTCCGCCAAACCTGGCAAGAAGACCAGAATTGCTTTGCTGTACTGAGTCAAGTCTTGTCTCGTTGCAATGGTTGTTAAAAGTTTAGTGATCAAGCGGTAGTCAAGTCGATACTCATCAAACTTCAGAACCGTGTCCCTCACCAGAGCGGGATAGCTTTCCAACGTGGCCCTCAAACCCCGACTAGCCTCATCAGTCAGCCCTTCATCAGATAGATTATCCTCTTCATCCTCGTCAATAATAGTAGAAGCCGGATGCGAATCGTCCAGCCGATACTCTGTCATATTGATAGCGTCCTCAAGGTACCTGACTTGCACGGGAAATGTCCTTCCAGGAATGTTTAGTACTGGAGCACCACCCAAGTAATCTGCAAATTTTTTAGCATCCACAGTGGCAGACATGAGAACCACTTTGAGCTCTGGTCTTTGAGCTAGCAATCGTCGAAGAACAATTAACAGGAAGTCACTATCGATGCTCCTTTCGTGCACTTCGTCAAGTACAATATGTGTGACATCTTGCAATTCATTTGGTCTTTCCAACATACGGACAACAACTCCAGTAGTGCTTTAGACCGAATTAGTATCTAATTTTGTAAATGAGAGAACAGAACAGACTCACGCGAATATCAGCCTTGTATTTTGGCTAACCTTGCTTTCCAATCTAATGGCAAAACCCACTAGGGACCTATTCGTTCCTATATCTTGCTGTCTTTCACCAAGTTCCTCGCTCACACGCCGTGCCAAAGAAATAGCGGAGATTCGACGAGGCTCAGTAACATATACCTTGCAGTCACGGCCGTTTGCAAGCTCATTCTCCATGATAAATGACGGAATTTGGGTACTTTTACCGCTTCCAGTTTCACTGCAGATGATGACAGCCTGATGATCTGCCAAGGTATCCAGTATTTCCTGCTTATACGCCCATACTGGCAAATTCTTGCGCGATTCTGCCATGTGTTGGAAAGACGGCGTGTTTGATTTTTCTTGCCACAAACTTCTCAGACCTTCAGTGTTGATCTTTGGAGTTGTTGGTTCGGCTTTCCCTGAAGGCTGCTGTTTGGTGTTTCCGTTCCTCCTTCGGAAATTGTCCGACAAGACCACATCCTGCTCAAATTTGCCGTGGTTCTCGTCAATCAGCCTTTTCAGGTATCGTATTGTTTGCTTGTCAGATCCGTCCTCTTGTTTTTTCTTCAACTCAGAGAATTCTTTGTAAAGATCCCTCCAAACATTGGGAAGCCTCATATATGCTTTATTCTCTTTCGTACTCGATCCTGACCCGGAAACGAGCAAGAGCGCAAGGGTAGAGACATACCCCTTTGCCTGTTCTTTTTTAGCCGCAGCGACTGATTCCATAGCTGCAAAAACGGTGAATGCGTTGCATTTGATAGTTACACCTTCGATTGAAACTAAGAACGGTTCTTCCTGTGGCTTGGACCACTTTATTTCGACGGCATTCCGATTTGAGAAGGAAGCACCGGTCAGATCTTTCCAGATGATTTTGGAACCCGCGTCTCTAAAAATAGCACCATCAAAATTTGTTCGGTAGCATAAACCAAGTGAATCCCATTGGAGATCACTTACCTAGCCTTGCATACTTCTTGCAGAAGTTTGTCAGGTTCGACGCCACCGGTCGATGCTCCAAAGTCGCGTATGTTTATGGCACTGTTGGCGCTCACTTGAATAAGGGGCGGTTCGTCACTTACATCTTCCGTGAAGATGCCGCCTAGAAGAGCTTCGTCACCAGATTCGGCAGCTTCTACCATAACGAAATCATCTGTATCTTCGGATACAGGAGGTTGGGGTTCCTTCTGAGGCTTCGTCTTTGGAGCAGGAACTGCTCGTTCCTTCTCGCGAGCGAATGCACTCTCTCTCCACAGATCGCTTAATTTTTCTCTCCACCTCATTTCTGCTGTGTCATGGTCAAAGAGAATGTCGCCCTCAATTTTAGCAATTTTTAGTTGAAGTCTCTTAACTCTCGGGTCAGAAGTATCTTGAGTGGCCTTGGGTCGTGCTTTTCTACCACTCCCCAAATTTTGGTCAAAAAATTGAGGGTTTAGCTGATATATCCGAGTTTTCAGGAAGACATATTCGTCAACAAAGTCTTCCGGATCGAGAGAGCTATCGGATTCATTGCTGAGGTCCGGTTCAATTACATCAATTACTGGACGGTTGACCGCTGGCTTGTTTGGAGAATTTTCGTTTTGAGCTATGAGTGACGCATTCAAAGGTGATTCCTTTGCCCCTAATGAAGGAATTAGTCTGAATATTCGATATTTGAAACAAGTGGCCAAAGCATAGGAAATTTACTGCTGATGAACGAAGAAGAGGCTTCTTCGGCTGTCCACGACTGATCCTTCTTCTTGTCATATGGGTCCAGCTCAGTAGACGAACAGTGCAAGGCCAACCAATCCAAGGACTCTTCAAGATTCCAATTTACACTTTTGGAATTGTTGGAGAGACCAGAGTAGTAAGTTACAATATATTTCAGCAATGAGTCTACTCGATCGTCTGAAACCCCAAGTCTCTGCATTGCATCTTTTAGAGTCCAGAGTCTGGTAATCAGTTCTTCCTCTTTTCCGGCATCCAATTCTCTTTCCGGAGGAGTTTCAAGGTGGTCTTGCTCTTTTTGAATAAGATCCAGGATCTGGTCTTGGATTTCCTGTGGCATCCATTCGTTCAAACTTAAAACATTCGCCTGAGACCTTAAAACCCGACGCTCAGTTTCAAATCTTGATACTTGGCGAATGGCTTCATTTTTTGACTTCAATGCATATTTGTCAACCAAAATCTGAAGTTCTGCTTCTTCAAAGTGTTTTTCAAGCTCCTCTGGAGAGAGATCCTGCAGACTCTGCTCCTTAGCACTATCAGGTTGAGGTTGCTGAGTCTCTGTTGGGTTCAAGGGTTTTTCGTCTTCCGACACAACTACTGAGGAATCTACCGTTGATGAGACCGTACTCGATTCTGCCAACTTTGGCTTTGAAGGCACTGAGACGGTAGCAAACCCTCTGGCTGGGTTCGATGCTGGTTTCTTTTTCCTCTTGTTGGGAGGCATTTTTCAGTGTGTGGTTTCTTTTATATGCAATATTTTTGCGTAGAAACACACAAAACGAGACCTTTCCAAATATCAAATTATTGCAAGACACAGTAAAGTCTAACAATGAAGGAATCCATCTGGTAAAGTGATAGTTCGAGGAGGGAGCATGAACGATGAAAATTGAGAGTCGCTGACGTCTTTGTACCTTGCGGGCAGGAGCCGTGCGGGCAGCGGAAGGAAGCTCCCCACAATAGACCTCAAAATCTTTTTATGACACAACTGCGGGACAACGTACACTATCCGAGTTCTCAGCCCTACTTCAGCTCAGCTCGACATGGTATCACCATCCCAAAATGGATGAATTGAAATGGGATGCTATACGAAACGGGGATCTGGAGACCCTCAGGAGCGCTATTTTGTCAAGCTCGACTGCTCGACGCACTCGAGCGCTCCAGTCAATCCGAGAAAAGAATGGTAAGGCACTACTCCACAAATGTGACACCGAACCTAGCTTACTGACAAACTTTTGGTAGGCGACGTTCTGTCAGAAGAGAGCATTAAACCTATCCTGGACCTCCTCATTCAAACATATCCACTATACGTCGATCGAAATTCGCGATTAGCGGTTCAGCAATGCCTTCGCACGATCCTGAAATCTCTAACCGAGCCGGATACGAAATACTTGGCTGCAAGACTACAGAAGGAATGTGCCAAACCTACTCTATCACCAGCATCTGCATTCGTTCTCGTTGAGTGGTGCTGTATCCTTCTCCAACATCTAAGTAGTATTGACGGTCATATCGGCGCGGTTCTGGATGTTATATCTGCGAATGCGAACGTCTTAGAATTGTGTCTGGGAGAGACGTCGAGACTGACCGTGCGACAATCCGCCCTTCGAACAAGCCGTCGTGCGCTGAGGGCTATCTTTTCGTCCCAAAGTTTAGGCGAGGAGGCGATACGCGAATCAGTTTCGAAGCTCATCACGGGCACTTCGGCGCAGAAAAACGCACCTTTTATTGGCGTAATCTCTGGAGTCTGTGCCCGTCTTGCGGCAAGAAGAGAGGTATTAGCTGGGTTAAAGAAGCCGATATTGGCTTACTATACTAAGGAGATATTGGGTTCGCGAAGCCAAGTGCCATTACATATAGCAAATGGGTTATCCGACTTTTTTGCATCATTCGTCACCTATGACGATGTAGTCGCAGATATCGTACCGACACTAGAAAAATCTAGTTTGAGGTCGCCAGAGATTGTACTCAACGGCATAATTCCACCTCTTTGTTCCTCTCTCCCTGCCGAGATCGATCTATCCGAGCCGGTCAATACCCGTCTATCAAAGCCTCTTTTATCCAGTCTTAAGTCCACGAATGCCACCATTAGACAAGGTGCCACACAGTCGTTTCAAGCTCTGATATCCAAATGCAAGACCGAAGATCCTCTACTGAAGTTGGCCAACGAAATCATAGGGCCATTGAAGTCTGGAAAGATCTCGAATGCTGATCAACGTGCGTCGCATGCTGACGTGTTATCAGCAATTCCTTGCTATAAGGCTATATCTCTAGAAGTGGCCACACATTTGGTCACAGTGGGCGCTAAGGAGTCAAGCGAAATTGCCCTCGTATCAGAAGTCAAAGCCATGTGCAAACACCTTGCCTATCTCATCGATTCTGAAGTATCTCTTAAAGATGAGACAATTGCGGCTATTGCAAAGGCATCTGCAGATAAACGTGTGCCTTTCCGCAAAATCTGGCAGCTTCAGATTGCGAACTTATTCTGGAACACCGATTTAGGAAAGTTGACTAGCTCATCGAGCCAGAAACTGATTGATTCTGTCCTTACGAAATTAAAGGATTCATTTACAGAATCTGTTGCTAATCCTCTCCCATCTGCCCAAAGTGGTCTGGTTGCTGCCGCTTATGGTTACGTTTCGCTATGCGGTCTATTGAAAGATTCGCAGGCAACTGCAAAATCAGAATGGAAAAGCATGATTCAGCAATCAGTTACATTGACGCCTAAGCCATCGTTTTTGCTAAACCCAAAGGTTTATAGCAAATTGACCACAGAAGAAGATTTCCGCTGGGAAGTGAGGGCACTGTCCACAGTCGCAAATGGCTCTAAACTGCGTACTTATGATGTAGGAAGTCAGGGCGCTTGGGGCCAGGCGTTCATTTTCACAATTGCTAGTCCAAGTGTCCCTCGAAAAGTTAAAGACGAGGCATGTCAGGCTTTGACAAACGTTTATCTGGATGATTCTATGACGGTTGCAAATGTTATTATCAATACGCTATGGTCTTGGTTGCTTGCTCTGTCAGTTGCTGACAAGGAATCTGCTGCAGTAGCCGCAGGTCAGGGAAGTCAAGACCTACTTTACTTCGTAGTGAAAGCCGTATGTCCCAGCGCGCCTGGTTCAGAGCCATTCCCAGATGATGTGCAAACTGCGCTCAAAGAGCAGATGATCAAACTCCTTGTCCTCTGCCGCCGAGAGCTGATACCTAAAGCATCCTGGATTGATCTTTGCTTGAAAACAGGCATAGATCCTGGGAAACTTATATCCGATCACCCTGAAGAGTCTATTCAACAACTAATGCAGGTATCGGAAGACCCTGTCCAGTCTAATATCCCGCAAGCAGGCGATGCTGTTGGAAGTGCAGCAGCAGATTTAGCTTTCGTTGCCCCGGACGCGATGATACCGCGTATCGTCAAGATAATCAGCGAGGATCTGGCAAATGATCGTATCGCCAAATTTACTCCTACCGATGCAGCAATCACACGCACGCCAGAAGGGACTACTTTTGTGGATGTGCTCAACACAAAAGCCGCTCAACCATTGTCCAACAAGAATATCAAGGACTACGACACTTTGAAATGGGAAGAGGAGCTCCGAGCACAGATCGCACAAAAGACGGGACAAACCAAGAAGAAGCTTACGGCAGACGAACAACAAAAAGTCAAGGCACAATTGGAGAAAGAGGCTAAAATCCGGGAAACTGTGCTCTCTGAAATCAAGAGGATTGAACGAGGCTGCGTAATCGTTCGTGGGCTTGCCACAGGGCCGCCAACTGATACCGACGGATGGATAAATACCGCAATTACAACTCTTCTATCTCTAGCTCGTCTTAATGCAGGCCTGTTTGTTGGTGATGCTGTTTCAAGAGCGTATATCGCTTGTGCGGAAAAGCTTTCCGCGAGACTTGGCTTACTACGGCCGTTTATTGGAGTCGCGACCCTTCGAGCAATTGGCAACACTAACTTATCTCCTGATCTAGAAGCCGAACCACTAGGAGATCTCGTCACAAGGATTCTATACAGACTACGCTTCACTTCCGAACAATTACCCTTCGAACCGACATCTCTCGCCTATCTCTTGCCATTAGCAGCCTTGGTATTGAGTCGAGATGGTATCGAGGAGCAGAAAGGAGAGGATGGTGGAGAGCAAGTTCTACTGACCCTAGAATTCCTGTCTTTTCACTCTTCCTCCTTCTCCGACACTAGGCTGCCCCGTAGTGAGGTCCTACGACATCTCATTACGTCGCTACATAAGTACTCGCATCATTATAAATTGGTTAAAGATACGCTGTTGGATATTTGCAGATGCATCTCCCAGAATATCTCAACTGAAGAACTCGAAGTTCTTTTTGAGGGAGCGATTGCACCAGACGTCTCAGTACGGACTGCGGTTCTGCAAGCAATTGAGGCTGAGATTGATCTAACTGATCTTGATTTTTCCGAACATATCTGGCTGTGCTACCATGACCAAGTGGAGGAGAATGCGGAGATTGCGGAAGCTATCTGGGAGGATAACGCCCTTGACGTTGACGAAACGTCGTATCTGAAGCTTATCAAGTACCTGGATGCTAAGGACGGCCAGCTTCGAGGTGCCGCGGCTCGAGCTCTTGCGCATTCTGTCGAGCTAAACCCCTCAACTTTCGGGGTTGTTCTTTCTGGCCTGCAGTCTAGATATATGGACGAAGTCAAGCCCAAGGCTCCTGGCAAAGACAAGTACGGAATGCCCTTGAAAGCCGACATAACGGATGTCTGGGAAATCAGAAGTGGTATAGCTCTGACCTTCAAGGCGATGACAAAACTTTTTGAGAAAGATCATATTGTGTCATTCATGAAATTCCTGATAGAGAATGGTCCCTTAGTCGACAAAAATGCCCTGGTCAGAGAGCAAATGGCAGATAGTGGTAGATTAATCATTGAGCAGCGAGGACAAGAGAAAGTTGAAGAACTAATGACTTTGTTCGAAAAGACCCTCGAAACCTCTGACAAGGCAACTGAAAGCTCTGACTGGCTCAATGAGTCAGTCATTGTACTTTATGGATCTTTGGCAAGACATCTGAAATCCAACGACTCACGCTTGGATACAGTCATCAAGAAATTACTTGCTGCTCTTCCCACGCCATCGGAGATGGTACAGTCGGCGGTGGCTGGATGTCTGCCTCCCTTGATCAGATTATCCGGTCCAACTGAAACCGAGGGCTACGTCAGTCAATTGTTAGAGCAGCTCGTTCAATCCAAAAAGTATGCATCGCGACGTGGAGCAGCGTATGGACTCGCTGGTATCGTCCAGGGCAGAGGTATCACGGCCCTTCGAAAATACCGTATCATGTCATTTCTCACAGATGCCCTCGACAACAAGAAGGACCCGAACCAACGTCAAGGAGCACTTCTTGCTTATGAACTCTTCTCTGCTGTACTTGGAAGAGTCTTTGAACCTTATGTGATTCAAATCGTGCCTCATTTGCTGACGAGCTTTGGCGATCCTAGTATCGATGTGAGGGACGCCTGTCTCGATGCTTCTAAAACTTGCGTTGCAAGTTTGAGTTCCTATGGTGTGAAGCAGATCCTTCCGACACTTCTTGAAGGTCTTGATGACACACAATGGCGTAGCAAAAAAGGTGCTTGTGACCTTCTAGGTGCCATGGCATATCTCGATCCTCAGCAATTAGCCATCAGTTTACCAGACATCATTCCTCCACTCACTGTTGTGCTGAATGACAGCCACAAAGAGGTCCGAAACGCGGCCAATCGCAGTTTGCAGCGTTTCGGTGAGGTCATCAGCAACCCAGAAGTCAAGAGCCTGGTCGGAATCCTTTTGAAAGCTCTTAGCGATCCTACGAAATACACGGATGAAGCATTGGACTCGCTCATCAAAGTATCATTCGTTCATTATTTGGATGCTCCTTCACTTGCTCTTGTTGTCCGTATTTTGGAGCGTGGACTCAGCGATCGGTCAAACACGAAACGCAAAGCCGCTCAAATCATCGGCAGTCTTGCTCATTTGACTGAGAGAAAGGATCTCATCTCTCACTTGCCCATCTTGGTGGCTGGGTTGCGTCTAGCAATTGTGGATCCGGTTCCTACTACAAGAGCTACCGCTTCTAAGGCTCTCGGATCTCTCATTGAAAAACTGGGAGAAGATGCACTTCCAGATCTTATCCCGAGTCTCATGGCTACCCTCAAGTCGGACACTGGAGCAGGGGACCGGTTGGGGTCTGCTCAAGCTCTTTCGGAAGTTCTCGCTGGTCTCGGAACAACTCGTCTCGAGGAAACCTTGCCCACTATCTTACAAAATGTGTCCAGTTCCAAGCCTTCTGTCAGAGAAGGCTTCATGTCATTGTTCATTTTCTTGCCGGCTTGCTTTGGTAACAGTTTCGCTGCATACCTTAACAAGATCATTCCGCCGATTTTGGCTGGTCTGGCTGATGACATTGAAGCAATCCGCGAGACGTCATTGCGAGCAGGTCGTCTCTTGGTTAAGAACTTCTCTTCTAAGGCCATTGACCTTCTTTTGCCTGAACTAGAGCGCGGTCTAGCAGATGATAGCCATAGAATCAGATTGAGTTCAGTCGAACTCGTTGGAGACCTTCTCTTCAATCTTACTGGTATCACTAACAAGGCCGACGCTGAGGAACAAGAGGAAGGTGCGGCTCAGGCTGGCCAATCTTTGCTTGCAATTCTCGGAGAAGAGAAACGAAACAAGGTGTTATCTGCTCTCTATATTTGCCGCTGCGATACATCTGGTTTGGTACGAAGTGCAGCAATCACAGTCTGGAAAGCTCTTGTGGCTACGCCTAGAACACTTAAGGAATTGGTGCCAACCCTCACGCAACTCCTCATTCGCCGCCTTGGGTCATCAAACATGGAACAGAAGGTTATTGCAGGCAATGCGCTTGGAGACCTAATTAAGAAAGCTGGTGAAAGCGTTCTGGCCACTTTGTTGCCTTCACTCGAGGATGGACTCAGAACATCAACCGATGTTGATGCCAGACAAGGTATTTGTATCGCACTTCGTGAATTGATTACCTCGGCGTCTCCAGAAGCCTTGGAAGACTACGAGAAAGTACTCATCTCCATCGTGCGGGTTGCCCTGGTTGACAGTGATACGGAAGTTAGAGAGGCTGCAGCTGAAGCATTTGACGCCTTACAACGCATCCTGGGTAAGAAGGCAGTCGATCAAGTGCTGCCATATCTCCTGTCTCTGCTCAGGAATGAGGAAGATGCTGAGCAGGCTCTATCTGCCCTTCTTACTCTGCTTACCGAAACCACGCGTTCTAACATCATTCTACCTAATCTTATCCCCACGCTGCTTACATCTCCCATCACTGTCTTTAACGCAAGAGCACTCGCGTCTTTGGCAGAAGTTGCTAGTTCCGCAATGAACCGTCGCCTGCCCGCAATACTCAATGCTCTTATGGATGAAATGATATCTACAAAGGACGAGGAACTTCGATCAGAACTCAGCACTTCTTTCGATACCATCCTCGTCTCTGTTGACGAATTTGACGGTTTGAACGTTGCTATGAACACCATGATGACATTAATGAAACACGAGGATCACCGCCGACGAGCAAACGCTGCTGAACGCTTGGCTAAATTCTTCTCCGATGCTGAGATCGATTATTCAAGATATCACCAAGATCTTATCCGCGTGTTCCTCATTTCCTTTGACGACAGAGACAAGAATGTTGTCAAGGCTGCCTGGTCTGCACTTAGCCAGTTGACATCGCATATGCGCAAAGAAGAAATGGAACTATTGGTAGTTTCTACACGTCAGACCTTGCGGCAAGTTGGTGTGTCTGGAGCTCCTCTTCCAGGTTTCAGTCTACCCAAGGGTATCATGGCAATTTTCCCAATCTTCCTCCAAGGTTTACTCAACGGAAATACGGAACAGCGAACGCAAGCTGCACTGGCTATTGCAGATATCATTGACAGGACGGCAGCGGACGCCCTCAAGCCATACGTCACGCAAATCACAGGTCCACTTATCCGTGTTGTTTCTGAGAGATCTGTGGACATCAAGGCAGCAGTGTTCTATGCTCTTAACAAGCTTCTAGAGAAGATACCACTAGCTGTCAAACCTTTCTTGCCTCAACTCCAGCGTACTTTTGCTAGAGGTTTGGCAGACACTACCAGCGAAACTCTGCGAAACCGAGCTGCCAAGGGTCTAGGCATTCTGATTACTCTAACTCCTCGAGTGGATCCTCTTGTTGCCGGTAAGTTTGGTTTGAGTACATTTTTACTGATATGGTAACTAATTCGTTTGCAGAATTGGTTACCGGCTCCAAGACAGATGACGATGGAGTCAAGAATGCCATGATGAAGGCGCTTCTCGAGGTTGTGGACAAGGCGGGTGGCAGCATGAGCGAGGCATCAAGAAATGCAGTACTCGGTCTCATAGACGACGACAGTAGCGACCGTACAGGTATGAAAGCATCCATTAGTCGAGCAAGAAGATTCTGACAGTTATACAGATGCAATGGCCATGACCAACGCCAAATTGCTTGGTGCACTAGTGAAGAACCTGCCCCCTGCCACTGCTATGCCATTGATCAAGTATGTGCAATTCTATCAAGAAGTCCAGGAATCATACTGACTTCAATAATAGATCTCGCGTATTGACTACGAACTTTTCTCACGCTTCCATTCTGGGCTTGAACGCTCTTCTTGTGGAGGCTCCCAAAATGCTGCTAGAAAACTTCACGACTGAAACACCGTCAGTGATCTGTCAAGGGGTTTCGAATTCGGATGTATGTGATGCAATCCTTGGATATTACCGACTACAAAATACTAACCTACTACAGCCCTACGTATCCGATAACAGCGTCCTGGCTGCAGGAAAATATATTCTGGCTGAGAGCGAGAACAAGAACTTCGAGTCGACAAAAACTGTCTTCGATAGCCTTGCATCAGTGATTCCCTCCGGTCATCCAGCAGATACTAGGCGTCTCGCTCTTGTTGTCATACGCACCATAAGCCGCCTTCATCCCGAGTATACTAGGCCACACCTAGCACATCTCGTACCGCCAATTTTTAGCAGCGTCCGTGACCCAGTCATACCTGTGAAATTAGCCGCTGAAGCCGCTTTCCTTGCGATCTTTGACGTGGTGGAATCTGAAAGCGCTGTATTCGACAAGTACATGGCTGGACCGGGTGCGGAGCTGCCTGCGGGTCCAAAACGAAGTATTTCGGACTATTTCAAGCGTGTTGCACTACGACTAGCTACTCAGGCCCGCGAACGACGGGAAGCAGAGGGCGGCCAGGGTGGTTTGGGCCTTTCCAATGATGAGGTAGAGGATGAACGGGAATTGTGGAGTATAGGAAGGGTTGACTTGGGACAGGACACTTTCGGGGTTGAGTGAAGTGATGGCTTTGATGAGTGTACATTCTTTTACATAGGTTATGAAGCAAAAGTTCTTTCAATTCTTTCAACATACTCAAGCTTTCACTTTGTAGCAAGATGTATGATTGGTGGGAGCCAATGCGCTAAACTAGATTTGGACATACGACAGTGTGAATGCTCATAGCGATCACTTCGGGACTTGAAGGAGCGTAATATTCCGAGTAGAAATTTCCAAAGCCATCGTATTCGTTCTTCGATATTATGAGTAAGTATTGCTCACAATGATGATCCGTAAAGCAATCCCGGATGGTAGGACATTTGATGTAAGACTCCCCAAAACAGTCTAGCGGGTGGGGTTGAAGCCCTAAAGTGGATGCTTTTGCGGTTCGCTTAGCAATTACCTAAGCAGCACCCGCTCCGTCCAAGGCTATCCTCAAACTCCCTCACTGAAATCGCCCGCCGTCAATCGATCCGACCGACGAACTTTTTACGCCAAACGACCGTCGACACGCCGACATCAAGATGTGAGTATACCAAAATAACACCTCCCGCGACGGGTACTGTTGTCCACGATTCTTCAGCCGATGCATTTCCGTCGATAGGTCGATGAATTCGATGGCTCCAACTTTTTTCTGGATGATACCTGAAAGGCGAGCCGAGACTGATTATCTTTTCTTCTCTGTATAGGGTCAACCTCACCACCCAGAAGCGCCTTGCGGCGTCCGTGATCGGCTGCGGTAAGCGCAAGGTCTGGCTCGATCCCAATGAGATGAGCGAAATCTCCAACGCCAACTCTCGCCAAACTGTCCGCAAGTTGGTCAGCGATGGCTTGATCATCCGCAAGCCCGTCACCATGCACTCCCGCGCCCGTGCCCGTGAACTCAACACCGCTCGCCGAATGGGTAGACACCGTGGTTTGGGTAAGCGTAAGGGTACCAAGGACGCTCGTATGCCAAGGTATGTTTGGTGGCTGGAGGGGACTCGACCACTCCCATGTTGAGGCGGTAATTTTGAGAGGATAATCTCTAATAATGTCTGTCTACAGCCAAGTTCTCTGGATGCGTCGTCAGCGTGTTCTCCGCCGTCTCCTCGTCAAGTACCGTGCCTCCGGCAAGATCGACAAGCACCTCTACCACGAGCTCTACCACTTGAGCAAGGGTAACACCTTCAAGCACAAGCGTGCTCTCGTTGAACACGTTAGTCCTACCCATTCCTGGAAGATTTACGATAGGGTCGTGAGCAGATGTATTGACATTCTGGAAACAGATCCACAAGGCCAAGGCCGAGAAGCAGCGTGAGCGTGTCCTCAAGGAGGAGATGGACGCTAAGCGTGCCAAGACCAAGGCTGCCCGTGAGCGACGACAGGAGCGTATCCTCGCTAAGCGAAATGCTTTGACTGGCGAGGAGGAAGCCCAGGAGTAAATCTGTTCTGGTTGTGTGAGAGGAGTGGGAGAGTTCGAGCGAGGTTGAAACAACATACACAAAGTGGATACCCATTAGTGTTTTAAGACGCAATTGCACTATGGCAAATTTACTTTCGTCGTTTTTCAAGAAAATACCAATGAAGAAGGTCGCGAAGAAAGCTAGAACTTTCTTTTCATTCGGGTAAAAACCCTCTTATCTTATTTTTTTAACGACGGCGGGATCGGAAATTCTTTGCATTTGGGGTTTTTGTTCTGTTTTAAAAACCAAGTACAAAAAGAAGAAATGAAGCAAAATGAAATCTTTCCAAGACAAATTGTCTATCTTTATTGGGCATGCAGTACTTGTGAGCTCTGATGGCTGGGTTTCCCTCATCTTTTGTCTTCCCGTCCTTGAACTCAATTCTTTACGATGAGAATAAGATGACTTCAAATGTTCTACCTACTTCCTTTGTAAACACTTCTCTTATCCCTCACTACATACAATAATTTTGATAATAGATTACGTCATGAGTATTCAATTTATCAATGAACTTATCGCGTAGTTAGTGGTAGCAGATTGGTATCAGACTCTAGGGTACAGAAATAACATCAACACAAGATATGCAAAAAATGAGTGTCATCAAACCGCTACATTCCCGTCCCATACAACACATAATGGCATGAAGCAAAACAATTGGTATCTACAAATAACAAGTTCAAGGGCATCAGAGAGTCTTCGTAAATATGATAAACGCAACTTTTTCACGACAGAGCTCGTGAGAAATCAAAATTTAGATCTGAGAAGTAATCCACTCTTTGGGACCTTTGCTGTTCCTCCATCGGCGTCGGATGAGCCGAAGAGTGCATCGTAGGTGGTCTCGTGGGTAGCCTCTCGAGATCAAAGGGGTCGCTGTAGGTACTGCTTCGATCTTCGGCTTTCATTGATTTTCGATCCGATGACTTCCAGGTCGAATAGAATTCGTGCACCAGAGGTGAAGATGCGCGATTGTTTGGTATGTTAAGAGTCGAGCCACTTAGTATGCTTCGAGCACTTTGACGGTCTCTCTTATTGGCGCCATTAGTATTGACATCTATATCATAGCCATCATCCGTGACACCATTCCGTATCGTCAATGGCAATGAAAATGATATATTATCTCCATAATCTGTATGAGAGAAGGGATCTGCAGGATCTGCGAATGGATTTTCGGGTCTATTATTGTTGTTTCGACTTGTTCCTATATTGGCTGTAGGGGGATCTGCGAATGGATTGGAAGACTCTTGCATTGCTCGTGGAGCACTCGGCATGCCTGCTCCTTGCATTGAGTTCTCTTGTGGGATAGGACGACCAACGGAGAATCCTCTTTTTGTAGGCCCAGATTGTGTCTGTTCAGGTTTGTCATTCCTTCTACTTCCAGAAATGAAGGGGAGGCTTCGGAGGTTTGTGAAAACAGGTCGGACTTTATCAACAATAGCAGGTACAAGCGCCGCTACAGCTCTCGGGTTGAACCTGTCCAGCAGCTGTGCAACCCTCGGAAACCGTGCTGTTGTACCAGGCCGTTTTTCTGTATCCTTAGTCTGGGCTGATGTACGTCGTTTGCGTCGGCGAAAGTATGCACATAGGAAAACCAAGGCGACAACGGCCACAGCGCCTAGAGAAGCTCCAACAGCGGCCGCAATGACATTTTTCTTGGACGTATGGCCTGTAGGATCTCCTGTGTTATCTGGTGATTGTGTCGATGGAAGAGGTGTGCTTGAAGATGTTATCAATGGTGAAAGGGTCGCCGCTGCAGCGGTTATGGCTAGAGGATATCAGTCATGGTTAATCTTAGCGACAACAGGAAGATAATAACATACTATTAGAAGCAGCTACAACAGTAGTCGCAAGTGAAGTGATGGCTGATGCGGGGGATGAATCTGTGGGTTGCGCAATTGTTGAAGTAAGGCTTGTGCTAGATGTGTCTGGGATAGTCGATGTAGTGAAAGAAGACAAGATGCCAGGAAGACCAGCAAGATCTGTCGCAGCGGATGTCGATACGGTTGTAAAGAATTGTGTCCTTGGAACCACAGTGCATCTCCTCCCACTAAGTGTCGTGATTGAAGTTGCCATTTCTGGTCTCGATATCCAGCCAGGCGTGGTTCAAATCAGCAGTGTCGTGTGTGGTGTCGCATTTGAAGAGAATCTGATCAATTTGGAACCATATTGCACGAAAAGGCATCAGGATACCTGCCAGTGCCTCAAAACTGAGAGTAATGCCAAGTATCAAAAGTGATGAAGCGAGATACAATCTAAATGTCTTCTCCGATTGTCTAGTCCGGCTCGACGAAGAGCATGACGCACGGTACCTTTTCAGCTCAAGGCTTGGGGAGTGTAAGGTATGATGTTTCAGAAGCGCCATACTGAAGCATAGAGAGTCATGGAAGGTTCTCAGGGGGTGTCAGTGACCATGCGGCCGGCACATTACAGTCGTCGACCAGTAACATCTTTTTCAACGAAGTACTTTTTCATGAAGTTGCACTCCATGAAGATAACTGGTCAGTAGCCATTGTGCTTCCTGTGACCACACAATAGCGCGGCGCATATAGTATAGATGCAGTCGCTCTGAGTGATTGACTGGAGGTGCCATGTTGACGGGTTGATGAAGAAGGCGGCTATGGGTTTGCTTCGGGCCAACCAGAAGCCACGATATGAAACCTCAGGCGTTTCGGAGATCGAGTCACGTGCTTCTCCTGCAACATCGACAATTTGTCACTTCCTAGAATGTATACACATGAGAAAGTCAAGCATTTGCCAATGGTTAATTGGGATGCTTATAGTCGGTGCGAGGCACATTTGACTTTTGTATTTGGTTCGGGCGGTTTCATGTAGTCAGTCCGACGAGCGTACATAGATGCAGAAGCGGTTAGTCAAGACAAGAGCCCGACCTGGACCTCAAGTGAAGATTGAATCTGGATGAGATAATAATGGAATATAAGAGGAGATTCGATTGAAAGTGTATAGGGATCGGTTTTTGTTCATCAAATTGAACAAGGAAATAATCAATCCATGGTGGAGTGGGAGGTGGGATCGACGGGCGGCCCGTTAAGCTTCCCCGCCAAACAAACATCAACCTTTCAACCTCACTAGGAACAAATACCAGGCTGTTGATCAGGGCAGTGATCATAGCTGGAGAATAGTCTGTACGGATCAATTGACTTTATATACTGTTGCATCTAGAGTCAGCTTGCTATGTAAGGAAGGTTGTTGTCACATCACTCGGAATGTTCGCGTGGGTAGCAGGCAAGTCTATATTTCCTATTACGACATTTTAGCCAGTACTTAAGCGTCGCCTCTGACCATGGTCTGAAATGCCTGTTGACAATTTGCTGAGACAGACCCTTTAAGAATACATATCAGAAACTGACGAGCTGATTCAGGAGCCCAGTCGATGGGAATTGACCCTGACCAGGAACGAGAACCACCACCTTCTCCAACACCAGTAGAGTTTCCTGAATATGTCGGTCTCAACGACGAAGACGAGAAATGTACCACAGACTTCAAAGCCATCTACCGGAATCTCCTAGAACTCAGAAAACCTCAGGATATTACAATTGATCATGTTAAGGCCTTGAATTTGAGGATCGAGACTGGCTTAGAGGGCCTCCGAATCATCTCCGATGAGGACTTACGAGCTGCTCCCCCATTGGTGTGGGATAGGATGAATGCGGATGACGAAAACCCTGCTGGAGGCCCTAAGATGGGAAATGGCGTCCCGTACCCACCCTTTGAGAAATACGAAATTGTCAAGAAGGAACTGTTGACTGACAGTGACGATGCATTCAGAGAAGCTGCAAGGATGCCACAAAAACCGGGACGTGATAGAGTTAGATTGACGCAAACAAGGAAGTTCTGGACCGGGCTCGAGCGGATGGCTCAGTACTGGGACACTAGTCAGGATGAGTATTATGAGAGACCGGCGGCGGCAGCTAAACCAGAAGAGAACAAAATTGTCAACGACATGCGGGAGCAACAACTTTCCGACACCGGTTTAAGCAGTCCAATGGACACGAGTGACTGTCCGACTGAGGATGCGACAACCTACGTACGTGTCTATAAGGGGAGGCGTGTTGGTACCGGATGCGAAATGCCCTCTGATATCCGTGAAGATACGATGAGAGGACTCATCGAAATGGTTGCATGGCCATTCCAATGCCAGGCATCCGTACCTTCAATACCGCCAAGGTTGAATGTTCAAGGTTTACTGTTTCCCGTACGCCATACGTTGATATCTGGCCGAGTTCCTCTGGATCGTCAGGCCGCACGATGTGGGATATTAGAAGGGCCATTACTAGGTCTTCAATGCCGCGAGGAAACAAAATTCAGTGCCGAGGAACCAGAAACTTGGAGCCAAGAGTATTGTGATTTGTTCCGTGAAGTCGGTGCCATGCTCCTATTAGCGCAAGAACGCGCTCGTGAAGGTGCCGTGGAGGTTAGGCCGGGAGAGGGCAAATGGTGGACTACAGTGCCTCGTTTTGGTGGTGCTGAGCATGATGGTGTTACAGGGGAAGCAGCAAATCCGGACAACGAAAAGGAGAAAGAAGAGAAAAAGTATGATGACAATAAGCAAAGTGTGCATAAGCGCTCTCGATATTCGAATCCGCTCATATCATCAAGGCGGGCAGTGCGATCACGAAGACTGACGCCTAGTGAGAAATGGAAATTTATCGGACCTGGAACAAGTTTGTGGGATAAGAGAATGAGATATATGCAGATTGGGAAGCCGAAAGACAGCCCGTATGACGATGTAAGTTGGACATGAAGATGAGATCGTTAACATGGCTAACTGTTCCATCTTTGTGTGAAGATCTACATGCTTTCAAGCATCAATCACCATGTGTCTATCTTACATCTCAGAGTCCACCGACGATATATTGAATCTCTCACGACGGGAATCAGCGATTTTCCTGACCAAGGCACTTCAGATCAACCTTGGGACGTCCTCAGACTACGCCGAACCAAGTGGTACGATTTGTTGAACCCCGAGCATCGACTAGAAGTGTTTCACAGTCTTTGGAGGTTATACCATTACATTATGAGATGAATGATTATTACCCATGGAAGCTATCGAGAAAAGACCACGACGCTGTCAAAAGTTGCATCTGACGGAGCAGAAGGTTTATGGGATGGCATTCATGCCAAATATACAGGTACCACCAGGGCATTGGTCAAAAAATGTAGATAGCTATGTGAGGTCAACAATAGACAGGTTCTTGTAAAAGACCTAGGGCTAGTACCCAATCAAACCATAAATCACTACACGCATCAGGTCGATTCAACTTGGTGCGAAATTTTATAGTTAGCTCTTCTCTCATTCAAGGTTGATTTCTATCCTTGTGATATCGTCACTCTTAGCTTTATATTTATCCGTATTCACCAAACGGCAAGTCCGCTCCACTCTTTTCAAATATATGATGCTTTACTCGAGATTCAGCCTCACATCTACTAACAAGTAAAATTCTCCGTCAAATACGTTCCCAACGCCCAAATGTTCGGAGCAACCTCTGTTCTCGAGTCGGTGCGCTGGCATGTATTGGGTAAGTAGAAGTATTGTGGACGCTATGGAAATACATTTCCTACCGATAGAGCCCATCCTGATGTTTGAGCTACCTATAAAATATACACCCCAGGCTTATTTTCAACGAGGAAGAGCTTCCATGGCTTGCTCATAAGGCCTGGCGGTTCATCTCTCATTCCTGTTTCAATATTACTTCCATCTGTTTGTCTGCAATCCGAGTCTTTCGGACGGAGTGCTTCGTCGAATGCAGATTACCGGGTGTAGGGGAACGATCATTATTCACTGAGATTGCATTAGTCTGTCTCTATCAACTATTACATGAATTTTCTGACGCCAGAATTTAGAATTGCATATAAAGATGAGAGGAAATCAATAGCTAAGCAAGGGTGCCTAGCTGGACATGCTTCGGGGCTTGACTAGACCAGGCGAATTGACAATATTGCGTTTGAAGCTATGTTTGACAAACTTTTTTTGCTTGTTAGCGGCTAAGTTACTTGCCATATAGAGTATATTTTTCTGTTTGTGTCAGAATTCGTATGCTATCGGTGACTATACTGGCCTGCGTATATACATTCGGAGTACATATTTCCTTTGAAAAAGGTCTTAGCCGGTCAACCCCATTACAAAGATCTTATGGCTGAGGCGCAACGAGGGAGTACCATGTTCCCCATGTCCAATACGAGACGCACAAGGGAGTGAATATGGCATGCCTCACCGACTGTGTAATGCTACCTAGTTGCTAAAGGTAACTACTCCGACGACATGGTCTGATTTGTCGTCACGAGCCTGATACTCCATGTGCTCATCTTCATCTTCATCCACCGCTCTTTTAGTTGTACTTTAAACTGCTATGACATCTCCTCCCTTAGATATTACAAAATTGCCGCGGGAGACGATGGGATAGAAATATATTTCCCTGTTTGTTGGCAGGCCCCAAGATCGTCCCTACCCCGACTTCGCGGAAATTGCGAGACGAGATATTTGACGAATTGGGAACAAGAAAGTTTTTCTCTGCTAAGAGTCATGCAATCTTCATCTCGTTAGCTCGTTCAAACGAAAGAAAAAATTGGATGAGCTGCATTGAGGCGCATGAGACATCACATGCATATGTACTTACGTACCTTCTTACATGCAGCACCGAAAAAGGAGCGAATCTCATCTGAGGAAACAGATATGCATAGCTAGCTACTTTATGTACATATACGTGTACACATAGCTATGGAGTCTCATGCAGAGTTGAACCCTTAGCTCCACCTCCTTGGGGTGAATATTTCAGGGCCTGTACATGGTACACCCTTGATCTGCCCAGCAGTAGGGTTTTATTGCAGGCCCTGAGGCACGACACATTGGTCCCTGCCTGAGTAGGTAAGGGTAAACGACCTATAGTTTTGAGACAAATGAATGGACATCTGAGCGCACATATATCATATTAGATGTAATAGTCATGTAAATCTGACAATAGTCAGGGTCGCTGTTCAAGAAAGCTTCGCAATCGTGGCACGATCAGCACATCCGACATGTGGCGGTCAGCTAGATCGATACGCGACCCTACCTTGGTAGCTAGATATACAACTTGGCTCAGCCCAGATTGGAATGATGGTCACACAGAAGCATATGGTGAACTACGTACTCCAAGATCGGCTTGTCATCATGCGTGTCAATTCAATGTTTCAGCGTAGATGATTTAGGGTTACCCCGCCAGATGCTCCCCTCATTTTGTGCGACACTATGTGTCTGATGGAATATGTCCCAGATTGGTGGATGGCTACTTTATCTGACAAAATGGTCACCAAGATTGCCAAACCAAGTCGTGATGTTGCGATAATGTTAAACCCTTACAAATGTTACCAGATCCCAGCTAGTGACTCGGTCAAGGGCAACCCTGGAGCACAGCCGAAACATCCAGTATTGTCCGCGAACGGCCCGAGCGGTTCACATAATATAAATCGTCTGGAAGTATCCTGATTTATCGGAAGAGAAACCCTCTCCTCGTATGGCTGGAATGCGACGGTTATCGGGAAAGGCAAGATAACGGTGCACTGCGTACCGTGGCTACGTGCTTACAAGGTACATCCCTGTCGATGTCCTTGACAGCACTGACGATACAGCCGAGTACTGAATCATCATTGGACACACCGTATTTTTGATCAGTAAAGCATTTGTGACTTCCAGTACGTAGTAGGTACGGAGGATCTCGGTCAGCGGCCAATAATACTTAGCTTAAAGGGTTTGCGGGAGTTACTTTGGACGGTTAATTGGGGCAATGGGAATAGTAGGGCAAGTGTACGATAAAACATCAGCACTATAATATACCTAGTAGAGTTTGGTCGGATCCCCCGAGCAGCGCTGACTCAACCTCTTGTCGTTTCAAATGATGTAGAAAAAGAAACGAAAGAAAAAAAAAGCCATGGCTGGTTCAGATAAGCGGTTCTGGAATGCGAATCGGAGCGTCTGCACTCGCTGCAATCGGTGTCCCGCTGTCATTACTAGAACATTTAATCCGCGGACTAAGTTAAACTACGTGGCTGGGGATCAGATCTTGCTCTTATTCACTATGATTTCAGAAGCGACAGGGTCCTTAGGATTTAACATCTTGTATTATACATGCGTAGTATATCGGTTTGGTAATCTGGGACTCGGGTCTAATAATGCAGGTAAGAGGTAAGATCACATTTTATTCGCAGAATGTCACGTCCGGAGTACAAGAATCCAAGCAAGAATATACTAGAAATAGAAGTACCCCCGCACATACCTCTTAACTTCCGATGTGATGATGTGATGGATGTGATCAGTCGACTTACGGGTGCAAGGGGTAAGTTACAACTTACGAGATCATAACATACAGAACACGGAATCCGGCCTGTATTGCTACTCTGTCAACTGAGAAGAGTGTGCATATTTGTAGACATCGTCAACTAGGCGGTCCCGAGAGAACGATTAAGTTAGGTTCCAAGCCCCGCCTTACATGATCGATCTAATGAAAAAGAACAGACATACATGTTGTTCTTCAAAGCGGATACTAAAATACATCATTGGCCAGTTGACAAACTATAAATCCTTTCGAATCGCAAACCAAGTCGCACAAGGAAGGTATCCGCAAATAGTAACAAAGACTTCCCGCGTCGAGGACTCATCGAAAGACAACAATGTAATGTGATAGTCTGCTACGAGATACCAGTCTCGGGTCGCTGAACCTGCCAATTAGTGTGGCGCGTGACGCGTGTGAAGGTAAGCAGCTCTCGCTGGCTGACTCGTTCGTGTAAGTATGAGCCGCTTGAATAAGTTGGCTTTCTTCTCCAGATCACTCGGTCAACGGATGTTTGCACTCGAACGTACTTAGTCAGGAGCAGAACCCTGATCGCAAGGATTATCCAATCGAATAGCAACCCGGCCAAGCCTGGCAATCTTAATGCACGATGCATATCAGATGGTATGACATACGTACAAAGAACCTAGACTGTGGCGACAGGTACGCACATAGTTGGTACTTTCAACAGACATGTCTGCCTTGCTGAATGCATGTTATGCAGTGCAGGTATGTATCTTGATCTGATCGACTTGTCATGCTTGCCGACTCACGGACTACGTATCGATTGGAATGTGAACAGCACGTGATGATGCCGAAACCCTAGAAGAATCGTCAAAGAGTCAAATACTAATAATCCCGAGCTCAGGTCTATCGAACCGAACTATCCAGTCATAGTCTGTAGCGGACGCACACGCAAGTCTTCGGAGAATGCAGGGGCACCTTACATAATACGTAGAATGATGATGAATCAGCATCCCAGGCTCCATAGCCAACTTAGTTACATGGAAAATCGCACTCATCATCTCTTCTCCTGTCAGATGACCGTCCCGTCCATTTCCAGGCAGGGTTGACTATCCACAGTGGGTATTCCTATCCTCGGTACCTGCTGTTTGTCCGTAATAAATAATACATACATACAGTTTAGCGTCTGACGAACCATATTCCGTTTAGGGAGGTGGATGTATTTTCCGTAACAGGATGAGATTGGCAAGCGTATGGAGATTGGTATTTTACCAAACTGTATGTTTGTATTGTACTGTATTACGTGTTTTGAAAGTCGTGGATGAGCGTTTGTATTGAGTGACAACGCTTCTTTGTGGTATGTGGAGGATAAGCTTGTTTTTTTCTTTTTCTTGCTCAATGCCATGTCTTTGTTCTTTGTCCGCCAACTCCTGATCCTCGAGGAGAATACTGCGCGGTACTTGCTAGGAATCACTAGCAAATCCCGAACTCCATATCACGCTCCTGTAACTAAATTAAGTGGTCTTCACTCCTGCACGCTAGACGCGGGAACGTCACCAATGCCATGGTAAAGCACCCATACTAACCCAAGCCTAGTAAACCCTAAAGCCCTCCAACCCTGGCCCTCCCAACCAATAACCGCCCCAAGCCTCACATCTTCGCTCCGAGGTACGCTTATCTTTCCGTGGCTACTCTCCTCGGCAACAATCCGAGCTTCCTGATTTGATTCGTATGCCCTTTACGACTCAAATTTTAGTTTTAGGCACTTAAAGTACCCATCTAGCGGCGGGGACTTGTTGTTGTGGGTAAATCCCGAAGTTCGGCTTTATGTAATTTATGTGAAAGTTGCTCGGAAAGATTTGAGAGAGTTTTCTAGTCGATGTACAAAGGCTATCTACAATTCTGCGTATTTTTCTGCGACGTCCAACTACTGCAGAGTATGTACCTGTGTCTTGATGTGGATTATTCTCCGCCGGGTTAATACTATATAAAACGTGCCATGGTCTGAAAGCACGTATACGCACCCCTGAAATTATTCAACCTTTAGTGGATGGTAGTATTGCGGATCGTGTCGGTTCGGCCCTCGAACCAGGATGGTTGGCTCAGCCAACCAACACTTAGAATGACCTTCGGAATTCTATATCATTATCCGCAGGCGATGATGAGTGGTCGGTAACCAATGATATCATGTCATATATATCAAACTGTTTGTCATCAGATTGTCGTCTAAATGTTGAAGGAGTGGTGCCACGAAGCATGGAGACTTTGAGAAGCGGAACAGGGCATGATTTACTTCAATACATGTCTGTCATAAAAGGCTTGACGCATGAACGTTTGTTTGATAAATGCCCGTATCCTTCTCTTCGAGCACTAGAATTGCGCCCTTTTCAGGCAGCTGGACTAGTGTACAAAACTGCCAGGATGACTGGCACAGCAGAGCCAATCATCAATTAGTGTACGAATCTATTAAAATAAATTCGCTGGCATTAGCACGTACCAGGATATCGGGTCAAGCCCTACACGCAATATACTACCTGGTACGGGCATACGGAACTATACAATACGTAACAACCTGCTCCCTTCGTAGAGGCTCGTATTTTACTGTACAAATACCGACAATATCAATGTATTTATTATCTATACCAAAGCCAGACGCGGGCCATGTCGCCTTACCCGCTCGTAGTGCTGTATATTTACCGCTTTCGGCAAGGCGTGTCATACCGCGCCTTGTTTTATGTCTGGACTTAGCATTTACTCACCAATACAAATTTCTAAGAAGAAGGGAAGTCGCAGGATTTCCCCTTCTATGCTACACAGAAGGCCTGCGATAGTTGGTTGTATTATATTCATATCGGCGTGAAGTTTCTACTTGAAGAAGCACGACCGATTCACATACCCCTGTCATTCTCAAACTGATACGTACAACTACATAAATAGATGGTCAGAAATCGGACTTATCAAACGCTTAATTAATCTACCCCACTCTAAGCCTGTGCTGTAAATTGCCGGCCCAAGAAATGTGAAGAAGGGGTACATTTCTGGAGTAGATTTGACTCGTTCGACAAATGCTGTAATGCTCCTCGGATTGACACTGACAGATCCAACGATCCATTTATTTTTATTTGTTTTTGCACGGCCATGGAGTGTTGTACTACGTAGTAGATGGACTAGATGAGCTTATAAGTTTGATGCTGACTCCAAGGACGGGATGTGTATCATACTACGGATACTTACGCTAGATATGGTTGGAGTGTTCTCGATACGAGTACAGAGTACAAACTCCTTTCATACAAAGATTGACATTGCAATAAACTCGACACCAAGGGGAAAATCATATTGTCAACCGATTAACACAATGATGTTATGTCTCTCCTTGACTTGGCTGATGTTTTGCTTTTTTCTATCAATTTGGCACACCCTCCCACGTGCTTTCTTGACTTCCAGTGTCACAGTCGGGACAGTTAGGTGTAACCATAACTAACTGTCAGAATCGTAGTTGTAGTAGTTGATTAGCAAAAACTAACTACCAAGCAACAGAGTGAGGCCGTTATCATGTGGCGACGACAGGTTCTTTGCTTATTCAAAACATAATATCGCACTTGATGCCCACGAAATATAACACGGGTGTCAATGCAGTGCGCCTGCATTGAACTTATACGTAGAGTTATTAATAACTTCCGAGTTTCAAAAGTAAGCTTCTTGCGAACCCGAACGTCTGGTCTGAGCTAAATTGATTCAAGCACATTTCCATGAATTCTGATTCCTCAGAGACATTTACTTCCCCTTAGGGTGTTTGACCGGGGTCGTAGTGGGGGAGGGGAAGACTACATGCAGTAACTACTAGTTATATATTAGGTATATCATATCGTCCATATTAACTGAAGTTTCTCCTCGGCACATGTCCTCACGGAGTACAAGATTCAAACGAAAGAAAACCTTCAGTATAACGGAGTCTTGCATAGCACACAAACGCTATGTTCCGTCTGTTTTTCCTTTTTTTTTCCCGGTGGTCACTTGGTCATGAGCCCAGCTCAATCTGGTCTAAGCTCGAGGCGGCTAAGTATGAGAATACCGGGTTGCCAGATTCTATCAGTTCCGTTCCGTTTGCCTTTACGATCACAAATACGAGCTAAAGGATACAAAGAACTTCCACTTTGGGCAGCTATTTAGCCCTGTAGATAACCTTACTGTATACTCCCGTGATTGTGAGGTTTTCAAATTTGGCTGCTATTGGCCTCGTTTAGAATCTGGTGGTGTATACCAGCGTTTTTCTGATTGCGCGGGTTGTCGTACGGAATTGGTAATACATATTACGCACCCGTAACTTTCGGTGGTACGAGTGTTACAACCCAAGCCAAACTCTACTTCATCCCAAGCTAACCTAACTGACCAAATTAAGTTGTTGTTCTCCACACCAATTCCCATAATTCGAGCTAGTTACTCCTTTAGCACCTCGTCGGCTCTTCAGTCGCTCGACTTGGTTGCTGCTCTTTCTCTGCTCCAGAGGCTGTATTTACAGAACCGAGTGGTAAATAACCATACGTCGTAAGGAAATTATTTATCCTTGCGGGTGGTCTTAATTAACATCCATTTCTTTCCTCCTACTTGCCCAAACCAAATCGTGCATCTCATCACATCGCATATCCATATACTTTTAGGAATCATCACATCGTTCTTACTTAATTTCTCCCCTCTTGCTGCTTGTGGAGTGCTCCATCCGCCACGCTAATTGCTACATGATTATTTACCCGGAGTTGGGTGGTGCTTTTTCTTTTTTACTTTTCTTTTTTCCCTGACCTAACTGCTCTCCACCCATTCGGCCGTCGTTTCTTTTTCCTCTGGGACTGTTAGTCAACTTAGTCGCTCGAACTAAGATATCGCGCGTTTGCCAGTACACAACCCTGGTCCTCCTCTGAAGCTCCGCGATTTCCTCTGCAGACCAAACAAACACTTCTGCCACAGTTTGGGAGACACAAGAGGAAACCCTCCGGAATTTATTTTTTTCTTGTCTTGATCCATCTATACAGTAAGATATACTTTTCTATTTGCACATATTACTTCCAGTCCTACAGCTTGCTGGAGTTCGGACGAGGCAGCGGAGGGAAAGATACAGATGAAGAAAACATCAGACTAACCGAGCGATTCTCGTCGCCCTAGGGAAAAACGCCGACGAACATCGTTTGCCCGACCCGGATTCATCTGTTAGCTGTTTGGCTATCGTTTGTCCGGCCACTTAACGACGGATTCAGTTCTGTGTCGTTGCGCAAGGCTCGATATAAGAAGCGTTGTTGTCGGATCGTTGCTCGCTAGTTAGACATGCCGTGGAAATAAACGAACACAGTGCATGGCCTTCTGGAAGTGAAAGAGGGTATCGTTAATATATCATTTGAAGCTGGGATACTCGCGTGGAGAATTACTGGAAGCAGATGGCCGGATCGCCGTGATACTTAATCCATTGCGCTGACAATGGAGGCACCAATCCCAATGGACAACAAAGCAAAGAATCTTCCGTATGGGGCAATGATGCCACCTCTTCATCATCCTCAAACGCTTCACGGTCCTCCGCCTGGTTTTCAGCGAACACCACCACCGCCGCATGAACAACCTCATGGACTGCCCGCACCTATACCTCATACCAGCGCTTACGAATGGCGACAACAACCGTACCCTCCCTCGCACTACGAAGCTGCTGCTCAACGTCGACATTCAAATCCAGTCACTCAAGCCCCGCTACAGTCACAGGCGCCTCCCCCTTCTCATTCTCACCCCCCTTACCCTCCACCACAACACCCCTCCGCTCAGCCACCAAATCGAGAACTACCTCAACCTCCGCTAGGTGATCCATACCATCGTCCAAATAGTCTACCGTCAGGCCATCCAGTACCAGAGCCTCACTCCCCTCGATCTTACAGACCTATGAATGGCGCACCGCCCGAGCCTACCCCGCATTCCGTGCCTCCTCCCCCTGGTGATTATAGAACGCCGCGCGTAACTTATGCCGGCCTTGGGGAGCCTCCTGCGCCAGGAGTCACGAATGGTGAGCAGACTGGCCCGCCGCCAGGCTACATGCAACATGTTCCGCCTCATCACGGCCAACCTCCGCCGGGGGCTATGTATGATAGTGGTATTGTATCTTATCCACGTCAGCGCAAAGCCGCCAGGGCTCAACAGGTACGATCTTCTGTCTTGTCGATATTTGACTGCATTCTAATAACTTATAAACGATAGGCTTGTGATCAATGTCGAGCACGTAAAGCCAAGTGCGATGAGGGCCGTCCGTCATGCAGCCATTGCAGAGAAAACAACATTGAGTGTAAATACAAGGATATCCCCCCACAAAAGTGAGTTATGAGAGAGAACGTGGAGGCTAGCTACTATCTGGCTAACATCCCACGCAGGCAAGAGAAGTCCACCCAGTTGGTATTGGACCGCGTCCAGCAAATTGAGGAGAATCTATCGGAAAAGATGGCGAGAATGGAGAAGCTCATGCAATATTTCATATCGAAAAGCGATATTCCTCTTCCAGTCGAAGCTTCACCCGAAACTTCACCGGAGGATCCACCTCAGAAGCCTGCCAAGGACACGACTACAACGCCAAATGCTTCTTTGGAGTCGAAACCGCCAACCCCTGCGGCATTAGAGTTATCTGGAGTGGACTCGAAGAAAATACCCGAAGCGAATTTGCAAAACTATATAAGCGCCGTGCAACATATACAGTGGCAACCTCTACCGAAAGTTCAGAACCAAGAACCAGATGGAGAATTATCCGTCCCACAGAACCATACGACAGCTGCCCACAATTTACTCAAATGGAAATCTATTCGGAATCTATTGGACCGTGACATTCATCCTGACTATGTCTTAAGGAACGAAAGAAAACGAGGTTTGATTCGCATCTATGGGTGTGGAGAAGGAGTTGGTCACGACACTGAGTACTACTTGAGGCATTGTCCCGCCTATCTTCGGTCCCCTCAACCTCAACCTCAAAGGCTTCCTGGCTCTTCTGCTAGCCCTGCAACAAACACGTCAACCCCACGCGTTGACGAAGACTATTCCCAGGGTAATTCACCCAACTGGGGCTACGGACTACCAACGTCCCCGCAAGGTCGAGTGAAGGAACATCCTGGGGGCCTCGATCCGTCAGGTCATCTCAATACCCAACCCGATGTCGTTAGACGTCTATATCATAGCTACCTGTCCAATATGCATATTCTCCATCCCTTTATGGATGCGCAAAGGCTAGCTCACAAAGTGGAAATATTCATCCAGCAATATGCGCCTCCTAGAAAGCACGTGGTCAACAGCGCAAACGAAGGTCGTGGTATGAAGCGAAAGCGCTCTGGTGAGCAAATGCACGTGGCTCCCGAAATATCTCCGTCACCAAGCTTAAGCTCGGAGAAATTGCCGTCGCACAGGATTGAGCATTCAGTTGATAATGCAATCATCTTAATGGTACTTGCTTTAGGCGCGATCTGTGAGCATAAGACTGCACTGCCTGGCTTTGTTCCAGATCCAAATGAAAGACCTCGCCCCAAGCAGGAGTTTGCATCGTCACCGGAAGTACAAGCTGTGCTCAACGAGATTCTTTCACCAGCCCCCGGGCCAGCCTCGGGAGTGAACACCCAGGCTTTTGATACCCCTAATTTCCCATCTCCGGACTCCGCATGGGAATGGAGGACTCCAAGCCAAAGACCACAATCCAGATACGGGCTAGAGAACAGCAATGAAGCGTCTTACCCCCGAAATATAGACGTGATTCCAGGCTTGGCCTACTATGCCTATGCTGCGGGTATCCTCGGTGAGATGCAGGGTGGATGCGAATTACCTTTCGTACAAGCTTCAATTCTTGCAAGTTTTTATGCCGGTCAACTAGCTCATCCGTTTCAAAGCCATGGTTGGATTTGTCAGGCCGCTAGAGCCTGCTCATTCCTGATTCGAGCGTAAGTATCTATATATTTTCTACTGGCCCTATCTTTATCTCAGTAAACTTGTTACTAACATGAGCAAACTAATAGAATCGACTATAATAATATACCCCCAAAGACTAATTTTCCCCTGAAAGAATTGTGCGAATTTGCTTATTGGACTTGTCTGCAGCACGAAAGGTAAGTCGTCATACCTTATCCTTATATGCTGGAAGATCAGTGGAAACTGATACATACTCGCTAGTGATCTTTTGGCCGAATTGGATCTGACGGCCAGTGGCGTATCTCAATCTGAGACGGAGATTGAGCTCCCTAAAGGCTACCTCACCTCGACGGACCCTCTTGTGATGTTCTACTACTCAGCGCAAATTCATCTCCGTAAAGTGCTGAACCGCGTTCATCGAGACCTTTATGACACTAAAATTGAGCACTTGCCTGATAAAATCCTGGGTGTCCTTGGTCTGAATCTCGATGGCTGGAAGCAGAACTTGCCAGTGGCGATGCAGTGGCAGGAGGGAGATGAACCTTCGGAAGATATAAACACTGCACGTCTACGTGCAAAGTACTATGGTGCACGGTATATCATCTACCGACCCGTGCTTGAACGAGCCCTACATTCCAAGTCACCTAGAGCGGAACGGAAAGGGAAGGCAGATAATGATACCAAGCCATCGGTTTCATTCAAGGCGCATGATTTCCAAGCTCCCAGTATGGCAAGGTGGTCCAGTGAACCGGGACTACGCCCAAATTGGAGAGAGAACGACGATCGTACAGAGACTATTCATTACGACGAGTTGGACGACGAGACACGACGCGCATGCGAACAATGCATTACGGCTGCGATTCAGAGCACCAAAGCATTTCATAATATTAAGGGTCGACCCATCGTGACTAATATTTTTGGGACCGCTCATGCGTAAGTGCATTTCCTAATTATGTATTATGCAATAGCAATTGACGAAATTTATCAGACAATTCGGCAACATGCTTGTCTTATCGGCAACTTACATGTCTAATCTTAGCCAACTGGTCAACGCTGATGAACTCGAGCGCCTCCTCCAGCGCACCATCAAGTTTCTCGCCATGTACAAGGATATCTCACCAACGCTCATGGCTGATGCTCAGATCCTCTCTGGCATCTACTATAAGATTTTCAAGAGACCACATCAAGCGAGCTTCACAACGGAGTCATTTGGCAGTACATGATTCTGTTTCTTCTTTCCTTCTCTTAACGGCCAACGCTCTCCAACGACAGAGACATCTAATCGTGCGAGCTTTCCACATTTCTCTTCGCCTACTATCACCATTTATGCCTATATTCTATATTTTTGTTTTTTTGGCGGGCGGAATATCTGTTTTGAGTATTTGGTTCATTTCCTTCGACTTCCAACCCGTGGAGCACAAGGGAACCTCACGGCGGTTTACTACATATGATACCATGACGCTTCGTTGTTACTTACGCGCACGCACATATACATATACTCTTTCATGGTCGGATATCTGCAATTGTTTTGGAGCGGGGAGGTCAAATTGTCCTTGTTTGCACTGTTTTCAGCATTTGTTCTATCTTCTCGGTGGCCATCGTCGTTCCAACAACGGTAGGAAAGAAATTCGTTTTTTCCCCATACATTTTACTAGCATCGAATGAGCGTCGGCGATTTGTTTTCTTTCTCTTCTAAGCTTTGGCTTTCTTGTATATTTTGGAAGATTTATATATATCATCTTGTGCGTCGGTCGACGCATTGTCTGCTCTGGCTGTCTATCCTATATACCAATTTAGAGCGAGAAGTCAGTTGGATCTAGCATATTGTCAGATACTATATATGACTCTACTTACATTTACGCAGCTTCTTGAGCTCACGTCCAGTGTCCAGTCGGAGTAGACATTCGATCACGGCTTGCCTTTTCATACTCGAATTGTAGTAAGCAAATTACACTCCAGTGTCGAATTAGAGGCTTTGATGTTTCAAGTTTCCTGTCATGTGTATTACAGAATCAGTATCTAGCTAACAACCAGGTAAATACTTCTCGCTCCTCCATTCAGACTTCTGAGTAGGCACTCGGACTAACAAAAACAAATGCAAATGCAAGTAACTCATGAACAGCCCAACAAAGTCCAAAACAAACCGCCTGCAACGCGCCAAAGCTCCAGCTGGCTAGGCCTTTCTTTGGGGAAATAGAAGTCCATAATGGGCCGTGCTCCACATGGCACGAACCTCGGTTGACCCCCGGTCAGTGGGCTATCTAGTTGGTAGTACGCATGCCTTTGGGCATTGGGAATGAGGGGAAGCGGAGAGCTCTCCTGTCTGATTTGCTCGATGGCGGACCTCGAAGCTGGGTTTGCCCTCTTTTCTGCTGTGCGACATCAATAGCTAGTGCATTTTCTGGGACTGATTGCTTTTCTCTTCTTTTTCCTTTTCCTTCCTGTTTCTTTCCATATATAGGTTTAAACGCATTGTAGAATTATTTGAGTTTGTTTTATAACAAAGACTGAGGGTTATTTCTGCTCTATTGCGCGACCCAAGTATATTCAGATCAGCAAGAGCAAGATGCCAAACCGGGTTCTACCGCGAGAAGGTATTCCAACCTTCGCTAACGTACATTTTCGCCAAAGAAAACAGAGAGAAAAGAACTGACCAGGAATGTATTGTAGGATTTACGGCAGACTTTGTCGGGTCGGTTTTAGGAAAGACCGTCTTCTCCCCCGTCAAAACGCTCCTAGCCGTTCTCCTGTTGCAATATGCGCCCGCCAACGCGCCCTACCTACCACAAAGACGCGACAGGCTCGTCAAATGGCTTCGCATCGCGTTCGCACTGAGTTTAATCCGCCGCGTGAACTCCTGGCTTGGTCGTCGCGTCATCAATCGCGCCATAAGCGATAAATATGACTGGCCCCGCGAAATCATTGTTGTAACCGGTGGCAGCAATGGATTCGGGAAGCAGTTGGTGTTGTTGTTGGCCCGGAGAGCCAAGTCCAGGATTGCAGTTCTGGACGTTATTGCGCCTGATTATAGGCTGCCGGCTGGTGTCAAGTATTTCAAGTGCGATATCACCAGCCCGGAGGCCATTACTGCGGCTGCGGCGGAGATCCGGACTGCGTTTGGTGGTGATCCCACTATTCTGATTAATAATGCTGGTATCATCTATGCTCGTCCGATATTGGAGAATTCGGAGACAGAAGTCCAGAAGATGTTCGAGGTCAATACTCTTGCACAGTACAAACTTTTGCGTGAGTTTCTTCCGCCGCTTATAAAACGGAATCACGGTATGGTTGTCACTATTGCTTCCCAAGGCGGCAATTGCAGTACGCCCGGTATGACGGCTTATTGTGCTAGTAAGGCGGCCTCCATCAGTCTTCATGAAGGCTTGGCTTCGGAGCTTATGACGAGGTATCATGCGCCTCGAGTGCGGACAGTCCTGGTTACTCCGGCGTTCGCAAAGACCTTTGTGACACGAGATCTGGTTCCCGAAGACAGCTTCCTCAGTCCTCTGCTGGAGCCGGAGACTGTCGCAGAGGCGGTGGTTGACCAGGTGTTGAAGGGTGAGAGTGGTTATGTCGGGGTCTCGGCGTCGGCGAATTGGTTCACTTTTAACCTGCGTTCGATGCCCTTGTGGTTTCAGACGGGTCTTCGGGATCGCTTGGATAAGACTACACAGTCACCGGAGAAGAAACATGCCTGGGTATCACGGGATGAGTCATACTAAAACTGCAATAGTTTGCATCCCAGTTATAATCTGTCATTTTATTGCGTGTGCGTCTACATTGTTGTATGGCCGGTCACTTATGTAGCAATATACTGGTAGTGATGAAGAATATTTGTTTCTTAGGTTGCTCGGGCTCTGTATCGTCGCATGATATCATCAATTTGACCGCTCAAGGGCTGTTCCTCTTCTTCGATTCTCCCTTCTCGGCCACAGCAACGACAATTGAGATGTTGCATGCATGGCTGGTGAGTCGGACTCCAGATATAGTGTAATGTGGGAGGCACGTGCTCGCAGCGCTCACAGCGACCAAATACTAGACAGTAAGAGCCACTCCCGTGGAATTTACAGCACCAACAAATGGAGAAGCCGCTGCCGTGAGCATTCGCAGGGCTTGGTTTATCAATAGGTATGAGGTGACCTGGCAGGTAGATGTGCTTGTGAATCCCACATCGAATACAGAAGCGACGGTTGTTTTCTGAGTAGCCTCGAGACCGTTTGCCTCGAGTTTGTTTATCTGCAAAGGCATGGATCGGGCGGAGCTTGAGACATTGGTTGCATGCCAGGTAGTCGATGAGGGTATATCTGCCGGCTTGGTCAGCCCAATGAATACCAATAATACTGATATCTTGACAGTGTAGACAAACATTGGCCAAGTCTCTGCTTCGCAGACATATTCCAGTTTCCCTTCTCTGGTTGTTGGCGGTTGACGTACTACCATCTCATTGAAGTAGCGATTAGTATATGCCAGGGCGATGCGAGCAGAATAGCCCAGATAATCGATTATGCTGAGATGGATCTCGACAGGAAGTGGGCTCAATGCTCCGATTGTTGTTTGTTCTGAGCGTGTCATTGCCAACTGTGTTGTTTGATAAGATCCTTACATGTATGCGACTAGACATGCTGAACTCTCGACCAAGGCGCTGGGATGGGTGCATCTGTCCATGCCTTTCAAACCTAAGTTGCTTGGGATCTGCACTGTCGGCAAAGATGGATGTTTTCACTGGGTGTTCAACCAATTGATAGCGCACTTTGTTGGAGCCCAGATTTAGGGATATTGAAGAAATGGAAGGTGTGGGGACACGAATGATCTGACGGGCGGAGAAATATGTTGCACTCTCTTCCGTCAGAACTGCGAGTCTCTCGGATACGGTATGATAACTATCACTTTTTCAATGTTATTATATTATCACCTATGTGAACATATATTATACTGCGATGGCTATGTTTCCGCGTTCCAAATGGGTTTTGACAAAGCTTTGATATGTCATTCATCACTTATTGACTTAACTTGCGATACTACGTAGAGCACGGCCGCAAATAATATGCATGATGATTATGATGAGTGAAAGAACACTCGATGGCTGGAATCTGACTTGTGTCTAATACTTACTTGGGCCTTGGCAAGATCAATATTCATTTTATAGTTGGTTCTCACATCTTGTTACCGATCAGTAGCATCTTCATCCGTAAAGTGGCCGGATTATGCCCGCACCGGTAACGTCTTCGCTTTCTTTCCCGGGCATTTAGTCACCAGCCAGTCGGTGGGTTTGTAGTCATGTCTAAGCTGATAAAACAGCCCGTCGACGGAACGCATGCCGTTTATGAAGATGCAGTCATTCCTTGTTTTCTCCTAATCAGCAAGAAACTTGATTTACCATACGCTTCACAGCATCCCGAAAAAAAGAAAGCAAGCAGCAGTGAGGTCATTACCCGAGGTCCGTATTTTCCTCTGTATCCGGACGGTCACAATTCATCCGTTTGCGCCAGTTTGCGGTGTTTTGCGTGTTTCACCGGCGTGTGGGGGCGTCACGCTGTAATCTATGTAATCTATGCGATCTCCTCCTGGTCCTTCCAGAAGCCGGCTTTCTGTTCTTCTCCAGGGTCGGATCCCGGAGTTCAAGAAAGTTGTTTACACCACTATAAAGGCAGATTCTCCGTGCTCTGCTGCTTCGGTGTGTAGTAGTCCACAGTAAGAGTATCACAGATAAATGTAGACAGGAGGACAACCTTGACGTGGGCAGTTCTCATTGGCGCTGAGCAGAGCAAGTCGTTCCATATGGGCCGGGCCAGGCCAGGCCCAACAAAACAAACGGTGACGTTACGACGGGTGGCCGTTGGCGCCTGAGGAATCCACGCTTTTTCCCATTCTTTCCTCTTTTCGTTCCTCCCTCCCTTCACACTCCTCCCTCTCCCATCGACTTCTCCGCGTCTCTGCTGTATCGTCTCTGCACGACATATTCCCAGTCAGAATCAGAAACGTCGATCCGATTTACGCCGCTTCGGTGCCAGCACAGTGACTGCTGTGCTTACGTGCCAAGCTCCCGATTAGATCGCACGACAGTCCGCTAACTGCCGCCTCGCCGCATCTCGCCGATCCAGACACAACAGCCAGCCCTACACTCAGCCAACTGAAATCAACCTCCCACGTCCACAATTTGTGGCCCTTCTTCATTTGCTCCTTGAAACTTGTATCCTAACACCTCCAACATCCACACATCCGACCAGCTCAACGGCCCCTTTGGGCGTCTACGCATAACAAGACCCGCCAATTACGATTTTTTCACTTACCGGGGCTGCAGGATTTCGACAACAATTTATTCTAGCCTTACCTGATACATTGCAGTTCCTATGCGTGCTCAGTCACGGTAGGCATCCTGATGGTCACACTCACGTTGTCGTTCTGTATGCATTCCTCTTCGAGCCAATATGCCATCCAATGAAACCTCGACACCGGCCAATAGGCCTGCTCAAAGATCCTCATCTCGCGCAAGCCCAAGCCCATCAACCGGAACGGGTCGCAGCAGTCCTGCTCTCGACGGTGACACGAAATACCAATACCAACCTCCACGTCTGGCCGGGCCAGCGATGTCCATGGTACCGCGATTACCGACCCCAGGGAGTCTATCTGCGTCAGCGTCGGCAAACAACTCAACCAATTCGTCCCGTGAACCCTCTCCTGTCCGCCTCACTTCTCGCGTAGTCAGCAATAACCATCAACCCGTCCCCAGCCGGTCAATTTCACGAACCAAAAACAGTAACAGTCCCAGCCCCAGTCGTGGCGCCAGTGGCACAGGACCGACGTCTACCCCTACGACGACTGTTTCATCCACACTTTCTCCGGCCACTGTGCAAAAAGCATTCGCACAACTCGGTAAACCCGATTTACAACGCTCTGCTCCCGCCGACAAGAACCTCGATGTTTCCGACCCTGACCGTTCGAGTATGCCACCGCCGCGCACATCCAGACGGCGAAATTCTATCACAAATGGTTCGAGGAGTCCTTCGCTGGGTAGCACTACTCCCAAACGCTCGGAGCCGACGACGGAGTCTCTCGCTAACATATCAACAAAACGGTCTTCAGTAAGCCCGGAAGAAGGCCGTGTGTCGCCGGTGAAGGCCGTCTATGAAGATGCGGAGATCAGCACCCGACGTCCCTCTGGAAGAGGCACCGGCCAGCCCGGCACCATTCTTGAGACAGTGCAAGAGTCCAGTGTTCCGTCCACGCCCGTTTCGATGCCAGCAAGCTCCGTTATCGTCGACGCGCCGTCTAAACCCTCTGATACTACTCACCAAGCAGTGGAGAGTGGTAGTGAAAGCGGTGGGAACAAAAGTTCTGGATCGAAGGAGGAGAAACGTCGATCGTCTATCACAACCCGGCCAACTGGTGTTCTGCCACAAAGATCCTTCACGTCACTTAACAGCGGTCGAGGTAAACCGAGTGAGGGTTCAGTTCGAAATATGATTGTTGAGACCGAGACCGTTACTTCTATACCACAGGTGTCAGTTGGTGTTGGTGCCGGAGAACGAGGCAGCTCGGCTCGCAACGATCAAGGAGGGACCATTAGAATGAAGCCCAGCGTTGAGACCATTCGCCCTAAAAAGGAAAAGAAAAGAACTACCCGCAAAATTGCGAATCCTCCGGGCACAGCTTCCTCGAAGGCTGACATTTTTGAAGCCAAAGTCGCCAGTGCTATTGATGATGCCGATGTTTCCGATTCGGACGAGACTTTTGTTTACGAGTCTAACCCTCCTGAGCCATTGCCCAACCGACATCGCTATCATTCTCGAACACCAAGTGCGACATCTATGGCCAGCCAAGCCGAGCAATTTGCGACCCGGACTCGTCTTGCTGGTAGGGATGGAACTGGTGTGACGGTGAAGCGAAGTATGAAATTTACGAATAATCATAACAACAATCTCGATAATGATTTAGGAGACGTGGATCAACGAAGCGGAAGTGGAAGGGGTGAGACCAATGGACACTCTAGTCGACACCATAATATTGGCCGTCATGGTAGAGGAGGCGCATATCCGTCACTGTTCGATAGCGACTCTCCGTTTCCTCAATCTCAACAACAGCCCCGTTCTCCTCGCCATTATATTAGTAATGGATTCCGACAAGGACGACGGAACAACACGCCGCGTTCACATCCAAACTATCGCACCATTGGCGGTCCTAAGAGCATGAGCGATGAGTATGTAGACGACTTCGACGCTGATGGTGCCGACGACGAGCGCACGCCTTTGGTTAGCTCGAACCGTCTGTCTCGCAACCGCGGTCGCAGGCCAGGCAGTGCCAGTATGCGACAGATGGAGTATCTCGAGCATCGTCAACGAAATTGCTTCTCTCGATATGGAGGATGTGTTATCGCTTCGTTTTTAATATTGATTCTCATAGGCGGTGCAGCGACATTCCTTGCGGCCTTGTTGCGACCGCTATTAGATGTGCAGGTCACTAAGCTTTCGAATGTCCTCGCTTCAGAGCAAGAGATTATGCTTGATATGCACGTCAGCGCGGTCAATCCGAACATTTTCCCCATATCTATCTCAACTATGGATGTCAACATCTTTGCGCGGAGTCGGTATGTTGGCAGCGACAAGTTTTGGCGCGATCATGGTCCACATCCCCCAGACTTTCCCCGTGTCGAACGTAGCAATCTCCGTGCTCGATTGGCACAGTTGGTTCGGCTGCCTACTCTAAGCAGCTCTGAAGTATCGACATCTGATCTTCGTCCTATGGATGGGATAGACCATGGCACCGACCCAATTCCATTCCCAGATGATCCAGCAAGCGACGCTCAGACAATGCTGCTGGGCCGAGTTTTTCGCTTTGACTCTCCCGTCATCCTAGATCCTTCACCCTGGAGGCGTTATCCCTCTGAATCCATCGGAGAGATTCGTCTACCTAAACCAGGCAACAAGACTGAGGAAGGTGGAACCGAGCGTTGGGAGCGAGTATTACAGCATCCTTTCGAACTCATTGTTCGTGGCGTTTTGAAATACTCGTTACCACTGACCTCGAGCGAACGATCTGCATCGATTAGTGCTAGAGTCCAAATTTTTCCAAACAAGGATGGCGATGATGATGAAGGCGGCGACGAAGACGGCAACGGCGGCACTCCCAGCGTACCAGGAAACGAAACTGTCCGCATCAATTTGAAAGAGCCTGTCCGTACTTCTGACGCCGACGAGGGATATATTCTAGTCAGTCGAGTATTTTCTTCATAATACGCCATCGGCCCACCAAACCTTTTTCGGAATTCTCTACCTTTTGTACAAAACAACAAGTTCCATATGTTCATCTTTGCAATTTGATTTTGCCTTTACGATGTGTTTTTTTGTCGAATAAGAATACCCCCTTCGCGTTTTCATGGAGCGTGTACACAAAGGAATTTTACGATTTTTGTTAACACATTCGCCCGGCGCGATGATACTACAAGGAAAGACCAAGAAAAGCGCTGGAGCAATCCGATTATCTATTCATTCCCCCCTTGAACTGAATTCCACAGTCGAATCAGTCGAGTAATCCCTCTCTACACTTTCTCCTATTTCCTATCAACTTGTTTGTTACAAATAATGATGACCAAAGTGATGATAATGTGACCACGACCAAGTCAGAAAACCTTGATCTCCCTTCGGGACTTTCCTACTCTACCCTATCATGTCCTACCCTACCCCTACCTACTTCTGCCAACGACAGAACTATGAACAGATCAACCAGACAGATAAACATATAGATTGGAGTAGCATTTCTGATCTACAAAACTATATATCTTTTTTAGAATTTGCATGTCTCTTAAGAAATATTCGTATTCTAAAGCAGCTGACACTGAGTAAGTTGTGCGAAAACCTAGCAAATCGTGTATTAGAGTCAACTGGACTGTCAAAAACATCTAACAACTCCATCATTCTATGCAAGAAAGAGGTATGCGTGGATATACAAGACAAGATAAGAAAAGACAAGAAAAGAAAAGTATAATTCAATTGACAATTTGAAAGACAAAAAGGAAAAGTGGTGTGATGGGTTCAGTAAGATGTGTCAGACAATCCGATACACCCTCTTCGCAATTAGGAACGATGCAACGCCAAAAAAGACGAGGCCAGCCGTTACTATCCAACGTTAGTCCAAATTGCACAGAGGATGATGATAAACCATGAATAGGTTAGGAGTGATTAGGGGGGGGCCATACTTGACCAGAACCAATTCAAGTTATCAACTTCTTGGCCTGGGACTTTGACGTTCATCCCCCACATACCGCAGATAATATTCATGGGTAAGACGATGGTACCCAGAACCGTCAGTTTGCCTAGCACGTCTGCAGTTCGTTCCTGACGCTCGTTCATGAGGATGTTGATTTGCGCTAGGTAGTTGGAATGTGCTCGCGAGAGAAGCCTATATATGCGTCACATTAGACATCGTTCGTTTCGGGGGTTGGGAAGAGAAGAAGGAAACTCACGTTTCATAATGCGTCAGGTTACTCGTCATAGTCATGATATGATCCTGGATATCACCCAGATAGAGCCCAATCTCAGATTTCGGCGCTACCTCCCATTGTTCATTACATCGCTTCGCGAACCCCTTGATGACATCGGCTTTGTTGCTAAGCAGGCGATACATACCCATCACCTTCTTGCGGCATTCGCCTACTCGCCGAAGCATTTCGCCGGGTGCGATTGAGATAGTGGATTGAGTATCGTTGTTAGGGTCACCTTTGCCGCTTTCTTTGTTATTGTTGCCTCCGCCGGTGTAGTCGTCGACGTTGTTGTGCATTGCCATGATCGTGTCGTCGACTTCATCGACTTCATTTTCGATTGTTTGGATGAGCGGGCCGAAGACGTCTGTGATATCGTCGATGAGTGCATACGAGATCCAGTCGGAGCTCAAGATCAGATAATCACGTAATTGCCGAATCCGTCGACGGACATTGGCTGGGTGCGGTGTTTGAGAGAAATGGAAGCTAAGACAACCTTCTCGAAATACGACAACGTACATGTTGACGGGCTCGAGGTAATTGTCGCTATTGGGGTCTTGTTCAAAGGTGCGATAATTCAGAAAGTAGTAGTTCCGGAAAAGTTCAACTTTCTCGCGTGCTTCTTGCATCATGATGTCTTCTGCCGTAAGAGCGTGGATTCCAAATGCTTTTGATATAACACGCATTTCTGCATCGGTTGGGCATAGAACGTCAAGCCACCAGGTTGGACGTGGTCCGTAGCGTTTGGGCTTTGAATCGCGGTTTCCGTCTTGCTGGTGTGGTGTCTGTGTCTGTGTCTCTGACTGGTTATTGTTGTTATTGTTGGCTTGAAAGCCGCTTTCTCGGCGAGCATCAGCGCCGCGTACAGGGGTGTTGGTTCCCCGGCTTGTCGTACCCTCGTTGTTCATGCCAGTGTTGTTGCTCGCATTAGTTTGGTTTGCATTAGAATTATTATTGTGATTCGAAGGAGGGTCATGCAACGAGATGAGGTCCTCTTCATCATCAGAGGAGTCCTCAAGCTCTGGAGGGTCAGGAATGAAGAGATCCCTAAATCCTCCGCCAGGCTGGACAAGTTCAGAAATAGTCTGCGCATGTATTGTGCTCTGAAATTCCTCATTGAAGTATGTAAATCGATACGGCGCATCTTCCTCCTCCCGCCGCCATCCGATATACTGCGGCCGTAAGCGTCCACCCACTAGAACAGGCTCACTGATCTTCTTCACACGATATTCAAGGCTTCTCTCTTCCTTTTCTTCTCGGCTCCACTCTTCCAAAACAGAAAGATCAGGCCACTCTCGCCTTCTCCGACGCCTTCGTTCCCCTGTCTCCGAGTCATGTGTTTGAGGTTGGAAGTCTTCGGGTATTTCAGACGGAAAGCATACATCTTCCTCCGCAGGGACTGCAACGGTACGCCTACGACGCAAGCCATCTGGAGAAGCTGCTGGAGGCGAATGTGGCCTTGAGTCTCCCTTTCTCGCCGTATCACCACTTCTGCCTTCCATATTGATGACTGCATCGCGAAGCATATCCACAGATCCCCGACGTACGTCTGGAGACCGACCTCCCGCAGGAAACTCCAACCCAGTGACCATAGCGTCATCATAGCCCATATCCGTGACTCCAAGTTTAGGACTCCCCGGAACCGAAGGCGGATTATTAACATCATATTCCTGAGAAGCGGCAAGCGGAGAGGATGCCGTTGACGGCCGTCGATGTCTTGCAGATGACGAGTAGGGCGATCTCGAATCGGTACCATAACCAAGCTTTGATGGGCTCGCCGTTCGCAAGGGCGTTATTAATGGAGTCCGGTCAGTGATATGTCTGCCTTCTTCGTCTTCATTTATCCCGCCCTGGTCGTATAGATTCTGTTGATATCGAAAGTTCGAGCGTTGTGGACCGGGACTCGGTCCCTCAAAATTCGGGAAATATGATCCTGCTCGATTGAACGACTCGGGACGGAAGGACTGGCCGAGGCGGCTATCACGTCGAGGCCGCATCATGGGTTGGTCTCTGAAGTCCAAAAGATCAGCATGCAGTCCGATAAAGAGGCTCGCAGCCCAGTAGCTTACCGATGATCCAGCAATGCTTCGCTCTCCAAACTTGTATTACTCAAATTTCGGCCTCTGTAAAACGGAGTCCGCTCTTGTATCTGATCGGGATTCGTACGTGTCCGACCTCCCAAAAGCTCAGGTGCAATTGGTCCTGAGTCCTCAGAAGCGATAAATGACTGCCTGCGATTGCGCCGTTTGCGATTGCGGTTCTTCTTCTTCGGTTTTGGCGCAGTAGGCTGCTGCTGCGACTGCTCTCTCGCAGGCTCATTTCGCGGGGTTGGATCTCGAGATGTATTGGCTGGCATGTCTGTTGTAGCCTGTTGTGTTATTCCTGCTGTAACATGGGAGACTGAAGCTGTTGGACGTGAGTGTCTTTGACCGGAGCCCACTGCGGGCTGTCTGTTGGCGGTGCCGGACGACTGGGAGGTCTGCTGCAAGTGTTCTGATGACGATTGCATAGACTCTGTAATACCGGTAATAGTAATTTATAGACGAGGTTGAGCAGGGGTTGTGGTAGCTTAACGAGTGGACATGGCCGCATACACGCTGGCTGAGGCTGCGTTTGTACCAGCGGCGGATGACGTCGTCACAAGATACTTAGCTTGAATAGCTAAATTCGTCGATCACCGAAATCGTTCATCGGGTTGAGGGCATTTGAAAATTTGAAGGGTTTTATATAAAGCGGCAATATAAGGAGAAAATGTACTAAGTAATATGGAAGACAATTGAGGTGAGTAGGTTGAGGTTGCAATCAATGGTCTAGTCTTACGAGATTTTCAAGTGGATGCATGCGGGCGGAGTAACCACCGACTCTGGCGGCCGCTCAACTTCTTCGCCAAGAGCCTGGTATAGAATCGGACTCTCAACAACCAAACGGATCAATCGAGATATAAAAAGAAGTGAATATGAATATAACGTCTCTGATTTGTACATATTTCTAGTTCATGAAGGTCATAAGTCATGTCCACATACAGTCAAGTACAGTAACTCGCATCCCGAAATACATCGCTGCGACAACATAGACAACAGAGACAACATAAAATTAAGTAACATCAAACATTTTTTCACAAAACATAAAGAAAAAAGAAAAAAAGAAAAAAAATACAAGAATAAATGCACGCGCCGTATTCAATCCTTCCCATGTAATATCCTCTCACGCCAAATATTAAAAGCAAGTAATTGCAATTCCGCATGTATGGCCACCCTCCACATCAACCATTCCTTGTCAGCAACAGCCCAAGTGTGACGCCTCGGACGTTGGATGGTCATTGGATTGGACTGTTTTCCAATATCGTGGGCGAGCAGTGGCCAACCGGGAAAAATATAGGAACAAGTAGCCACCCGTTGCGCCAGGTCCAGTAATCGACACAAAATAAAAATAGGAATGGTTTAAATCATATTTCCCATATCAATGGAAGGTACCACGCTTGATACGGATCGATTTCCGAGGGCGGACATGCGATCACGAGGTTTTTCATTTTCAGGCCAGGCCACAAGAACCTGAGCCGGACAAACAACAATCTCTTCATCACCATCTCCGAGGTCATTGCCTTTTTTGACGACGAGTGGGAACAGCACTAGGCGCACCGGAGCGCCTTGTGATTCAAGCGCTTCATTCGAGTTGTATACCCCACTGCGCTCATTCATCAAGGATGCATTGAAGCTCACTTGCCGAGCCAGATCGCCCTGTGAGTCGTATTCTGGTTGCAGGGGTGGCAGCATGACGTATTCGGCGCGCTGTGTCCTCATTTCGATGGATAAGTTGGCTGCGCGCCGAAGTACACCTCTTAGTGATTCGAGAAGTTGGCTTTGAGCTGATTGAGGGGGTGGTAGGAGTTGGGATAGAGTCTCCATAATTTCAAGAGCAACAGCTTCAGTGTCCCTGACACGTTGGTCTGCGAACGACGGTCGCTTCGCAAGTAGAGTTAACGTTAAGGCGCGCCAATGAGCGACGGCACGACGGGGTCCAACTTCTGACAATTGTTTTTCGAGAGCCTTGAGTTTTTGCCTTTGTTCCCGGTCCATACCAAAGAGGTATCTTGTAAAGACGTATTCCCAGATCATAGCCATAACAACGGCGACGAAAACATCACGTCGACGTACTCGGTCTGCGAGAATTGTATCGATATCCGTGCCATCCAAGATAGCATTGTCGAACCGATCTGCGACATTTGTATTTCGTACTTCGGATAATGGACGGCAACGGCGGAGATCGGAATGTTTGGAGAATCGTAGTACCCATTGTTGGACATGTTGGCACAGACGTTGGCATGCATTGTCAAAGTAGTCTTCATCGTGGATAGACAGTACATCGTCTGCTGTTGCCGCGACGATCTGTTGTTGTAGTTCTTGTACTGCTTGGCGGGCTGCAGCAAGCTCATCACGTAGGCGACGAAGCTCTGCATCTTTCTCTGCCAAAGCAGCGGATATTTGTTCGCGCACGATGCCTTCCATACCCGTCGCAAGTTCGAGCTGACGGGTACGAAGACTATCGACTTCACGGGCATGCGACGCAGTCAATTCGGCGTGCTTCGCAATTACCGCTTCGTTTTCGGATGTTAGTCTTTGCACCTCGCTTTGCATCCATTCCAACGATTTCGTCAATCGTGCAATCTCGGCTTCTTTGTCTCTCAAGTCGGCATTGCTGGAATTGAGAGCTTGGTCGCTTTTGCGACGAGCAATCCCGACGCGTGATAATTTTTGTTCGGCCTCATCCTTTGCAGCAGCTAATAGGCGATTTTCAGAGATCAGCTGGTCGAGTCTCGTCTCGAGTTCTTGGAGATGTTGCATGCTTTGACGGCGTCTGACACTGGGCGGTCGGGTCGGCGACCGCGGTGAGTTTGGAGTCTCGCCCCATCCCTCCTGTACGCGCAGAGAGGTTAGTCGAGAATGATTGAGCATATATAAAAGTGTCGGAAGAACGAATGAACGAACGAACGAACGAACGAAATGATGTATCAAGAAGTCCACGCGAAAAAGTATCAAGCGACAAACAAATCAGTGGCACTTACGTAGACATCAGACATGCCTCGGACAGGGCGCTTGCCCTTATCGGTTACGGGGTCGTATGATGATGAAGAAGGAATGTTTTCAAGATGTCGGCGTTCATCGTGGACATCGTCGTTGTTGTCGTGGAGCAGGTCGTCGTGGAAGTCAGTTCGATTGAGTGGCTGGGGCCCCACTTCTTGGCGCCCAGCCTTTCCCTTTTTGTGGTCTGAATCGGCGCTAGGCAAACCATGGTTAAACTGTTCTTGCGCTGCTGCTGCTCGAAGATCACCACTGATGCTGCGATTGACCTTGCGTAGCGAGCGTGAGCTTCTACCACTGCTGCGGCTGTCTGGGCGTTCCAATTTGTATGGCCCTTCGCCCATCACAAGTCGTGGAGAGGGTGATGGCAGGTGAGGGCCGTCATGTTCTTTGATGGGGTCAAGGGGTGTACGTGGGGGAGAAAGACCTTCAAGGTTGTCAGGGTGCAAGAGAGGCTGTGGAGACCGACTGCTTGCTCTTTTGGTCGGGGTGAGTTCGTCTTCAAGTTGCCGGCCGCGCTCTGTGCCTATATGATGGCCGTGGATAGACTTCGTACGATGAAGAGAGCCACCAGCGTTTTCTGAGTGATGGCCGTGAATCGATTGTGTACGGTGTAAGGAGCCGCTAGACGTTTGATGTTGTAATCGGATTGGCGATGAAGAGGTTCGCCGTGTAGTATCCGGAGTGGGATCTAATCTGGTTGATGGAGAAGAGTCGAACAGGAGTGAGGAAGACCGATCCTTGGACGTGGATTCCACAGAGGTAGGCAATTCGCGATTCGAGGAATGCATCTTCTTGAGACTCTTAACAGGAGTTTCTGCTGGCATAGTTCGCTCTTCCACAGGAAGCGTATTGTTGATTTGCTTTTCCTGGCTCTTGGGAGAGGGTTTTCGATACTTGACTCTTTCGAGGCCTGGAAAGATGCCGGCGAGCTTGTTTGGCTTGCTTTCTCCTTGAGGAGCGTCAATGGCTATAATTGAGGATTTTGAATGTACATCGGTGATTCCATCACGATGCTCGTAGGAATCAGAGATGTCTCTTGACGTTCCACTCGTAGACTGTATATCCGTAGATGTGTTGTTTTTTGCAGGCTCTGTGACGGTGGAAGGAAAGAAACCTGCTGCTGCCATTGTAGCAGAAATGATCATGTCTACATCCTCTTTTTGGCTGGGGGAGTGGCTTCGATGTTCTTGTTGAGATTTTTCCTCCGCATCTGCTACCCAGTTGTCCGATATCGATCTTGAAGTTTCCTCAGGACGCTCTTCTGCTCGGAAGTCGTCTATCAGAGATGATGTGTCTTGTGCCGAGATTTTGGGTGAGCTTTCATATTCGAGCTCACTGTCCTTCAGTACGTTATTTTCTCCAAGGTACGTTCGCCGTAAGGTGTTATCGAATTCAACTGTAGGCCAAGAACGCGAAGTTTGAACAGATTCAGAAGGGTTTGTATCGTGCTTTTCTTCCTGTACAATATCTTCCTTTTGGACTGTGTCCGTTTGAGGAGCAAGCACAGTGTCCTGGAGATCTGCACTAAGTTCAGCGTTTTTCTTGTCTGTCTTGTCCTTCTTGCCCTTCTTGCCCTTCTGCTTCTTGGATGACTGCCGTGAGATAACTTGTTCTGGTTCTGTTTCGGCAGAATCTCCAAATAGAGAAGCAGCAACAGCAAGATCAGCTTCTTGTTCTAATTGGCGTGCAAGAAGTGCTGCATCGGCATCTAATTTTGGCTCGGGGTCTCGTTCTGCGACATCATTTTCGACTATAAAATCGGCAGGGGGTTCGTTCGGATCCTCGTCTTCGGCATCCGGCACATCAAATGGATCAAGTGATACGTGAACATGTTGAGGTTCAGCATCGGCAGGCCCTTCAGCAGCAACGTCATTGACAACATTCTTCTCTGGAAACTCCGCAGCAACAGGATCGGCGATATCTGACTGAGGTGCAATGTTTCCGCTGGCCTGAAGTGGCTCCTCTTCCGGCCAGTTCTCTGACATGCGCTTTTTGTTCTTTCTCTTTTCTTTCTTGGATAGCTTGCGCGTAACTGGCTCTTCCGGAACAGGCGCAATGTGTACTTCCCTTTCTACAACCTGTTCGTCGATATTTGTAGGAGTCTCCCCAAGAACGGGCTCTGAATGAATAGGCTCTAAATCGGCAACCTGCTTTTTGACAGTGACAGGATCATCCTCTGGAACTGATTCTGTAGGATTCATATCGGCAGCTTTCTGTTCTTTAGCTGCGGCAGGAGCTTCTTCAACGGTTGGTTCTGATTCGGCAAGCTTCTCAATGAGGATAGGAGTTTCATCAATAATAGGCTCACTAACGACTTTCTCTTCAGCAAACTCTGGCACCTGCCCGCTACTGACAGTTTCTGCATCCTTTTCAACAGTCTCTGCAACCAGCTCCTCTTCCTCAAAGTCCTTCTTTCCTTTCTTCATCTTCCTCTTTTCTTTCTTGGACAGTTTGCGACTTGGAAACTCAGAAGTCGGTTCGGTCTTGCTTTCAGGAGGCACCTCCTGTGGTACAGATTTCTCATTAGGTGTTTCTTCGGGAATCATAGTGAAATCTTTAGTAGTCGTATCTTCCAAAACTTTCTCTTGTACTACTTCCGAGGCGAGCGGTGCATCTTGTGGCTGGATAGTTTCGTCGTTAACAGCCGCAATCATGTCCTCTTTGACTTCGTCACCTGGTGAGTGCATGGGGGTTTGTTCGGTGTTCTGGTCCCTCACAGACTCTTCGCCAAACTCTTCAAATGACCATGTGCCAGACTTTTTCTTGTTTTTCTTGGTTTTCTTGCTGGGACCGACAGGCTCAAACTCTTCTTCGGGGTTGACTTCCCTAGCGGATGCTGGCTCTGAAACCAATGGTATCTCTTCGAGAGGAGCAGGTGCCTCCAGAATCTCTCTCGCTCGTCCAGTGTCAACAACTTGTAGAGGCACTGACTCTGGAACCAGGGGTGAGTCTTCAATAACGGTAGGCTTCTCATGAAATTCTTTCGGTTCATCGGTGTCGATAGTTTTCGGCTCGAAGTCAGTTTTATCGTCTTGCTCAGGTGGAGTCTTCGAAGAACTGCCCTCCTCGGCTATCACAGACTCGTCTGGTACAGCGGAGATTGACTTTTGCTTTTTCTTTTTCTTGTTCTTTTTTGAGCTTTTGGAAGCCATCCAGTCAATATCCTCTGCCTCTTGGTCGACGGGTTGGATATCAACAGCGAGCTCTGTTGGTCCTTCTTGATGTACGGCAGACGGAGGTTGATCTTCTACCACAGCTTCAGGGATTACAGTTTCGTGGTTCTGAGAGTCATCTACACTAGTAGCAATAGTGGTAGGGCGGCTTTGATCGGGGTCATTGCGCTCATCAGAAATCGGGGAACGAACCGGGAAGGGAGATTCTTCTGTCTGAGATTGTACCTGCGGAGACACCACGTTATCAGTCCAATCGAAATCTTTCTCTTTCTGGTCGGTGTGAGTCTCTTCGGAAGACTGAAAAGTTTCTTTACCCTCGACTTCAACAGGCGTCTCCTGCAGTTCATTCTCTTTATCATTTGTCCCCGAGTTGAAATCGGTCTGTTCACTTGGAGGCACATTCTTTTCTGAGTCTCCAGTCTCGTCGTTTTTCGGTTCCTCCTCGGCGACAGCTTGAATAACTTCTTCCTCCCAGCTTACTGATTGCCTTTTATTCTTCTTACCCTTCTTTTTCCCGACCGGTGCTAAGTCATCTGCAGCTACCTCGTCCTCATTTTGTTGTTCGCCCGACATGGGTGGCTCTACAAGCGTAGCCATTTCTGGCGTCTTGTCTGTAACCGATGGACTTGGTTCGTCTGCCAAATCAAGTGTACGACGTTTCTGCTTCTTCTTCTCTTTTCGCTTCTCCTTTGCAGGTAGTTGCCTGGTTGGTTCTGCAATCGCACTAGCCGGGTCTTCATTTTCCGCATCCACATTAGCATCGACAGAGTCTAGATCCTTATATTCAGCATTAAGCGGTGCTTTTTGTGACTGAAATTCCTCGACAGGTGCCGACTCGAGCTGTTTCTCTTCACTTTGCGAGTCTCGCAAGGCAGGCTCATCTCCAGCCTCAACCGTAACAGGAGCCGCGGAAGAATATTCCTTTTCTATAGGTTTGTCATCCCAAGGCATCGAATCTCGCTTCTTCTTTTTCTTCGATTTTTTCCCAGACTTGGCTTGCGAAAATTCGTTGTCGTTTGATGCCGCATCAGGACTAGCAGAAGTAGGAACTTCAGTAGGGCTCGGCTTCACAACATCAGTTGTTGGTGGGATATCCGTAGGGGCCCGAGGCTCTGTAGCTTCTGTAGCATCTAACAATCCTTGATCTGCGGATTCTTCAGGTTGAACTGATACGGAATCATCTGTATGCAGTTGAGAAGGCCCTGGTTGTGAAAGCTCGGTGGATTTTGCGTGCTCCGGAGTCTCTACTTGCGTGTTTGCTGGAAGCTCCTCCGCCTCTGGAATGACTTCAAGGGGCTGCTCGGATTCCTGTTTTTCTTGCCTTGTAGAGTCTGCAATTTCAGGTGTTTCCAAGTCACGAGAAGCCTCTTCCTTGCTCGCATCCACGCTTGCAGCTGGCTGAGCTGCAACCGTTTCCTCAACATTCAGCGGCTTGACCGAAGGCTCCTCATCCCATGGCATTGGCTCATCCTTGGACTTGTTCTTCTTGTTCTTTTTCTTTTTGGACTTGCTGGATTTGGATGACGAGCCTTCGTCGTCGATATTCTCAGCTTGATCTGGTTCGGCACCTTCAGTTTGAACTGGCGCAGACTCTCCTTGCGAGACGGCCTGGGTTTGAGCGTCGACCTCCTTAGTATCGTCAACTACTGCCGAAGTGGCAGGAGTCGATTCAACCTCTTGAGTAATTTCTACGACATCGTTTTTCTCTTCAGCGGCAACACTAGGCGCGGCTTCCTCCTGGGCGGCCTCTAGTTGAAGTGACTTGCGTTTCTTCTTATCTTTCTTCTTCTTTGACTTTGAGGTCTCTTGACTCCAGCTGTCTTCATCGGGAATAGCAACTTGCTTAGTCTCTTCTCCAAGAGTTTCAGGAATGGTATTGTCTGTGTCTGGAACTTCTGTAGCGTCGTCTTGTTTCTTGTCCACAGGAAACTCTCCTTGAGATTGAGAGGCCGACGGTTCCGTATCAACAGAAGGTTGCTCATCAGTAGAATTGTCAGACGGAGTGGGCTCTTCCCATGATAGGACTTCAGCTGCCTTCTTCTTTTTCTTTTCTTTCTTCTTCTTTGATTTAGAAGAAGGTTCCTGAGCCCATTCGTCCTCTGCTGCAACGGGAACAGGATTGGCATCTTCAGCAGGGGGGACTGTCATCTCAGATACTAGATCCTTGTCGTCAGAAGCATCGTCCTGTTTTGGTTCCTCCAAGGCAGGCAAATCTTGTGTGTCAGTTGGTACGGTCTCGGCGGAAGGTTCTGCAGATTCAGGCACCACATCTTTGTCTATGGAAACGTCATCCGACTTCTGTTCCCCCACAAGAGGTAATGCTTGTGCTTGGGACAATGCAGTCTCAACAGGCTCCGCTGTTCCTTCCTTGATAGGTGTTTGAGGTTCCTCAACTAGTGAAAGGGCTTCTCCCGCTTTTTCCTTCTCCTCGTCTTTCTTTTTCTTCGACTCTGAAGATGTCTCTTGAGCCACGTCGTCTTCAGGAATATCAAGGGCCTTCGCGTCTTCAGCCGGGAGCTCAGCAGTCTGCTCCTCCTTGATTTCCTTTGACGCTTCGACTAAGACGGGTTGTTCTTGTGATTCAAATGCTTCAGCTTCGGTAGACTTCGCTTCCGCCTCTTCGAGGACTGATTCAGATGGAGTTGGTTCTTCGTCCAAGGAGAAGGCTGCGGCTGCCTTTTTCTTCTTCTTGTCTTTTTTCTTCTTGGACTTAGACGTCTCTTGAGACCACTCATCATCTGCTGCGACTTCTGAAGTCTTCAATTCTTCTGCAGGAACTTCTGTGGGAACTTCGACAGATTGAGGCTTGTCGGTTTCCGCAGCAACGAGGGTCTCCATCTTCTGTTCATCTGGAGGTTGCTGTCCTTGTGATACCGATTCGGTCTGGGTAGGAGTCTCAGTAGGTGTCGCTGGAGTAGAGTCTGCAGACTCCTCCATTTGCGCTTGCAGGAGAGCCTCGGCAGCCTTTTTCTTCTTCTTGTCCTTCTTTTTCTTAGATTTTGAAGTTTCTTGGGTAGGCACGTCGTCTGCAACGTCAACAGACTTCGTCTCTTCCATAGGCTCCTGGATAGGTTCTTGAACAGGTTCGTCTATTGACTTCCCCACAGGCTTCTCCAAAGGTTCTTGGCTAGTCTCCTGAACAGATTCTGAGATGGGTTCTTGAATGGGATCTTCGACAGGTTCCTCCACTGTCTGCGGCTCTGCTACCGACTCTACAGCATGGACCTCCTTTCCATCATCCGGCGTAGACTCCTCATCAACAGCGTCTTCTGTCTTTTCTGTAATATCCGACACCACGGCCCCAGCAGGTTCCTTGGCGTCTTCAGTGACTGGTGAATCTTGTTCCGAAGCAAGAACGGCAGTCACAGCAGCAGCAGCGGCTGCTGCTGCCACCGCCGCCTTTTTCTTCTTTTTATCCTTCTTCTTTTTGGATTTCGAGGTCTCCTGAGTCTCATCTTCTTCTTGTGCAATGTCCGTAAACTTCAGCTCATCTGCAGTGACTTCAGGAGTTGAAGCTTCTAGAGTATCTTCAGGAACAGTTGCTGATATGGTTTCCTCGGTTGCGGGCTGATCAACTGGAGTTGGCTCGGTGGGCTCAAAAGTCTCAGCTAGTCGAGGCTCCGAAATATCTGCTGGAAGTATATCTGTTGTTGCTTGCTCTGGGGTTAATTCCTCAACAGGAGTCGACTCAATAGCCTCAGAGATTTCAGGAGTTTGAGACTCTGCAGTTTCTGCTGGGGAGATGTTTGTCTTTTCCTCTGCGAAAGATTGCTCGGAAATCTCAGGAGCAGTCTCCTCGACCACAGTATTGATGGCATCGTCAAGGGGTCGCTCAGATGGTTGAGATGGTTCCTCGTCTGCGAGAGCAGAAGCTTCTGCTGCCTTCTTCTTTTTCTTATCCTTCTTCTCTTTCTTCTTCTTGGCCTTTGAACTTGCGCTTTCGGATTGATTGTCTTCCTCCTCAGGAAGTTCTTTGGAATCCTTTAGCTGAGAAGATTCGGATGGCAGGGAGACGGGGGGTTCGTCGAGGTTCTCAACACGTTCAGCTTGTTTTTCGGGTGGAGTCTCGGTGGAAGATTCTTTTTCAGAAGGCTCAGTGGTAGGAGATGGCTCAGAGGTTAGATTGGAGTCGACATCAGCGCTTGAGCGGACAGCAGAATTGACAGTCTCTGGTGATAATGGCATTTCCGCCTCTACTTGTGGAATTCCGACTTCAGAGACAGGAGAAGGTTCAGGTTCGGCGGATGCAGAAACCACTGATTCTTCAGCGACAGGTAAAGGCTCTTCCGACGTCGCAGCTGGTGCAATCTCCTCCGGTGCAGGAGACTCGGGTTCTGCAGGAGTCACAGGTTCAGACTCAACAGCAAGTTCGGCTCCTTCAGCCCAAGACACTCGCTTTCCCTTTTTGCCTTTCTTTTTCTTGGATTTGCTGGGGGTAGAAGGCAATTCTTCGGAGACTTCTTGGGTTGACGTCGCTTCTGCTGCTTCAATCTCTTTTGTTGATTGTTCAGGAGAATTAGCACCAGCATAAGACTGTAGAGTTTCAGTGGCAACAGATTCGACAGGGGCACCAGAGATCTGCTGTTCAACGACTTCTTCGATCTGCTCGGGCACTGGTTCGCTTTCGATCACCGCTTCGGAAACTTCACTTGTAGGTTCACTATCTGGAACAACAACAACTGAAGCATCATCTATCTTCGGTGCCGATTCTTCAGCTGCAGTGGGCGAGGATTCAGCCACTGCATCAACGCCTCTGGATTGACTCTCATGATCACCGACTTGTACACCTTCACTCTCAGGACCTTCCGCGCTCTCAGGCTCTGGCGAGATTGTCTCAGAAGGTTCTTGAGCCGTCTCTTGGGAAGCACTTTCATCGACAGATAAAGATTGACCCTTCTTCTTCTTTTTCTTGCTCTTCTTTTTGCTCGATGAAGCTGAGACTGGCTCTTCCTCTGTCATTTTTGTCTCTATGGGCTCGGGAGCAGCGATTATGTCTTGGGAGACTTCTGGTGTCTGAATTTCATTGTCGGTAGCGTCCCGTGCATTTCCCACTGATTCAGTGGGGTGTACTTCAGGAGTCTCTGTTGAGTCGAACCATTCATCGACGGGACTGTCGAGGGATTTATTTTGTTCAGTGCCCCGCGCTACCGAAGTTTCTTGCTCGGCCATGACAATTTCACCCTCATCGGCTGTAGATTTTTCAACAGGCTCTAGCACTCCAGGCTCAACCTTGTTCTGCTGATTCTCCTCGGAAGTAGCCATATTCCCAAGACCTGTCTCCAGAGTCTCGGAGGGCATGCTGTTAGAAGTGTCTTCGACCATGGGCGTTTCTTCAACTAGCCCATCAATTGACTTTGGCTCCTCAGTAAACGCCACAGAGGGATCAATCTGTGGTTCACCCATTAAAGCAGGCTCAGGTGTTTCGTTGGAAATCGATTCCGACAAGCTCTGCGATTTTCTTTTATTCTTCTTTTTCTTCTTTGAAGACTTCGAGGTCGCTGCTGCCACAGAAGATACCTCATCCTCAGGATCCGCTGCCACATGTAGTGACTGGTCATTGGTGCCTACAGTAGTCTGTTCATGCTCCGCAGATGTGGTGACCGCTTCAGTCTCCACATTTGAATGAGGTCCTTCGAGCTCACGAATAACGTCTTCAGCAACTTCTTGAGATTCACCAGCGAGTGATTTATCGTTCAAAATTTCTGAAGCGCTATGCTTGATTTCAACGCCTTCCGAAACAGGTTGCTGCTCTGCAACCGCTGGTTCATCAATTGGTTCCGTGACAGGTACGGCCCGTTCCGCTTCCACTTCTGGCGCTGGCTCATGTCGCGCGGAAGAGTCTAATTCAACCTCTGGAACAATCGCAGCAGCCATCTCTCCATTATCGTCTTCAAGAGGGGCGTCAAGATCTTTGCTCTTCTTTTTCTTCTTCTTGTCTTTTCGTTTTTGCTTCTTGGATGAGCCGGAGCTAGTTTCTTCGGCGACTATCTTGGACTCTTCTGCGACTTCTGGCTTTTGTTCTTGCACAGCAGCTTCTCGGAGGTCGACATCTCTAGCAAGGTCTGGCTGAGAGACTTCAGCTGGGGTTTCACTGGCAGCTGCTGCAACAGCGGCATCAACAACACCTGCGAAGAGGCCAGCGTTGGAAAAATCGCCTTTCTGTGCAATAGCCTCGATTTCATGAGCCTCATCCGCCTTTATGGGTTGATCACGATCATGGTCAGTCCCGTCATGAGAAGTATGTCCAGAGACCGCCGCTGCGACCGCTGCATCCACGATGTTGCCAAAGCCACCGAAGCTTTCAGGCTTGGATGAAACTGGCGCTTGCTCCTGGTTGCCAGGATCCACCTGAATCTCCCTTGAAGTTGTGTCAGGTACGTGAATGTCCTTCGTAGCTGACTCGTGATCACTAACTGCGGCAGATACAGCCGCATCAACGACAGAAGCAAAACCTGCACCTGCCAGGAACGACGATAGACCACTCTTCTGTTCCCTGGGCTGATCGTCATCCCGGAGATCAGTCTCCCTCGCTGATTCTACAACGAGGGGTTCCTTCACCTTCATCTCAGCTTCCTTCCCACCCAACTCCGATCCCGCAACAGAAGGTAACCGATCCAGCGAATCTGGAAGCTCAGGAACCATAGACTGATACATAGTCGGATCCTGCAATAACTCCGACGGCGAATGGAACTCATACTTTGGCTTCTCCTTCTTGATCGGCGGTGGACCAAACTGTTCGCTGTTATTGTTGTACGTTTCAGCTGTAGGAGTAGCCTGTTGCGAGTTCAAGAAATCGCCTTCTTCAGCGGGTAATTGGTCAGTGGAAATGCGGAGATCAACGGGTTTGCGATTCCAGTTGTAGGATGAATCGCCACCGGCCATAAAGAAGCCGGTTACGGCGTCTTCGCCATCGTCAAAGCCTTCGCGGAGATTTTCGACAGAGGGGCTTCGGGATGATGTCTTGCTGGATGGGAGGGACGGGAGGGGTCCTTCAGGCTCGACGTCGAGTTTGCTGGTACTGTGTCTCTCAACAAGCCAGAGTGGGCGAATCTCACGTACATTCTTAAATTCAATGGAGTTAGGCCGCCGATGACCTGGTCTCGGTGAAATTGGCGATTGGGCAGGTGATGTCATCGACACACGACGAGAGCTATTCGGAGATGTAGGTGGTTTCCTGAAATGCAAAGGAACCGCCGTTGGTGAATTACTCGTTCTTAAAAGTGACAGTCGTCTTGCCCTCAAGTCCTTCTCTTCTTGATTACTACCTCCGGGCGAAGAAGGTCGACTCTGAGATCTTGGCACCAACTCGAAAGCCTTTTCAGCCATGGAAGGAGATACAGAGCGGCTTCTCAGACGCTGGTTTACATCCTGCAGCTGATCTTCCATACTCATGCTACCAAATCCAAGCGCCCCTGCTGTAATAGCTAGCCCCGAAGCACCACCCACGAGGTCTCTAGTCAAATCGTCTTCATAACTATTTACCGGTGGCATTTCGGGGCGCATCCCTAAAAAAGACTTCTTGTCGTCATCATTATCGTCGGCGGAGGCAGATCGATCCTATATGGGAAAAGAGAGAAATAAAAATTTAGCAAATGATCATTACGTAGAAAGCATCGCACCATATCGACTTTGGGTAACACATGTGATAATTTGTACAGTCATATTCCACATAAGAAAAGGTAACGCTGCATAAGACCGCATATGAAAACAAAGGGACTAGAGATCTACCTTCTCCGATGCATCACGAGCCGAATCGACAATCTCCTCATACTTATCTCGCCGCTTTTGCTCCCTTCTCTTTCTGCGGGAGGATTGGCTGTCGTTGTCTCCATCTTCGCCATCCAATACTTTACCTAGCTGGGAGAGATCCATTGTAGATTGAGCGGCTTCGCTTGCCGCGTCCCATCCCTCAAGCCCATCACCATTCAAGCTCCTTCGTGACGAAGACTTCTTCTTGCGTCTACGCTCAGAAGTACTGTCGTCAACACCAATCTCTGATTGTGTCTCACGTTTTCCTGAAGTCGACGAAGAGCGTTCTAGATTTGTCTTCGATCCAAAAAGACTGCTGAAAAGTCCACCGCTCTTCTTTTCGGGTTCTCTAGAACGCTGAGTGGAGGCTGTTGATGACTCACGTGAGCGACGCTTCTCACGAGTCTCGTCTATCTTTGCTGGAGAGGAAACTACCGAAGCAGCATCGTCGAAGTTCCCGCTATGGCGTTTGTGTTTCCGCCGTCTACGCCTCTCTCCATCATCATCTACATCGGGGAGTGAGCGGCTATCATCCTCGATGTCTCCGTCATCATCTTTGGACTTGCGAGAAGATCTACGGGATCTGTACTCCTCCAACTCATCCGCACCTGGAGCCGATGCGGCAACGGACCGAGCGTCATCCAGTGATTCAATGCGGTCTGTGCTACTGCGGTTTGATCTGCGATGGCGCCTTTCCTTGTCTTCGTCGATCCAATCGTCCGTCACAGGTGCCGATTCGACCCGTTTCAATGTAGGCTCAAAGTCTACATCGTCAGGCTTTTCTTGTCGTTTAATATCAGAATGCTCGCTTGATGCGGGTTGTCTTGTTGAACGCTCTTCCGATTCTATATCAAGATCGTCAAGCGTTTTTGATCGTCTCTTCTTCTTTTTCTTCGACTTTTTGCTCTCCTCTCTGACAGGAGAGGATGGCACACTATCGTTAGTGTCATCGCGTAATTCATTAGTTGACTTGGCATCGAGAACCTCGGACAAAGTAAAATCTTCCGGCTCCGTGACTGCAATAGAGCGAGTGCCCGTTTGACCATCCTTGCTCGCTTTGATCTCATCGGTGTGGGCGTCTTCAAGATCGAAGGACTCGGATGCATGGAAGGCCTTTCTTACTGGCCCTGATTGCACGGACACTGCGTCACCGAGATCAGTAACACTCTCAACAGCAGGGGGTCGATAGGTGTCTTTGAGTTTTGACAGGTGATCTTTCCCATAATAAGTGGCATCATCAGTCACGACAGTAGGATCAAAGCCGGCTAGTTCAGCACCAGCAGCAAGCGTGGCTGCGAACTCAACATCATTGTCAAAACTACCCGGCATTGAATGCTTTGAACTAGAGCCGGTCTCATCCACTTCACGAGACAAGGGTTCCTCTTCTACAAAGGCCTCGTAGCTTTTTTCGTTGTCATGTTCGGGTGACGCAGCAGCTTCGTGTTGATCAGTCTCAAAATGCTCTTCCCTCTCGGAGAGAGGTGTTTCCACTTCGTACTCGTGAAATTGATGCTCACCCCACGAAACTCGAGAGCCAGTGGTTGGACGGACGGAAGCTGATTCAACCTCTTCCTCTTGAGGTTCCTCCTTCTCGACTGATTCTGGTACTGGGGAGTGAGCATCTCTCACAGAACCATCATAACTGCCGGGAGGAGTTGGCTTGATAATGTTAATGACCAAAGGAGGCCACGATGGATCTGGTTTATCAAGATCACTGCCCAAGTATGGCTCCACACGGCGCTCAGAACGTGGAACAGCCTCGACGATATTAGGAGACGGATCCTCATGGTTGTCGTGATGCCGTAAGTCGTCCGGAGCGAAGAAATCTTCGTAGCTTTCGTGAGCAGCGGGACTCTGGTTCTGGATGATGCGAGAAGCTGCGATTCTCGCAATACGCTGTTCTTTTTCCTTGTGCTCATCGTCTTCCATAACTGGTTGAGTAGGCACTTGACGAGGAACCTCTGTCACTTCTGATTGGCTTTCAGAGGTACCACGTCGTTCAGATCGTCGTTTTTCTCGACGTTCTTCGTGGCTCCTAGCATACGCACTAGCTCTATCATCATCGAAAGCTTTTTCGGCTATAGCTCCTGCGACGGCAGCAGCACCAGCACCCACGATTGCCGGTGTAACCCATGAAGATGAAGATGGTTCTTTTCGTTCTTCACTGTTCCGTATAATATCCTCTACAGCATCCTTTCTTTCACCATTTGAAAGGACCGATGGGCGATCATCCATCTTGGGTTCCTTACGGCGTCGCTCTCGTCGAGCCTCGCGAGCAGCTTCCTCAGCCTCTGCGTCTTCACGACGACGACGCTCTTCTCTCCTCCTTTCCTTTTCCAAACGACGACGCTCCAACTCGGCTAGTTCATCCGCTTCTTCACGCAAGACAGCAAAATCTTGTTTTCGCCGACGCTCCAGGCGCTCTTTGTCACGGCGGTCAACTTCTTGTTGTCTGTCTGTCTGTTCATCAGTGAGGTTGAATGAAACTGTTCCTGCGTCTTTTGCTGTCGATCTCCGCTTGAGAATGCCTGAGGCAGGCCCGTCAAGAGGCATGGTGGGCAGAACAGGGGAGGAATTACTGCGGCGTTGTCGCCGTATATCCCGGCTTGAATTGTCCTCTAGGTCAATTTGTTGCGCAAGAGGATCGACGGGTGCGGTGGCGGTGGGATAGTAAACCGACTGAGAGACTGGAGTATAAGGCTGGGGCTGAACAAGGGGTATCGGGCCAGGTCGTACCAGAGGAGGCTGTACATTTGGAGAGGAAGATGTCGACATCCGCACGACATCGAACCGTGTCGGATCACTTGTTGGAACGGGAATAACTTGCTGGAGACTTGCCCTACTGCTCGATCCATCTTGACTGGCGTAATCATTAGGGTAGTAGGGGTAGTCTTCGGTCGGAGGTTGTGAGTACTGACTCCGACCTTTCTTCTGTTTACGCGAGCTCGAACTCCACGGCCAAAAAGACGATCCAGAAGTAACAGATTCTGAGCTTCCAAAAATTGCACTTCCGCCGTAAGCCAAGTTCGTGGAGATGGTAGAATCCGAGGATTCAGCATCTTCCCATTCTTCATCCTCGATTTTGGTGGAGCGCCCGGACTTCGGAGGCCGAGCAAGATCGCGAGGCCTCAACTCTTTGCGTGATGATGAATGCGCAAGCTGCCTAGCTGCAAGTCCTAGACCTAAGATCTCGGCGTCGATGTTTTGCTTTCTGCTCGACTTGGTAGATCTGCTTGATCGACCACTTACTGACGAACCAAAGAGTTCGGAGCCACCAAACGCAAGGTCATAATCAGCAGAGGAAGAAGAGGAGTTGCCGAAGGAGAAAAATCCTCGTTCTTTCCTCGAAGATTTTTTGCGACGATTAGCCGATGGAGCAGTAAAGAAGGATTTGAATCCTCTGGGACTAGATCTGCCACGCCTGCCGGAGCGCTCGAAGTTGACACTTCCGGAAGAGTCGGATTGCCGTCTTCTGTGGCGAGTCGACCTATCTTGACTTCTGTTCCGCTCAGCGGACCGCGTTGCAGCAGCCGTCAAAGCAGTACCAACGGCTGCGCCTATTGCTGCTTCTTTGAGACCACTGCTGGATCGGCGGTCTCTAGATGCCGACCGCGACCGCGAGCGAGAAGAGCGACGCGAATAACGATAAAAATTTGAGTCTTTAGATGCCGAAGTTTTGTCATCACTATATCGTTTCTTCGAGATCACGCCACGGGACGTGGAGCTAGCTTTGCTAGAAGATACCATACTTTCGTCGTCGTAGGTACGACGGCGAGAAGATTCGATGCGAGTACCGGAGCGCACACTATATGTATCTTCGAAATCCTTGCTGCTGAACAGAGACTTGGCAACATAGCCAGCGAGTCCGCCTGCTAAACCACCGGTTAACCAGGAACTACCTTTCGACTTTTTGCGACGGCTTTCATCCTCAGATGAGTTATAGCGAGTTAACTTGTCTACTCGACTACTACTGCCGTATCTATCAACGACAGGAGAGCGCCTTCGTCGGTCATAGTGATGCTTTCGCGGTGCGTTCAAGGACGAAGTACCAGGCTCAAAGCAATATTTGCACACTCCAATGGCCTCAGTATAGTCTTCGAACTTGCCGACGCCTTCCGGGTCTCTCCAGAAATCGACGAATGCAGAGAGCGGCCCATGATGTTTTTGATGATAAGCCAGTGATCCGGGCTGCATACCTCCGGAAGAATAGGAAGGTCCTAATGGAGGGCGATTGGCATGTCCAGGCGGTGCGTATGAGCTATGATTTCCTTGATAGGAGGACTGCTGAAAGTTCCCGTTTGTCGGAATGCCTATTCCGTAGGACTCGTTATGGTTGCTGGCATATTGCGCATGTGAGGTCGACTGATCGCTGTGGTGGTTGATCATATAAGCCGCTGCTGCCCCTGCAGCTGCGCCACCCAAGGCCAAACCTACGCCATTATGTGAAGATGACGAACCACCTGTTGCTTGTATAGGAGGTCTTGACTGACTGCCAGACGTCGCAGCATAGTTAGCGCTGGCTTGATTCATCAATTCAGAGCCGATACCAAACGTCGCCGACTCTCCGGAAATTGAAGACCCAGCCGTTGGCTTCGGAGGTCTAGAAGAAGATGGCTTTGAGGGTTTGCTTGGTTTCGGTGGTCTGGAAGAGGCAGGAGTAGACGAAGTTGCAAACGATTCCCCACCAGCATAGTACTCAGCTGCTGCGCCAATCTGACCAAGACTGCTTGGCTCGGGAGGAGGATTTGCCATGGGAGATGCGGCCTGCAAATGGGGCTCGGCGCCTATGATAATATCTGGAGCCTGGGGACGCACTCCCGGTTGGTGGGCGACTGACTGGCCTTGGTCATTATAGTAGTCGGCAGCAAGGCCTGCTGGATTTGGTGGGATGTAGGGTTGCGCCGTTGTTTCTGGCAGTTGGCCTGGAAATTGCTGAGAGATATGCGAATCCAATGGGGGATGGTAGGGTGCAGTTGTGCCAGGTATATGAGCAGAGTCGTATTGCATAGGGAATTGACTAAACCCGGGATTTGCAATCTCAGCAGCGAAATGCGCAGCAGTATCTCCAGACTGTGTACGAGTCCTTGTGCGTTCTCGACCATTTGTACCATCTCTGCTCGACCGCTCTTCCGAGTATCGTTTTTCAGGCTTTCTTCTCGAATCGCGATCAACACTATCGCGACTTGCTCTCTGCCGGTCATCGCGATCCGATCGAGGAGTGCGCTCAATTATTAAAGGCTCATCCACATATGAGGCTGGTTCGGCGGTAACATAGGTGGTAGTCGAGTCTCCCGTTACACTTCGGCTGGTGCTTAGATCTCCCAGACCGCGGTCACGGTCGTCACCCCGTGTTGACCTACGGCTGGAAGATACGCTGGATGCTGAAGATATTTTCGATTGGCGGCGCGACGAAGGTGTGCGACCCGTATCGTCACCTCCGGTCGTCGAAGATTTGCGGCGGACGGCTCCCCGAGAGCTCACGTCGTCGCGACTGCCGCCCATTAGAGCTTTGAACACCATGGCGATAGAGCGATCGATAAGCTCTTTATCGCACAATCAAAGCGTATTAATTCATGGAATGTGACACGTATTGCGGGGAGGGGATGGGGGGCAATGGAATGTCGTAAATTCGTGAATGTTGAGCACGTAGCAAGTATCAAGGGAGGAAAAAATGAGGCAGAACCACGAGGCTGGGGAAGGTGGCGGGAGATGCCGTGGCAGTTGCCAAATCCTTAGTAACCAGAGCAGAGGGACTAGAGGAGCAGTCTTGGCTTCCGCACCTCGCAACAGGCTCGAGCGTGTCGTCCCACAGCAACAGCGAGCAGCGTTACTACGGACAGAAATCTGGCGGTGTGGTTAGTTAACAATACTGTTGTTGTTATTGTTGTTGTTGTTTTGGTGAGGCCGAGGGAAAGGTAAACAAGCTGAGCCGTGGGTGACTCTTAGCGCTACTCGGTTTAGCCTCCAACAGTGGGTCTACCAGACAACGCAGTAGGCGGGCAACCTTGGTCTACCATAAGTGTTTGATACCGATCAGAAAGGTGGAAAAAAATTCAATGCACCAAAGCAGAAGATATATCTACGTACTACGTTTATCTACCAAACATACTCGCGGATAATTCGGTTTCAGACCTGCAAGTACGATGGATGCCAGTTGTCGCTCACAGAGCCCAGACAAAACGACGACGATCGGAAGCCAAGCGGGTGGCTAGCTGGATCCGATCTCACACTACAAGACCAGGGTTAAAAAAGTTCACTCACTGCCCGACTGTGCACCATTAGCCATCCACGCTAAACCTCTCTAGACATAGATCTCGAATGACGAATTCTGGTGTTGGACGTTGATACCATATATACATGCAGCATAGATTGTATCACTACATCGACAGGTTATACTGGATACATTCCTCTATTCATGTCCTTTGCTGGGTTGGAAAATTGTCACCACCTATGACATCCATTGCAGTGTGGAGAGCCAATCGGATCTACACCACGCCACACCACTACGGATAAATATATACAGAAAAGTGAGAATAGGGGAGTCGACTTCTTTCATCGTAGTCCATCTATATTCGAGAAAGGAGCAGTTAAACATCGAAAATCATCAATACAAGGTCAATTAATTATAACAAAATTACCTCAGCCTCGTAAATCATCACAATCTTCATAACGCATACATCATTGGTGCGGCCGTAAATATATCACCATAAAAACGTAAGGTAGCAGGCATTATAGAACAACAAAATTCGAGGGGAAAAAATCACAAAACATCAGGGGAAAAAAAAAAAAAATAATATTACCACACCCTGTTCGCTGAGCGTTCTTGACGTCCAGCTGAAAAAATGTTCTGCAACAGGTGTTCAACTGAGTCTGCAAGTAGATCATCTCCCTCCTCTGGCAGTTTACGGCCTTGCGCGTCGAATCGATCAGGCAAGTCAATTGTCGCATCAGAATCAGAGGAATCCTTTGTCGCAGAACGAGTAGCAGGAGCAGAATTGGGCTTTGGAGTTTGGTGGTGGCGACGGTGATGACTATCAGTATTAGGTGTAGGCTCATATGAATTAGACGAGTCTCCAAAGGCATGAGAAGGGCGATGATGGTGACGGTGGCGATGGTGGTTTCGATCATTGCCATCGATGGTGGAATCGCTATCATCCGTTTCATATCCTTCTCCGTAGTCGGTGTCATGTGTTCGTGATTTGTCTTTATCGGCTTCTGCGTTGCCATCCAGGTCGAAAGAAACAGACTTTGAGTGCGCTGACGGCTCTGGCTGACTAACAGACCGTCGTCTTGAGTTCCCCTCAGGGCCATCTCGAGACAAATCTGGTTTAGAAGGTTGCGCAGAGAATCCTCTTACACCTGTGACACGACATATTAGTTACTATTGCTTGTGCCCGAATATGCAGATTTGACTTATTAAAACCCACCATCTGCTGTGTGATGAGAGTCAAGAAAAGGGGCACTCACATTCTCATCAGCTCTACGTGGTTGTGGGGCGTAAGGTTCATTGCCGGGAGGTGCCCCAGGTGGCGGCGGATATCCATGCATCGGTGGAGGAACAGCTCCAGGACCTGGCGGAGGAGGATATTCTCCAGGCTGATACGATGAAGGTGGATGATTGGGCCCAGGTGCTGGGGGAGGAGGGAAGCTATTTGTGTATGGATAATAGCTTTCTGTTGGTGGTACTGGAGCTCCAGGCGGGGGCGTCGGCATATAAGGGGCTGGATCGTATGGTTCTTCGTAAGAGTCATTGTCATGGTCATGGCCTGCAGGCAATTAGCTATTATTCGCTTTATTTGACACTTTTCAACTTACGTCGACTTTCCCGTTCCCGACTGTGGCGGCTCTTATCCTTTTTGTTGCCGGAAATCTTGGAGGCCGCATAACCCAAACCGGCTGCTGCAAGACCGGCTTCGGCAAAGTCGCGGATCCGGCTGCTGCTTCGTTCTTTCTTCTCTCGTCGGCGATGTCGGCGACGATGACTACGGTCAGATCCTGAGCTAGATGTGCTGTATCCGCGGTCGCGGCCATCCCTGTTACCGACAGCAGGGACAACTGCATCATTGTAGTAACCCTGCTGGCTGTTTGGCCGGCCATAGTAATCTGCCGCAGGAATGTTGCCATATACTGGGTCGTGGCCGTATTCAATGAGGCCGGCTGATTCTCTTGCAGGATCTGGTAGAATGGGACCTCGACCTCGACTCATAGAACGCGTACGGGAACTGCGTCTTTCACCCTTTGCGCTCTGATCACGTTTTGCTTTGAAGTTCTCATAAAGACCGGCAGCTGCTGCACTTCCCAATCCAGCTGCGACAATAGGAAGACCTTGTCTTACACGGCTCTTGGATCGCGAACGTGATTTACTGCGAGCCCTCTCAATCAGGCCTGCAGCGGCGGCACCTGCAAGACCTGCCGCTGCCATGTGTCTGTTTCTGCTCTTTGATCTGGCACCGCCAGCGCGAGATTGTGACCTATGTCGATGGCGCGAACGGCTTCGCCTCTCGTCTTGTGACTTGTTTCGAGCTAAAGCGACAGCACCTGCCAGAGCAGCAGCACCAAGACCGATGCCTGCGAGAGTCTTGGCCCTGGAATGAGATGAAGAGCGGCTGCGGCTGCGACGGTGATGGCGATGATGGCGGCGATCATCATCATCTACAGACGATGAACGTCTGTGGCTCTTGCTCCGGTAATTTTCGACAGCATTGGCAGCAATCGCCCCCAAAGCAGCGGCGCCGACATCCCTGCCAACGCGGCCTACCCCTCCCGAGACTTCGCGGCCCTGGCTCTTGCTACGGTGCCGTAAAAGTTCTGCAGCTCCTACTCCGAGAAGTGCGCCTTCGGCTAGATGGCGTTTATGATGATGAGGCTCGTCATCATATTCGCGAGTCTCTTTGCGAATGTAGACCATGCTATCGTCGCTACTGTAGTCGCGGTCACGGTGTCTTCGAGTGCTGACTTGAGAAACTGAGTCGTGGGGGCTGATCTCCCGTCTGACGCGTTCTCTATCGTCGTCGTATTCACGGACACGTCTTTGATAATAATACTCAACATCCCGAGGGTCTCGCTCAACTTCGGAGCGGTGAACAACCTGATAATCAGGCTCATATATCGATCGTGCTATTCTTGATGTTAGCTAACAATTCATCATGATATCAGAAAATGTGGGTCGTATGTTCAACGTATGATGACAACGCTGCACGGGTCAGGCATGACATATCACTCACGTTCATACTCGCGATACTCGCGGCGGACCTCGTAGTCGGTCTCATGAGGCTCCGTTCTGCGACGAATCACCAACTCACGGTCACCGGTGCCAGACTCCTCGCGACGGAAAAAATCTCGTTCACGCTCACGACCGTCGTCTGAAGGGATGACGTAACGCTTGACTTTGTAAGAGCTTCGATGCTCAGACGGTCGCGAGTATTCATCCCACTCACGATCCCGTTCTCTGTAAACGTATGACATGCTGAGTAGACTTCAAACCTATCGAGTAAAGAATGGACGAATGAAGCAACTGCGAAAGGCTCTCCCGAAGCTGAAACAATCAGCACAGGCGCGGGATGAGCGCTATCAACTGTGTATATTGTGGTCTTTGCTGTTGGGAACTTGTTGATTTTTCTCACTCTCTGGAGAAAGATGTTTAAAGAACAACCACAGACAGAAAAAAGTCAGGCCGAGAATTAAGGTATGACGTTCACGTAAGGCACAAGGGGAGGGGCAAGATATATGAAAGAAAAGCACGATCGGCCGCCAGTGGCCACCGAGCCTAAGCAGGATGTCCCGTGTTGCTGGAATGGAGTGGGCCAGACGATGGTGGGGTCAACGGCAGGCGATGGCTGAGCAGTGAGTCAGAATGATCAGTAAGCTGGATGAAAGTTGTTCTGAATACGATAAAACGAAGGATGCGACAAATCTTGCAATCCCAAGACTGATGATTTGCAGTCCATAGATGACTTAAAGCGTGGATAGACGATAACTTGGTGAAAACTGAAGAGGGCAAACACGTGAGGTCACAGGATCACGACTGTGCCGATGACGTCGGGCAAATGGATTGATTATACAGAGGTCAGCCGCACTGGAAAATGAAACTTGTCTTTGGCCACTCCCTTCTCCTACGTAGTACTTTGGACAACAACAACAACAACAACGGGGGAGCGCTTTTCTTAAATGTTTACCAGTAATCCGGTTCACCTAGCTTTGTCGACTCCCAAACGTTTTTCTAGAAGCAATTGATTGCAGTTCGATGCGAGGAGTATGCCTTACTAGTCTGCGGCTCAGCCACGCAACCGACATATCTAGTGACTCGGCAAGCAACAGGAAATGCCGCGATTCGTAGGTCTCTTCTGCTCCTCACTACTTGATAATCGTGCGCCCGCTCTGTGTCGATGACTGGTCAGTCTACCTGACTGGGACTCGGTTCACACACCGACTTGATAGACACGGAAACCGAGACTTTACTGCAGATGTCGGGCACCAAGAACGGTGACGGCAAGCCCTTGGACATGCCCTAACGGTGGATCCTAGCCTTATAGCCACCTTACTTGCAATGGCAATTATCCGGCATATGAACCTCAGCTACAGCGATATCCTGTTGTCATCTCTGCCTTTTCCTGTTGAAGGTTAGTTTTGGGTCTTGATAGAAATTCCATTTTGGAGCCATGGATCGTGCACGTGGTTCCCGCCCGCATTCCAGGGAACGCTCAAACATTCCCCACGTACTGTGTTTATTCTTCTGGGACTTAGTAATCTTTCGGGCTGTGGTGATGAATCACGTGCACTTATCTTGCTCCAGTCGCCCAAGGAAGTGAGCGTATGGCAAGTCAGATTTTGCCTTGGCAGCGAAATCATCAATTCTGTTTTGCCACATAACCAGGCTGCGACAACGGGATGCCCGGATTTATAGTAAAAGATGCAATGTTGTATAAAGGAAGCATTCAAGTTGCTATCGGTGCAGATAGTCTCGATACAATACAGATCCAAACCTCCAGATGGCCCGGCAAGATAACCCCTACGGCTTTCAACGTTATCAACTGAACTAGTTTATCAAGTATTGGAATTTTATTGTTGCCTATAAGACAATTCCCTGCTTCCTCTTCCCTCCTGCCTTGATCTTTGCAAGGCCAGTGAACAAAGAAGAAATTACAATCATTTTTGATTCATTCGTCGCCATAACGTTGATTGCATGACGAGGACAACATATTTGTAGTCATAGCCCCCTATTCTTTATTTTGATTCTTCTCCAGAGCGGAAAGGTGTGACATAGGAAAAAGAATAAATAAAATTGACTTTGAATCGGAAAAAAGACCGAACACCACGTAAAACCCACTCCCTGCTTCGTGCATTGTCGTTTTCAATTGCGCGTTTAGAAAACGAGAGCGGCGCCCTTGGTCTTCTTGTCACCACTGTAGAAGAAGGACGATTAGCAACAGTTGCTCTCAGATAGCCTATCGTTGGCGTTGAAAGTTTTTGGTAGTGTGAAACATACCCCAACTCGAAGTGCTTGCATCGCTTCAAAGCCAACTGAGCCTTGGTCTTGCACTGAGTGCACTCCAATCGGAGCACGACCTTCTTGGTGGTCTTGGCCTTCTTGTGGAAGACGGGCTTCGTCTGACCACCGTAACCGCTCTGCTTCCGGTCGTAACGACGCTTACCCTGGGCGAAAAGGGAAGCCTATGCAATCGTTAGTATTCGTTCCGATCTAGCATCGGTCGATGGCGGATTGTCTAACCTTTCCGGCCTTGTACTGGGTGACCTTGTGCTGGGTGTGACGTTTGCACTGTTGACCCTTGCAATAGGTTCGTCGAGTTTTGGGAATGTTGACCTGAGGAGAAACCGATCAGTATATCATCTAACGCTTGTGTGCAATTAATGCTCCATAAAAGTATGTCTCTTTTCAAACAGGCCACAGGCTTAGATGAAATGATTCCACGTCGCTGTTCCAAGTGCGATAATTTTTCATCGTGAAGTCGATCGTATATTGCGGTCGACTAGAGAGAAAGACCCGTGCGAACGATCTTTGGAACGATTTTGCGAGATGCAGTCTCTTAAACTACCGTTCTTTCAACATTGCAAATCCCAAAACCGAGTATCTCAAGAATAATCAATCGTATGTAGTCTAATCGCTTTGGATATTTCGACAAAAAGGGAACAGTCCAAATCGCTGTCGTTCGTTCATTTCTCTCGTTCTCTTCGGTCGGCGCATCGCAGGATTATCGTGTGGTCATTTCATCCAAACCATGTGGCCCGTTTTCATTTCTGTTCCGAGAACAAGAGATCCTAGAACATCACAGAGAAAAACCGCATGAAGTCTTACCATTTTGACGGTTCTGACCAGAGCGCAGCTTCGTGATGGTCGGGGTTGATGTTGTCGAGAGGTGTCGTTCAATCGAAGAAGGATAGCAGAAATTGGCTTAATTGTGTGTCCTTCCGGGGGCTAATGCCCTACCCGAACAGAAGCTAGCCCTAATCAGGCGAAAAGGCCAAGACTCTTCACGTGATACCGTTCTTTGCTTATAAGCTTACATAAGTAGACCACTAACTATTCATGAACTAAGCTAGACCTCATTGGTCAACAGGTCTTGGCAGTCGCTGGGCTTTTCAAAAAACTCAACTTCCAATTTCCATTCATTCTTCAGTTTTGGTCCTTGATATCGGCTCATTTCCCGACTTTGCAAACAAAAGGTGTGGCGTGTAAGCACCGTAATGTCTGCTACAACAACCATATCCAGCAGTACAATGACCGTACACTCCGTCTTCCTTTTTCCATGGCAAAACATCAGCTGAAAACATCCTCAAAGGTTTACTGCAGCATCGACATTCCCTGCCACAACAACCTCCTCTCCGAGCACAATCGGAGTTTGCTTTCAGCCAGAAGTATGGCTTATCATGGCCCGTAATGAATCAGTACTGGCACGGTCGTTCCATCATAAGCCCTCTGGAAAAAGCTAGACAGCTATAGGCGCCTCGTGTTTATCAGATGAGCATGGCATAATCTCCGTATTTCGGGTAACTTTTGTTCGATATCGGAAAGTTCTTCCGCCATTGCGTCGTGCCACTGTCCCCGATTTTTACGTAAAGTTGCTTTTGTTCTGTTATGATCCCCTGTCTTCGAGTAGTAAGACGCTTCTCATGTTGTAGTATTACAACACCGTTGTGTTCTTCATTTTTTTAAGCCTGTACGAATTTTTTTTGACCACGGCGGTCATTGGAAGAGGTCAACGCTTTGATATAACTACATACGTATCGAGCCGCTGGAGGGAGTCCGCAGAGGCCAAGGAGTTGTTCAAGCATCTCCTTGTTTTTGCTTGCCCTTTTGAGGAAAATAAATGTTTTAGGGAGAAAATACTGAAGTTGAATTCCGCATCTGGCCAGTTGCAAATCTCTCCGCGTACGAAATTTGTTGGCTCTTCCGCGGAACATTGTTTTCAGGCAGCATCCAGACTACATCTGGTGAATGTATGATAATGAGACTAAAGTGCTTGTAGAAAACGCCATTTTTGTCTAAGTTCCATCCATACAAGTCTTTGTCAACTCATCATCCTGACCCTTTCATCTAGGTATGATTGCCACGAGTCTAGGCAGCTTCTGTTTCATGTACAACTCGATATTCTGGAACCTTTTTGACATCACGTACTTTCACACTGCACATCAGGCAACAGATTCTGGTAGTCGCTCTGTCCACAGGGTGAAGTTCAAAAGGCCTGGTCGCTGACTCTGAACTTATTCCCACAACCTTTCTCCATTGACTCAAAATCTTTTCCAGTTTTGCTACTTTTGGACAATTCCTGGTGGATTATAGTGGAGTCGACTATAGTTCGTACAATCCCATGGACCCGAAAAAGCCCTTCGCTGGATCTAGTGTACCACTAATGTACATTAAGGATTACTATGTTGTATGTGCCGAAAAACCTAAAATGTGGAAATAGGATATAAAGCCTTCTATTGGTCCGGCCAGACCGGAGTCCAAAAGCCCAGCAGAATACCATGTTCTCTTTAGTGCGTATATACTCTATTTACCACTTTGTGACTCCGACTACCGAGGCTGATCTGTCCAATAGAAGGCCTTGTATTCTATTTCCACCTTTTGTGTATCTGATCAGAGGCTCCGTCAATAATCATACTAGAATCCTTAGTGTGTACCAGCGCTGCACTAGCTTCTAGGGAAGGATAGCCAGCAGCCGCTGGCAGATCCCAACAGGGTCTCCACTTAAGTACCCCAACTTGTGCAGAGTATCATTCAATCTCCCTATCTCGCACTTACTTTTTACGTTCAAATGTTCAGGAGTACCATCGCAGAGTGATTTACTTGAGATGGAGTGACTTAGTATCCATGCTAGATTGTGCATCGATCTAGTCCGGGTATCAACGGAATACGGATCAAAATGCTTTACAGCCGTTGAAAATGCCCAACACCGGTCGACCAAGTCGTGACTGCGACGCATGCCGGAAAAGACGCATTAAGGTTCGAAAATGAAAACCACCTTCCCAGCATACTCGCTTGCATACTGACTCATCCAGTGTGACCTTGCGCATCCAGAGTGCAGCCAGTGCTTGCGGAAAGGGTGGCCGTGTCCGGGTTATCGAAAGGACAGCGATGTGCTATTTCGAACAGAGACTCTAGTCTCATTTCCACGAAAAAAAGATCGCCGGAGAACGCAGAGACAACCAGGAAAAGATGATAAATCCTGCACAACGCGAGAACGCTCCGAGCCGTGCTCAAAAGGACCGTCGCTTTTTCGACAAAAGATTTCAATACGCAATCCATTGTCCGAAGATTGGAATAACCATTTCGTCCCGCTGGCTTTGGCTGGGCTGAGAGTCTATGCTGATATGTCGCTGACAATGATCAACGCTATTTCGAATATAATCTCTCAGAATGAACATGGATCTCCCCTTTATAAGGCCTTTGATGCCGTGGGGTGTGCCTATCTAGCAAGGACCAATCCCTTAAAGAACGCTTTGGCTCATCGCATAAAAGCATACCGAGAAGCTCTCACGGCACTTAATTCTACTCTTTGTGACTCTCAAAAGTGCAGAACTAATACTACTCTGCTCACTGTCTGGGTACTTGGCCTGTATGAGGTAGGATCCAGCACCTAAACGAGCGAAATTTCTTTAGCTAAAAGAGTCCAGTTTCTTGCGGATCCAATAAACGCTGGATGGCATATTCATAGCCAAGGTCTGAATAACTTGTTTCGACTGCGCGGTTCTGAGAACTATGCCACCGCGGATGGAAGGTATCTATCTATACTCTTCTTCAACAGTTTCGTTAGTCTATGCTTTCCATAATTTCTGGTATTGTTCGATTCATTGACACCTGCACGTAGCAAATACAATCCATTAGAACCGGCAAGGAAAGATATATCACCGAGTCGATTACGATGCTTCACAAGATCGCTGATCATTGTAATCCATCCGAACATTTACACATTCGGATTTGTATTTTCACAAACCACTGTGCACTCTTGTGCATTCGAATACGAAAACTGCTCACCGAAGCCACAGATGCCGAGCTGCTGTCCAGCTCAGTATCTATCTTAGAAGATGTGAATAATGTCGAGAAAGCAACTTATCCTCTAAGTCATAAGAGCTTTATTACTGAAATGGAAATTGACGTCCTACGGCCTACTGGATACGACGACGAAAGCTCGGAAAAAGATACAACCCAGGTGATAACGGCCGATTCTTCGTCTCGCGGCGCGATAACGCACGGGCTCAATTGGCGGATACGAGTTTCAATCTATGTCCTGGGGTTCTTGCAACGTGTGTCTACATCACCGAATTGCACGTGGGAACAACGAAAACTGTTCCTAGAGTATAAGCTTTCTAGTATGGAGGATCTCAGAGTACTGGTCGAGAGAGTGTCGTTCTATCTGGGAAGGCCGTATGATGTAACGATGTCTTTCTCAGAGCTTATCTTTTATGTTCGAGATGTTCTGTTGCGCAGATCAGGACCTACCGATAGTCTTCAGGACGCTATTATTGAAAAATTGTCGGAGAGTACCCAATAGTCTTATTTTCGGGAACAATGACTTCAGCGCACAGCGATCATTCATGACTTCAGAGTCGCTACTCTTCCAAAAGGACTGGGACGGGATTACAGAAAACGTCGGAGCTGTTAGACAATTAAGACTAGCTACATAATTCATGTTCATTTGGAAGATTTTTGTTGTCAGAGAACGTATAAAAACTGTGTCCCAGCCAACTTGATACGAGTTGGGGCATACCTTGCGCGTGCCCTAACTTATTCGGGTCTCTCCAGGTGCTTGACAAAGTTAGCCACCATCTTCAGAGCTCGGAATAGGTTGGAAGTATTTCCTCAATGGGCCCCGAATTAACATTCCCTAGGGATCTTTCTTGTAGGGAAGGCTGGGACATATTGTGAAATGCATCTTGATGCAAGCATTGTACCTGTCTTTGGCTTTCGGACAAAAAGTGTCCATAGGTCTCTTTTTGATGCGATTTCCACACGAGACGTAGTTTCAAGTAAGCTCCAACGGGCACTTTGAATGGCCGTGTCAGAGCTCTATGAAGCACTTTGCTTTGTCCGAAAATTGACTCGGACAACCAGCAAAGTCGAACGAATGCTAGTATGACCTTATCATCATCCGGGAAAGCTTTACAATATACAACGCCTATGGATAAATTCATGGTATCGATTGTCGCTTCCCGGGGAAAGAGGCAAGGAATTGCCTGTGCCAATGTAATATATAATGGACAGTGCTTTCCTTTTCAGCGTTGTTTAAAGCCTCAACCTTCGACATCGCTCAATTCACCACCAGTCCTACACAGTCTAATCATACGATTGATTTCAGCGATAGAAGTGCCATCTTAATCATTGGATAAAATGACTCTAATTCCTACTTTTGTAAGTTATTCCTCTCCTTGCTATTTTGTGTTATACTTCTAACGTCTGTTATCTGAAAGCTTCTAGACGGTGGCAGCTCTGGCAACGATGCCTCCTCCGGTGATAGCACGCCGACGATAGAGCGGAATGACGTACCCGCGCCGTATGAAAACGAAGGCATTGACGAAAACACCAACTTTCCCAAGAATGGCTCCATTAAGGAGAAGAACGACGTTGAAGCAAAGATCGAGGAGCAAGCAAAAGCTCTCGAGGCTCTTAAGATTGAACAAAAGCACTCTGCCAAACAAATTGAAGCCCACTTCAATCTCCTTTCGGACCTAGTTACCAAAGTACATCACGTATCTAAACTTGATACTCGGGCCGTCGAAGAGATGGCAGTCCGTGGCTATTGCAACGCCGATGCAAAGATTCAATCCCTACAATATGCTCTGGAAAATGCTTTTAGTATCTTGAATACGCGCCTGGATGCTCAGGGCTCTTTTCGAAAGGGCAACTCAACTAGTGTTTCACTGGAGGATTTGGTCGACGCTAACAATTCGAACTTCAAGATGGCTATCGGACTACTTCATAACAAGGACCTCACTTCTGATGAAGTTAACAAGGTCTATGATTTGTTCCTTCAAATGCTCATTGAGAATGTCCACGAGATTAATACAGTGTATACTATGCTGTTGGGAAAGCAGATTGACCGGATCCACGCGAAACTCGTGGATCAGGCGATATGCCACGCCGGAGTTGAGGATGTTCAGGCCATCCTCGATGAGTATGCAAAGGAGAAATTTTCCTTGACAAACAAGTCCGCCTTGTGGAACTCCGTAATAATGTCTCGGAAGAGCAGCGACTACAGCTTCAAACAAGGCATTGATAATCTCTCGCACTCCATTCGTAGTTTGGAGGCCAAGGTGGATCGTCTTAGTGCTGAGTCTCGAAACCTCGACAAGTCGACTAGGTGAACGATCTCATCCAGACTGCTACAAACGAATCGGTTGTGATAACATTGAAGAACAGTCAAAAACGCAGACTGATGATGGTAAAGTCACATGGGTTATACCTAAATTGCTTTCAAAACCCTGGCCCATGTCCTGATCCAGCATACAGTTTGAGTCCAGTCATTACAGGTCACTATTTAAGCCAATGAATCAGATTGCTAATCTAATATACTCTCTTGATATACTGTAGTAGATGGTCGTATGCAAGAAAGTAGTGTTCAATAGCGTATACATATTCGGTATCTATGTGTAATCCACAACATTGAGTGTAAATGACTATGGTTGAAGCCTCTATACTAAAGCAAAGTCTTTATTTTATCTATCATATGGAGTCAAGAAAAGGCGTCGCGGCAAGCAATGTCGGATCAATGTCCCTTCCCAAGCACAATAGTCTCACCACCACCATACCATAAAGTCCCCTTTCGAAAATCAAGTCCTTTCTCCTGACCAATTGTCCATTCACCTCCCTCCGGCACACCCTTTTCCGTAGGCCAATACCGCTTTTGTAGTCGCTCATTGATTTCCTCAATCTTATCAATCACCTTCTTCGCCTTCTCATGGTCAAACGAGCCATTTGAAACGAAACCATTCTGATTTATAAATCGTCCTATGGTCAAATGCGCCGATGGGACAGCATATCTCGACGCAGGCTTTACGCCAGCCGCAGCAACTTTGTCATAGACATCTCTTCGCAGATGATGGTATGTGAATTTATCATCATCCACAGTCTTGCCCTCGCCGGCGGCAGGGACAAAACTGAGTGCCATGGCAGCTGCATCATAGCTAATCATGGGCTTGACTAGACGCGGTCGGCACTGCAGGGTCGTATTCGCGATTCTTTCTGCTGCGCCGTCTTGGAGTAAAGTTGAGACTAGCTTGTTGACTTCGGGCTCGGTCACGGAGAAGACAACCTCCAGAACAGTAATGTGCAGGTTTTGCAGGGGCATGAACCACAAATCTTTCACTAGGTCAGGCTTTTGTCAAAATAATATATATGGGTTGTAGACTATACCAGGAGCAACAGTTCGCAACTCCTCCTGAATATCCCCAATCATATCACGGATATGTTGCGGCGGTCGCCCCCAGAAGACGATACAATTCCTCTCGTCCTTGAATGCCGGGTCCTTGTTAGGGCCATCCAGCTTTGCGAGAATGGGATCAATCATCCATTCGGAGAAGGATGGATCTAGGATTTTGGATTTTTGTAGCCCCGTTCTTGCTGTGCGGTGAGTTGTGTAGCGGGCCTGTATTTCTATCTATACTTTTTGTCAACTATGATCCTCCAGGGATTGGATGTCTCCAAAAAGCTCTCACATACTGGGTCATCATTCGCCGAGTCTATCAATGGTTGATAGGGATTGGCGCTTTCAGAGACGGGGGTTGCTGTCCCTGAGAGATCCTCGAATACGACTGCTGCCATTGCTCCACTGCTTTGTACTTGTGATTATATACAAATTTACAAATTTACAGGAAGAAAAGGGACAAATTGGCGCAATTTATATTAGAAAATGAGACATAATTAATCAGAGTCATTCCGGAGATAAATCGGTAACCCCACATTAAGATTTGTCCCTCACTCTTTTTCTCTTTAGCATCAACATCAACACCACGCACCACATCGCCAGAACCCCATACTATCTCTGCTTTTTACTTTTCCTGCTTGTGGAAATACACATCGAATAACTCCAAGATGTTGATCAAGTAAGCCCTCACCATCCTCGTCCCCTCTGCGCGTTCCTCTCGCAAAACTCACTGCGGGGAACCTTATCCTGCGTCATCGATGCGATACAGAGGCAACAACACCAATTTCCAACAACCAACTAACCCCTATCTCTCTTCTTTTTCATAAAAACAGAGTCCGAACCCTCACCGGTAAAGAGATCGAGCTCGACATCGAGTCAGACTACAAAGTACGCTGTCAGCCACCGGCAAAAATCCCGCAGTAACAATAGGGCTAATCGTCTACACGCAGGTCTCGAGAATAAAAGAGCGCGTCGAGGAGAAAGAGGGTATTCCGCCTGTGCAGCAGCGTTTGATCTTTGGTGGGAAGCAGATGTACGTCTTATTTTCCCTTCGTAGGACATGGTGAAAACCAGAGAGATAGGGAGAGGGAAAGCTGAGGCTGACGATATTATTGTTTTGTGCAGGGCCGACGATAAGACTGCCGCCGAATACAATCTTGAGGGAGGCGCGACGCTGCATTTGGTATTGGCTTTGCGTGGTGGGCAATAGTATGATGACATCGGGTTGACTTTTGATTTTGTCTTGTCGTGCACACAGCGTGGCGCCGTTCGATGATGATGATACGGAAATACCCGACAACAACAGTTGACAAGAGTGACAGGTGGCTGCTTTTTTCGTTTTCTTTTGCTTCCTGCATTTGACTCGCTCTATTCAAGATGCGATCAATTAAGCCTGTACTAGACAGTTACGATACGTTATGACCGATACTTTTTTCGAATGAAAGCGGACCTAAGCTTCTATTTCGTATTATCGACTGTTCAACAGCGCATATACAAAGATCCATGATTTGAAAAGATTCTAGCTTGTGGTTATATATGTGTCAAGGGCGCAGATGCTATGCAAGTAATGAAAAGCGATTGTGCATGGTGACAGGAGACACGGCAGAACATTGCTCAACGCTCAAATTTCATATGGAAAATGCTTTGAAGTAAAGGGTCAGGTCCTCCGCTTCTTCGGCATGAATATATTCGGCTGACTTGCCGCAGGCCGCTTCCTAACAAGAGGCTTCGCAGCAGGTGACACTGGCGACTGACGAACGGGTGTTCCAGCTGACTCGGCACGGACTGACTGTATCCGAGGCGGAGAACTATCAAGACTGCGCTTCCTAGGTACAATCGGCCGGCTATCTGGGGCTATCTCGGGTTTTGTGCCACTTGTCGATACAGAGGAAGTTGGTCGCTTTATTATCGGTCGCCGAGGAGCTACTGGCTTTTGAGCTTGTCCAACCGCAGCAACAGGTTTCGGAATATGCCTCGACGCCCCTGTTGTAGGCGCAGATGCCGGCGCTTGTTTATGCTCATCCACCAGCCACTGCGGCACATGATTAATCCTCGACGCACCGCTATGCAACTGATGCGTTGGCACAGCCAGCACCTTGTTCCTCTTACTACTGAAGATACCATTTTTCTTCGGTTCTGATCTCGTGCCACCGCTTGTATAAGTCCTGCGCTTTGGTTTCGGTAATCGACTCGTATCCTTGACCAGCACAGCCGCGTTGCTAGCCTTATCCGAATAGAACTTATCGACTGCTTGTTTGAGTTGCAAGGCACCTTCTTCAACTTCGCGCTGCACTTGGTCGAGCAAATCGCAATATATGTCGTACCAGCTGTCAGATTCGGAGGGAATGTCGTATTGCTCCCATTGAGGGATGTCGCGCTTGATAAAGTCCAGCCAGAGTTCGCGGTCATCTGCCATTATGTGCGGTGAGTTTTTCTCGATTTCTCTCTATCATCAAAGTTAGCTTACATCATGACTATACGCAGAGAAATGGTATAAAGTACTTACCAACTGCTTTGGACTCTCGACTTTGATTAAAAAGGGCCTCGCCAGCGGGTAGGGGATGTTCCCGATATCCGTCAAACCTGTCAACATTAGCGTTATACCCATAGCCAAACGTAAAAATGTAGACATACTTCTGACATTCTGCACAGCAACCCGCGTGCTCATCGCAAGCAGTGACCGTGCCGGCATACTGTCAAACAACTCGATCAAGGGAACATGGGACACACGGCCGAAGGGAAATCAATCAACGAGACGGTTTCGCAAGATTGTATCAAGGCGGAATGATGTGCAAGAACAGACGACGCGGTGGTAATAATCGAAACATGTAAACAGATCGATCTATAGATATCTAAGATAGTTGTCGAGTGCAGTTTCGTACAAAAGACGAGGTATGCAGTTGGTCGAGCCTGACGAGGCTTCGTCATTTGGAGGATCCCAAGCTGGCTGGCTGGGGCGGTGCAGGGTGGCAGACTGATAATATCATGTGGTGATAAAGCTATCTTATCTTTCAACGATGTTTGTATTGTTTGTTCGAATGTCAACGAAAACTATAAAAGAACATCTACAGTCTTACAACACATGTAATCAAAATAAGTCTGGAACACTTTGACGTTCTCCATCCTTGAATGAAAAGTATGTTCCTACTGTATTTTTGTTGGCTGCTATGAAAGAAAAATTACCGGTCAATCCCAACCATATCGGTGAGAGTTCCCATCCATTGACAAGCCACTCATTCATCATTTCTCATCGTACTTTGCAAAAACCTCGCTCTCGGCACGCGCAAATTCGCGCATGATCGTCTCACGTCTAGCTTCAGAGCGGAGAGTAGCCTTGAACTTGAATGGATTGGCAAACATGACAAGTCCATCACTGTTGTAGCCCGTGACAGGATCCGAATCAGGTTCCGCCACCTTGCCAGTAACAGGATCGATGAACTTCTCAAAGTTGAATGCCCAAAGCAGCTTTGCCATGGCCACAAACATATTTCGATCTGCGAGATGAAGCCCAGGACAGATGCGGCGACCAGCTCCATAGCCGTAATGGTCGCGATTTGCATAGTCAGGCGAGTTGACGTAGTGGGCGGCCGGTAAGGTCTTGTCTAGGTAGCGCTCGGGGTTGAAGCTATCTGGACTGGGAAAGTATCTCTCGTCGTGGTGTAGACCCCAGACGTTGATTATGAGAGTTGTGCCTTTAGGTAGGAGTTTTCCATCCACCCAACAGTCTACTCAATTAGTATAACCATATTCGGTGATGGATATTGGGAGCATACCTTCGTCAAGACAATGTGGAATTCCCAAAGGAGTTGCAGGTCGCCACCGCATGCATTCCTTGACAATAGCCATCACATACGGCAGATCCTTGTAATCAGTCCAGGTAGGTGACCGGCCCTCGCCAACAACCGCATCAATCTGCTTCTGAGCTCTACGCGCAAATTCGGGCCATTTAACCATCGCCTGCAGGAAGCACACAAGGATGGCAGCAGTCGTATCAGAACCAGCTTCCATGGTCGGCCCCGCAAGGAAGCCAAGTCCTTGATCGGTGAAATCCAGTTTCTCATCATCAAGCAGCCGATCAATGAACGAGCCACGACCACCAACCCTCTTTCGGCGGTCTTTGACATGATCAATGTTCGCCGTGTGGGTGGCAAGCATAATGCGTCTGACATGTTTGGCGCGAGAGATCCAATTACCAAGCAGACCTTCATGGACGTATTTCAACCATGGAAAGACGTCGACTGGAGGTGTGGCACCTGGTTGGAGTATTCCCAAAAAGTGCTCAAGGGTGTCGAACGTGCGATGCATATGGGATGAGTCAACCGCAGCAATATGTACACCAAACGCTAATTTTGATGTCAACCAAAAGTCAAGGCAAGATCAGGCGGTGTCTGACTTACTGATACACATCATGATGCTATTTGAAAAGCGCTTTGGATGTTCCAGGTAATGGTCAGGATCCAGGACAAAGTCGCGAAGCATCTGAGAAGCCTCTGCATGTACAGTCTCTAGATAGTCACTCTCAACAACCCTTTCCACAAAGTTTTGATGAATGAGCTTCCGAGCTACGCGCCACTTCGGGCCGTATGGCATGAAGAGCATGTGTTCATGGTCTCCAATAAGGTCATAAGCCACGTACGCGGGAGGTCGGCTGCTGGAGATGGAGCTATTTTGGTCACAGATTTCTCGTGCGATCCTCCTGTCAGTGACGTAGGCGATAGTACTTGGTCCAACTTTCACGGTGAACACACCGCCATATATTTTGGCAAGTTCAGTGAATCTGAGTCTTTCGTTAGCTTCTTCCTCTTTTGAATCGTCTACTTGGGCAGCTCACTTGAGAAATGGCTGGTTTTTGGGGAGCTGGTGAATATTCCCAAGGATAGGCACTGTCGCCGGTCCTTTATGACCTAGTCAGTCTTTCTCATCAAATAGAAGCATTTCTTGAGGGTGCGCTGACCTGGAGGCAAGCGCGAGTCTCTGCTGCCGATCGACAGCATCCGATACAGCAGCCCAATGAGGATGCTTCCAAGGGCCACGACGAAGATGCTATTGAGGCCAGTCATTGCGATGAAGAGATCTTAGATTTGTGAAACTGTCCAAGCAAGAGCGTACTATGTAGGCGCTGAGGTGCTGTGAAGATAAGACGAATGTTAGAGTTGCGATGAGTCCGTGGGGCAGGTGGAGGGTAGAAGGAGAAATCAATATATACACGGATGCTTCTTCCCCCGGGCAGTCAACATATCCTGCAACGTCAGGGGTGCATGGCGTGGTGAAGTTCGACTGGGCGCACAATCTGCAGGTGTACTGTTTGGCAGCCTCCAGCTCTTCTTCCCCCAATTGGCTTGCGAGAGGAAAAGTCTGCAGCAGCACACTCGTCGACAGTGGTTGCCACAGTTTGTATAGCCATGCAGGAATGGCAGTTGACAAACAAGCCTGATGTGTGAGAGTAAGACCCCGCACTTTCGTATATAGATAGTCCTCGGATATAACAGGTAAGGAAAAGATAAGGTAGTTGAAAATGACGTTTCAGGTAACAAGCAAGGATCGGAGTAAAACACCTATACAAGGCATAAGCCGAGACGAGCAAGCGATCTACATCGTGATGGGAGTAAGCCTGTGTTTAGGCCTACGTGGCGTGCTTTGGGGCATGCATCTAAATCTGTACAAGGTTTGCTGATTTCAACAACACCCTCAATATGACATTTCTGAGATGTGCCAAGGAACCAGGGTCTCTAGCAGATTCTTTGGTGCTGCACGACCCCGCTGGATTGAAAATGAGACATCTTGATTTCCATTGGTGTTTGTTTCTTTATACACTTCAGTTCATAGCTTGCATTGACTGAGGTGAAGATGTATACGTAGGTAGGTTTGAGGCCCCAATGCACTTAGGGCTTACGGTACATTCTGCCTGTGTAGTCAGATGTAAAACAGACCTACGACTATCTGCCACGTATATCGGATCAATATGTCTTTCTCATGAAAATATATCCTCAGAAATCCCAGAAGTATCATCCATCGCCCGAGAAAAAATCAAAGAAAAGATACATACACACTCCAACACGAAACGCCACGAGCCGGAAAAAAAAAGCCACTATTTTGTTAAACTATGTAGTACGAACAGGTAATTGGTTGAGAAGAGAATGGCAATGAAAACTCCGAATCCAGTCCAGCCCAGCCTTTCCTAACATAGCCCTTAATATCCTATCGTCGCTGTAGCTTTTTTTGTGATTGCGTGTTGTGATGATGTCGTTATTCGTAAGTTTGGAGGTTCCGTATGATATATAGACGCACTGCATCGTGTCGGGAAGGGAACCGTCGTGTTTTTTGATCATGTATTGAGAGATGGAGTAGTGCCTTGTATGACACTTGGCTGTCCTATGTATTTGGCGGTGGGATGGAGACATCCAGTCCACTGCCCCACGGAGGTAATTCACGACCGTGCGAGGTTGTGCTCGCCTGATAATCAGTCTCTCCAAATCCAGCCGCCGCCGCTACAACATTAGTTGCCGTATCATTGGCTACTCCTTCCATTGACAAACGGCCATTAGTAGCAACTGAAGGTGGAGCAGCGCCCGATGGAGCAGAAGGGGGTATGCCGTGCGTCCCTGCTGGAGATAGGTAATTACTACCCGTGACATTGCCCTGATTCGGGAAGAAGCTTTGATTCAATGCACCGCATGACGTGCATGTAAATTCGATTTTGAAGTTTGTTAGAACTAATTGAGCAGCGACCGGATGCCCTGTGTGGGCGGCTTGTTGATGTTGCGGAGGAGGTGGTTGTGGCCGAGTTTGCGCATGAGACTGAGGATGAGGGTGGCGAAGTGATGGCGAGTTCTGAGTTTTAGAAGGACTAGGGGGAACTGGTAGTGGAACAGTTTGGACATATGCCCCCGGTGCGTTGGGTTGAAGAGGTGCAATCTGCGAGGCATGGTGAGACATTGTCGAGACTGAAAGGGATCGAGTATCGGAAGGGCCGGGTTGAGCATGGTGGGACATTGCAGCCAGAGATGGGTTATTTTGCTGCACACGGATCATTGCAGTTGTCTCTGTGGGAGAATGGTCTTGGTCAATGCTGCCGTCTTCCATCAATGTAGTAGAAAGACCATTTTCGGCCCAGCCGCGGTCATCAGCCAAAGGATCGAAGGATGTTTCGTTATTGACCTGAAGCGAAGTCTGGTCATGAGTGATATCGTGGTCTTCATGGTCAGCAACCTGCGCATGGCCTTCTCTTGACTGTCGAGGTTGCAGCTTAGTCAAAGCGCGTTGTGCCTGTCGCATCGAAATATCATAACCATGATACCGTTTAACAGCATCCACGACGTCCTGCCCCTTGATCTTGGTCTTCATATCAAACAGTTTCGGAATCTCATTCAAAAGGAACCGCACATGCGACGCTTCTGACCTAGCAGGAGTCGAACCGGGTGATGCCAGATTCCGTCGACAGCTATGCGTATCCTGTAGACTCGTAATGTACGTTGCATTCTTGTTTGCGCGACACACAACGCGAAAATAGCAATTGGGCGACGAGCGACACCCCAGAACGACACTCTTCTTATTACTACGCACAACCCGAAGATCCCAGTGCTGGCGAACGGAGATGTTGCGAATGGCCGATTTGAATTCTTCGAGGGAACTGAACCGTTGGCCCACTAGGAGCCCCGAGACTACCTCCGCCATTATTGTTGTTGACCGATCAAGTTGGTCCAATCATACGAGTTGGAATTGAGACTAATCGTTGCAAGGGCATAGCAGCCTGCAGCCATTGATTAACAGCGACAAATGCTGGGAATTAATTTGATGCAATTCACTATTTATCTCCTCTCCGGCGATAAGGCTGGGGAACGGGGAGCTTCACCAGTGAAACGAAACGAAGCACGCGATCGACAACGAGCGGTGATGGTCGAAGACAAGTCAATGTCGCGACAGGGAGAAATAAACAGTGAAAGCAGAGAATCAATGGGGTGTAGCCCCCGGGAGAACTCCAGTCGGGGTCACGGAGTATACATAAGAAAGGAAGAATACTACGTAGAGAAGGGACAAAGCTTGGTGGGGCGCGAGCTTCAACAAAGCAACAGACTAGGATCCGGCGGCCGCTAACTTCAGATACGCTCAACTTCTCAGTCTACGCACACCATTTGATCGTGAGTGACCAGGCTATTGAACATGGCATCTTATAATTTATTGAATCAGGAAGAAGAAGGTGTGTTTTACAGAGATGTGCAATCCTACGCTCAACACTAATAAAACCAGACGCCCTCCACAAGTCGCGCCTCCTCAACGTCGAAGAAAAACCATTCAAACGCATTACAAAACGACTTCTAGCCAGAGACTCTTTGATCGCAGCTCCACTCTCTCTCCCTCCAACACCACCTCCAGAGACCGGCGACGCAGAAGACGAATCTCTTGCAGCCGAAGCCCAGCAGCAGAAGAAGATCGAGGAATGGCGACAATTCAAGGAAGCCGTAACACTAGACTTTGCCGCCTTCGAAAGCAGCATAGCTCGCATCCAATTTTTATTGAAAAACAATGAAAAAGAGCGAGAGAGATATGCAGCTGAAAAGTTACGGATTCAGTCCACGGCGCAAGATGTGAGGGACAACACTGTTGAGCTCCGCGTGCAACTCGAAGCCGCGCAAAAAACACTGAACCTGCGCAAAACGTATGATACCCTAACGGAAAAGATTACGAGCAATCGACTACTCCGCCCGCGTGAAGATCAGAGATCGAACCTGGAGAAACTGCAAGTCGAGATTCTGGAACTAGAGAAAGAGAGCAAAGAATACGCCAAAACGTGGTCCGAGCGAAGGGAACAATTCGGTCGTATCGTGGAGGAAGGCATGCAGTTACGTCGACTCATTCGTGACGAGAAAGAAGAAGTTGAGCGGAGAGAAGGTATGCAAGAAGGCAATGGCGAGGGAGGAGATGAGGATGAATCCTCGACCAAGGGGCGGGTCAGTGGAGTTAATTCTCCGCGGCCAGAGTCGGATGATTCTGCCCCTCCTCCTTCTAGCCTAAAACTACAGACGGATAGATTACAAGCAGAGGCTGCGGGTGCAGCCTCGCCGTTAAGACAGTCAATTTCGATGACTGAGGAGAAAGGCGAAGATGTGGATATGGCTGATGAAGGAGAAGTCGATGAACTGGAAGAGGGAGAGGCTGATGAAAGAGATGAAAAGATGGACACAACATGACCTTTTTCAATTAGCATCGTGTTTTGATTTATTGTATAATAGCCGGGTATGTCAAAAGGTATGATATTGGCGTGTGGTTGGACAGGGCAAATTTTAAACGACAATTCTCATGCATTTCATTGTATACTTCTTATACAATTTCTCTCATAGCGGTCTTGGCTGATGAAATCGCCTCTTTGGCAGCAGTGATTTGTTCGACATTGCTATTTTCACCTTTGTTTCCTTCTTCAACCTGTGGCCAACACATCAGCACTCTCTAATATTACCTTTCATAAACGGAGAGATACTCACAATCAACTGCTCAAGTTTCGCAACAGCATCCGAAATCTTCTGTTTCAACGTCGGGAACACCGCCTTGGTCTCGTCGACAGCTTGGCGCTATACATATATTAGATTGTAGCAAAACCTGATTATGGATGTAGAAGACAAACCTCTTGCTTCACCAGGTATGCATGGTTCCCTTCATCATCATCACCTCCTGGCCCCTCGGATTCGAGCTTCTGGAGTCGTTTTGTCTGTTGCTCGAGCTCGCGGTGGTAGGATGCTTCTTCCCTGACGAGCCTTTGTACTGAGGAGGTGGCGATTGCCAAAGGGGATGCTGGTGGCATGACGGTATCTAAGTATGGGTATCTATTTTGAGTCAGTGTAGTTCCGACACAAAAGTGAAGATATGTATGGAATGAGGGGTTGAAGATGAAGTATAAAAACATGATGTCATATTGTTAGAACTGCTGACAAGAGCAGATATCCTAAGCGACGAAGCAAAGAGGTGGCCAAATATCATCATAAGAAAGGAAATAAAGGCAGTTCTCGTAAAGCCCTCTCCATCGATATATTCGTAGATGTCGCCCCTCTCTGTATCTCTATGGCTTGGCGGGCTATTATGCATTGGCCCGCATCAGGGGTAGCTTTCTCCTACAGAACGTAGGAGCATATACTGAGACAGGATATCGCAAAAGCAACAATCAGGACCTACCTCAAATATTAAAGCGAAACGACCAGATTGTCAAAAGGTTGTCCGTGGTGTGATTGAGATCAAAAGACAAAAGTGGAATAGTTCATCGTCTGCGGACATTCGTGGTGGAGATGATGTTTGCACTGTTTGCCTCGACTTTCTTCACTTCCTTCTTCGATTAAAATACGTTACTCCTACAAAGTTTTGCAAGTTGGAGGTATAGCATTTCTCATCGCAGCTCTATTACTAGCCAGCAAGACTAATGACCACACGGAATGAGTATTCGCCTGATCAAGCCCCCACCTCAACAGACAGACAAATTCCAAATCCCTTCTGTGTGTCATACAGCCCAACCGCATTCTCAATACGAAGACAAATCTCTTTCCACTCGACGAGTACGCGCACTGTGCCCCTAGTCAATGGCTTGTTATGAGGTGTGTTGTTGCTGGGAAGACCCTCATGCGTAGCACGCCAGCCCAATTTCTGATCGACTATAGTCGCTTCGCTAGGGGCCGTGCTCTCCCACAGTGACTTTGATTTCTCCACCTTCTTCGGCTTGGATTTGAACCATCCACCCCCCTTTTTCTCCTTTGCAGGAGTGGGCGATTCCTGCACTGTCGTGGGAGGTTGCAGCGGTGATTCAACCGTTTCTTCCTCTACACGATGACCACTCATCTTCAGCCGCATACGCAAATTAGTCGCCAACTCTTCCATAACGGCGCGCTGCCTCCAAAACTCGACGGTATTTTCTTCCCCCTTCAGACGGATGAGCTTAACGACGTCAGTGGCCGAGAAACCTACCACTTCTGGTTCCTTTGGTGGTGGTAAGTATGATGACGAGTAACTAGGTGCATATTGCTGTTGTAACGATTCCACGTTCGATGGAACCAACAGGAAGATTGTCTTGTAGATACCAGCAGCACCCTGCACAGCAAGAAGCGGATCGACGTAGGTTGATAGAATGTTGCGGATACGAGTAAGTCTGGTATCATCGAGTTGTTGGTGGAGGGTAGCTGGGGTCCAAGTAGTGGCAGTAGAGGACCCTATACTCTCTTCATATGAGGGTACAGGATCCTCTGATTGTGCATTCAATGATGATTTCGACATGGCCAGTATTTCAGCAGTACCATAATCGAGCAGAAGTTAGGAGCACTTTTCTATTTCCGGCTATGAGAGCTTTTTGGCAAGATGTGAGTATGGGTTAGTTGATGTAGTGCATGTAACACAACGTGACTGATGTTATAAGTTGGCATTAGTCCAGGAATCAGCATACGATGTACCGGCGATCTCAGTGTAAAATTTCGTACAAAGAGGGCATATCTGCCGGATTGCTGAACACCAAGTCAGCCTTGCGTGCGCAGAAGAAATAAGCGCGAGTCGGATAGGGAACGGCCCCCGAAGCTTGCGCCCGGCTCCAACTGAGTTTTTGCTATGGTAGGCTTTCGGTCATGTGTTCCCCACCGTAAATCTTATACGACACATAGCCACACCCACCCACCGTACAACTCGTACAATGCCCACGCTAGTAGGACCATCGGTTGGATGATGAGTGGATTCGCGGCGAACTTGAATAGAAACACACGGATGATGCATGATGTCGACCAATGAACCTCCTACGCTGACGAATATGGTCAGCTCACTTCTATTATCCCTCTCGGCACGCGGCACTGCCTTGCCGATTGACGAATAATGATCGAACAACTAATTTCTGGTATGCTTGGAGGATACGAGTTCAAGCGGGGAAACTCCTCAATACTCTACGACAGGGTATCCAAAAGGTTGACAAGAGCCGGGTGGCCCGATCTCTATGATTCGATGATTGATTACACATTGTGAGGAATTCTCAGCCTCCTTTGCCATGGTTGGGAGTTGCCGGAAGGTGCCTTGTTTTGGTTCAAGGTTGGCGATGATTCGTACGAATATGCCTCAAGGCTGTGCTGGCTTTGGGTTCGCCCGTCACGTATAAAATGACCATGATGCCTCTGCATTGGTAGTCTCTTTCTTCAACCAAGGTTGTAACACATATCTCAACGTTACGTTTGTCTCCTACATCTATTCCTCTACGTCTTATAGATACAACCAGTCAAAATGCGGTACTATATTGCTAGTGCAAATGAGTATCTTGTCATTACCGGTGCCGGTATAGACGATTTACGAATCTGCAAAAAGGCACTGGTGTACCCATGGCAGAAGGTGTGTACAGCTGCTTAAATTTCAGCCTACAACTGACGATTACCTAGATCTCCCGAATCTCGGTCATGCCCTTTGACTTTTCCCTAAATCTGCAGGCCATGACAGTCGAGAAATTGCAGTTTGCACTTCCGGCTGTGTTCACTATTGGTCCCGACAACGAACTTGATGCTTTGAAAAAGTACGCTCTCTTGCTTTCTGGTAATGCCGATGGAACTGGTCAGCAGAAAAATGAAGTCAACCAACCCGCTCGGCGCAATCATGTACAAGATATCGTCAAGGGTATTATTGAGGGTGAAACCCGTGTTATCGTGTCTAGTATGACCATGGAGGAGATCTTCAAGGAGCGTCAGATCTTCAAAGCAAAGGGTAATTCACTCTTACAGCAGTCGAAGTTATCTGGGTTAACAAACAGTCTAGTCATCGAGAATGTTCAGAATGAACTGCAACAATTTGGTCTACGAATGTATGCTTCCAAGTCTTCTTCTCGTGTTCCAGACTAATGAAGACAGTTATAATGCCAACGTCAAAGAGTTACAAGACACCCCCGGCAGCGAATATTTCGCCTTCCTTAGCCGCAAAGCCCACGAAGGCGCCCTTAACCAAGCCAAAATCGACGTCGCCGAAGCGCGCATGCGCGGTGAAATCGGTGAAGCCGAAAAGAAAGGTCGCACCAAGCAAGAAATCTCCAAGATCGATGCTGAGACCGCCGTGCTCGAAACCAAGCGCAAAGCCGAAAAGGCCAAGGCTGATTCGGAGTTGACGAGCCGCCAGATTGAGTTGGAGCGGGATATTCGCATGGCCAAGATCGGCGCTCAGCGCCAGACTGAGATGCGGGATGCAGAGTTGCAAAAGAATGTAGAATCGAAGCGTGCGGAGACAGAACTTGAGCGTCTGCGTGCCACGGATGTTACCAAGAGCAAGATTGCTCGTGAGGCGGCGCAGGAGAAAGCCGATGCTGCATTTTATACGGAGCAAAAGGCTGCTGATGCTACGTTTTACAAGCAGAAGATGGAATCCGATGCATTCTGTGCGTCTCCTACCCTATTAATCAAGGACTTCAACTAACGATCATAGATTACCGCCAGAAGCGGGAAGCAGAAGCTATCCAAGAGACCGCCAAGGCCTACAAAGCCATGGTCGACACCCTTGGCGGTCCTCAAGGCTTCTTACAGCTCAAGATGATTGAATCCGGCATGTACGAGCGCCTGGCTAAGGCTAACGCTGCCGCTGTCAGCGGCATGCAGCCCAAGATCACTACCTGGAATACCGGCTCCGCAGCCGGCGAAGCAGACTCTACGGCATCTATTCGCAACATTATGCAATCTTTGCCCCCTTTGTTGAGCACTATTCACGAACAGACTGGGATTGCCCCGCCGACCTGGTTTGCGCAGATGCCGCAGGCTAATGCCAACGGTGCTGTTGTGGCGCCTAAGAAGGCCAATGGTAATTAGGCTGATTTCCCTCGTTGATTTACTTGATTAGACTGTATTAGCTTTGATATCCTCTGTTCGCTCTTTTTCTCTTTCCTACGCGTGCATCATTGATACATTTTGCTATTAGCAAAGCTCAATATACCATTTTCCTTTCTTTTCCAAGATTTGGCTTGAATGAAATCATTTAGTAAATCAATTACTAGTGCCACATCTAGATCCACGACAAAAAGTATAGAACTGAAGACCAAGATATAAGAAATATGGCATCATAGCAGGACGGAAGAGAACCATCCACAAAATACCAACAGTTCCATTTTCAGATTCTATTCCCAAACAACAACATAACTTCGCCATGAGAGAAGCTTCTATTGAAGTTGCCTCAGCTGAGCATCACCCAGAGCTGTTGTCTGTCTTAGGTAGTGGGCCACTGCTACTGATGATTTGTTCGCATGCTATATTTGATATGCAATACATGCCAAGGCAGGGGACATCGAGATGAGCAAGCATGTTGCCACAGTTCTGCTATATTGATTTCGAAATCACTGGGATTCTCTGATTCGGAACTAACTTCAAGTTTTCGTACATCAAGATGAAATCATATACAAGAGGGGATTGTCTACTTTTTTTGTACCCACGTATGTCTTGTTTTACCCTCGACTGCTGTCCGTGCCTCATTCTCAGAGCCGGTGGGATCTGAAACCCACTTCCACCTGTGTCTTGACTAGTATGGCCCTATCGTCCAACTCCATATCCCCGAGTCCGGGCGGCACAGGCTGATCGGTATCACTGAGGCGATCGGAACTATGGGGCATAGATGCCGAGTTTGTGAGATTATCTGCTGGGCCTCTGATGGCAGAGCCTCCATGACGATAGTTCGAGGAAACTCCATAACCGTTCCTGCCGCTAGAGCCATAGTAGTAGTACCGTCTTGCGCTGGCATTTCTACCGAGGAAGCGTTCGAAGACGGGAGCAAGAAGTGGTAGGTTTCCGGATATTACGGCAACTCCCATCTCGAGGTCTGTCCAGGTTGGGAAGTAAACTAAGACACAGGAAATGTTAGTTTGAACCGCAATACTTCGTATAGATCCCATACCCTGCGTGTAGGTTGCATCCATAGGTACGAAACGACTAAGCTCGATGATGCGAATGACGCTAGCGATGCAAGTGCTGTTCATCTAAGTTATGTTTGCCACAATTGAAATCTGTCCAGGGGTGAGAATGAACACTTACAAACACCCTAGCATAAAGATACCAGAGATGCCAATCTTCCTTCTTCTATTAATCTTGAGGTTCCACATCATTGGCACCAGAAGGATACAGAATGCAAATATCTCCAAGAAGCGACAATCCACCATTGACAGACCCAGAAATAGTTTGATTCTTGCACGAACCGCCTTTGATGGTGTGGTCGTACTAAAATGCGATTGGGTTGCAAACCATTAGATTGACAATCCAGGTTGAGATGGCCCAACCAATCGTATACGCCATGTTGACATAGGCAGCCAGGCGAAATTTTTGGTTCTGCCCAAAAATGCGCAGATAGAACAGGAGGATAGATATCTTGATACACGCTAATGCCGGTTGATAAGCTCGAGATGATTTCTACTAACCACCGCAAAACCAGCTAGTTGGTCTTTCGGCACGTGGCAACTGTGATGTCCCAGTCCATTAGGCAGCACTAGAAGCTCGTCAGAAATCACTCTCTTAGGGGCATGTGGCAGCTGTATTGCCTACATAGATATTCACAGATCGCCGGCTCAAATGATATCAAAAGCCCACATCCCATCAAGATATCATCCAAGCCAGTTGTCTGTCCTGTCTTCTGTAATACAATCGCAGAGCATACGTGAGGATTGAGAGAACGAGGATGATTGTCGTGGGGATGAGAGCAAATATCCGCCGGCAATAGACTTCGGCCGGAACATCAGGCGGGCAATCCGTGTCTTTCAGTTGAGCATAGAACTCATCCATTATCTAGATGCTGAACCACTATCAGTGGAACCAAATCCACGACAGCAGGCAGTCAAAAAGTGCCTTAAGAGAAAAGCAAGATAAATTCTGGATGACGGTCTTGCAGTAGCAAGCACATCTGTTGGTTTCTCTTGGGATACTTGAGCCTTAAGTAACTGATTTCAGAGTATCGACATGGAGCTGGTCGTGAACTCCTGGAAAATTATAGCAATTACGCCCCTAGTGAGGTCATACCATCCGCTGTTGAAATGGTAAGCAATCCTTTGCAATACCACAAGACGGATATATTGAAAACTTGTGCGGGCTATATGCTCTGGCCGTAAAGAGTTTTCACATATTTGAGAAATACCAACTATACTGACACCAATATAGAGAGATAGGATTTGGGACGTATTTCCATGGCCATGTGTTGGACAGTTCCGTTTCCTCGATTTGTCACTCAGCCAAAGCAAGTCATACCCTCGCATTCTCGAGGCCATCAAACACGGCGACAGATTTCTCGATGTTGGTTGCTGCTTTGCTCAAAGTTTGCGCAAACTAGTATACGATGGAGCACCTGCAGAAAATCTGTATAGGTAGGAGATCCAGACTGAGTTCATCAGTCTGGCATGTCAGTTCTTTCATGACAAGACAAAAATACCCGCTGATCATTTCATTATTGCCGATCTTATGGATCGGTCAAGTTTCGAGGTCCAGCGGGTCTCTGGCACTTTTAAAATTGTGCATCTCGGTATGATTCTACATACCTGGGATCGGCCCGGTCAGTTAGAAGCGTGTCAGCGAGCCATTGAGCTGTTGCGGCCAGAGCCAGGCGTCCTTGTTGTCGGACAATGTGTTGGTCACATAGATGGTGTTCAGTCGCCGGGGAGGGCAGGAAAGTTTATATTCAAAGAGACATTTCGGGACTTATGGAAGGAACTGGGGAAACTCTCCAAAACGCAGTGGGAAGTAAGGGCTCAATTAGATCAAGGCTTAGGAATCAAGGAGAACAATCGCCAATGGGATGATCCAAAACACGTCGCTTAGTCTTTGAGATTGAGCGACTGCCGGGTTCTTCTTGACCTTTATAAGCATGAGTCTTCATGACATGGGTGCCTCAGTCTGAGTATTGGCATGAGGCTTGTGCTGTCAGCCTGCTGATTGTATATAGACCCTGAGTAGCGAAATATCCGCTTGTCAATATGGGGGATGTGGACTCCATAAATCTACATGCAGTCAAGGATTGTACGAGTTTGCAACGCAGCTGATTTGATGACCCTTGCATCCACAAAAGCAAAAGGAAACTCATATATTAACGAAAGTAGCATCTACCTATAGATTGATCTGCAATTTCACAAGCACAGGCGGTGGATACTATGCGGATTCTCGGTCCCTAAAGAGTGGTGCAATTTTCCCGGCTTCTTTAACATTACGATCTGCAGTGTTGCACAGGTTTAAAGCAGCACCGTGAAATCTTACTTGTCCAGCAAAAACACAAGCAAAACAAAAACATACAACAGCTGGGATTCGCTGGTGGTCACCCACCCAACTACTAACCAGCCGGCGTGTGGCTTAAGTACGGCTGAGCGGACGGGAAGCCCTGTTTTCCACACCCTATGGTCGTATGTACTTGTCCTTCCTTTGGAAGGAATTATATCTGGGATAGAAACAAGATAAAGATGAAGCCCATGGTCAGATCTTGAAGCAACCTCACTCAATGTCTATCTTCAGTACTACCGCTAGGCCAGGAACTATTGGAGCCAGCACGACCAGGCATGGTGTGCACAGTTACGCTACTTGAAATGATCATCTCTTCTTCCGTGGAGACTCCGGCATAAGCAGCCCGTTGGGCATAGAAAAGGTATATAGTGACGGTCCCCAATTGAGTGGTTTGCGCAGTACAATGTAGGTTCAGCTGACTAAATCACAGTTACTGGAACCATGGGAACATCTGCACTACCTACATATCAAGGCCATTCCTTGGTCCCTCAAATCTCTCGTGTTTATCAATGCATGGAGCGGCGAGGGCAACGATTGTTCGAAAATTCGCAACGCAGACTATAACGATACGATCCTTGAGGTAGCCAACATTTACAGTGATAAGGTCGCCGTGGTCAATACTATGTATACTCGGTTCTGTATGCCTAGATTGAGCATCTAAACGTCACGACTGTCCTCCACTCGCTCCTTTTGGGAGATTAATCCAGACGGACAATTAATGACGTGGTTTACGGTGATTTTGATGACGCTGAAATAGCGCAATTGTACATTGGACTTTCTGACAAAGCCAGGAGGTCTATCAGGCAGCTTCTCGGGCTCAAAGTATCTGTCTAGACAAGAATGAAACCGGAACTGTCAAGTGCAAGTTCCGTCGATGTGTTTTACGTGAACACTGTAGCTTAGCCGTGGGATATTGCTACGTTGGCGCTAGCAGCTATGATTTTCGTGGTAGTGGCGTCTATACTATTACATGACCTTTGTTGACCTGCGGAGTGCTGTCTACAATCTAGGCTAGTATTAGCCAAACGTTTCTTCATTTCTATCTAGGTTATTCTTCGCAAGCATGTTCGATTTGCTCTATTGTTGCAGATATACTAAATTTACAGGGGCATACAAACTGAGTTCACAAGTTAATAAACCTTGCCTACTTATATAATGTTTCTATTTTAGCTCTTGCCAATCAAAAGGTAATGGCTGTCAAAGCGGAAAGTAGTCTTCCAAAGCCAGGGACGCTTTTGGGGGATGAGGTTGCTTATCGCTTTATCATCTGCGTATAACTATAGTCAGATTGATATGAAAGAAGAGTACGTCAAAACACAAGTATTAGAAAAAGGACAGGTCGTGCAGGTATGGCCGACTGATACAAGCCATCGCACGTTTAAAAAAAACCTGTTGATTAATTATAGAAACGGTGGGGAAGAATGTGGTCAGGACCCAGGTTCCGAGACATGTATTCAGGTCCTTGCTTACGAGCCTCCCTGGTTGAATTGAGACATATGAAGTATTGAGCTTCAATAACACCCACCTAAGCTTTTCGATTGATAGAGTCGCTATTATCAATTTCCCCCGCAAGACAAGTTAAAGATCGGGTCCACTTCCCCATGGGGTTTTGTCCATAACTCGATTTTAGGGGCTCTGCGGGGTCTGCTTTTTTGTCAATATATGCTTGGCGCCCGGTATATAGCTAACAACTCGAAGCCGAGGCACGCTTTTCGCTATATGATATTCTGAATCTAGGATCTTGGCCATATAAATCTATGACTGCTCCACATCGCCCCGCAACAAGCGCTGACCAAGGTGGGAGAATAGGTTTCGCCGGCATGAAGATATACAACATGTGTCGAAGTTTACTATAGTTTTGGCATTGGAAGTATTACTAGATTAGGTAGTGAAGTGATGTGTTCAATGCGTAAAAGAGGGTTCAAGTCACCAGACCATCTGGGATATTAATGGGTATATAGTAGCTATTAGGTCAAGTGTTGAATATAGAATATATTTTCAACAAGACTTCATATACCTAGATTACTCCAGCTTCAATTTTTTGCATATACTTATGAGTAGCTCCTAGCCATGATCATGGAGCCAAAAAAGGATGGCGTTTTGGCCAATTGGAAGTGCTTAGCAGCATGTACACTTGTGTCCATGTCGCCGTTCCAGTATGGTATCGATTTCACTATGATTGGTGGTTTTCAGGCCATGGTTGGATTCCTACAGGTAAGTTCGCTCCAGTTCGATGCTTTTCGGCTGTTGTACAATTGAGTCTCAGTTATATTGACGATCATGAAAAACCCAACAGATCTATGGAGAGAAGTCACCTGCGACGTCTATCGGATACAACATCAGTCATAATCGTCAGCAGTTGATCTCTTCTCTGATGACCTTGGGAGCTTTTATCTCATCGACAGCAGCTGGTACGTAGTTGTTATCTCTTGTTTCTTGAACCATGCTAAACTAACTGACAACATGTATAGGTCCTATTGCCACTTACATTGGTCGCAAATCGTCTCTCTGGCTGGCTTGTCTTCTGGTTTACGTCGCTAATATCATAATGATGACTACCGAATCTATTGGAGCTTTGTATGTGGGACGATTCATCATGGGTCTTGGTAATGGATTGCTTTTGACTTTTGCTCAGCTATACCTCCAGGTCAGTTCACGGCCGTGGATCCTTGGATCCTCGAGAATAAACTCTGCTAACTTGGCGCTATCTATACAGGAAGTTGTACCTGCTCGTTATCGCGGCGTAATGATCTCCATCTTCATGTTTTGGACATCGATCGGCTCCCTTATTGGCACAGTCATTGACAACTTCACCGCGAAAATCATCGGTAAAAACAGCTACCTCATCCCGCTTGGTTTAATCTATATCATCCCCGTCATCTTATGTGGAGGTATTTTCTTCATCCCAGAATCGCCTCGCTGGCTTCTCCAGAAGGGGAAGAAAGAAGAAGCACACAAGGCGATGATGTGGTTACGTCCATATCCAGAGACTGTCGATGCCGAAATTGCGGAGATTCAGGCTGCAATAGATATGGAGCTGAGCCTAGCTGATGGCGTGTCTGTTTGGGATATGTTTAAGAACCCCGTAGATCGGAGAAGAACTGTTCTCGCTGTTTGCGGTGTGACCTTGCAGGCCGCTTCAGGTGCCATGTATATGATTGGTTAGTATTAACAGCCTGAAGTCAACGTTTGTCTCGATGTCATCGTTGTCACTGACTTGGAGGTCTAGCCTACGGAACGTATTTTTTCGAAATGGCAAACATCGGCGATGCTTTCGAGAACAGTTGTATCCTAAGTGCTCTCGGAGTCGTGGCGATCATTGTCAACAGTGCTGTTGTATCCAAGATCGGACGGCGACGACAGTTCCTCATGACTGGTATGACGATCTGTGGCATCAGTCAACTCATCACTGCTGTCGTTTATACGACACACCCTGGAACAGAAGGTACTGGGAGGGCTATTGTCGGATTGGCTGTTATCTTCATTGTCGGCTATAATGTATGTTGCTCCTTCTTGGACTTTGTGGTTCATCATGCTAATTACAGTCGGTAGGGAATGGTGTCATCTTACGCATGGGTCTCTGGTGGTGAACTTCCTTCTCAACGTCTACGATCATATACATTCGGTCTTGCTGCAGCTTTTGGTTTCCTTGGAGCAGTTCGTCTTTCAAAAGGCCTCGTATAGAAGACTCTGAGATGACTGACTTTTCTAGTGGCTCACCACATTCACGGCACCATACTTCATCAATCCAGATTCTATGAATTGGGGGTACGTATACCGTCTCCAAGTTGTCTCTGAGATCGGTACTAATACTAGTCCATCATAGTCCTAAATATGGATACATCTGGTTTCCATCATGTCTCATCGGGGCCGTTTGGGTTTACTTCTTCCTCCCAGAAGTCAAGAACCGCACTTTGGAGGAAATTGATGAGATGGTATGTGTCAGATTCTTCCATATTGTCAGCATTTGTATCAAGTTCTTCTCTAACCAAATTGGTGCGCATAGTTTGAGATGCGTGTGCCGGCTCGTAAATTCTCATCGTATAAATGTGTTGGACCAGCCGCATTGCAGGCAATGAAGGAAAATGGCTCCGGTGATGTTGTTGTTGAAAAAGATACTAAGGAGCAGGAGGTTTATGCTGAAGAGGTTGAACATACTGCTTGATGGGTATTGATGGGAAACGGATCCGGTAATTTTGGAATACGAGGAATAATTTGTGAGGCAACTCGTATCGTATATGACTGTGTCATAGTCGTACTGGTATATGTCAATTGATGAGTTTTTATTCTTGCTGTAAGAGGATTTTCAATATCGAGGTGATGGTCTATATAAAACTTGCCACAGAATTCCGGTAGTATGCATGCATATTATTAACCCAAGGAGTTACTTTCCTAGACAGCTATATACCTAGGTAGATTTCCTCTGACATGCTTCTACTAAGTTGCATCGCTATGCGCAATGCGCCTCTGAGCCTGTGTACTTAGGTATTCAGAATTGATATCATATATGTGCTCTTCTGCTGGTTATGGTTTCGTAATGCGCTATTCATAGTTATATACTATATATTGCTGTGATCTGAAATACGTCTAAATAAATTTCTTTAAAACTTCATCAAACACACCCTCGGCATGCTTTTCAGCATCGTGATTGAATATCCAGTCCTCACGAGGCATATGGATGGAAGAAGGGTCTTCTTTGACCTTTTCCCAATCCGCCTTATGCCACATATCTCTTGTAGTTTCGCCGGTCTTTTGCACCGCACGTACGCGATCATATCTAAGCAGATGCTGTCAGCTTTACTCAAAGGACTTTCGGGTTGATGATTATAAACGTACCGGATGTCTTGATAAGCACGCACAGCAGCCGGAATTCGATCTTTACCTCCCGCCCTCTTGAGACAGACAGCTATCGTAACGCCATCTTCCATGGCCTGTGTAGCTCCCTGAGCCGAAGTTGGCAAGAATGGATGCGCAGAGTCACCTAACAAGGTAATTCGTCCCTTATCACTGACCCACCGAGGCAATGGATCACGATAAACCAATTTCCAGTCCACTACTGATGGGGTCTTCTCTACAATTGCTTTGCACATGGGATCCCATCCTTCAAGAACTTTATAGACGTCTTCTAGTTTGCCAGGGAAGGACCAAGACTCATCAATATCGGCTTCATCCTATTTCCCTTTAGTCATTAAGAGTGTCCGAAGGGGAAGAAAGAGTGACGTGACGTACGCGATGCGTCAAAACCCAGCAACAGTCCGAGCCATTCTTAATCGTCGAAAATAAGAAATGCACATCAGGACCAATCCAGCCGTTGAAGGTATCTCCATTCTCGCAGAATTGCTTTGTGCGAGGGTCTTTGATCATATCTGTGTTTGGGAACCTAATCGAGCATCACTTAGCTGAAGATTCCTCGTTCAACACTATAGTTCAACGCACCATGCTCGATAAACAGCATAGCCACTAGATTTGGGTTTATCAAAGTACCCCAGGACTAGTTCCCTGGCTTTGGATCTTACCCCGTCGGCGCCTATAACTACATCGGCAGAAACCTTGACACAATGTTAGCCGATGCCTTCATGCACTTCTCGGATTGCGTGACTTACTTTCGTCCCGTCATCTAGAATAATACCCGCCTGTTCCTCATCTTCCCAGTACTGTGTCACCCGATGACCAAGATGAATGGGGATTCCCAGATCATTCTTAGCATGGTTGAAAACAACACTATGCAATTCACCGCGATGACCATTAAAGATAGGTGCATCGGGATCAGGTGGCGGCGCTCTTTGTGTCGTGACGACTTCTCCAGTGTCGTATTTATGGATTCTAAATCCGTATTCTGTCAGGTTGATACTTAATTCACGCATTTTCTCTGCGATTCTGCCGTTGTCCCAGCGTTTGTAGATGCGACCACCATTGGGACCGAAGGAGATTATGTCGCCTAGGACTTTTAGTTCTGAGCTTGGCAGTTAGTATGTCGGTTTTGAAGATATAAGGTATTGATTTGAGCGGTCGTTAATCGTACCTGGAAAAGATTCGTATATTTCGACTTCGTGGCCTTGTCGATGGCATTCAATGGCAGCTGTGAGACCTCCAAATCCTACGTAGCATTTTAGGATAAAGCTGCCAGTAGCATTGAGTAGCTGGAGCTAATCTCACCTGCTCCTACGATGACTACCCTAGCCCTAGTCGGGGACGTAGAACTTCCGTTCAAAACAGCCATGACGAAGTATAGCTTAGGGCAAGAGAATGGTGAGGTTTTGTGACGTCTAAAAAAAGCTACTCGGTTCAGCTCTAGAAGATATAAGCTCTAGATAAATAATTATTCTATTACCAGGCAACGACATATGTACCTATTCACCGGTACCTACACACACTGAACCCACAATGCGTATGTAACTTGTGACCACATGATATTTTCCACACCAACTTAGGTCAAGTGGGGAGCAAGAGCCGATAATATGAGTTTTGTATGTAACTATGTACCAATAATTGAACTAAATATTTCCTGAGACTGTGGAGATTTCGAAGCATGTGCTTGGGAGCTTGCCACGGTATGGGGCATAGTATGTACAAAACCTCCCCGCCATTTAGGTTTCCCCGGATTATGTCCCTCCACTGAAATGTAACTGGGCAATGATAAGCGATAGACAGACAGTGTGTCGGCATTTCGGAATATTGACTTGCCGGAAGACCATTTTCAAACTTTTAAAGCAAATTGATAAGCCACAAGAGAGAAGTATGAAGCAATTCTGAACTAGCGGGGCTTGTGTTTGTATACTCCAAGTTGTTTATCATGGTATTTCACTGGCAGATATGGCCTCTGTGGGGCTTCAGACGAGAGAAAGAAAGATCTATGTACCACGATATATAGCCTATCAAGAGAAGCCAGTCAAAATCCTGCCGGATGATACTGCTGCTTGATTACGATTTTCGCAACGTTAACTCAAGAAAGCAAAATGACGAGCCATCCGGAATATAACGAAAAGACCAAAGCAACCGAGGTTGCAAGTGCCTTTTCCGATAGAATACGCGTCAAGAATGGTATGTTAGACATCATGGCATGATTTTGGATGATTACCTGCTAAAGTAGAGACATCTCCCAGTTGTCATCACTGGAGTAGGACCAAACAGTCTCGGAGAGGCCTTGGCCGTCGCCATCGCTGCCCATTCACCCGCAAAGCTGTTCCTCGCGTCACGAACAAAGGCCAAACTAGACGAAGTCCTGAAAAAAATCTCTACAGAACGGCCTCAGGCATCATCCAATGTGGAACTCGTCGCACTAGATCTGGCATCACAAAAATCAGTTCGAGAGGCCGCGGCCCAAATCCTGAAAAGCGTGAATCACATCGACATCTTGATCAACAACGCAGGCTTGATGACGCTCAAGCAAGAATTTACCACTGATGGAATCGAGTTTCAACTCGCCACTAATCACGTCGGACATTTTCTATTCACGAGCCTTCTTTTGGAGAAAATGGGCAAGGGGGCTGGCTCATCAGAGGGAGCCGGGTCAAGTAGGATTGTCAATGTCACAAGTGCTGGACATCGTCTTTCGCCGTTCCGATTCCACGATTACAATATTGATGGAAAACCAGTTCCGGATGAAGAGCAGCCTCCAGCAGCGATGATTGAGGTATATGGCAAAGTTGAGGCCTATAATGGGTGGATTGCATATGGGCAGTCCAAGACTGCTAATATATTATTTTCGGTGGAATTGAATCAGAGACTCAAGTCAAAGGGTGTTGTGTCTTATGCCGTTCACCCGGGATGTAAGTTGCCTGACATTTTAGATCTCAATCCATTCAGTGTACTGATATATGTGCAGCCATCTGGACAGGCCTCTCCCGAAATCTCGACGAAGAAGCGACTAATATACTTTCCAAAACGGGTTCTTACTGGAAATCTATAGATGAGGGTGCAGCGCCTATGATGGTCGCGGCCTTGGATCCTGCACTTGACGGTGAGTCATCATCAACTTATCATATCAACCTACAGAAGACAGCTTATCAGGAATCTGACGTGTTTTATTCTTCCAACATTTAGGCACCCCCGAGCCCGAAGGTGTCTATATCAGCGATTGCCAGATCGCCGAAGCAGCACCGTGGGCAACGGACCTAGACGCAGCCAAGAAACTCTACGAGTTGAGCGCGAATTTGGTTGGTATCACCGCTGTATAGTGTCAAGACATATTACATGGGTCAAAAGCTCGTTGTTCAGAGTAGTGGCTTTAAGGAAGCGGTGAAAGGCCGAGACACTTATCGGATATGCCGATGATTCCGCTTTCCCGATCCGGGGAGATAAGGTGGTGTCGGACGTCCGATGGCCAATCATAGCCATTAGTCTTTTCTCGATTTTACAATAATTATTAACAGCTGTAATGTACAATGAGACTATCAGTACATCTTTTCGCAAGATTTCGAACCTGTTTCTTATGCTCAAATAGTTGCTAATTGACGCCCATGCCATACTTGCTCACATGGCATGCTCAAATGACTTGAGTAAGACTAGTATTAAGTATTAACCATCTATCGGGCCTCCGTCGGACATCCGACAATGACGGATCCACATCGGCTCTAACGGCAGCGCTTGATAAAAGCTCGAAAAAAATTGCAAGAGCCCTTGTCATGCTTGCACCAATAAAACAACGCAATGGGATTGTTTTGTCATTCTTAGTCTAGAAAATATCTTTCCAGCAACTTATGTTTCCCTAGTTTGTATATAGTGTGGCGGGGACTACTGCCACGAAACAAAACGGGTCCCCCTTTAGCCCTATGTCATAGACAATCTATGGACGCAACCGAACATAAAAGATGTCTTAATCTTAGCTTCAAAACTAGCACCTAGTCTGGCCACAGTCTTCAATGTTAGTTTGTGCCTAGTTTCGTCAGGCACATATATTATTACACTGCTTCCCTGCACTTTCTGGTGGCGATCCTACGATCAACTTTTTTCGATGTCATTATAAGTCATCAAAACTTTACGATGAGAAGAGAATAACTGTTGCAACATATATCTTTATAATTTTGTGGTTATTTTTTTCTTACCTGACCAGGTCAGGTAAATACTTGAACAGGAATGGGACGTCATGCCAATGCCGAGAAATCCTTACAGGATCAAAGGAATATTTTACCCCTCGGGCAATTGCTTGTTGTTTTTAGTGGGCTTGCAGTCTCCCTACTGATCTGCTTCATTGACCAGAATGGTTTGAATGTCGCCCTTCCAACCATCAGCAAAGAATTGAATGCGCAAGAGACGATTTCATGGGCCGGAACCTCATCACTGATCGCTAATGCCGTCTGCACCGTCCTCTATGGCCGATTGTCCGATATCTTCGGCCGCAAAAGTGTTTATATCAGTGTCCTGATTCTCCTCAGCGTCGCTGATTTGCTTTGTGGCTTGGCTCAGAACGCACCTATGCTATATGTCTTTCGTGCGTTGGCCGGTATCGCTACCGGTGGCATCACCAATATGACGATGATAATTGTTAGCGATGTCGTGACACTGGAGGACCGAGGTAAATATCAGGGTATCCTTGGTTCCTGCGTTGGTATTGGAAACGTGATCGGTCCGTTCGTCGCAGCCGCTTTTGTGCAAAATGCCTCGTGGAGAGACATCTTTTACCTCCTCACACCGTTATCGGCAGTGAGTGCCGCAGTGGCATGGTTTCTGTTGCCGAGTAAGATGAGCCCGGAATCGATGAAGAGTCAAGTCAAAAAGATTGACTTTGCGGGTGTCCTCACTTCAACAATCGCTATCGTTTTCATTTTGATTCCCATCTCTGGTGGTGGTCTGTACTTTCAGTGGGATTCACCGCTGGTTATTAGCTTGTTGACTATTGGAGGCTGCTCAGTTATTGCATTCTTGTTCATTCAATGGAAGATTGCATTTCTTCCAATGATGCCTCGTAAGTATTTCTGTACTCCTGGCTGGGCGATCGAAATAGTGGACTAACAGAGGATAGTTTCCCTTTTCAAAAGTTCCGTCATCACAACTATGTTCTTGCAAAGTTTTCTTCTTGGTGCTGCATATCAGTCATTGCTATTTTATTTGCCATTTTACATTCAAAACGGCCGCGGGTGGTCGCCAATCCAATCAGCGATATGTTCGGTGCCCATGGTCTGTTTCCAGTCAACTGCCTCTATCCTTGCGGGACTGTACATGTCGCGATTCAATCGCTATCATGAGGTTATCTTCTTTGGTTTTGCTTTGTGGTGCCTGTGAGTTTTCAGATTACGTTCAGAACAAGTACTACATACTAACATTGCTTACAGTGGAATTGGTTTGACATTGCGGTGGGACGGAAACACCTCTAAGGGAGAAATATATGGCATACTTGTCCTCGTCGGGACTGGAATTGGCTGTACCTTCCAGCCAACTCTAGTCGCTCTTCAAGCACACAGCCCCGTGGCAAAACGAGCTGTTGTAATTTCTATCCGCAATTTCTTCCGTTGCACTGGTGGTGCAGTTGGCCTCGCGATATCGGCTGCAATCCTGCAGGCTGTTCTGAAGAAGAACCTTCCAAGTGAATATCACTACCTCACTCATTCCACATATGCACTTCCAGATAGAAGCAGTATCCCAGTAGCAGATTGGGACTCTATCTTGAATGCTTATGTCAAGGCATCACATTCAGTTTTCATCTTTCAGGTACCTTTGATCGGAATTTGCATTCTAGCGTGTGTTTTTATTCGGGACAAGGGGTTACGCAGACCAGAAGACATCAAAAAGGAGAATGCCAAGGACAAAGAAGGGGAACAAAAAGACGTCACAGCATCTCAGGCCACAACACAGGTTGATCTTGAGACAGCAGAATATGAGGACGACAACCTGAATGACCTTGAAAATCAGCTGGAAAAGGTAGAGAAGGAAGTGCAGAAGAGCGATAAAAGTGAACAAGCGTCGACCGCTTGAGTCTGCACCAGCACCAGCAGGTTTCATGATGATTATTGAGAGAAAAGTATGCATATTCAACTTAAAACTAATTCGTTTGCATGGAGTTTCGGTACATGTTGCATTATACCATAGAATTGGAGCATAGCATGATTTGTTGCAAATATGATTTCAGTTTAACCGCTATACGAACAAGTAGAAGAAGAACAACGCCAGCCATATTCAGGACAAGAAGCACGTTACAAAGAGATCTATAAAGCGGTCTTTTCATTTCTAGTGGTATTCACTCTCCATTTGGCGACCTTTAAATAGATGTATACTTAGACGTAAGCAAGAGAGGGTAATCATAGTACAGCCTGAGGCAACATCCATGATCTGACCAATGGGTATCTGTGGAATTGCCCCACTCAGTGGCATTTGCTCCTCCAAGTCTTCGATATCAACCTCATTTGTTTTCTTTTCTTACGCCATGAAAATTCTGGCATGTCCATAGGCTATCAACTATCTACTGTGGGACGACAATATTGGGCAGATTCAGGATTATGTGAGCCATGAACTCATCCCGCGCCTCCTCGACAGGCACTGAGTACAATCCGCGCAAGCGTGGCAGGACAGCATGCACACGCTGCAAAAGCCGGAAACAAAAAGTGCGCCTTTGTACCACGCGAGTAGACATAATCTGATCTAACCCGTCTGGTTTCTCTAGTGTGATAACGAGTATCCTAATTGCACAAATTGCCGGAAGGCCGGGGTGGAGTGTGACAAGTCTTCAGTCAGCCTCGAAAGCGAGAACAATCCGGGGTATATATACTCCCTATAAGCAGCATATTCCTATATTGACCTTGAATATAGATATACTAGGGCTCTTGAAGAGCGTGTTGCATTTCTGGAAGGCAAATTATCGGAGTTTACAGAGCGCAAAGCTGCAGATGACTCAATCTCCAGTGATAGTGCTACCCGCATTATTCACCCGATCTCCGCTGCTTCTCAGCGACAGACACCCGACAATGTTCAGATTGGAACGGATAGTAGTACTTTAGGTGAAATTGTTGGTTTCCTGTCTCTCAATCCATCAGAGTCACCAGCCTATGTTGGTTCGAGCTCAGGGTTATCATTAGCTGTCAATCTGGGCGAAATGGTACGAGCGACAGTCATGACCAAAGCATTTCCTGGTTCTCCAGAAAGTAGCAATCAACAGCCAAATCGTGCTGATGCTACAACTACAACTAGCACAACTCACGCATCCTACAAAGCAATCAATTTGGATGAGTTGCTGAAGCATCGCGCTAATCCTCCCAATGACGAAATGGGCTCGCGTATTCTCGATGCTTACATAGGTCGAGTACACGGCAGATACCCGATCCTTGATCGAGATGATCTGTGGAGACTGCATAATGATCGTTGGAATCTGGCAAAAATCAAGCCGGAAAAGCTGACTCAGGCTCAACGCTTTGGTATATTTCGGCTCTATATGGTGTACGCTATCGCCTCAACATTGATCTCGCTGAGCGAAAAGTATGAATATACTGCTCCTGAGGTGGGATTATCTAATTCTTATTTGGATTCTTGTATACTGAAAAAGTGGTAGAAATTCTACATGACCGCTATCCAGCATGTCGCAGCCGCGTGCGAAACTAGATCGGTCCAAAATATCGAAGCCATGCTGCTTCTAGTGATATATCATCTCCGCTCCGCCACCAGCCATGGCTTGTGGTATATGATAGGGCTTGCCATGCGAACATGCATCGATCTTGGACTGCATCGCAAAAGCAGCGTAACGCAATTGGATCCATATACAGTCCAGCTTCGCCGACGCTTATTTTGGACAGTGTACTACCTAGAGCGTGCTATAGCACTCTCATTAGGCCGACCTGTTAGTATTAGTGACCGACACATTGATATTGACTTGCCTTTAGATGTGGATGACAACATTCATGACCCTGCCATCTTAGTCGCTGAACAATCGCAACCGAACACTACCAAAACGACTACCCTGTCGCTCTTTCGCTCTCTTCTACGCATTCGACGGATTGACTCACGAATCCAAAATACCATTTACCGGGCTGACAGGCCACTGCAAGAGCTTAGACCCAAGCTTGACAAAATATACAATCTTCTAGAAGATTGGAAGGCCTCTATAGTCGTTCGTCTCCCTAGAGACATGGACTATGCAATGCTACATTACAACAGATCGATTCGACTACTAATTCAACCTTTTCTACCTTTGCTTCCCATAACCGACCCATACTACCACATCTGTCTCCGAGCGTGTGGGGATATATGTCAAGCGCACAAAAGACTGCATCAAACTTTAGAATACGGTCATTCTTTCCTGGCCGTGCAAACAGTGTTTGTGTCTGGAATAACAATGCTATACGCGCTCTGGGCAAATACTGACAAAGTATGGTCCGTCCATATGAGCAATGACATTCGAGCTTGCTCCACTGTTCTCTTTGTCATGACCGAGCGCGCCCCTTGGGTCAAGAGATACCGAGATACGTTTGAACTCTTGGTAAATGCAGCAATGGAGAAGCTACAGGGTAATGAAGCAGCAAAGACATCTGGCATGGCCGGAATGATGGCTGCACACGGGTATGGCAACAACATTAACAACGCAAACGTCAATTTGTATCAGGCTCCATCTGCCATTCCAGTGATGGCTGGCGCTACCGTTGTGCAACCAAGCATGTCAGAAAGCGGGCCCGGCTTCCCTCAACTCTCGAGCTTTGCCACTCAAGAACAGCAGCAACAACCACAACTCCAATTCAATTCTGATATCTCTGAAGAAGCTATGCGGATTGCTATGGAGTTGGCGCCGTGGATCGATCAGGACCTGGGTGGTGAAGGTGCTACTACACCTTTATGGATGCCCGATTTTGACACCTTGCAGAACCTCACCAGTCCTTATCAATACTGATAATCTATGTTCCGATAGAATCAGAAATTTCAATTAGCATCACTAGGTTTATTTTATGAAAGGGAATCAATTTGTCAACGAAAGACACATATTTATGGTTCAGTAAGGTTCGGAAACCCACCTTATGTTAGATAATGAAATTTGAGTGTGAATCCATAATGATCGGAGTCTAAGAAGTATACGTTCGCAGCTGTACAGCATTTACGTCTGTTTTATTGATTGTTATTGAAATCTCACATTGTTGAGCCCTGGCTGTTGAAATCCTCGACCGGCTCTAGGACTCCAACATGATATACCGTATCCTTGGTGTTGTCTATTTTATATGGGACCAACTTCCTCGTCTGATCCAGATGAACACTACCCCATCTCAGGTACTCTGCGAAGGTTCCTGGCTCACAATCCGCATTTTCGTTCTCTGGCAGGTCCCATAAATCTGCCAGGAAATCTTTTCCACCGGGGTAGCCATGTGACAGCTTCATAGTCGAGCTATTAGCCAAGGCATCGTGTACAAAATCCAGCGCCTCGCGCTGTTTCTCACTGTAAGTATCAAACCGGCCACCATTCCGCTGCATTCTAGGTGTCGCCAGATAAGCGAATTGACGTGGACCAGACCATTTTGTCTTTGGCTGCACGTAGAAAGTCTCCTCCATGGCCTTGGCGAATAGTATGTTCTCACGGTAGTATTTCGGCCCGTTAAAGCCATCATTTGGGTCGATGATCTTTCGGAGCCGCTCAAGTGCTACAAAGTGGGCAAGATAGTCGGTAAAAGTCTCCATGGTTACATCAAGTTCTAGATTGCTACTACTTAAAGGTGGATTAAGCAGCGGCAGGTGTCTTAAAAGAGGATGTTTGTGGAATCCGTCTGCATTTGTGACACCCCCGGCCCACATGGCGGTGTAGATATCATGCCAGCGCTTGATAAAAGGATTCTTTCTCTTAGCGGCAATGAAGCCATTAATCATAGCATCTTCGTCCGGACGCAGTTTCAGAACGAATCCCGCCATCTCGAAGGGGGTGTTTGGGTCTTCCATTTGCCGCCAGCAGATATCGTCGATATGTCGGAAGAGGAGCGTACCAGCGTCGAGCCAGACGCCCCCATAGAGCCACAACAACGGTAATCTAACTATATCGCCGGAGTGAGGCCCGACGCTCGGTCCGTCCATAGTCCCATTTTTAAATGCATCCGGTAAGTATTCGTCACTAACGAAGTGGCGGACGTTGGTTTCCGAGCCGGGAATGCAATCAACCACGTGGACTGTCCAATCAGGACCAAGACGACGGACCCAATTGATGATATTGCGACGACACCAAGGCCGCATACTGAGAAAACCGGAGTGCCAGAACGCCCAGACATTCTTGTCGGAGCTTACTGTGTGGCGGGTTGTGAGCCATGCTGATATCTCATCATCCGTTCGGTAGTCGGACCGTTTGGGGGATATAGGGACAAGACCGCGTGGAAGATCTGATGGGTTGGGCAGACTGGCGATCAACGGTGGTGCAAGATCGGAAAAAGGAGAATCTGATGAGGGAGACATGGATGGCAAGGTCCAGTGAAAGATATATTTTAAGTTTCTATTTTTGAGCCAACAAAACGGCCTTCTCAAACGGCCTTCTCGGACGGGAGACAGATTTAAGGATCTTATACATGAGTCTTAAGATCATCGCAACTTTTTACCTTAACCTCTAGAACTGACATACCTAGTTCATAGCTAATTTGATCTGCGGGGTACAGTTACAACGTAACTTCGAATAGCCCCAAAATAATCACTGGATGATTGTTGTCACCGTCATGAATATGCAACCTAGACGACTTCTCGGGGCCGAAAGCGGCTGACTTGAGAAGTCCAAATTCTAGGTCCGATAGATAGTAGCAAGTTGGATAAACGGAATGTAATAGGCTCGATTATACATACACTTGCAGACGTGGCTATATGACGAGAAATGATAAGATACTCTAGCGTGTTAGTCTCCTCGGGTCCTTGCTAGTTCCAACATATGTGAGCGTGGAGCGGCTTCTGATTTGTTAGAAATTTGTTGGATGTTAGTTATACTTTTGGTATCTGCATCAACGGGAACAATAATCTACTACAGAGCACTCTACTCTGTCATGTCCATCAATCAGCACTCGCAACGTTACAATACTTATAAATAAGTCCTACAGGGGTCATGTGTGCCTGCGAGCCAAGTCCATGGGACGGGCGTGTGAATACCGAGAGACCGTATCGTAGGGAGGGCTCGTTATATCTAAGCTGATAACCTTGGAGTTTTAAGTGAATTGATGAGAGTGATTATGACCCATCGTACTGGAATCAGTTATAAAACAAACGTCCTGTTCAAATAGCAAAGAATAGCTACAAGCTTTTTCAAACATTTAGACTTTACATGAACTATCATGTCTCCCTACAAAGCCATCATTCTTGACCTCAATGGAGTCCTCCTCTCCTATGGTAGTGCAGGCTTTACGAGCCCACTGAAATTCAGTCAAATCAAGAACGTCCTCGACTCGCCAACATGGTACGCCTATGAGTGTGGACGCTTCTCCCGCGAAGAGTGCTACAATAAGGTTGCCTCTGAGTTCGATATAGATATTGAGCTCTGGGCCCAGACGATGAACCAGCTCACCGAGACGATTAGCCCAAAATCTGATTTTATAGATGCCATCAAGGAACTCAGACTCGTCTTCCCAGAGATCAAGGTATATGGCATGAGCAATATCTCCAAAGAGGATTATGACTTGCTGAAGCCTATGATCAGCAGATGGGGGATCTTGGATGGGTTCCAAGCAAGCGGACATGCAGGAGCCAGGAAGCCGGATACTGCTTCTTATATGATATTTGCGGAGACATATCAACTCAATAGTGAAAACTGCATCTTCGTAGACGATAGGGTCGAGAATGTGGTTGCTGCTGCCGCATTGGGGTTTAGAGGAGTGACATTCAAGGATTCGAGTCAGGCGGAAAGAGTGTTGTATAACCTATTAGGTGATCCGATCAAGAGGGGAATGGAGTATATGGAGAGAAACGCCGGGAAGATGATGCTAGAACTAAGCACAGGAGGATTACAGCCTGATAACTTTAGTCAATTGATCATACTGGAATTGACTGGAGACAAGTAGGTTCTCATCTTGCGTATTTCGGATTTGCGGAAGTAAAGAGAGGCGACACTAATAACATACAGACGCTTGATCACACTAGAAAGAAAAGAAGGACCTACCTGGAATTACTTCCATCACTCAAACACTTTTATGGGTACCACTTACAGCGATGACTGCGACACAACCTCATACGCCATGTGTACGCTCGATGACATATCACAGCATGAGAAGGAAGAAGCAATGGCTGCGATTCTGGATAACCTCAGCCCAGATAAGTTGCCTTTAGTAAGTTCCCGCTCTCTCATTTTTGTGGGTAACTTCTAACCAGAGCAATCATTAGTGCTGGTTTGACAAGAATCGTCCACGCGTCTGCCACGGTATTATCGCCAACGCTTTCCGCTTCTTCTGCCTTCAGGGCCAAGGCCACAAGCTTGCAGCCACATATATCTTCCTCTGCCGTCTTCTACGTATCAAGGCTTATGAGCTCGGTAGTCGGTACTACGAGAACGTTGACTACATGCTCTACATACTCAGCAATTTGTGCTCGCGACGGCCGTGGGATCCATCTTTATCTGAGATGCGCGAGCTGCTAGTAGCTGAAATCAAGGACCGGGCGGGATGTGATGATGACACATTGGGAGCAGCGCTGAGGGCGCTGAGTGCCCAGGCTATGGGGTTGCCGTGCGCTAAAAGGGACTTGAGGGTGCTGTTGGAGAGACAGCAGGTAGATGGTGGGTGGGAAAGAGTCTGGTTGTTCAAGTATGGGAAAGAGGACATACAGGTAGGCAGTCGAGGAGTCATTACGGCTATGGCTGTCAAGGCCCTAAAGCAAGCGGCTCTGGACACTAGACTATGAATATTGCCACCAAGAATGGGACTGAAAGCATGACCAAGATGAGATTAGACCAGTCAATTGGAGACAAATAAATCTTGATTTAGCATATTATCGTGTGGGCGTACACTTTTATGTCCAGTACAATAAGTGCAGACGAATTTTTCTTTAGTATCTCAATGCTTACCATGAAAATAGAAGTATTATAGAATATGAAAGGATAGCCAAGCCTGTTGAGGATGTTGAGCTGACAGTCGCGATATTACTGCAGTCATCAGATTTTAGTATATAATGTGGTTCAGGTGGCCTATGAACGTTACAATTTATTCAAGTCTCAATATTGTCAACTAGGGCTCTGAGGTTGCTTTCAGCAGCCTTTTGCAGGGTAGCAGATGCGATTAAGGCAGTCATTAATGTCGCAATCAAAGGTTGCTTAGCCCTAAAATAGTTTCTTGTTAATTATATGCAGTGACAGATATTTACGATTGCTGCAGGATTGAGTCAGTGTCAGCCCGTAGTCAGCCAATCAAGTCCGTTACCAACGAGGCTGATGTACCAACTAGCGGGTTATAAACCAGATTTGAGTGGATGATACCACAATGTATCATGTAGTATGGTGCTGACAGCTGAAAGACCTCGTATCCGGAGCTACGGGAAAACATTGAATGAAGGGCACGGTTTTCTAAGTGAGCTTTCTACGTAGATAAGGATTTTAGATGTGACCTTGCTCAATTATAGTATCATTTCGTGGCAGCAACTTACGTCTTGACCTTCCACTGTGCATTAGGCAAGCAATGCAGGCCTGATCCTTGGTTGAGGTCACAGCTGCGTTGATTTGCCAATGACACTCACCATCGGCGAGTTTTATTTCCCCGTTTTTTGCCTCTTTTTATTTGAGAAAAAAAGAAGGGAGAGAGAAAGAAAGAAAGAAACAAAGAAAGAAAAAAAGGAAAGGAAAGGAAAGAAAAGGAAAAGAACAAGAAAAAGTGGTAATAATCTTGAAGCTGAACTCTCCAGCACCGAAAAGTCATCATGGCAGCATTGATATTTCAATTTTTATTCAGATGGTGCTTTTATATCGCTACGTTTGCTTTCATTTATACCATTTCCTTGCTCCTCTATAATCTCTTCCTCCACCCTCTCCGTAAGTTCCCAGGCCCTCCTTTGAATCGAGCCACCGTCCTGCCTAAACTCTACTATCTCTCTCGGGGCCGCCTCGTCTACCACATCAGCGACATCCACACGAAATACGGCCCAGTAGTCCGCATCGCACCGAGCGAAATTGCGTTCACCGATCCCCAGGCATGGAGAGACATTTTCTCTTCCGCAGCAGTTGGTGCGGGTAAACACAAACAGAGCCCTAATGCAGCAGGTCTATCACCCGATATGACATTCTACAATCCCTTTAATGACCAACCTCCATCTATCATCAGCTCTTCAGATGAAGCTCATCACGAGCTGCGGAAACGACTCAATCCGGGATTTAGCGAAAGGGCAATGAGAGCTCAGGAAGGACTCATTGGCGGCTATGTTGACCTCCTGATGCAGAGGCTTCGAGAGAACAGCATCGATCAAGAAGGAAAACCCAAAAGTGTTAATATGCGTGATTGGATTGCCTACGCCACTTTTGATATTATCGGAAACCTCACTTTTGGTGAAGATTTTGGGTGCCTTGAGGGTAGCGGCTATCATCCTTGGATTTCACTTATTCTGGGTAGCTTTAAAGGTCGAGTCAAGATCCAGATTTTCAAGGCACTTGGAATCCTCAGACCGCTTAATTGGATAATGAGGTTGCTTGGTGTGGGTTACAAGGCCCGTTTGATGCATTTTGAGCTGGTGAAGAGCAAGACTCAGAAGCGTATAGACCTAGGTACGGGACGGGATGATTTTCTAGACAAGTTAATCGAAGGCGGGATGAGTCTAGATGGGCTGAAAAGGAACGCGACATTGCTGGTCAATGCCGGGAGCGAGACAACGGCGACGTTACTCACCGGCACCATCTACCTTCTTGCCACGCACGAAGACGTGCTACGAAGACTGGCAGAGGAGGTGAGAAGCAAGTATAGGAGCAAGGATGAGATCACTCTCATAAGCGTGAACAGCCTGTCATATATGCTTGCCGTTTTGGATGAGGCTCTTCGATGTTACCCACCTGATGGTGTTTCTTCGCCTCGTGTCGTGCCTCCTTGTGGACATGAGATCGCCGGATGGTTTGTTCCAGGAGGAACTCGCGTTGGAATATGGCAATGGCCAATGTATCACGACGAAAGGCTATTTACAGATCCTTTCAAGTTTGACCCAGACCGCTTTTACAGAAAAGGAGATGAAAAATCGAGGTATGCCCGTGATCGCGTCGATGCTGTAAACGCTTTTTTGATAGGGCCGAGGAACTGTATTGGGAGGAACCTGGCTTATGCAGAAATGAGGTTGATACTTGCTAGGTTGGTGTGGGAGTTTGATATCAGAATTGATGAAAGCAGTAGGGAATGGATGAGGGAACAGGAGAATTTCGAGCTGTGGGTGAAACCTGATTTGAACATCTACTTACACCCGGTAAATGATGCTACCCGACTCAGTCCAAACTTATGAATGCAAAGGAAAACGGATATTAATGTATGATACTTTTGGTCACGGTTACATTTTAAATTGATCACTCGTTCCTCATTAGGTCTGTTAGTCGAATCATCATCTGATATATTTTTACCTACCAACTTGGAATTGCGCCAGATTTACTGTCGAGATACATCCTGCCTACCACATCCATTGGTGGGACATTGTTGCTTCGAAACGGTAGATCACGAAGGAAAGATTGGTATAAGGCTAGTCAAGGAGCCTACCACTGACGGTTGAGCTGATCAATCTGGCCGAACAACTTTAGATTGATAATTGGTGTGGTCAGGTGGCGGCAATTGATTGGTAGTTACGATTTTGAGGCTCTGCCCAAGCAAGCCATTGCGACCTCACCGTCTTTGTAGTTGTATTAGCTGTGATTGGATAGAGCAAATAGATTATTTAACTGCATAGCCAATATTTGTGCTACCGGCTGCCACTAGATTCTCCCTGTTTCTCAGCCTCAGCCTCCCAACCTTTCGAACAGTAATCATACTTTGTCGCATTTGTTACATTCCATTTCCATCATGGTTGTACAATTCTGCGAAGACTGCGGAAATCTCCTCAAGGAGTCACCCCAGGACCTCATTACATGTGTCGTCTGTGGAAAAGTCGCGAAGAGTAAGGGTGTTTCGTATCCGCTACCTACAAGAAAAATAATCATTAACATCAGACAGATGAAATGCATTCGCATACCCAAGTTTCTGTCTCCAAAGGATTTCCGTCTCGACTACAGACTAAACTTACATCCTACACGCAGAATATTACTGCAGAGGACCTCGGTACAGGGCCGATCGTAAACGTGAATTGTCCTGAGTGTCCATCGAACGAAGTCACCTGGACTGAAGCGCAATTACGGAGTGCTGATGAAGGAAGCACTATTTTCTATCGTTGTACGAAATGTGGACATATGTAATAAGACTCTGTCTTGATGACTGCCTTCTTCTAACAATGTTTTGATAGGTGGACGGAAAATAATTAGACAAACATTTGCTATTGTCGTGGAAACCTCAGAAAATGGATGCAGAGACAAAAAAAGGTGGAAAGATGGATGAAACCAAGCAGGTCGCAAAAACTAATGACTATCGGGATGTCAATCCAGCCATGCTTGTGTTTTGATCCAAGCTCCATGTAGCAAAACCCACAATTGTGCACTACTCCAAATGTACCTTGCGAAATCTGCCGACTTTACCTGAAGTGCTCCTTGTAAGCATTAGATGCTCAAGTGTATATCTTCCTCTATTCGTTGGTTTGGGAACATTAAGTGATATTGAGGATTATATCGCAGCGCAGGGAAATCCTATTCCCTTTCTAACTGCTCGCGCATCACTAGGATCGACGCAGAGAGTGCTGTTTGAATGCTTGGGAGTTCTTCAGCCTTTAGATTCGAGACACTGTAAAAGATTAGAACTAATGTGTAGAGCTGCGTCTTGGTGGGATCACGTGATGCCAGATGCCCTACGCTGGTTGTTTATGTGATGACTAGATTAGTTATTTCAAGTTATCAATAACGGAGGTCTGCTATGTCCAACGTAACAACTCGCCACATATGTTCGCGCTCGGCATCACCGCATTCCAGAGGAATTCCAAGGACTCGGCGTTAAGAAGTGGTACGAGTATCGCGATAATCTGCATGAAAAGCTAAGGGTTAGCATGTAACGTTTATACAGGGGTTAGAAGTGAAGAACAATGTCAAATTTCTGTAAGACAGAGTTGTAATCACATTAAGGTCGACGGAACCGATGGTCTTCCAAAAGCTGGCGTGCCGATGGTCGGTCTCGAGGATCTAGCTTCATTATCCGTAGCACAAATTCCTTATCGTCGTGACAGATTTCCTGCGTAGATGTGAGGTGAAATGGTTTCAATGTCTCAGCAGGACTATTCTGCATAATCCAGACTAGAACTGCGAATCGTTACTGGTCTGCAATCTGCTCAAAGGATTCCGGAAACGGCTCGAAGCATCTATGATGCTTCAACAGAATCTTCACGTCGTAATCATGGTGATCTACAGGAACATCAGGCTTAAAAATGTGGAACCTGTGCCCATAAAGAGGACTGATTAACTATCTGAGTATTAAACCCAAGCTGATACTAGCTAAAGTGGGGACAAACTCACCATTGCGCCAAAAGACCAAATGTCTGTTTCTATGCCCCATCTCATTGAAGACGTGAGAGCAGGCACATGATAATATTTGTCCTATTTGGGGTTGGCGACGTTGGTCAGTTGAATACTAGTATAACTACAAGATCCCCCTGTAGCCCTTGTCTCGTGAATTCTACACGTGAGCCGTCGGAAGATAAGAAGACCGTGCTCAGGAAGTCTTCCATTTGGAGGACCCCAAGCCAATTAGCAATAGTTAGTATTGATCCCTGAGGCGGCAATGGATGGTCGGCCGGATTATTCTACATGTTGCTTTGAGGAGGATGGCAATTCATGCACCTCCAGAACTGTGTTCAACGTTGATGGTTCCTTATGAAGTTAAAGCTCTCCACATCCCTGCGGATCAACCACGGCTAAGCCCCAGCTACAACAGCTTACGGGTGTTGAGATGTTGAATTAGGGCTTATCCACCCCCATTCTTACCTGAATCTTTCACCGATATACATCAACACGCCAATGCTTAAAGTGCAGGTCCGGTGAATATGCAGTATCGGAAAATGTAGGAACGTGTCCTCTTTTTATTGCTTTTTTAGTACGATATTGTTCTGACATACTTTCTTCGTGAAAACTCGGACGGTTTAGGAGGCATGTGACTGACAGAAATGCATCATCACATGTATACGGTCTAGGTATCTGCAGGAGACGTACATACGTATACTCATTCACGAGTCTACATCTCTAGTTCAAGCTCAAGCCGGAAGGATAAAATATGGTAATCACATACTTTTAACTTTCTATGATGACGATACTTCAAATACAGGATAGCCGAATAACCTTGGGTATATGCAAGCCCATTGCCGTCCAATCCAATGTATGTTCCCCATCTATGAGCAAATGAAAAAGAACCAAAGACATATATGCAAGAGTAACTCAAGAAACAATGATGAACCAAGAAACAATGTTGATGGAATGTGCTCAAATGGATATCAAATTTGTATATAGATGTGATTATAGCTTGGCGTTCTTATCGTCACTTATATCCGCATTACCAAAGTAGCCATTTACATTCGGAAACGGACGACCAATTGAAGACAAAAGAGCGCCGACTTCACGTTCGAGAGAAGCCACTTCGGCATGGGCGTTGTACATGCGTACACGGATGTAGGCGTCCAGGTCGTTATCGTTGAAATCGCGCATGGCAGTTTCGCGATCCACCTTGTCTTGCTGGGCGGCCCGGATGACTTCACGTGCGACGACAACACTGACTTCACGGATACGGGTGATGTCGGGATATAAAAAGCCTTTTTCGACTTCTTCGGGAAGCATGCATTTGGTGAGTGCTTCGCCGGAAGCGTAGATCATGTTGTCGGTGACTTCGACGGCCTTGGACAGGATCGTTCCCAGACCGATACCGGGGAAAACGTACATATTGTTGCCCTGGCCACCGTAGTAGATTTTGGTTTCGCCGGCGGAGTTGGTGAATGTAACTGGTAGGAAGGGAGAACCAGAAGCAAAAAGGGCACGACCATCGGTATTGACAATAGCGGCTTCAAGGTCACATTCGGACTTGGAAGAGGGGTTAGACAGAGGGAAGATAATAGGCTGTTCGTTCCATGCGGCCATCTTCTTTAGAATCTCAGGGGTGAAAACACCTCCCATAGTTGAAAGACCAATAAGCATGGTAGGCTTGACGTGGTCAATGACTTCGTCAAGAGTTTTCCATTGCTGGCCGTTATTGTCCTTGCGGGCAAAGTAGATCTTGTGGTCTGCAAGTCTATCGCCACGATCAGCAGTGACGAGACCTCTGGAGTCGACGAGGTAGAAGCAAGCCTTGGCCTGATCTTCGGTCAAGCCTTCGCGTACAAAATAGTCGACGATCTGTTTAGCAACGCCAACGCCAGCACTTCCTGCACCAAGGAAAACAGCACGCTGGTCCTTGGGATGGACGCCAGAACGCTTAACAGCGTTCATGACACCTCCTAAGATGACGGCACCAGTTCCCTGGATGTCATCATTGAAGCTGGTGTACCTATGACGGTATCGCTGTAGGGCAGGGAAAGGGTTCTTGAAGTCCTCAAATTGAATGACAATACCAGGCCAGCGCTCAGTCAAAGCAGCCATAAGCTCATCAAGGAACTCCAGCTCTTCTTCCGGAGAGACCTTATCCCGACGGCTACCCATGTAGAGAGGATCTTCCCGGAAAGCCTTGTTGCTTGTACCCAAGTCCAGGGTCAAGGGCAGGGTGGCTTCGGGACGAATACCAGCACATGCAGTATATAGAGAAAGTTTTCCTATAGGAATACCCATACCATTAATTCCGAGGTCACCTAGACCGAGGATACGGGAGCCATCGGTTATAACAGTGATTTCAACATTGGGCTGTGGCCAGTTGGCAATGACGGCAGCAAGATTGCCTTTGTCTTCGTAGCTCAGGTACATGCCTGTTTTTGTCAGCTTTGCTTTTCAATTCCCGGATAAAAGACTCACCTTCTGGTTGTTGGTATATTTCTGACCATCGTTGGCAAGCTTCGCCAACTACTGGAGTATAAATCAAAGGAGTCAATTCCTGTCAACATTAGCAACATGTTCAATAGTCGTCAGGCCAGGGACCTACCCGAATATGATCCGTAACGAGACGGTAGAAGAGGTGAACATTATTTTTGCGAATAGTACTCAAATATAGATATTTTTCAATAGAAGTCTGCTTCAAAGCAAGCTGTGCCAGACCTGCGCAAGTCAGCATATTAATATTTCATCATCGGACGGAGGTTATACATCTCGCTTTCTGCGTTTCGTAAGATTCGGCACGAGGAGGAGTGAGGCCGTAGGTGCGAAGATATTTGCGGATATAAGGGGGGTTGGCGGTATCGAACGTTCCTTCTCTATGACAAATATTAGTTTGGTCTTAATCATGAGATTAGAAAAGACGTACGATTGACCTCCATAGCCAGGCTGTGGAACATGGTGAGCTGCACGGAGCTGAGTGCTCGAGAAGGAGGGAAGGGTAGGGTGAGAGTGAGAAGCAGTCATCTCGTCGGTAGTAGTTTGCGACAGGGAGGCCTCAGAAGCTTGATTCACAGCAGAAGGAATAGGAGCTGGAAGAGACGAGGAGGTTGAGATGGAAGCTTTCACGCGTGACGGGACAAAGTGCGGACGGGCCCGTCTATGTATATGTCGGAACATGACCCCCAGGACCCAGATGCTTTTCCACACTAAGTCCACTCCAATTGAGGCACGGGTGTATTAGGAAGTTGGAGAATTGGTCAGACTCGCGAGGGGGGATTAAAACTAGATTCGGAGGAGAAGGACGGCCCCCTGGAAATTATTAGTTTGTCCGACCAGGGTGACTGTGTCATCGACTCATCGGACTCACGGCGTGTTTCAGCTTTCAGATGTCAGACCAGCTGCGCACCTGAATAATGGTCGGATGAAATACGGAATTTATTATGTATGACCCCAGAAAGCTTGACGACCAAGCTTGCAGGTTCGAAGTATCGGGAAGAGTCGGGGGAGCTTAAACGATATCGGGCAATGAATGGGTCCGAACAATTTGTGGCCCTTGTGCTGCTTCTTTGAATGTCCAATTGCGGCAGCAAGGCGGGGAGATTCTCCTTCTGGACAGGTCATGCTTGTGAAGCATGCATGGTCTAGGCGGTGGACATTTCTTTAGCAAGGCACACGCGAATAAAAATATGATGATTGCGAATTGAGTTCAGTGAGGAAGAATGTTTATGGAGCACAAAATAATTATTGTGGGACTTGGGCAGGCAAAGGAAGCTAGGCTCGCAGCCCGGGAAGCCGGGACGCTAAGCTAAGCTTCTTCCTTTCCTCTACGCAGAAGCCCCAACGTTTGAAGATTGGCAGAGAAATGAAGCTTTTCCGTGTTACACTGATGAGCCATTTATGCAGAGTGAAGACTATTGATTTCAAGAATCGATCATTGATGCATGCTGCCAAGGAGGAGGACGTATTTTGGGTTTCGTAGGACAGACCAAAATCCCTTGCAGCCTGACCTAGCGAGTATGTGTTCTAGAAGCAATTAGCCCGTAAGCGGTAATTCGTTACAAGCGGAGAAAGCTGCTAATTGCTCCGTTGGTCTTAGCTCCCGGGCTGCATGTAATATATATCCATGTATCGTTTTGTAAAGCACCCCCGTACTGCTTCTTACTGCGTACTGCGTCTCACGCAGCATCGTTTGCTTCGTTCGTTGACCAACTTCGTGACTCGTCATGTGAGTCACTTACATTCGATTTTGTTGGGAAGCCCATTCCGATGCTGTTCCTCAATAGGAAGCTCTATTCCCACAGTCTCTAGAATACTATGTAGCGGACAGAACGCTGACGCAGCTCTGTCTAATGTCCCGTTCATGTGCAACAGATCGGCCATCCTGACTTTCGATCCCATCGGCATCCAGGATGGCTTGCCCATTTCACATTGAAAAGCGAGCTACGGAATACTCCGGGCTTTCGAGTCATAGACTGCCTCTAGACTTCGGCTCTTGTGGGCCATGTATATGGCCGGGGGGGACTGAAGGTGGAACCAGCGAGATGTCGCGTGGGCTCCGCTTGGCGTTTGAGGAGATGATACTACATGTAGAAATCAGGTATAGAACACGGCTAATTGGCTGACACTTGTACTCGGTATGTGCTACTGTTTACAATGTAGATTCAGGACTGCTGACGAAGAATATCATTCCAGACCAGCAGCAACATCTCACTCGGTGCAGCAAATCGCAGCATAGGGTAGTGGTTCTCAATACCGTATCAACTCCGTATGTAGTTTGTGTCGAGGTCGGCTCCGTCTTTTTATTTGTAGTCGATCGTCTGAAAATTAATAATTGCACTGCCGGTGCTGCTCCGATTGGCTCGTTCGGCCAAGATGGTCAGAAAATTTCAAATCTAATCCACAGCAACCATGGACGGCTTTGTTGTGGGAGCGTTGTCTGGTGCTCGGCTGCTGGCGAATAATTCAACCTTCCCCGCACGCATCTACAGATTAATGTACTAACCTCACCGTGTTGTGTATACAAGGCAGCAATACTGAATGAAACAGATTCTGAGTGCGGTGGGAGCTGGGCTAAACACAATTCCGGGCGGACCCAAGACAGACTCTCCGAGGGAAGACCTTCTCCATAATCGACGGACTTTTACCCCCGCACGGCAAGTGGCCGGCTTGTATTTCGCAGCCTTGACCTGTAATAGGCGGATTGTTGGATCCGATTTGACGGGCGACTGTTTGTATATTCTGAGCGTCGGCATAGACACCGAATATACTACTCACCGCCCGCGAGCAGTTGAGTCGGGAATAGCGATGCGAGAACAACAATTCGCCGACAGACGAATGCCCCCGCGTCTCACGGCGGCCGTCATTACATAGTAACCATTGACCAGTCCTCATCAATTGTGATGACAGACATTCGTGTCTTTTTCTGCCAGTCAGCTACACCTATATCATCACCCGGTATAAATCTCGGTGAACGCTCGGAAGTCTAGACTTTTGTAGTCCTGTTAATTGCAGCTAGAAATCATGGGGTAGTGTAGACTAGGTTGATCATTCTGATGATTCACTGTTCAACCCTTCGGAATGTCATGAATCTAATTTGTTGAATGACTCATCCCGTACTCTGGATCGTTGATTAAGAATGACAGATGTGAACAGCGGTCAGGCCTCGCCAAAGGCAATCTGTCTATGGTGTTGGTTGGCGTTGAATCTAGACTTGCCAGTGGCTTCGTACTCATACTTTAGTAAAGACGTCTGTTTTGGGCGGTTTGGAGTGAAGGCTGAAGCAATTCAATAGGGACCCACTTTCGCCCGGGGAACTGACGCTCCACCTCAATCTTAAGCTCTCTCCAACTTGTGGATTGAGGCCAAATTCCTGTATCAGTCAATAGATAATTATTAGCAGAGAAGTCGCCTTTGGCAATGGCTGTGTTAAGGTCAAGATGGAGGAGAGACTGATATGGGAGCCTCGACATCGCTGGCCAATGGCGAGCTGTTGGTGGGTGGGCAGCTGCCAAACCTGGAACCCGGCAGACAACGTCATTCTTGCTCGTTCCTTCCCCTCAGAAATGCTTCCTCGACCACCACCAAACTTCATTTAGTATCATTCGCGAGATACGGATCCAACTACCAAACATAGCTTAATTCCCAACTCAACCGGCAGCATGTCATCTTGTTGCGGTTCTCGAAAGCCAAAACGCGGCAGCGGGGACGACACAGAGCCTCTTCTGCCTCGTTACGAAGAGGACACCTCCCGGCAACGTCAACTCCGCCAGAAGCTCCATTCCTATCAGATGTACAAGGCCCTTTCTGAGGGATACATGCCATCGAACGAACAAGTTATCACGAATTTGCGTACTCTCTTAGCATCGGACGTTCTCAATCCCCGCAGTGATGACGTGAGTGAGCCAGGCCGGCAATTGGCGCGCGATGTAAAGACTTTGATGAAAAGCTTTATTGAACTGCTCAAAGCAAAGAATGATGAAGATCAAATCCAGGAATTCTTCTGGCATCTTTCCAAGTCGAGAGTATCAATCAATGCTTCGACTCTGTCTAATCAGGCTGCACATGCCACATCACAAGCCAACACGCGAGCTGGTTAGTTACAAGCACTGATACTCTTGCCCTTTACTCAGCTAACTAGCTATTAGCGTACGATAGCCTTCGCACAGTTGGTGGTTTACTCCTCACAAACGCCGATTTCCGCCTGTTCCTCGATGACGTCGCTACTATTGGTCGCCAGGTCTTTGCCGACACTACGTACACCCTATCCGAAGCCGCACATGAAGTTGCGGAGGCTGCCGAACCTTCACAAGATGAATTGAAAAAGGTCGATGGTGCCGGCGCCGATGATGGAAAACAACCGAGCAAGGATGATCTCAAGAAGGATGTCAGCCAAATCGCGAATACTGCAGAGCAAGGAATTGTACATGCAGGTCAAGCAGCAAAGGAAAGTGCAGAGCAAAACTTCTCAGGGCCTCAACGCGATGCCTTGCTCAACCGACTCAAACAAGCCGTCCTTAAACTTCGGAAGCGGAATGACTACTCCGATTCAGTCTCGACTTTGTCTAAGCTCGTGCAGCGGTACGGGATGGTATATGCGAATGCGGCGGAGGAAACAGCGAGCGCAGTCGGCGAAGATCTGGAAGTGAACAGAGATCTAAAGAAAGCAGTGGACAGCTTCTGGACTCTGGTCCGATCATTCGGAAGTAGCCAAGAGTGGGAGAGCTTGGAAAAGCGTTTCCATGACGTGATGCGCCATGCCAACAAGGACCCAGAATTCGAATCTCTGTTGGGTGACATCGGCACGTCTCTACAAGAAATGCTTACAGATCCTGCGTTCTTCGATTCGGCTCCGGAACGACTTGATCAGCTTAAAGAAAAGTCTAAAAACGTGGATGGCGAATCCAGCCTTCGAGATGATATTGAAGCATTTCTACAACAAGTCAGACGTACCTTACGATCGATCCCTGAGGATCCGAGTGTTGCCAAAATGAACGCCGCTGTGAAGAAGATTATACATGACGTGTCGAACGCATACACCAATCAAACAAGTACCATCGTCGCTGATGCCGCTCATACCTTTCTGCCGTTGCTGATTCGCAGTATTCAATATATTCCTATCCCACGACTCGAAGTTTCTGTTCCGGAAATGGACCTGCTCCTTGAAAACTTGGTCTTGGAACCCGGAAGAACAGTAAACCAGTCATCATTCTTCCCATACAAGGTCCTCGTTACGTCTAAGACCAACATGGAGCTGGCAAAGGTTCATTCAAAAAAAGCAAAGACAGACATCAAAACTATACTCACCGTGAACCTACAGGGGCTCAATATCAGTGCATCAGAATTTGGCTACTGGATCCGGGCCCATAGTGGGTTGCTTTTCCGGTTTGGTGACGAAGGTATTGGCAGTTTCTTCCTTGACGAGCGCGGTATAGACATCGCCATTGATCTCGAAATCGGTCGAGACCGGCTTGCTCATTTGGTCACGTTAAGGGGTGTCCGTGTTCACATTCATAAACTGGACTATAAGATTCAACGCAGTCGTTGGAGGATTTTGCTTTGGCTTGTCAAGCCGCTGCTGAAGCAATTGATTCGTCGAACACTGGAACGAAAGATTGCAGAATATGTGGTTTCTTTAGTGGTGACAATCAACAGGGAGTTGATCTTTGCCCGAGAACGACTGCGTGCGGTCAACATTGCCAACCCTCAGGATTATGCGACATTTATCCGAGCACTGCTTGCCCGCCCGAAGGCCTACGCCAACCCAGATGTCTATTCAAGAGTAGGGGCGTACCCTCCGAGAAGCGGCGTGTTCAAAGATGTCTACACGCCGGGCAGCATAGTCAAGGTGTGGAGAGACGAAGCAGAACGGGCTCACGATGTGATCGAGGAGAACGAAGAGGGTCAGAATAACGACGGTCTTCATTTGACATGGCGTAACAATATTTTTGATGTCAACGTGACTTCTATTAACTGAGTTTGATGCAAGCTGGCGTATGGAGTTCAGCAGCGATGACTAAATATGCGAAGTGCGAATACCACATTTAATTCATATAGAAGTATATTTTATAGTTTGACCAATCATTTTCGAGATACAAGGCTAGGGCGCAATTGTCACGTGGCATCTCGGGGAAACGATGATCCTGCGGAGATACGGCCACCTAAGCTATTTACCCGATGTATACCATCTTTGACACTCGAGTCAGTTCAACCTTTCTATGAAAGGGAGTGCAATTGTTTTCTTGTACAGTTGTACTGCCACTGTCATGACGATCTGATCGAGTCTTCCCCTTTGCCCATTGACCATCCCATCCCATCCACTCGTTTCCAACCGGTCTAGTGAAGGAGATCGGCGCGATAACACTTTCCTGAAGGAAGAACAGCACGATTCGACCAAACCACAAACGCGCGAATATTGTCCACACTTTCAAATAGGGAACTCCTCTTCGAGGATTCCGAGTACAGGAACAATGCTCCCACTCCATTTCCTGCTCGTCATCTCAGTCCTCCTAATCCTACCGTTGGCCCTATGCGCCGAGGACTACTACAAAATCCTGGGCGTCGACAAATCCGCTTCGGAGCGAGACATCAAACGCGCCTATAGGACGTTGAGTAAAAAGTTCCATCCTGACAAGAATCCGTTAGTTGCTCTCGCACCCCTTTTTTCTCGTCTAGTTTATAAGTGATCTGGGCTAATGTGATGGCGGTGGTAGAGGAAATGAAGAGGCCAAAAAGAAATTTGTCGACATAGCCGAAGCCTACGAAGTCCTCTCTACGTCGAGTACGCGGAAAATCTACGACCAGTACGGCCATGAAGGACTAGAACAGCACAAACAAGGCGGAAGTCGCGGTGGCGGCGGTGATCCGTTTGACCTCTTTTCTCGCTTTTTCGGTGGAGGCGGCCACTCAGGTCATGGCGGTGGCCACAGAAAGGGACCCGATATGGAAGTTAAGCTTTCTCTGCCGCTGCGTGACTTCTACACGGGCAGAGACTTGGAGTTCAGTATTGAAAAGCAACAGATTTGCGAATCGTGTGAAGGGACCGGATCGGCGGATGGGATTGTTGAGACGTGCAATAAGTGTGGGGGTAGGGGCATTGTGATTCAGAAACATATGATTGCGCCGGGGATGTATCAGCAGGTTCAATCGCATTGTGATAAATGTGGTGGGAAGGGAAAGTCGATCAAGAAGCCGTGTCCCGTATGTCATGGCCAGCGCGTGGTGCGCAAAGCGAGCACGTTGTCGGCTACGATCGAGAAGGGGATGAGCAAAGGCTCGCGACTCACTTTTGAGAATGAAGCGGATGAAAGCCCCGATTGGGTCGCGGGCGACCTGATCGTTATACTGTCCGAAGAAGAACCTTCGTTGGGCGTGAATGACGGCGAAAGAACAGACGGGACATTCTTCCGTCGCAAGGGCAAAGATCTGTTTTGGAAGGAAGTGCTGTCCCTACGAGAGGCGTGGATGGGAGAGTGGACTCGCAACCTGACGCATTTGGATGGCCATGTTGTGCAACTCTCCCGCAAAAGAGGCGAGGTTGTGCAGCCGCTGGCTGTGGAGACGGTGCGCGGCCAGGGCATGCCGATTTATAGGGAAGGGCATCTACATGATCATGACCATGACGAGGATGGCGAGGAGTATGGTAATTTGTTTGTGGAGTATACGGTTGTGTTGCCTGATCAGATGGAGAGTGGCATGGAAAAGGACTTTCACGCGCTCTGGCAGAAATGGAGAAAGAAGAATGGCGTTGATTTGTTGCAGGATTCGGGGCGGCCTGTTCCTGCTAGCAATGACGATGGGCATAAGGATGAATTGTGATAGATTAGACTGATTCTTAGCGTGTACTTTACGACGAATCCTAGAAATGGCTAGATGCTCACCCAATCAGACTAGTCTACTAGAAAGTACTCACTTTGATGTCCATCGTAAGTTGCCTCGTCCAAAGAGAGTACGACTAGAGGAAATGACGAGTGAATGGTTTTAATGAATTTTACCCTGGACTCTGCCAGTTCACCAAAAGACGGAGAGAAAATTCTACGGCGTGATCAACATAAGATAGACATATAGCATGACATGGCACAACGAGAGCCAAAAGAAGAAACCCGAAGGATATCGGCCTGCTCAGCGACCACCCGCACGGCCCAACGATCCACGTGCAGACGTGCCATGATAGCAATCCAATGAGGCTAGGATTAACGGATAGTCCATACCCAGCAGGGCAGGTACTGTTCGCTGGTGGGTTAGGCCCGCGGTGGGCGATGAGGTGACAGGACGGAAACCCCGCTGCCACTACGAACGGAGTCTGGAAATCACTCCGTCTTGATTCTTTCTTCTTATCAAGTGACTTTGGGGCCTGCATGGTTAGACTTTGACTTTGAGGGCAGATCAGATGACGAGTTGGCACACTCGCACCATCTCTTTGCAATCATGATGGCAGTGCTATCGTCAAACACACCTAAATCTGAGAAAGTACACCGCTCGCCTTCATATCCCCCACCACTGCTAAGCGGTGAGATTGGCCAGACCACCATGCCAAGCGCCACCAACTTCTGACGCTGCGTGCTTGGTGCTTGGCAGGTCTCTAGATTCTGTGGATTATCAAGCGATGGGTTGGCTAGTGAGGCGACTCGAGAGTGTAAATTGGCGGAAAAAAGTCCATGACCTAACCGACGCTTGATAGGTTGATCGCAGACATGAACGAACAGCCGCCAAGAGTGTTCCCCTCACCATGTACGGGTACTGTTATACAATCCATGGCGCAGTGTTTCCTCGCAACAGAAATACTGTATACAGTTCATACTCCATGTTAAATGGTGAAAGGACTCGGGCAGTGGAGTCATGGGTGAGCTGTGGCTGCAACGGGGTCCTGATCCATGCAAGTCTGCTCCGTACATCGGATTGCTGACTGGCCACCTGCAAGGAACAGGCGCTAGCAAGCGGTTCATATGGCCTGTCGAAATGTATTATCATAGTACTAAAGCGTACGAAAAACTTATTTTGTAATCGGCCATTTGTAGTGGTTGTTGTTGGTGGTTGTGGAGTCTATGCTACCTGTTTTGTATGAGAATGCATAGATACTAAGACGGCGGGGCACTCCACTGTCAAACATGAATCGATGGTCTGTACCTATTTTTTAATTTGAATAAGATTCTCGGGAGTTATCTTTGATATAAATAAAGGTAGCTGGTCCCTGCATGCCTTTCTATTCTCGTTCCTTTGACCAAGTATACTGCAGTCAGGATTTAGGGTTGCCTGCCGTCCCTGCAGGCTACCATAGTATCATCAGAATTAACCTTCCAGAAGAAGTGCCCGAAAATAAGACGCAGTCGAAAGCTGAAAGCATAGGAACACAATTCCTTCGACGCAGCAGATTGGGTACTCGCACTGAGGACGTGCGTCACGCAGCAATCACATGCAAAAGCTTGTGAATGTAAATCATCCATTAGCATTGCTGAAGGCTTGCGCATCATCTGCAGGACACCTGAGCAAGTGACTCGACCGTTGCCGATCTATATCATTACCGTGTTACGATATCGTCCTACCGAGACCCGACTCACATGCAAATACCTTGCTGCGACTGGACATCAACTTATACACTTCTATCCCTGGCCACGCCAAATGTATCTCAGCAAAAGTGACTTCATTGACTGTGGCTTGTGATGGATATGATGTGACGACAATGATGCTGTCACAAAGAAAGAGCCGTGACAATAACCATGACCACGACTATGACTATACAAACCTGACTCAAGCATCGAGTACAAATACCGCTCACAGCGAGTTGACAATTACGCCCAACGCCACCCACACCATCAACATGGAAGGCCGGTCCTCCAACACCAACATGAATACACAGCTTCCAGCCCAAGGAGGCAGGCCCAAAACGAAAGATTCTCAACCGTCTCGGTCACGGGCATCATCCACCTCTCAACGAGCACATACTCGCTCAACATCGTCCAGCACAGCTGGAAACTCAAGCGGACGCCGACCAGGCACTAGCCGTCGCACCACCTCGCAGACCGTGCAGCAGCAAATGTCGCCACAGAAAAGAGAGCAGCTCATAGCCCTGCACCGGGAGAGCTGTCGCCTATTCCAAGATGCGACGACCGCTGATCGGCCAGAGACCAGATCCGCGGCCTCGCCCACTGCATCACCGACACTACAATCTCAACGCTCTCATTCCTTTCCTTCAGGATATGATCATGATGTCTCCGACGAAGACCTCCTTCCGTCATCACCTAATCGTCAGCGACTTCCACAAAGTCAAACAGTCGACAGCGTCACACCCATCGCGCAAACCTCCAGCAACCAAGTCATAATCCCTCCGACAATAACAGAATGGACATCCCCGAGCACCCGTCGCCGCGAATATGAGAAAATCGATCGCAACAACAAGGGGCTTCGACGGCTATGGCGTCGTTGGACGCCTAGTTGTATGCACACCGGGGATCAGCGGGTTCCCTTCTTTGACGAAGAGATCAGCAAGAAAAAGAACTATGAGGGAAGCGTGAGGCGGTTTCGGATGGATATCCCGGATGACGAGCAGCCTGAAAAGGGGTTGCAGTTGTCCACAAAGGGCATGGTGGCGGGACCAAAGGTTGACAAGGGAAGGTGGTCTTGTTTTTGACAACAAGATTCGACGCCCACATACGAAGACGATGAAATGATTTGCAACATACAGCCCGTGCTACGATTTAACGTAATACCATTTGAGCGGGGATTGGTTGGCTTGTTGATGATTGATTGATTGCTTGTTTGCTTGCGTGCATTGCATCAGATACCCATATGCATACATTTCTTTTAGTTACAATAATGACATAGCGAGATATACATAGATGAACTGAACCGAACAAATAAATATATGAAAAATGAAACCTACAAATATAACGCCGCGCTATGCACTTTTACTCCCCTGGGAGGATAATCAAACCATCAAATCGAAATCATCCATGTTGTCCCGGTACTTCATAATAGTCCTCTTGATCTTACTCGAGTCGACCCACGTCACGAAGTCTTCCATATTTCGGTTCACGAGACTGCGCCAGTTAGACACTTTTTCTCGCTGTAAGCAGAACAGAGTACTCACAATGCAGGGTCAGTAACAACCTCTGTTCCGACGCGGACGTGTCCTTGCTCAATCCTATCCCTATTAGCCTCCAGCCGGGAGGGGCAACGAATCTCCGGATCAGACTTACAAAGCAACGGCAGTCTTCACATCGCTCACCATGCCATTCCTCGTCATCAACACGCCTAATCTGCGTCTGCAAAACGCCGAAACCGTAACATCATGCTCGACTCTTGACAAGCCCGCTCCTTGCTCCCTCGACTGCTTCAACACTCCGATCGACCACAATTTTTCGAGGATCTCCGACTCGAGATGTTTCCGAAACGGGTCCGAGGGGTCAAGGGCAGAGAGTTTGTGTGCGAGACTCCGCAAGTTGCCGCAGAGGAAGTTGTATTTGGCGTAGTCTTGTGTCCCTTGCAAGTAGTATCGGGCGCGGATGGAGTGTTCGCGGTGGTTGTTTTCGGTTTTGTAGGTGTTGAAGTTTACCTTCCGGAGGAGTCTACATCAGGTTAGTTGAGTTCTTATTTGGTTGATGCGTAGAGGGGAAATATAAGCGCACTTTTTCTCGTGGTGCTTTAGTTGGCGCGGCATTTTCAAGGATTTCGCAAAGCTTGATCTTTTTAGTGGTTGTATGACACAGAATAAATTTAGTGATGCTGTTCGATGAAATATTTCTTGCCGGGCGGTAGGGACCAATCACTGGCAAATCTACTACTACCAAAGCGGGGCTGTTAATGTCTGTAAATATGATTGGCTACACATCAACTAGAAGTATTCACGGCTCCCATTTTCAGCTCCAACTCCAACTCAACCATTCATAAACAGATCAAAGCGTATAAACAAACTCGGCATTCTCGCCGTCCGTCAGATCGAGCCATCTATACACGTTAGTCGTGCCTCATCTCTAAGAAGGAGAACTCACTCTTGATTCTCCAATTTGGCATACCCCTCGCTCGCCCGGATCATGGCTTTCTTCTTATTCTGACTGGCGTACCACCACCATATGAATGCCAGATCGAGCAAACAGACGCCATAGCATACCACGATGGTAATCTCGGCGGGCACATAGCGGGGCGCATCTTTGGGACGGAATACTTGCGGTCCTACGTTCGTCAGCTCTGCTTCCACTGGCCACCAAGAGAGGCCATACCAATGATATTCCCCACGCAATACGATATCAAATATATAGCAGCAACAGTAGTCTTTTTGGTGTATCCAGCCACATTCGAGCTAATCAACGACAACAACGCAACAAACGGCGTGGGACTTGCTTGTGTCATGTAATAGCCAAACAATCTACCGGTGTTGTTGGCCAAAGGCAGCGCAGTGATGAGTATCATGCCGACCATGGCAGCTACCAGACCACCCATGCTACACATCACGCGTAGTCCGAGCCAGTCGCCCAAGAATCCATTGGCGATCAGGGCTATTACTTCGACGGCACCGCCTGGAGTGCCGTAGAGCAGACTCTGTTCGGCCGTGTATCCAAATGCCTCAATCTACCTCAATCAGAATCGCTGCACCGGAAGAATAGAAGGGATGGAACAAACCAGTTGGCTGAAGAAATTAGAAATGCCCCCATTCGGAATATCAGCAACTAGCGCATAAAATGCAAACGCCCATGTCATGGGATCCATGATCGCTTCTTTGAATTGATACATCTTGAAATGTTTGTTTCCGATACCCTGCTGATTGATGCGCACCCGCTCGACGGCGAGCACACGATCTTCTTGCGACAGCCATCGTGCATTCAATTGATTGTCCGGTATGACCCAGATAAACACTAGGCCAACGCAGACGGTAAATAAACCAGTAGCGAGGAAGACAATCTTCCACGGCGCAATGGACGATCCATTATTTTCTGTGCCCTTTGCGATGCCGTAGGCCATCGCGCCGCCAACGATTTGGCCGAAGCCATTGAAGCTGAACCATAGTCCTGTCCGTTGGCCTTGTTCCTTTCGTGTGTACCACTGCGAGTCTCCGATTAGTACGCTACTAGAGTGTGGTAAGAGCGAAGCATACCTGAGAAGTCAACAAAGCAAATCCCGGTGTAACGGACGCCTCGCAAACCCCCAACAAAAAACGAACAGCGACTGCACCGCCGAAGTTATCCACGGCCGCAAAACATGCAAGTACTGCCCCCCAGAGCACAACGCAGATTCCAGAGTATTTACCCAGAGGCATGCGTTGCAGGAGCTGACTAGCCGGGTACTCCCATCCCAGGTAGCCTATCCTTCTTAGAAAGCGCAGAGAAGTTGTAGTCGAGGTAGAACGTACCGAAATAGAACATACTCCCCAACCACTGGTAATTATTCCCGACGAGCCGTAGATCCTTCTTCATGCCCATGACACTTGCGTACGAAATTGTGGTTTCTACAAAGCCAGTTAAAATCCATCACATTGAAGTGTGTGAGCATGTGTGTAGGAGGGACGTACTATCCAAGTAATTCATCCCATAAACGACACACATCAACGGCATCAAATGCCAATCTATGATCCGTAACAAGCGTTTATTGGTCGCGGCGTCGATTTCGATTACTTGGCCATCGGCTTGCTGGATTGCTTGCAACGCAACGTCGGCATCGTGGGAGTGTTTGAGGATGCGTTCGTCAATGTGCCTGCCATTGTCAACCGACACAGCGTCCTCCGGCAGGGGACTGGATTTTTCGTATTTTTCCGTCATTGTATATATGAGTGGATGTATTTACAATGTTGCAAACACAATTGAATTATCATGGAGAGTCTAGGATATGGAAGAGGGCAAGTGAGGGGAATTGGAGACATGCCGGTTACCTACGTAGTATAAGTATGCGCGTCTTTGAGATGTTATCAGTGTAACTGACCAAGGAAGAAGGAGCTTGCATTGCTGGCGCGCTTTGTGTTTGTCCCATCCTGCCAATCATGATCTCTTTAGAGGAGTATCTGATGATTACATGCCGTCCTGGGTCTAGCAAGTTGATGTGGAGATGCGGTAGTAGTACATGATAAGGACAAAGCGGGATTGGCATATCTCCTCATTTATCCATTATCCAACCCGTTAGTTAGTAACCACTATTAAGTCTAGATAAAGAGACATTCAATTTATTCGGCTAACCCGACCCTTTCAAGATAGGCTTTCCACCCCTGCTCCCGATACTGCTTAACGGCCTCTATCGGATCAGCCGCAGCATATATCCCCCTTCCCGCAATAATAAAATCCGCGCCTCTACCCACCGCGCTCTGCGGCGTTTGATACTGCTGACCCAGCGCATCGCCGGCCGATGCAAGATTCACTCCTGTCGTAAACACCACGAAATCCTCGTCGTCTGCGGCCGTTGTCTCGGTGGACTGCTCATCCGTCAGAGAGCGATTACACACGAACCCCATGACGAACTCCTTGTATCGTCGCGCATAATCCACTGACCGCGTGGTATACGCGCCCGTCGCTAATGAGCCCTTTGAAGTCATTTCAGCGAGGATGAGTAGCCCTCTTTCTTCACCATAAGGAAAATCAGCCGCCTTGGCGGTTTGGGCCAATGCTTGCACGATCCCTTCGCCAGGTAGAATTGCGCAATTGATGATGTGAGACCATTCTGAGATTCTTAAGGCGCCGCCGTGGTATTGTTTTTGGACCGTATTGCCAATATCGATAAACTTGCGGTCTTCGAAGATTAGGAAGTTGTGTTTTTCGGCGATACGTTTCAAGCCGCTCGTGGTCTCGGGACTGAAGTCGGAGAGGATGTCGATGTGGGTTTTGAAGACGGCGATGTAGGGGCCAAGTTCTATACCATGAGTTAGTGGGTTAGTAAGAATAAATTGAAATAAGCAGAGGACGCGTACGCTCGGCGAGGTCGAGAAGTTGTTTTGTAGTGGTCACATCTGCTGAGACGGTAACGTTGGTCTTTTTGGCTTCGGCAATGGCGAACAGTTTGCGCACGAGGGGGTTGGGATGTCTTTTTGCGCGGATGCTGTACGGTTGTTTGGATGAGGATGACATTTTGTAGGTCGTAAAGTTAATTGGTATGAATTGAGGTGAGTGTCCTGGCAAGTTGTCTAGAATTTTAATCAAAGTGGGATGTAAAAAAGGATGCTTCACTGCGGGACAATCTTATCCACTAGTCGTCCGATAACGATAACCCAAGTCACTCTGAACATCACGCCAAACAGTAAAATGAATGTGTCACATTTCTCGGAGATTCTCTATACTAAATCGAATACAAAGTGGCTCAATTAGAACTTAATCAAATCCCACCCGACCCCAAAAACAGCCAACCCCCAAAGCGCACCCTGCACCAACCAAAACAGACTTCCTTTAAACCGCCCGGCACCATTCGGCTTCTCCGATGTGATATATCCATGCGCGAACAAGGCGCGGAAAATAATCCAGGCCGTCCCCAGCGCGACAGTTGCGTTGGGGTACTTGAGTCCCGCGACGAGCATGTATAGCATTGTCTGTGGCATATTCTCGAGTAGATTGCCGTGGGAGCGTTGTGCGCAGTTGAATTTGTGGGCAGCGGGCTATACATCTTCAGTCAGTGCGTGCTGAGTTGCAATTGAACAGAGAAGACGTACGTTCTCCTTGCATTGTTCAGCCGTGGCATAGTATTGCGGGTAGGGGATTTTGGCGGGTTTGCGTAGACTAGTCACGACTCCGCCCTGGGCGAAGGATAGCAAAGGGATGCCACCGAGGGCGATGGCGATGACGGCGCTATAGATTATCATGTTAGCAATTGATTGTGGTAACTGCGCCAAGACGTGCAGCGCTCATAGATATAAGAGGTTGAGGCGTGCAGTAATGAGGACACGTACCCATAGTTCTCAGGAACAGTAATTGAAACCATTTTAAACCAATTGAGATGATCTATCTCGTTATTGAGTGTGAAGTGCTCTTTTGTAGTTATTGAGGCTCAAAAAAACGTAGGTAAGTTGGATGGATGTGGCTGGCGAGAAGCACTTATAGATCATATTGGGCCGGGGCTCGGGTGTCGGGAAGACTCTACTGACAGGTGGCCTATGTAACCATATCGGGGAAACTCCACTCCAGCCCGACACTCTATCTAAACGGGAGAACCATTCCAAAGGGGAAACATTATCATTGTAATTCGTGCTGTCTGATAGGTTGAGTCCATTTCGATTACGTGCAAATATGATGATCATGCACTAGCTGCCATCTTGCTCACACTACCGTATTTCGCCTGCCATGCAAAGAAATACAGCAATGCGCCAAGTGGCTGGCCAACTAGACAGAACGTCACCCAGAATACTGAATTGCCAATTATCCTCGTTGTCGGATCGTCCATGCGTTCTAACGGTAGCGTCGCGGTGATCAATGGGAGTTGAAACATCATACCGGCGAATGCGACGCCTGCAATAATCAGCATCCTTAAATTTGAACAATATGAGTTGAACATACCGATAAGGTTATGAGTAGGTACGCCCACGAGCAGCTCGTGCAGGATGGCGGAGAATAGAAACACCATAATACTCGCTGCAAGCGGACTCCATCCTCGTCCCACCAACGGAGAGAAAATGTGTCTTTTCATGAAGAGATACACCGGCTTGTTCCATGACCGCCAGTACATTCCCACACTCCAGCTGTTCCACCAATCCGAATAAAATTCACGGTCACCAAAGCGCATGATTTCAGCCAGCGCATTCAAAAGTGATTGAAACAGCGCATAAAACCCCGCTAGCCAGATGACGAGCGATATCGTTGACAGTTTCATGATGCGTTCAATGATGGAGGTAAAGTCCAGCACAGCGATCTTGTCAAGTGAATTGCGAAGAACGGGAACAGCATATTGAGCCGAAGTCAGCCAGATAAATACCGATAACACGACAAACTCGCCCAGTCGCTTTCCGACAAAGCCCCATCGAATATGTGTAGTGCGCGGATATACAGGCTGATAAACCAGCGTAGGTGCAAGCCAGAAGTAAACTAAATTGCCCACTGTGACATTCTGCGGATATGGGCATGAAGAGTAGATCTCGGGAAGCTTCGACTGCTCCGATGGATGTAGCATTGCATGTCGCAGATCGCGATTAGTAAATGCGTACGAGCAGGTCTTTAGCCATACGATGATGGCGTGTAGTTCACATATTGTTCCAATACCTGGATGGTGGACATAGTAGTACACCACAAAGTTGGTTACGGCAAGACCTAATGTGGCATTGATGGTATGTGCGATAGCGATGAAGCGCCAGGTCAGCTGAAAGGTCTCCTGTTCCTTTGCTGTTTGCGCAGCGACGTTGTCACTCTTCTTCTTCCGGCCTATGGCTCCTTTGGTCTGTTGCGCGGCAGCTACTTCGATGATATAGGCCACAAACAGATGGCATGGGACGAGTGCAGTGAGTATTGAAGCGAGAAAAACGTCGTTTTTCCTGTAATCGTGGCATCTTATACAGATGAGCACGCCATACTGATGACGTCAGCAAAGAGCTTCTTAATAGATCATCAGTCGGACTCACCTTCATGAAGTTCTCGACAACAAGTCTCAAGTTCATCACAACTATATACCCATTAGCGCCGTTAATCATGAAAAATAAAAGGGCTCGACATACTCAAAACAATCACCATCAGATTGCGAAAGCCGATGAAGCTCGGATTGACCGGAGAGTCCGTGCTTAAAGGGGACGTTCGTAGCGAAGAATGGTATGCTGCAACATGTCGATATTTACTCGTCCGCTTCTTCTCGGATGGCAACGTAGAGACATCTTGCGGCGGTGACACTGGTTTGACAGCCTTCCAATTGGCGCCCTGAGTATGAGTGGCCGTGGCGGGCACATCCACGCTGGTGCTGACGGAGGCCTGTGTCATAGTCGGCATGGCGACGGTGTTCAATGGCTTGATACAATTGAAGAAAATTGCTTCAATGCAAAAAGTAAAAGTTCCTTTCTTCGAATTTCGATTCTAAAATCCTCGAATTCCGTCCGCTTCGATGCGGAATGTTGCATTGATTCACTCAGTGGCAATAAGCATGTGATAGCGATTCCGACATGTCTACTAGTACAACGCCGAGATATAAGGTTGTATCGAAAGGGATAGAGTACACTTAAGCAGAAGTAGGTAGCTCGATTATGTATTTATAGAAATAGCTATGAGGAGGAGGGGCAAGAGGGGTCTGGGCTCGAAAAGGTCGCTGCGTTGACGAGCCTCGTTCTTGAATGAATGAATGAATCGATTGATAACGGCTGAAACAGTGGCCTGAGGCTGCGAGGGTGCGGCCGTGCGGGCGTAGCTGTTGGCAGGCCAATCAGAGCCCCTGCTGCACCAAGTGGTAGGTGCGCTGCTTCCCGCTTGGTCCAAAGCTGCTGCTGCTCTTTGGTTAGCTTGAACAAACAATCTTGTGGAGAGCAGCTCATCACGCTTTCTCCGCAGATACCACCTTCAATCGGAGTCAGGCTCGTTCTGGTCGGATTATAGGACAAGTCAACATGGCTGCCTACGAAGAAGCAGGCGATGGCATCTACGGAGCCAGGGCTAGGAATTATGAAGGCGTCGGACTTCCTCGAAGACCAAGTACGTACCGGGCCACGCTTGAGACTGATCTTTAATTGACTGTATTTAGGACCCGTCACCGACTACGGATCGTCAATGATACAGTGGATGCGGACACGAAGACCGAGATACAAAGGCGCCCACCGGATGGAAGTCGAGCGGCCGAGTTTGAGTTACACTGTCGATGTGAGCTTTGTATGCTGAATTGAGGTTATTCTAGTTGCTGACCAGCTTAGATGCTTCCGCCTGCCGCGAGAATCTTCTCATCCGCCGACACGATTCCCGTCCGTCATCTACATCAGTCTATCGGAAAATCAAAGAAACCCATTACTGTAGTGAGATGGACACCTGAAGGCCGCAGATTGTTGACTGGCGGACATACTGGAGAATTCATGCTTTGGAATGGGACCGCATTTAATTTCGAAACTGTCATGGATGTGAGTGTCAGACATCTCTGAATACTGCCCATGTGCTAACAACGATCAGGCTCACTATGATCAATTTCAAGCCGGCGTCACATCCGCCGCATGGTCGCATAGCCACGACTGGCTGATATCGGGCGGACAAAAAGGCGACGTCAAGTATTGGCGACCGAACTTTAACAACGTCGAAACTGTGGATGATGCGCATCACGACGCTGTTCGCGATCTGGCATGGGGCCCTAGCGATACGAAATTTCTTTCGGCTTCAGATGATACGACGCTAAAGATCTTCGACTTCACAGCGCGTGCGTGCGATACGGTCTTGACAGGCCACAACTGGGATGTGAAATCTTGTGATTGGCATCCCACAAAAGGTTTACTGGTTTCAGGTTCGAAAGACCACCAGGTCAAATTCTGGGATCCTCGAACCGGGAGATGTTTGACCACTTTACACAGCCATAAAAATACAGTTACGACGACGAAATTCTCTCGAGTGAACAGCAACCTCCTCGCTACATCTTCTCGCGACTGTACGGCAAGGGTGTTTGATCTTCGAATGATGCGTGATATTTGTATACTCCGGGGTCATGAGAAACCTATATCTTCTATGACATGGCATCCGATTCACAGCAATCTAATATCAACTGGTAGTGAGGACGGTTCACTATATCACTATCTATTGGATGAACCAAATCTTCCTTCCGGTCATGCCCCTACTGTTGCACCATATGATAGCAATGACCCTCTCAATACTCCGCCACAAGTCATACATCCGGCGCATCGTGTCCAATACGCCCATGCTTCCACCATTTGGTCGCTCAACTGGCATCCTTTGGGCCACATCCTAGCATCCGGTTCAAAGGACAACTTCACGCGCTTTTGGTCTCGAGCTCGTCCAGGTGATACATCATATATGAAAGACCGCTTCCACATTGGTGAAGAAGCTGCTGAAGCTCAAGGGACATGGAACCGCGGCTTTGGCAAGAAGCAGATGCGAGAAGAGGAGGAACAAGAAGCGCAAGATGAGGCGGAGGGTTTGGTGGACCAAAGAACTGCTCCTTCAACTCTGCCTGGTATTCAGGGTCTGCCAGGAATCTCATTGGATGCTGGGTCATCACTCCCAGGTATTGGTAATTATCAGCCGCCTCCTGTGCAAGCCAACTTGGCTATGCAGAATATGGATGCCAACTCTTTGGCTGCCATGATGGGAGGCGTATCAGCTTCTTCGACGTATGGAGCCTATCCGGTACAGAACCCCGGCTTTGCTGGATTGATGATGAATCCTTCAAGCTCTGCTACCCCGCCACCAATGCAACCACCCAAACTTGACCCAAATCTGAACTTGGCTGCATTACAGAAACAGTTAATGGCACAAGGCATCCAGCTCCCTGCCAATTTTGCTAACCCAAGCGCGTGGCATAAAAGTTGATGTTGCCGCTGGCGGTAACACCTTGCATCCCGGTCGATAATATTGATAGCGTTTGAGTGGCAGTGCGCATGAATAAGAATGACGGATAGCATTGGAGTTGGCGTTATATACCTCGAGTCGTGATGATGTACGAATAGACGAAAATCGGGTTATTTCGGAGGCGCATTGTATAATAAGAATATAGTCGTTGATAGGTTCAGTGAAATACTGACCAGACATATATTTCACATAGCGGCTTGTATAGGAAAACTCGAAATGATGAGAATCAGAACATTAATGCATGCCCAAATCAAGGGAATCCACGTCGTCATGGAAAAATTACCCGCTTGGTACACCCAGCCAACACTATTCCAGCAGTTCAGAAGATTAGTATCTATTCGTCAAGAAAACAGGAAGGCAAAGCAGAGAAGGGACAACGAACACCAACCCAACCAAACTCCCCGCCAACAATGCCTCAAACCCCGACACAAGGACATACACCACTGGCACAGCCCACATCCTCTTATAATTCCGCCATTGCACCGCAACCGCAAAGGATGCTACAGCGGCGTGGGTACCCAAATACAGAATCAAGGTCCAGTAGAGAGTAAAACGCCAGACATCAGATAGATGATAAAGGTAGTTTTGGGATTGGGGTTGGCCGATTATGGGGAGGTAGAGTGATGGGAAAGAGGGGACTATGTAGTCGATAGGGGCTTGATTCATTGTTTCCAGTCCTTTTTTCCCTTGTTCTTTAGGATTTCAAGAAATGAAGGTTGGTGAGATGATGGGGGGCATTGTTGATTATTTGTTGAGTCTTAATATAGCTTTGTAGGTTGGGACGTAACTAGCATGTAAATTGGAGGTTAAGTTTAGTTGTGTTGTTAGTTAGTTAACCTTGAAACTATCAATTAAGCTTTTTGTCAGTTTGTGAGATCTGGACCCAGCTGTTGTTCGGCCTGTTTGCATCATTTGTTTCGTGTGTATTTACCTCGGCAGGAAGTTCCATCTCATTGTCTGCATCCTTCAATTCGCAACCATCTATAGAACACACCAACATGATTTTGCAGACGCTCACACACTCGTTGAGCCGAAACCATTGCTAAGATATAATAATGGCCACCGAGCGCTCTCTAGCGACCCTATTGCGGTCGCTACAGATCGCCTCAGAACCTCAAGATGCTTTTGCGTGAGTGGTTACCCATCAGTCGATCTAAGGATAATTACGCCGTACTGACAAAACGCGAATTAGTCTACTCCCAACAGCAACAAGTTTCCTTGCCATTCTTACGAATCATATGAACGTAACCCTCCTCTCGTCTCAATTACTATCATCTCCAGCTATATGGGACCATCCCGTCGACCTCCACACCTGCCGCCGAATTCTCAGCGTCTTCAACACCGCCGCAATCGGCATACTACAAAACGAGGCATCTATTGAACCCCGTGCCCCCTACACAAAACGCGGCCTTGACCGAGAAGCATGGGTGAAAGCCGTGATTAGTGGCGCAGATGAAAAGTCCCCTCGATGGCGGCATGTACTTCTCCTAGGTGGTGTGTTGCTCGGATTCGAGGGCCAGAATAGGCAAGGACTCTCACACAATTTGCGAAGTAAAGTCGAACGTGCCCTTGTGCGCGCTACAGGATTGGCGCTTGAAGAGAATATCAGCCTTGATGGAATTGGCGGGTATGCGATAACTATGGTACTTAATTACACGTTCGAGCTTCTTTCGGATTGGCATCGGAGTCAGATCAACTATGATCGCGTCTTGCCTATCATGATACAAGCGACTTTCTTCTCGCCCGAAGGCCTTGGGAGCGCATATTTTGTGGGAGCTATAGATCATGAGATTGTTGAAGGCAGACTATCGAAGAAGTTCGGATGGGCCTCAACCTCGGCTACATATCAGAACGTCAAGGATATATCTTCCAGACCGCTGATAGCGTCTTTGGGTCCATTATCGCGACTCATTGCACATGCCATGGAAAATGTGACCGATCCGAATATCGTCTCTGATGGGATGAGTTCTATCAATGACTTTGTGCGGACATTGCTAGTCCAATGGCGCCAAAACAAGTTGTCAGAAGTTGACCCTTCGGAGGAGGCGGAATTTTTGGATGCAGAGTCTTTAAAGAGTACTATTCCAGATCTGTGGCGATTGCTGCGGTCGATTATGTTCTCGGCTGTTATAATTCTGCGAGCGGTTCTGGGCCGAGTGCTGAACGATAGGGTGCTAGCTGCTGGCAGTGGTAAGATTTCCGCTGGATTTTAACATACCTGAGAAAGTGCTGACATGTCTAGTGGCGCCCTTCATCGCTGTACAATCATTACATATTCTACGAAATTTATACTTTATCACATCCCGCACAGGTCAAACTTCATCATCCCAATATTCATTCGTGAACCTCGTCGCTATCGACATCCTCTCCCAATACCCCGAACTCGCCGAAAATTTCCTCCGAACTATCAAACCCATTGAACTTGGTCAAATCCCTCCTCATCCTCTAGAACGCTGCCTCGATCTTTTCTTCTTAAATACATCTGAGCATTTTGCCTTAATACTACCTCCTCTTGCGAATGAGGAACTGATCATTGCCGCCGCAACTCCTTATCTCGCTGCGGGAGGGAACAACCATCTTTTAGAAATCTTTGAAGCTGCGCATAGCGTTGTTTTGGCCGTTTTCTCTGCGCCGCAAAATGCGGATATTACGGCTAAACATTTACCGTTCTATGTCGATAACCTTTTTGCAGTAAGTACTCTCCTACCTTGATGTTTGGCCGCTTCTAATACAGAGATACAGGTATACCCACAAAACCTATCAGTCCGCCAATTCCGATTAGCCTTTAAATCCGTCGTGCGCGTCGCCGCACCACCATCTCCTTTGTCTAATACTCAGCCCCTTCTAGCCGCAACCCTTCTCGAACTTGCGCACGAACGCGCCCTTACAGCATCATCCACACTCCTCCCACCATCAACTCAGTCCTCCACCGAGAATGCACTCGAAACACCACCGGCCCCGCTGTCTGAAAAATCTGGCATAATTCTCGCCATGATCGACTCCTTCCCTTGCTTGCTTGTAGAAGATCTCGAAGAATTTCTGCCTCTGACTGCACGACTCATCCACACTTTGCCATCTGGCGATGAAGCAGCGCAGAGTGTGAGGAGGACATGTATTGAGCGGTTCTGGGAGGTCTTGAGTAATGGTGAGATGGATGTGGAGAGGGCCAATTTCTGCGTTATATGGTGGAGCACGCGGGGCGGGAGGGAGCTTTTGCTCTTTGGAGAAGATCATCAGAACGGCTTGATGGAACACCAGCAGGAGGAGGAAGTTGTTATGAGTGGTGGGCTTGTGGATGCTGTTCCGAGAGACAGCAAATTGTGACTCGTATGAATGAATATAATATAACTATATTTATGATATAATAGATATAATAATGTAGCCAACATGACGCCGATCTCTAATGCTCAAATCAAGGGGGGGAAAATCCCTATGCAATAAATGGAATTCCGACAATAGTCCTACTCTTGTAAGAAACATATTCATCCCCAAAAAAAGCAATCAGAAACCTCTCTTCACCTGTGAAACGAACAGATCATTAGCATATCAAACCGACCCGAGAAAGGCAAAGGGAATACTCACGGTAAATCCTCGAACTGAAAAACCGCCACAACACCAACGCATAACCCACAAAACAGACCACATTCTGCAACACCAACTGACTCCCCAACCCCCACCAAAAGAAGCCAAAATAGCTCGGATGCCGTAGAATACTGTATATGCCGCTTGTCACTAGAACGTGATCCTCTCGACGGCGGACTTGCACGATGTGATTGAAGTTACTCCCCGCTGTAGCCATGGCGAGGGTGCGCACGATTTGGCCAATAGCCATACAAAGTATCCCGAAAAGAAGGAGGATACTCGATATCGTCCGGATGATGGTTGATGTCGAGGATCCGAACAGATAATGCGACACAATGCATTCCAGCATCGCAGATCCATGCGCAATATTATACGCTGCGCCATTGGATGTCAGCAAGAAAGAGGATACTTCCGCATATTTCGTGTTGTATTGCGCCGTAACCCAGAACTCGAGGAAGTGAAAGATGCAGAGCGAGGATACGAAGAATGGTATTCGCCATAACGGAGTTGGATGGATTGCAAGCATATAAATGGTGGTCATGCAGGAGAGGCCGAGAACCAGACCTAGACCGAAGGCCCGTGTTGCGATGCCGGAGAGGGACATGGACCCATTGGGGAGAAAGGAGGGATCTAGAGGTTTTTCGGCGGGTGTTGGTGGTGGGTTGTACGGTCGGCCGTTTGTAGGCGGGTTGGGAGACGGTGGGTTGTGGGCTGTGTGATTGTTTGTGGTAGTAGCGTGGTTGTCTGTGGTGTTGCTTGAAGAAATACTGGATGTTGGCGGTCGCCAGGCGAGGTATTGTCCTTCTTGTCGTGGCCTTGTATCTGTGGTTTCAGACGAGGTGGTGAATTCAGCGGAGGCTGATGATGTGCCGGCCGACATGTTGGGCTAGACGAAGAGTGTTCAAGCCTTTAGATCTGTCGTTCACTATGAAGTCCCCGTAAACAACTCATTTCCCATAGACCAGAATCATCTTCTCACGGCCCGAGTTGGTAGAATCGTGACAACTGAGAGAAAAATACACATGACGTTGACGGATGGCTACAAATAGTGGAGCCTGGCGCGGTAACTTTCCGCAGCTCCTTAAAATTGGTCATGTCTCAGGCAACAAACCATTGGCATTTAGCAGTAGCTATACAAAAAAACATATAGGATGCTGTTGTTGATTGTAACAGGAGTAGGTATCTTGACTGATTAGTATGCTTGTGATGTCGATGCTCTTCACGGAGACAATTCCATGCTACTTGCCCTGCGAACAAAGAAGCTCCTCCAGACTAGCTACAAGAGACCGATCTAATAGGTCTACGTTGTTGATGATCGCATTCATGACTCGTGCTTCATACACCACAACGTTGTAAGCTGTACCTGAATGTGGTGGATCCTAGGTACGTGATGGTTAGGACCACATCCGTGGATATCGATCCCCATGTTAGCTCCGTCGACTGCGGGGCACATGGATACCAACAACAAAAGTAAAGACCCTTTCTCCGCACTAGAGCACGGCGTCTGATGCTCCAACGTGTGTAGCGATTGTGGCTGTGGCATTCGACAACAGCTTCAGAAACCGGTTTGTCTGATACAGCACAATCCGGGCTTCAAACACAATGGCTGAATCTACGGAAAAAGAGAAGATGCTACGTGGAGAGCTCTACCGGGCATTTACGCCGGAGCTGATAGCTGCGCGCGGTCGATGCGAACAAGCCTACAAACGCTTTAATAGTGCCAGCCTGAATGGTGAGATATCGCGCCGGCGACAGATTGAACTGTGGCGAGAGTGAGTAATCGCTGTAATTTGATATCGCCAACCAAGAACGAGGATGCACATTGACGACTTTCCATTGTAGCCTTGTGCAAGACACAAGACTGCTACCCCCGCCAGCTGAAAATCAAGAAGCAGATGATGCTCTTCTGGAAAACGAGCCATGGGTTCAGGCCCCGATCTCAATGGATTATGGGTTCAACGTCAAGGTCGGCGAAGGCGTGTTCATCAATATCAATTGCGTCTTCATCGATACCTGCCTGATCACAATAGGAGCTCGTACGCTGTTCGGGCCGAATGTTCACCTTTACAGCGGCACCCATCCTCTGGACCCCGCTGTTCGCAATGGCACACAGGGACCCGAGTCGGGCAAGGAAATTCATATCGGCGAAGATTGTTGGCTTGGAGGAAACGTGACTGTTCTTCCTGGCGTGACGATTGGTCGGGGTAGTACCATTGGAGCTGGCAGTGTGGTGACTAAGGTATGTCGGATTCAACCTCGAGATGGAAAGAACGTGATATACTTGTCGTCCCTTCCTGACATGTGTAAAGGATGTCCCTGCATTTCATGTCGCCGCAGGTAACCCAGCTCGCATCCTTCGAAAGATTGAGACCAGCATGTCTGAGGAGAGCTGAAGATGATCGGAAACGAGAAACCTGATCTGTCAGAGCAAACCGACGGTCGCTTTTTCCTCCCTCCCCCTTTGTTTTTTTCTTTTTCTTTCCTAGTTCTGCTCTGCTTTGGACGGACCTTCCCGCGATCGACGATCTAGATTGACGTCAGGCCGGTAGCTAATTAGCCTAAGTACTTTATTACTCTCCCTACGGCGCGTAATTATTGTCAAATCAGTGCCAAACCAAAATAACACAAAACCTCCGAATCTTCCAACAATAGGGCACTACAGGGAATTCTAACAGGTGATCATCTATGATCATCGATCCAAGGCATGAAAGATCAACAGAGCGCAGAGACTAAGATATCGCTTTTTCGGTACTCCTCATTGGCTGCAGTTAAATACCCTCCGGTACTAGAGCTTCAGCTAGCTCCCGTAAATCAAACTCACTCGCTTTACCTGACCTTACCTTAATTTCAGCCGCGTTGTTGCTGTCTATCGCTTATCGCCGTAATTGATTACGATACTGTACCTGTTCAACTTTACGCACGGTACGGCTGTCGTACGTATGCAGAAGCTATGACATGATCATAAACCTCACAAAGACCTTCATGTTTACTACTCCTCTACCTGGGACTTCTTATCAATTTTCATCTTTCTCCCACCTCATCCAGCTCTCAGTCATACACAGTAATTCTTCTCTTCTTGAACGAACTCTCCGTGACACCTCACTCGAATCTTTCTCTGTGGTACACCATTCAGATTACATACTCCATACATACAGACAACAAACTTTCACCTGCAGCTTCCGCGGCTAACTCAAAATTCTTGGCAAGGCAGCTACGCCTGCTTGCTGCCCACACAGCACCGCTCGTTTCTCCTTCCAGTCGGCTGTCTAAAACCGGACGAGCTGCTCTGCTCAGTCGTTCCTTTCGATTTGTGAACTTTCCAAATCGCAGGAGCTGAGCAAGAGAAAATGTCATGGCCGGTACCCCGCTAGGCAGCTCCAGCATTAGCACCCCGCCTAGTGCTCTACCACCAGAGGATCCGACACGTTCTTACGACGAGCAGATGGAAGACCTAGCCTCACAGACTACTAGAAAACGTCCCCGTCTGGACAGCGGAGCGGATTCACGCGAGTCCATGTCCACTGAGGAGTCGCCTGTCCAGCAACCCACGTCCCCGAAGACGCCGAACGACCAAGAGCTTACCTCCTCTCAGCCTCTCTCTAGCCGGGTGACGATCAATATGAAATCTCCCCCGCAACCTGGAGTTACCATACAGGACATTTCATCCGTCCAAGAATTTCCTCGCGGACGGGATGGCATCGAGCTCGATTCAACAAACATTACAATTCCACAGCCGGAGGATACCATGATGGCTGGTGCACAGTCTTCCACCGCTATTTCGATATCTTCCTCTCCCTCACGAAGCCCAGAGATCGAGGTCGCCGATGTGGAGGACATGGATCAAGATCCAAATACATCTCGATGGCGCCCTTTAGAAGACGCTGTCCAGGAGCAAAGCTCGGCGGACATAGTTCAGGTTCATGAACAATTTTCCTTGGTCGACCATTTCCCAAAGCTTCACGGCAATCCAGACCTAAGGGAGTCTTTGGAAGAGACGGTCAGTATCATTGAAAAAGGTGCGTCATTTGCTTTGCAAGCCTTGTCGGTGTCATATAACGAATTTTCTTTTACTGATGACGAGAAGCTCTCCATCATGATTATACAATTCTTAGCCTGGTCAAGCAATGGCTTGCTGGCTGTGTCGACAACCTATCTCAAGTTACTCTCGAAACAATACGCGAAGACCCTGACCGCGATTTCTGGGAAGATTTTCCTTCTATAATGGAAGGATTGCTCCGTAGACAGGTCACCTTTAACCAGAATCAAGGACCAGGTTTACTAACATTTTTGGAAGAATTTTTTCTGGACTTTGGGCAACTTACAATGCATATGCTTCGGCTCGACATCAGCTATCTCGCGGTTGTTTCGCAAAATTCGTCAGTGCAGTCTGTGGAATGTATCTCTCGAGCCTATGTGCAATCTCTTGCCTGGCTTTTGCAGATACAGAATATCCCGTTTTTTCGAGCTCTTCTACGAGTCTATCAGTCAAAAGCCATGGATCTTGTGGCGCAAGTATGTGATCATATGGCAGAGTCTCCCTTAAATGCCTTATCGAACATATCGGAGTATATTTCAATTCTTCTTCCTCTACTTCCTCGATTTCCGCAGCTAGCACACACTCTGTTGCCAGCAGTTGGAGTAGTCTCCAATTTGCTGGAAAGTCGTATCGAACGACAGAAACTTGGGGCGGACGAGAAGTTCATCAATTCGCCAATAATGAACCAGACTATCAAAGACTCCTATCCTCTTTTCCGCAAATTGGATGAGGCGTACCAGAATGCTGTTACCAAAAAGGCGCCCTGGCTCACTGCAGATGTCAGCGAAAATCTGTCACGCCATATCAACACAGCCTTACGTGTCTACTGTGATTTCGATACCTCATTTGCTGCCAAGCTTGCCGAAGACCTGTCCATAGACATGCCTGAAGCAAGTAGTGAGGAATCTGCGTTGATTGTCATCAATGCTTGGAAATTCAACACGCTGAAAAGGCATATTATGGATGGACGGATGGAGTTGCGAGTTTGGGGCACTGAGGCCATGCAAGTGGATCTTGTCAATATCTGGCGGCAGAAGATTCAAGGCAACCTAGATGGTGTCGATGTTCCGCTTGTGCAGTACCTCCTGAGATTTCTACGCGATATACAAATCATCGAGTACATCGTTGGCGTGGGCTCCCATCCTCAGATAATCAGCCGTGGCGGTAACATTGTGGGATTCTTCATAGTAACTAACACTTATACCGACGCCGACACAGACACAATGTGGAAAGCCGTCACAAATGGACAAGACCAAAGGACCGTTGGTGAAGTTCTCACAATGTTGGGCCGCACTGTTGTGATGCACCCATCCACATCTAATGCCCTATTGTATCTCTCTTCCAAACTTCTTGAGCTTCCCATAAATCGGTTTGACCAACGCATGATTGAATTTTGCGATTTGCTATTCCGCACTATGCGAGAGAAGTTTGAGGAAAACCAAGCCGCCGAGCCCCTAGAAACTTCACATTTTGATTCCACCCCCTTGCGAGTATGTGTGCGCCTGATACGGGAGTCGAATTCGTGTCCGGACATCAGCGATGAACAAAAAGTCACCCTCCAAAGATTTGCAGGCGGTCAGCTACAACAGCTGCTGAATCTAGGCATGAGTGAGTCAGATAAGCGTGACGTCTACGAGCGCTGTATACAAGATATTGGTGAGAGGAACGAATTTGCATCCGGAAGCATACAAGCACTGAATGCCTTGATCCCAACAACTTTTGACTCCCAAGAGATTAGAGTGTTGGCCACGGACTACGAGCTGACCGCTTTAATCATCATGGAATTCGAGCAATTCTGGAGCGGCATTTTCGAAGTTTCTGACCGGTTCTCACAAAATGCTGTATTGTCGCGTGTCCACTTTTTGGGACGGCTCATCGACAAAGTTCCGGACACCATCACACCAGAGCTTAGCGACACTCTCTGGACGAAGATCTTCATGGCGGGCCACATAGATTCCGCGAGAAGCTCTCTGTGGGAGATGCTATGTCGTGTCACAAAAATCTGCGTGGCACCAAACCCTTTCATAGACAGGTGCCTTCATCATTATTTACCTAGCGTATTGCCAGCCGACTATTCCCAAGAAATCATCTCGTTTGCTGAGCATGCAGTCCAGTATGAAATACGTTTCAACCCTCCTCCGGTTGCTGCTGAGAATGAAATTATCACATTACCAGGCATGGACCGAATTTGGCACTTCATCCTTACCGCACCTCCGAACACTATCGAAGGACGAGCAACAAACTTTGCAATTGAGGTTTATCTTGACCATAGTCTCATGAGGAGGGCTCCAGCATCCGCTGCTGAAGCGACACACATCTCCTTGGTTGATCGCTGCGTGGATCAGATAAAATCTGCTGCCTCAACTTTGAAAGGTTCAGACGGTACTACCAGCACTGAAGATGATGCTATGGTCACCGTAGCTAGCGAAGAAGAGACTGCATCTGCAGGATTAAAATTGAGTCGTTCTCTTCTGTTTCTGCAACAACTACTCCAGGGGCTTCGCAGTCGACCTCAATACAGTCCTCCACAGAGCCTAGCACCCGAACTCCCGGAACGGATTGGCCGAGGGGAACCCATCGAAATATCATATCAAAGCTTCCAGGAATCCAAGCAGTCCCGGGTATCTAATCTGCGTATAGGCAGCCTTTGCACAGCTTCTGAGCTGGTCAATCGTCTGACTCGTGTAACGGGCTTCAACAAATTCAGTGTAATCTACGGAGGTCAAAAGATCAACCTATTAGAGAATCCGGAAGTGACAGTGCAAGAACTCAATTTGAAGGGTCTTCTCATAGTTAGAAAGATCCCGGACGGCACTGAAACGGCGACTGCTGGCAGACGCCAATCGCTCACGCTCGTCGATTCCGAAATTCTGAAGCATTTTGACGACCTTTACGATCTCCTAGACCTTGATGACAGATATGCTCATGAAATTTATGATTTTCTTATTGTCTTCCCGCCGCAAGAACGGGTCAAAGAAATGGTGAGAATGGAGAGCAACACCGAGGACAAGCTGTTTCCTATGGAAAAACCTTACAAGCTGCTATATTCCGTGAAAGCTCTTTCGACTTGTCTGCGAGAGGATCTGCTTGAGGTATGTTATTGGAGTCTCCCCATCTTTCTTCTTCTATCCTCATTTGAATGAAATGCTTACAAATCCGTATCAGTTCGAACATCCATCCAGTTTCGTCGCTCACAGCACTCAGGTGTTGGTGGGTGCTTTGACTCGCCACGAGATGTCGGTGAATAGAGACGATTGTATGCACCTGGTATTCGCGCGTCACCTTCTCGAATGCCTCCTTTTATGTCTTTCAGGTGTGTGTCACCACAGAGGAATGTAATAGTCAGCTGCTTACAGATCCATTAGTGAAAACGACAGAGCCTCTTGTTCTCCCAAACGCTGAGGCCTTTGTTGGACAATTACTCTTCTTTATAAAAGCTGCCCAAAATGCAGACTCGTCCCGATTTAGCGAGCTCGATATTAAAAGGCTCATTTGCCATTCGATAGCAGTGCTCATAGATGCTTCCACACGCCATCAGGGCTTCTGGAATGTGAGCAAGCAGCACGCTCACTTTGATGAACTGATATTTTCGCTGCTTTTAAACGAGAAGCGGCAATTGATCCGCCGCCAAGTTGCAGAAAAAATAACGGCAACCTGCAACATTCCTCCTACTTTCAAAAAGCCAGCAAGCGTAAATGGAAGCACCGGAGATGTACCAAACCTGCCTGACGATTCGACGATTTTTGACATAGTTTCCACAATCTGGGATGCATTTGTGCAGAATATGCAGCATACAGTTCGGTTCGCAAAACAATCGCAGGAATACTTCTCCGCTGCTATTTGCGTCTTCCGATCGGTTGCTGAACGAGGACCGCAAAATGCCGACTTCTCCGAATACGTTTCAAAATGGAGCGAGATTATGCTTAGTCATGAAACCGAAGAGGTAAGTTAACGCGAATGTCTATTATTGCCAGGAGGTATGCTTAAATACAATAGTTTGTGGGGCGTGAACCTGTGGATCATGTCATATTAGGATTCGCGCGCCTCTTGAGACTGTGTTTCGAGGTGGCTGTCAAAAGAGACATGATGATCAATGCAGCGTAAGCGAAGCCAGTCTGTGTTTTGACACCGCGCCTACTGACTGACTGAGTGATAGTGTCCTCATTGATAGCCTTGTCAATAATTATCTCTTTCCAGACTTGTCAGAACCGTCAGATACCGAAGTCATCAAGCCACGCATTCCAGTGATGAACGAGGAGACGAGAGAAGAATTGTACAAAATCTTGTATCTGTTAGCAAGACAGGAAGAGTACTTTGGTAGGGTCATCGACCTGATGAATGATCTAATTCCACGTGGTAAGTGCTCGTTCTTTTCAATTTACTAGGTTTCCACTCACGGCAACTCTAGATTACACATACAATACAACTTGGGCTATCGATCGATCGAAGGCGATTCGGTCTCCCGAGGGCTATGCGGGATTGAAGAACCTGTCAAACACATGCTATCTAAACTCACTCTTCACCCAGCTTTTCATGAATGTTGGATTCCGGGAGTTTATGCTTCAAGTTGCTTTAGATGATCCAGAGGCATCACAGAAGCTGCTCTCCGAGACGAAGAAAATTTTTGGAAATATGCAAGAGTCATGGTGCAAATATGTTGATCCTGAAGGAGCAGTATGTTCTATACGGACTTACGACAACGAGCCAATTGATGTCAACGTCCAGATGGACGTTGACGAGTTCTATAATCTGCTATTTGATCGCTGGGAAGCTCAAATAACCAATCCAGAAGAAAAGAAACGGTTTCGGTCCTTCTACGGCGGTCAATTAGTCCAACAGATCAAATCTAAAGAGTGTGAACATATCTCCGAGCGGCTCGAACCTTTCTCGGCTATTCAGTGTGACATCAAGGGCAAAGCGAATCTCGAGGAAAGCCTTCAAGCATACGTGGAGGGAGAGATTATGCAAGGAGGTTAGATTCCTCAACGTGCTGATTGAGATATAATTGCTAATTTTGTGAAGATAACAAATACTCGTGCACTTCCTGTGGACGTCACGTTGATGCAGTGAAACGGTACGAAACTCTTCTCAGACACTTCTATACACATTTCGAGCTGACGTCTTTTCTAGAGCATGCTTGAAAGAAATTCCGGATAACCTTATATTCCATCTGAAGCGATTTGATTTCGACATGCTTACAATGATGCGGAGCAAGATCAATGATGAGTTTCAGTTTCCTGAACGTATTGACATGACCCCATACAAAGTGGAACATCTATCGGAGTCGAACATGCAACTTGGAGAGGATGTCTTTGAGCTAGTCGGCGTACTTGTTCATAGTGGGACTGCTGAGTCAGGTCATTACTATAGCTATATTCGTGAACGCCCGACTACCGGAATCAGGAAGTCATGGGTTGAGTTTAATGATGCTGATGTTACTTCATTCGACCCATCGAAGATCGCAGAACAATGCTTTGGAGGATCAAATGACTATCACGGGCCGGCCATGGTACATACGCGCTTCGGTAAAGTCTGGAACGCTTATATGCTGTTTTATCAACGTGTCTCTAGGATGGAATCCGAGCAAGCATTATACAAGCCAGCCATGAAAGACACGCCTGTTCGTGTGCCCCTGCCACTTGACCTCGGGAATCACATTGCTATGGAGAATGAGATTTTCATACGCACATACTGTCTTCTAGATCCATACCATGCCTATTTCATTCGCTGTCTTCTTCAACTCTCCAAAGAGCATGTGCTATCGGGTTCGGCTGCAGCTTCGAAAATGCAAAAGACAACCATTTACGTGGCGATGGATACCGTGGAACAACTAATTGCAAAGTCTAGAGACACGCCAGAGTTCGACCGTATCATGCCCGAGCTGAAAAGAACTCTTCAAGAGACTCCAAAGGGAGCATTGAGAATCATCAAATGGATCCGTGACCGAGATACTGGACTACGGAATTTAGTCTTGAAGGCTCCACAACCAGTCCGCAGTGTTTCGGTGAAAATATTCATCATGGCTCTTGTAAGAGTCCACGAACAAGCGGACGACGAGGCCTTGAATGACTCAGATCGGACAAAATGGCAATTGAAATGCTCGACTTGTTGGCAGTATATTGTGACAGGGTTGAGTAATCTCTGGCCTATACTCCACACAGCCAGTCGTTCTTGGGATGATTATTTCGAGTTTTTGGCCTTCCTCACGACAGTTCAGTCTCCACAGATCAATGTCTTGCTTGACAATGGCTTCCTTCTCAAATGTCTGGAGATAATTTGGCTGGACAGGGAGGACTCGAAGAACCTCAAGCTGCAATATCCTAACTATTATAGGCTTTTGGAGCGTGGTCGCAAATTCTCGCATAAAAAAATGATGGAATTGCTTGCTCACTTGTTAAAATACATCGATTTTAGTTTGCCACCTACACCTGACGATGAACCTCGCACTATTAGTGATGGTCGTTATTCTCTAACCATCACTGAGAGCTCTTTTATTTTCGAGCTTGGAAGGGTCAATAACGGGGAACTCGTCTTTTTGAAAAAGATTCTTCACCATCAAATCAACCCAATCGCTATCCGATCGATTCTTTCTCTTTTGCTCGACGCAGAGCCTCAAGCTAAGCTAACACAACCAATAATTAAGGTCCTTGAGGATGGACTACGAGCATCTCCGGCACAACTCTGCTCGCCTTTCCTTGAAGCAGCATTGGTATTCTGTTCTCGCAGCCCTAGCGAGCAGCAAGTGATTGACATGATCGATTACATTGCTAAAGGGGTCGAATCGATAGGCGAAAGTGGAGGCAGAGAGCATATCAACTTTTTCACAAACCTCATTTCTTGTCACAATGAGCGCATCGGAAAGGACGAAGCTTGGTTCACAGAGAAGGTTGTTGAACGTGTTCCCGAATGGGCACCCACTCTTCTTATTTATCAAGATAGAGTAGTCAAGAATGTGACTTTTGACTTGCTGCGGAATGCCCTGTTCAACCAAGACCGGGATGACTTGGATGATGAATATCGGTCCTTCTATTACAAGGTTGCTAGGGAACTAGGCCAGGCATCTGTGGAGGTCTTGAGGAAGACATATCTCACCAGTGATGGCCAAGCCGTAGAGAACAAGGTAGTGGACAACATACGAGTCGTGATCGCACATTGTTTACGAACCTACTTCGACGAAAGCGATGCCGATGATGCGGAGTTCATGCAGCAAGCTGAAGGTGAGCCTCTAATACCGTTTCGATTAGTCCGAAATCTCCCTCTAACTTATATTCAGCTGTCCTCGGTGCTATTGAGCAATTATCGGTGGATGTACCCGAGGAAATAGCATCTGGTATGTAGCTTGCATTCTCATATGTGACTTTTTGTCTCTTCTTTTTGCTTTTCTGACCGCAATAATGTTATTCAGCATCTGATTTTGCTTCACCAGAAGATTGGGATGATCAGTCTGGTATGGGGAGCGACTCCGAGTATGGCATGGCGACGCCGTAACCGATAGCTCCTACAATCAAGAAACTCATCCAGAATCCACAAACTTTCCCACAAACGCGTATCGTTGCATCGGCATTCCACATCGTGCGCTAGTTACCGAATCGAATGAACCAAACCGCTACATGACGGAAAAAGAGAGTGAAAAACGCATCAATTCAGCCTCGAACCCTAACCGCGTTTCTCTATTTTGCATCCATGAAGGCGTTTTCTCTTTAATCTTATCAATCACATACACGACGATGGTTGGACGGGCGAGTCAGACTTTTACCCACTTTTCTCCAGTTGGCAGACATTTCTGGGACTGTTTTCGATAAATTATCATTTGGATGGAACGTGCAGCGTTCTCGTTTTTTAATCCCCTATTTCCGTATTTACTGGATGGTAGCGTTTCTCCTGTTTCCTTTACGTACTAGACTTTTAGTGATAAGGGGGATGTACTGGGGCATCTAAATTTTGAAAGCAGATTTGCCAACCAATTCTATTCCAACAATGCGTAGGTGTTCGTACATGATATTCCTGGTAAAGAAACGGAAACGACAATGAAGAAAATATGCCGGGAATTCGCTAAAGGAGAAGTGGTTGTATAGTACAATTGTATGGCAAAAGGGCTTTTTCACGAGAGGTCCTATGAAACGTCCTCAAACTCTTCTTCATCCTCGTCGGATTCCTCCTCTTTCTTGACGGCATCATCCTCCGTTTTGATTTTCTTGCTCGCAGGGCCATCATCAGCTGGAGTCCCAGGCGTACCGGTAGCAGTTTGCGGCGCACTACTACCAGACTCCGATTCGAAGTCTCGCTTAATTCCAGCCATGGGTGAGCGTCCCAAGGCCGGCGCACTGGTTGGACCTTGTCCACCAAGTGTCGTCGCGGCCGGTGTGCCAACGACAGAGATATCCTCGAAATCGTCGTCCTCCTCTTCGTCATCAGAATCATCTTCGTCTGGAGATGTTGCTTCTTCAGCCTTGGCCTTCGCGATCTCGGCATAGTATGCTGCGATGTCGTCCAGCGCATCCATGCCTGGTTTCGCCTCGTCACCTTCATCTTTGATTTCGGCTTTTACTTCCGCATCTGTTTCGGCTTTTATTTGGCCCACGTTACCCGCAGTATTGGAAACGGTTGAATGTGTATGCCAGACCGGGAGAGCGTTTTGTTTCTCAAAGGCTGCTTTGCGCGCTGCGTCTGCTTCTTGTTCTGCGGCCGTCTTTTCAGCCGATGACTGTACTGACACCTCGATTGCAGCTGCATCAACTCTCTGGTTTCCACGGACCGCTGCTGGTTGTTTTGCTGCAGCTGCCATGGCAGGTTTCGATGGGTGAGTTTGTTGATTGCGAATGACTTCGACTTTATGGTCCCATGCCGTTTCGAAATCGTTGACCGGAATTTCCGTCGCGTCAATCTGTTTGAGGAGAGTTGTAAAAGATTCCAGTTGGGCCATGAGTTTACTATTCTTCTCGTGGCCCGTGCGGTCGAGACCTTCCGTGCCTTTGACATCCTCGGTACGCTCTAAGATAGCACCGCATGACTGACATTCGAATCCTTCTTCGCTGTACAGGCTCAGAACGTCGAGTTCTGTCCACTCCGAACCACATCGTAAACATATGTATTCCTTTCGATCCTCGCTCGGTGTATACTGCGCTTTGATCGTAGAAGTTAAACGAAGGACTCGATATTTGATTGCGTCAATGACGGGATGTAGCGGGATGTAGTAGTAATCGCGGTTCACGGGTCGAGTTGACCCTTCACGAATTTCACTTCGTGTGTGACTATATGCCCATATTGATATGTTAGCATATCATGAGTAAAAAATACGCAAGATCTGCTAGTGAAGACCGTACACTGCTATGAGGCGATCTTCCCGCAACCTGGAGCAGAGCTTCCGCAAATCCTTCTGCTGCATGCCAAGTAGATGCGCGAGGTCTTCAGCATGAAGTCTGAGAGTGATGTTAGCGACTTTCATCTCACACTAACACCTCATCCCATAGCAGGAGTCATACACCGAGTGTATAAACAGCGCATCAACCACTAGGATCTGTCGGGTTTCGTAGAAAGCGCGAACAACGCTCCGGACTAGGGCGCTTGCCAAATCCATTGTAACGTCAGAAGGCAGGCTCAACTTCTATAAATGAGCGGAAGGTGAAGCAGTTGGCAGTTAAAAAGCGATAGTATGGTGTCGTCGACTGAAAGTCGGGACTAAGATGTAAAGACTTATGCGGAAGATAAAAACGACATGACCTTTCGTCTTTTCCTGCGAAACCTCGAGGAAAAAAAGGCGTTAGTAATTAGAAGAAAGCACAACCCCCTTACGATAGGCGTAAAAGTAGAGGCTGCGCAGACAGGGTTCACACTGAAAGGTACAATAAAGAATGATCAATGATGTCTTGGATAGATGAGCAATCTCGTACGTACTTACAGATATAGGCAAAAACCAGACCGCCTACTATTTCAAGGGTTAGCGCATTTCTACTTTACCAAAGTATCTGACCAATCATTGCAGGCCCCACCTGCCCTCCGCCGGCCGAGGAATAATTTCAATCTCAGCGTCCAAAAGTTCCATAGAGTTAATTACTGACAAAAAGGTTCCAGGTGCATTGAGAAGGCCCAGATAGCCAATTTGGATTGATACCCTTGCATCTACACTCTTGCGCCTATGTACAGCTTCCCTATCCGAAGGCGGGGACTTACGCAACTGTCTTCATTTCTTTTTCAGTCGAATATAAAAACTCGAGCCGGTATCGCGACTTCATTCGTGCCTTCAATTTCACCTTTCAGGCCTTACACGCAACTGGAACAACCTGAAATCGTACGCCAGACCTTTATTGAAGCTTCAACATGGCAGGAGGAAGAGGTGGAAAGAATCAGAAACGCCATATGGGACGTAACGAATATTTGTAGGTCCTGCGCCCCTTTCATTCATCCTGATATTGAAACAACTCTTCTAACTAAATCGCAGTCGCCAAAAACGGGACGATGGGAATGATCGTGAAGTAAACAAAGATCGGAACGATGAAGAACATACACAAAAGAAGCGCAAGATTGAGAATGGCGAGGTACCGATGCCGATCTATGCTACTCAGTTCTCGGCAGAGGATATTGCCGCTGAAGAGCGACGACCAAAGAAGAAGGTGGCTGTTATGATCGGGTATTCCGGTACTGGATATCATGGCATGCAGCTGTATGTTCAAGCTTCTCGTGGCGGACAAATGGAGACGGATTACTGACATGAATCATGTAATAGGAGTCCAACTGAGAAGACAATAGAGGGAGACTTGTTCGCTGCTTTTGTCGCTGCCGGCGCAATTTCAAAGGCCAATGCAGCCGATCCAAAAAAGTCCTCGCTCGTCCGATGCGCTCGTACGGACAGAGGCGTTCACGCAGCTGGAAACGTTGTATCACTCAAACTGATCGTCGAGGATCCCGACATCGTACAGAAAATCAATGACAACCTAAGCCCGCAGATCCGCGTCTGGGGATACGAGACTGTCACCAAGGGTTTCAGTTGCTATCAGCTTTGCGACTCTCGTATGTACGAGTATTTGATACCTACTCATTGCTTCTTGCCGCCTCACCCCAGCACACACCTGGGTAAGAAGATAGTACAGCTTGCAGGGGAGAATGGCGACATGGAAGGATTTCTTGTAAGACAAGAGGGAGTCATGGACTTTTGGCAAAATATTGATGACAACGAAATCAAGCCTATTTTGGAGAAGGTACCTGAAGAAATTCGAAGGCTTGTTCAAAAGGCGCTTTACATCGAAGCAGACAGCGACAAGGAAACACCTGTCGACAAGGAGCAACCCAAGCCAGTCGACATGATATCTAAACTCGAAGAAGATCCGGAGACTTCAGCATCCACCGAGGAGAATGTGCAGCAGACAGGCAAACCCCAAGAAGCACCCAAGCGAAAGCTGACTACCGAACAAAAAGAAATTATCAACACCAGTATCAAACAAATTAAAGCTGCCTACCAGTCCGCCAAACGCGCCTATCGCATCCCGCAGAACCGCTTACAACGAGTTCAAGACGCGCTTGACAAATACGTCGGTACTCGCAATTTCCATAACTACACCATTCAAAAGACTTTTCGCGACCCTTCCTCCAAACGAATTATCAAATCCTTCGTCGCCAACAAAGAGCCCATCATAATCAACGGCACGGAATGGGTCAGTCTCAAGGTTCACGGACAGAGTTTCATGATGCACCAGATCCGGAAGATGGTGGCCATGGTTGCGCTCATAGTTCGTTGTGGATGTGATCCCAAAATCATTGAGGAGAGTTATGGTCCTACGCGACTATCAATTCCCAAAGCCCCCGGGTTGGGTCTGTTGTTGGAACATCCAATCTTCGATTCGTACAACAAAAGGGCTGCCAAAGAGTTCAATAGGGAAACGATTGATTTTGGGAAGTATGAGAAAGAGATGAATGAGTTCAAACAGAGGGAGATCTATGATCGGATATTCAGGGAGGAGGAGCAGTCGAATGCGTGAGTTCTTCCGTTTAAGCGGTTATCAGATTGTTTGTTGTTTACTAACCTCTTCGCTTAGTTTTGATGTCTTCTTCAATCATGTCGACCACTATCCCGCAAATACATTCCTCTATTTGACTTCAGCAGGTATTGCAGCATCTCAAGGAGCCGACCCTCGTGCCTCGCACGAAATGGCGAAGGCTGGCGAAGAAACTTTGGCAGGTATCGAGTCAGAGCCTGAGGAAGATGCATCCGGTGCCGAGGGAGGTTAGACAATCCGACTAGATATCACCTGTATATTGAGCATTATAGACTACCGATGTTCAGCTACATTTTTCAGCATCAAAAAAGAAAGAATATAATAGACTACTCATCCATTACTCAATACACGAACATAACTTGCAACCGAAGGAAAACAAACCAAATCGAGAATGAAAAGTAGAACGAAAGAAAACACAAATATGTTTCTTGAGTTGAACTCTGCTTTGGTCCGTGAACAAAGTTGTCATGACTGGTCATATCTCATGGTGCGCCTTTCAGCAAAATTGAGGAGTTTTGAAATATCCCAGAATGAGGAAGTGTACACCAAGCGGACTGGACAGGAAAATAACACTATAAAATGTGCAAGCAGTGAGGGCCATGACAAGGAAATCACCACAAGAACCGTAAAAAGATAAAGTCATGAAGAAAGATGAAGAAGAATCACAAGGAAAAGGCTTGGTATAGTAACAAAAACTTCAAAAAAATCCGGCGAGGAAAATAGAGATGTAAACAAGAATGGAAGTCTTTACAGCATAATTGAAGGTTTATTGGAGTTTGGCAGTCATCAAAACATGAGAGATCGAGTCTTTTCCCGTCGCGCTTCAGGGGAACGGACTTCAGGCTGGGACAGATTGTGCTGGTGTCGAGGTCTTGCCGGTTGTGAAGCCGGCGGTTTCTGCTGCGAAGATGCTCCGTTTGGTCCCATTAGACGATCAAGTGCTTCGCGTTTAGCATTCAATGCCTTCTCATGTTTGAGAACCAACTCTGTCCAGGCTTTAACTTGGCCAGTGCCCGCAGCATAACCCTTGCCAACTGTATCCGAGAGCACTGTCATCCACCCTTCTTTCTCGGCGCGGCTATCGGCATAAAAGTCGATCACCTCGCCATTGGCGAACCGAATGCGGAATCCCTCTTCCACGAACATGTATCCCTCCTCCTCTTCTGAGAATGCCGATTTGCGTCTTCCGCCTCCCCGAGTTGTGGTTTCCTTCTGGGTCAGAGACGATTTGTCGTCAATAAGTTTAGCAGCCTTGGCCAAGTTGATTGTGGCACGCGGTTGCCGAGTCACTTCATGATAGGCAGTCAGCTTCGAGCCCTGCAAGCGGAAGAATCGTCTTCTCCAGTACTGTATCGCAGCAATTAACATTTCATCTTTCTACAGCTGAGAGCGTCACATGAACTTACAGGACAATCGCCTCCTTGTTGGGAGAGGTAGCCTTCCCACATGCGAGAGGCCGCATTTTCTGCTTCACGCATTTCACGTATGCAAGCGTTCATGCTTTTTGGCATGTCTTCTTCCTTGGCACCTTTGGGTATAGGAACGAAGAGAAGTTGAAGCTCCAAGTTGCCAACCTTGTAGGGAGGTCGCTTTTGCACAATGTTGAGTGAGCTGCTCTTCTTGCTCTTCACACTTGACGGTTCTTCGACAGCCCATTCATTGAAGCAAGGAACGAGGGTAACATATGGTCGACCATATGCATACTTTTCGTGATCCGAAAGAGAGACATAGGCACGAGCGAAGCTACCGTCTCGATCAATAATCGAGCGGAGCTTTTCCCAAGGACTGGCATTGGTCTTAGCTTCTAGTCTCTGCTTTTCTTGTTGCTCCAATTGCTGTTTCATCTCCATCTCTTTGCGCTTTTTGGGAGATGCGAAAACACGGCTGAATGCTGAAGACTTTTGTTTTGAGGGAGTAGCAGATACCACTGATTCTCGACTTTGCTTCAAAAATGTTCCGTCAGTCTTCATTTGCAGTGTCAGTTGGAACTCCAACTCTGTGTGAACGATAAGCTCGAATTCCTGGCCAATTGGAGCGCTCTTTCCAAGTTCGAGCCATGATGTCGTAACGCAATGCAATCCATTGTCCAATGTCAATGCGAATTGGAGCTTCTCACCTATATAGTATGTTAGTTAGCAAAAGAGCAGGTATATCAAGTTTATGCTAAGGTAGTTTACCCTTTGGCAAAGGCATGTCCAGATCTCGAACACCGACGACCTTGACAAATAGCCTTCCTCTCTCTTGGCCACCCTCTGGCTGTTCGGTTTCTGCCTCCTCGATACTTTGTTGAACATCCTGAACATTGCTCGGCATACCTGGCAATGGTGGAACTACCCCCGGGACGGGCTTCTTTTTGATAGCACTGGGAGCCTTCGAACTTTGACGGCGTGTCTTTCCATTCCAGGGCTCAGCCGTCCAAGTTGGCTGGCTGGCTTTCCGAGGCGAGGTGTTCTCTGGTTTGGTTTCCGCATTCTTGTTGTTTGGATTCCGAGGTGCAGTTTGAAGTTCATCAGTGGGATTGCTAGAAGCAATAATGACCTTGGTGTTTTGACGCATGAGGTAGCCTCTCTGTTTGAGTGGAGATTTGTTAGTAAAAATAGTTCCGAACTGTGAAGGGCTCAAATCTCCAATGGGTCCTGATGGGTATTGATTAAGGGTTTCAAGTGGGCTGGGTACGGTTGAGGATGCAGTGGCTTTTCTGGAAAGGGCTAGATCAAACGCAACCTTTTGGGCCTCAATAACTCGATCGAACTCTTTATCCAAACCAAGGTCAAGACCTTCACCGGAGCCAGTGAATGGGATGTCCAATTTGACGAGGCTACTTTGCCTCTGGCTTACTTCCGGAACAGGCAGGGTCAGTGGCTTGTCATTTGCCTGCTCATCATTGCACGCTTCCTGTTCGTTATCTCCCTGTGTGTCCTCGATGGCTGCTTCAGCAACTGGTACGATTGCGCTCTGAACGCTAACTTTACGGCGGACGGCGGCCATTGACTGTACATCAGCGGGCGTTAGTGAAGGGCGTGTTTTCAAGCCGGTGCCAGGAGCTTTGATGGTGGCAACAAGCTCAGAGACCGGCTCTGGAGTTGTTTCATAATCAGACTCCTCGTCACCAGTTTCCTCGTCAACTGGATGTCGAATCACGGAATCAGGAGTAGATGGTTCGTCAACCATATCGCCCGCCTGCTTCTCCGGGGTTTGAGGGCGCTGAAGTGGTTCGGGGATGTTTGCCAAACCAAAGTCCAGGTGCTCAAATCCATTTGATGACCGGGCTGCAGTCTCTGATGATACTTGACCATACTCAATAGTCTCCTTTATGTCTTCTGTCTCTGCAACATGAACTGTGGTGACATCAGTCTCAGTCGTCTCGGCAGAAATATCTCGTTCTTGTTTGATAGTATCCCTCGAGTTTCGAGAATAGTTGCTCTCATCGTCTCGATCCTCTCCAAGGCGGTCTTCGTCTGAGGGAAGAGGTAGTCCGTGTGCATTAGGTCCGAAGTACTCCGGAATGTCATAGACATCACCTTCATCATCACTCAATGGCTCATCCTTAATCTGAACATCGACCTCGTCTAGGTGATCTTCGAGAGAGGGAATTGGAACATCTGGATCATATTGTGTGTGTGGAGGTGGACTGGAATTGAATTGAGAGGAATAGTCACCATCGACGTCATCATCTTCCTCTTCATCATAGTGGAGATCTTCTCTAGACTTCAAGTTTCGGAGAATATCCTCCCGAGAGATATGTGGCGGAGTATCAACTTGACTTGCTATGGTTTCGGATGCTCGCCTATCTTCATATTCGCTCCCAGCGCTTCTCTCGCGAGCACCAGCCCTCCTCATACGTCTTTCCTTTTGGCGCTCGAGCTCTAGTTGTTGATCATTACTATCTCTCTCTTGTAGCATCATAAGTCGTAGCCTATCTTCCAGGTTCATGGAAGGGCGTCCAGATCCCACAATGTCGTTTTTCGAATACGACGCCGGGCCGGGAGTAGAAGGTAACACGCGCTGTCCGCTAGCAGCACGCTCAAAAGCTGCGGACAATTTATCGGGACTGCTCACGCGAGGTGATTGATCTTGAGGTCGCGCGTTAGGCAGAGGTGGAAGCGGGCGCTTTTCACCGTTGGAATCGAGCGAGTCAATACGAGAGCCGTGAGTAGATGCATCATGATTCATTACGGGTTGGATATCAGGGCTGGGGCTCCCAGGGTGATCAACGAATGGGTCCCCGTCCTCACTGACCAAGTCGTCATTTGCCGAATCGGGGCTCATATATCGCCAATCTTCAGGCAAGACAACTGGGGTTTTCTCAATGTCCTCAAGGGAAGCATCGAAGCTATCGTCACGATCCAAAGACGAGCCCCTATCGAAACTAACATCAATTTCATCCTCATCAAATTCGTAACTTCCTTCGCGTGACTCCGCTAGAGAAGAGATGTCAGGAGTAGTCATTTCGTATTCATTGACTTGAGGAGGCGCGGCGTCAAATGTGACACTCTTGGGGTTTCTTTCAGAGAAGCGCGAAGGACCGTCGTCTATATCTGACCAGATATCGGACTCGGGGTCAAATTGCTTGTGCCCAAATCGAGTCGCTTTTGACAAACTTGACTTTGGCGGTGAAGGTTGGTCTTTGCTTGGTGAAACTGGTCTGTGTTGTGGTGACTGTTGTCCCTCTCGACGTGGTGATTGCACGTCACTTTGGCTTCGGCCGTGGAACGATCTACCTGTGGCTAATGGGCGCTCGGGAAGAGATATATGCGATGGGTCATATTCTGTATTCTGCTCCCGAGCGATCAAACTGCTATTCTTCACTCGAGACGCACGCTTAAGGTTTTCTATCGAGGCTCTCTTGGTTGGAGAGTATGGTAGATCGGGGTCATATGGCTTCGCGTTTTCCGAAACCAGAGAAACAAAGGATGATTGCGACTCGCGATCTTGCCAGAAAAGGCGTTTTGAAGTTGAATTATTAAAAGGTGATGAGTCAAAGGGAGACGAGCCCAGTGTGTACTAAACAATAGTGTTAGCAAGTCTGACCCTTTTCGACGTTACCTATCTCGAGACGTACCTTGTTCGGTGACTGTTTCCAGCTTGGAGAATTCCTTCGCTGCGCCATTGGGCTCAGCTCTGACAAAGGGCGCGGACTAGTCATCTCTCGAGTGCGGTTAATATTTTGTCGCAATGTTGTATCGTCCAATATATGGAAGTAGACACCTCCAAATTTCGAGGATAATAGATAAACAAAAAGGAATTATCCAACAAATACAGGTGCGAGGTGGGTTGTGATGGGGTCTGGAATGTTATGGCGTAGGTGGGCCACTGCAATGACTCGACGTGGATATCGCCGGTCAAATTTCTTTTAAAGTATGCTCGATCTGACTATAAAAGTGCCCGATATGGCGACCTTCCACGTCAAAAGAGCAGGGAGAAAGCGATTGTGCAGAAAAGAAGGAGAGTTGGGTAGAAGAGAGGTAGAGACGGTTTTTCAATTTGAGCGAGGAGACGCAGAGCGTTTCATAAAATAGTCCAAGATAAATAGAGACACAAACAAGGCAGGAGCGCCTTCCCAAGTGGGATTACCTTGTTGACCAGGGCGGTGGGCGCGGTTGCCCTGGGTAACACGACCTGTCAGGCCAGTTGAAGCACCTGATTGGCCAGTTTATTCTCCGCATCCTTAGCACAGGCTAACCCCAGAACAGATTAGCGTGTTGTCTCGGATTGCCTCCGTCCAATTTTTATTTCGATGATACTGCGGGAGACTTTGAGCCTTGCTTGCTGCATCGAACGCAGGCAATCCTCGAGAAATTGGAGTTGATAGTGTCGAGAAGCATTAAGAGCACGATATACTCTTTCTATATCTGTGGCAAAGTATCTGAAATTTGCGACAACAAACATACAGCTACATCTGTTTTTCAATCGCATCGGACGTGATCATGTCCGCTGGTTCCATCAGCTGGCATGGAAGAACGATTTTTCGTCCAGCTCTACCAGCCCTCCGCGCTGTTTACACACCATGTCCAGTCTCTACACGATGGGCATCCTCTGGACGATTACGCAATAAGCCGACGAGAATGGCCCTGTCTCCGAATGTGGCCAAGAACAACTCAAAGAAGAGGGATCGAGCCCGCAGTGAAAAGGGCCCATGGTCAAACCTGAATCAAACCACCCCACGACTCCGTGGTGAATCAAATGTCAGGTCAGATGCCGCCATCAAACGGTCATCGCGCGGACGAGATGGAGAGGAAGGAGGGAAAAAGAAGAAAGAGGAGTCGCCGTTATATAAAGCGTTGAAGATGCAGACTACATTATCGCCGTTGAGCTATAATTTACGAAATGTGATCAAAGAGCGAATCGCCAGCATTATGAACTTTGATCAGTTCAAGCTTTTACCTACCGTACAAGACTCGATCCTCACGCAGGCCCTACCCGACCTCGTCGATGTCACGCCCACCCCTATCCAGAGCGTCGCTATTCCCGCGCTTCTACTCGATCCAGATGGCAAAAAGACTACAAAGAAAAAGAAAGCATCTGAATTTCAATACAATTATGAACAGTTTTTACTGGCGGCGGAAACAGGATCCGGCAAGACTTTGGCCTACTTGATACCTATAATCGACAACATCAAGAGAACAGAGATGGCAGAAAAGATAGAGGAAGAGAAACAACTAGCTGAAAAAGCAAAGGAAAGCGAGAAGAGAGCCAAGGAGCGCACGAACGAACTCGAGTCTCCCGATTTGTCCGAAAATCTTACTTCCTCAGCGGGTCGACCCAAAGCGATTATTTTGCTGCCGACATCAGAGCTGGTCGCGCAAGTTGGTGCCAAAGTCAAAGCCTTTTCTCACACGGTCAAATTTCGCTCCGGGCATATTGCATCTTCCGATACACCACGCAAAATTCGCAGTGTGGTTTTCAACCCTTCTGGCATCGACATACTCGTCTCCACTCCCCATCTTTTGGCATCAATTGCCAAGACTGATCCATACGTTTTGAGCCGTGTTCAACATATCGTTGTCGACGAAGCCGATTCGCTTTTAGACCGATCCTTTGGGTCTATAACGACGGAAATCATTGATAAAGCCGCTGGGTCGTTGAAGCAATTGGTCTTGTGTTCCGCCACCATCCCGCGCAGTCTGGACACTTTCTTACGCAAGAGATACCCGGACATCCGTCGTCTCGCTACACCAAATCTTCATGCTATTCCACGACGAGTCCAGCTCGGTGTAGTAGATATCGACAAAGAGCCTTTTCATGGCAACCGCAGCCTCGCCTGCGCCGATATTATATGGTCTATCGCCAAATCAGGCGAAACAGAATCAATGGGAGAGTACAACCCATTCATGGAGAAGGAAGTACGGAAGATCATTGTCTTCGTCAACGAGCGTGAGGAAGCTGAAGAAGTAGCCCAATTCCTGCAAAAGAAGGGTATCGACGCTATTCCCTTCTCACGAGACTCCTCCAAGCGCTCACAGGAAATCGTTGACGAATTCACCACACCCAGACGTCCCCCGACTACGGAAGAGATTATGGAAATGCAGAAAATGCGCCGCATACAGAAAGGATCACTCCCTTTCGTTCTATCAGAAGAAGAACAAGCTGTGGGAGCTATGAAACGCCTACCAAATACCAAGGTCATGGTCACCACCGATCTGGGTTCTCGTGGTATTGACACTTTACCCGTCCGCACTGTGATTCTGTACCATGTACCTCATACGACAATTGATTTCATCCACAGGCTGGGCCGTGTTGGGCGAATGGGAAAACGTGGCCGTGGTATCGTCCTTGTTGGTAAGAAAGACCGCAAGGATGTGGTGAGAGAGGTGCGTGAGGCCATGTTCCGCGGTCAGGCTCTGATTTAAGCAAAATCTATTCTCGTGTATACTTTTGTAATATATGTATCTAGGACAGAGCATTATTGGAGGCGTTGGCTGGTTTTGCATGACGGAAAATTTTCATGTACAATATTAATACCTTACTCTATTTTGATATCCATATATTCAATCTTTCCATCTTATACTTTGATTGTTCGATTAGACTCTTTGGGAGTTCTTTAGGAGTTCTTTGATGGGAATTTCGTTGATGTCGCCTATGTAGTTTGGCTCGGGTTTGGATTTTATGTTTTCACCCGAGGTACATATAATCCCAAAGAGCTCCCAGGCTTAGTGAATACAAATGACATCTTCAAATCGTATATGTACAAGAACCCAGACTTATTTTACCATACCTATATCCTCGCATATCCTGTTTCTTTTTGTTGGTGCTGTCTTGTCTGGGAGACCTGTGCAGTGAGTCAGCGATGTTGCCCTGGCGTTCAATATATCTATGAATTTGTAACGCTGTCTAATTAAGATTGGAGGCTCAGGAAATTCAGATGACAATCCGATTACGCGAGAGGGAGGCAAGGATATAAATTTGTAAGGGACTAGTACCGATTATACAGTGCGTATGGCCTAGAGAAGGAAATATTATTCAAAAGACACTTGGAAGAAGCTCTATCATCTACCTGGACATGGTTACATAAGACCAAGATTAGCATTAAGACATTGCATAATATGGAAATACTATCGACAGAAGCCTGAAACCTTGATAATGCATGGGATAAAACGATATTGAAAAACATTGAATCGCAAAAGGCGAAAAATCTGCATAACGGAACATATGGACTAATATGCAAACGCCTTCCTGCCCCCGTGATATGATGACCTTTCCAAAACCTTCATCCAACCTACTCCGAAAGACGATGGGAAAAAAAAAAATTTACATGATTGGCGCTCACTGAGTCAATCGAAGGGATTGAGTGCGATGCCGGCTAGCACGCGTCACACGGCGGCCCTCATAGTCACTAATATCGGTCTCGCTTCGAGCATCAAATGGAACGACCTCTGGAGTTGGCGTCGGCGTGATTACGCCGGAGCGATGTTTACGGTCAACTTTAGCCTCTTCTTCGGCTGACAAGAATCGATGAACAGTACGATGATCCATAACACGAGGATCATCATCGTTGGGACCTTCGGGATCAGTCTTGGGCCAACGGTAGCCGTACAGCTTTGAATGCCGTTCGCATCGAGGACATTCTTTGCGTGTTTGATATGCATTTTGTTGTACAAACCATGAAGAGCATGTTCTGCAATCTACCCACCGGTCATAGCGTTGGGCAAGGAGTACGTCTGTTCTGGTGTAATCGCCTGGAACTCTGGTCACGATGATATTCTCCTGTTCCACGGACGGCACGGCTCGTTTACGAGGTGTACTTGTTCTGCTCCTCGATCTTCGTTCATTTCCCTCACTGATCTGAGAGGACGGAACGATTGAGGTGTCCGAAATGTTGGCATTATCCTTGTCTGGAGACTTTTGAGTCGTAGAGAAATCAGGTACAGCCGGCTGCGTGATGGTTTCAATTGACTCTATCTTAATATCGGGTGTGATGCCAGAAAGTGACGTGGCTGGCGTTGACACAGAAGGGTTGCTTTCATCAGAGGAGCACGAGGGCGGATAATTATCGGAACAGCTGATTGTATTCTGTTCAGCTAGAAGAATTGGTTGGTCTTTCTGAGGGCTTATCAATGCCGTAGTTTGTCGGGAGGACTCCTGGATTGTGACTGGAAGAGGCGGCTTTTCGATTGACTCGGCAATTTCAGGGAGTACAAGTTCTTCCCGAAGTTTCGATTTCCTATGCTCGAATTTGAATCGTTTAGGCGGTGTCGAAGGACTGACCGGCTCTTGCTCGCTTCCACTCTCGAACTTCCTCTTTTCTCCACGCACAGTTTCTTTAGATGTGATAGTCTCAGTCACCACTCCACTGCCGTTTTCTGTGAGTTGGATTGTTTCGGATGCAAAAACATGTGTCTTTGGCTGGGGAGACCGGTCTGAGTCTATATCTGATACAGGCGTAGGGTTTTGGCCTGCTGGCACTGAAAGTGCCGGAGACCAGCCATTACGGACCAAACGTTCACATGTCTCACATAAACATTCGCAATTGTCAATGCCAAAGTAGTCCTCGCCATAAGAAACCGTGATCTCTTCACCCAATTCAATATCACGAGCAGCAATAATCTGCATGCCGTCACTTCCTCTCGTCGATAGCCTGCCATTCGCATTGCAATCGTGATTTGCGAAACGAGCTGGTCCCAGAAACAAAGATGGATTCTTCCTCCTGCTCGACATGACAATGCTAAAATCTTTGCGGTTAAAGCCCAGATCGAGCTCTTCTTGGCGGGTCATGGATACCAGCGTTCCACAGAGATATTTAATCTCTTCACCCTTCTTGATGTTTCTTCGGGCCACCACCGCAGCCTCCTGTTCGACGATGGTATACCGATTTGTAGTGGATATTTCAAACGGACAGTCAGGTAAATAGATCTGAACATATTTTCGAAAATGCCGTTTGAACCATTCCCGTTCTCGATCGTTGGGTAGGCTATCCATGTATTTCTTTAGGCCTTTCATAGCGAGGAGTTCCTGCTCGGCTGCACGTGCATTCTTTTCCACGATAACTTTGTGAAGTAGAATTTTGGTAACGACATCTTCCAAAATACCTCTGCCAGGAACGAATTTGGTACGGTTCTTTCGAATCGTAGTCCAAAAGTAGGCCTATCGCCCTTTGTCAGTAAAGATCAAAGCCGTGAAGTGAGACAACTTACACGATCAATGAGGGCATCGGTCGCTACATCGTCGTAGTTTGCGAGCCGGGACAGTGTGAGCCTGTCTCTTGAGTCGGCCACTGGGCTCGACCTGGCTTTAGACGGCATGCTGGTCGCAGAAAAGCTGCGTGTGGAATCTTGAGTGGTTGCGAATTAAGATTGTTTTCATATGCAAAAATGGCGTGAGAGCCAGAAGATATGCCAAGTCAGCAATAGAGACAATATGCGATTTATCTTCCCAAATGGTTGCAAAATGAGCGACGTTCAAGAAAAGAAAATCCTAAAATTCCAAGTGAGGGGATAGTAAGAGGACCGCGAAAGAATTCTAGCAATAAGTAAGAAAATAAGACCGGAAATCAAAACCAAGCATGCTGTAGACGTCTGGAATCATAAGCGGACAGAACGACAGCGCTACAAACGAGCCGCTGCGCTGAATGCTTTGCTGACGCAGATGATGTGGCTGGGAGGGCGAGCTCAACTGGCCTCTGGTCGCAATACGCAGTGTCGCAATTGGAAGCGCGGCTTTCGCTGTCGACGCGATATTGAAAAAATAGTTGGAATATGTTAAATTAATAAGATTTCGTAATCATCGCATACTGCCATTGCTTGTCGCAAATGGCCTTTGAGTCAGGGCTGGTATAGCTGATACGAGTGATGTAAGAAGTCTTTGTAAGACAAATATTTGGCGGATAAGCGAAGCAATTCCGGCTAAGAAACTGATGAGCAGATTGACTCGTGATATATATAGAGACAATCGCTCAGTAAGCCAATTGTTGTCTCAAGGGATGCTCTGAATGGCACGCATTTGCATGAATGAATGCCTTGTTCCGGGATCGGCTGTCGGTAAAACTATACTTCCGAAAGAGAACGCCAGACCCCGATTGGTCCATACATTCTGAAAACCTTCAAGATCGAAACGTCTCCGAATATTGCGACGACTTGTGGAGGCCGCCACACTATGCACACACGATGATCCAACTAAAGGTATATAACGGCTTTCTATTCTCATCTTGGAAACACGTCCCATTTCTAACACTTTCCGGTAGACGATGCTTAATTGCATCGACAACTCAGGAGCCGCCGTTGTCGAATGCGTCAATGTTCTGAAGAAGAAAAGCCCGGCCACCATTGGTGTGTACTTATAACTCCAGTTCTCCTCTTTCCTCCTCTTACTGGTCTGTTAGGTGACCGCATCGTCGTCGTTGTCCAGAAACAGCGAAACTTTGGCCCCGAAAACTCCACAAACAGCGGTATCGCCAACAAAGTCCGTCGAGGCGATATCCGACATGCAGTAGTCGTTCGAGCGCGCAAGGAGATTCAGCGACCGGATGGAAGTCTTATCAAGTTCGACGATAATGCATGTGTCTTGGTTAATAAATCTGGTGATCCTATCGGTACTCGAATGAACGGTTAGTAATTTGGTTTAACGTCTAGGGAATGCACGACAGCTAATATGATGATAATAGGTATTGTCGGAGCTGAGCTACGAGGGAAACAATGGTCAAAGATTTTGTCACTGGCACCGATGCATTTGTAGATTATAATTATGTACAATAGAATGATTTAAGCGGGCAACTCATGACTTTTCCAGCACTTCTGTACTCTTAAGAATCTCAAACGCCAACTGTAGGACCATCAAATAGCACCAAACTCCAGGTAATAGAAAGCTAGTATAATGTTCAAATATGCACGGGTATCGAAGGCCGACGGCTCGAAATATAAGACAGCTCGTGATCACGTAAAGACGTTACCGCAGGTGCAGCACACGTAATAGAGTTTCTGTGCGTAAACACTCAGTCAAGCTGATAATCAAATATCGATTAAGAGGCACATACCATTCCAGTCTCGGCTGAACGTTGTTGACTCTGGAAAAAGACCGCTTCGTTTTCTCCGCAGCTCGGACATAGCTTGTTCGATCGCGGCAGCTAAGAGAGGCAAAATCAATGCATGTTAGCCATCAAGTGTTTCTACAAACAAACAACTTGAAAAGCGCAAATCAGGGCATTGAGAAATAATCATCCAGATCTTCTCTGGAATCATTATCTGAAGAGGAGTGATAATCTGAAAGAGCACCACCAGACGCGAGAATGCCGCATTGCGCGCAGGCAAGCTCTTCGCCGCAATGAAGGCAAAATTCTGGGTCACCAACCGTAGGATCAGATCCCACATCCTGAGTCACACCGGCTGTTTCTCCCACTTGAGTATTGAGGTTGTTTTGGTAGACGCATGGCGAAGTCGCGGGCTCAGAGACGTGGCAGGTACGGCAGGTGAACATGAGACGGTTTTGCACGCGGTCTTCTTTAGGATATAGCAGGTTAGAACTACGATGGATAAAATTAGTATGAGTGCTTTGTGCTTGTATAAGTGTTGGAGACTTACCATTCGCGGCAGAATTTGAAGTGGATTTGATCGTTGCTGGACTTGTTGTCGCCTCCAGATGAAGATACAGGACTCGCAGACATATTGATCGAGGTAAGGATAGTTGTGATAGGCGATATGTAATGACGGTTGGTCTCTTGTAAGATATAGAATGTCGTCAAGTGTGAAGGTAGATGAGAGGGCTGATGCGTCGGAACAAAAGATCAAAGGTGAAGCAGTCTGGATGAAAATTGGTGGCGGCCAGAGAGAAATATCAAGAAGTTGGTGGCCGATCGCGCTAAGCCGTGTTCACTCTTAGTGGCTCCCCACCTCTTGTCAACCATTCCCCGCGTGTGCCCATACAAAACAAATACTTCTAGATCTGTCTGGTTGATTATTAAATATTAATTAAACAGCTTTCTCTTTCATATTATTTAGTGTAATCCAAAGCATCTTATATCCAGAATACAGTCATATTTCCTCCAAACTCAGCTATATCTCTTTGTTGGGGCTGTAAACATGGTATGTTTCTTTTCTTTCTGCTAATCATCACGAAATATCACAGTAACAATGTCTTGGTTTTCTCCAACTAACAAAAGCCGTGACTTAGTCGGACAACACAGGTCTCCCAGAAGGCTGGGAAGTGCGCCACTCAAACTCCAAAAATCTTCCCTACTACTTTAATGCCTCCACCAAAGAATCTCGCTGGGAACCTCCGTCTGGAACCGACTCCAACAAACTCAAGATCTACATGGCAGCCCATCATAGCGGTCCCTCTGGCATCGCAGGCCTGCCTGCAGAGGGGAAGATTCGTTGTGCCCATCTTCTTGTCAAACATCGCGATAGCCGTCGACCCAGCAGCTGGCGCGAGAGCACCATCACGCGAACCAAGGAAGAAGCGATTGAAATTCTTCGCGGCCACGAACAGCGCATCAAGTCAGGTGAAGTACGTTTGGCTGATCTTGCTGTCTCTGAATCAGACTGCAGCTCTGCGCGCAAGAAGGGTGATTTGTAAGTTTCCATCTTCCCATCTCTTACGAAGCTACCGCTAGCGATCAACCTCTGTACAACTGACCCCTACACCTTTACTTTGCGTCGTTCATTTCCTCACTCTTTTCTCACCGTATTTTCTAGGGGCTTCTTCGGCCGCGGCGAAATGCAAAAGGAATTTGAAGACGCCGCGTTTGCACTGCAACCGGGGGAGATCAGCTCCATTGTTGAGACGCAGTCGGGGGTTCATCTGATTGAGCGGTATGTCGACCGTCCTGAGGATTGGTATCATCTGTATCCAGCCCAGCAACAACAGAACTGACCTGCGCCAAAAATTATTTTCGAACTTTGAAGTCTCCAATAAAAATTCCCACTCGTGACCTTTTCTTAAACACGTGAGAAGCCAGCTTTGGGGATGGACGTGGGCGGTCATTGCTCGTGGCACATTCTTCGATATATGATGCCGGGAAACTACTACTTCCTATTCACGGTTTCGATATGATTGAGGGTTCAAGGTTCAAGGACGGGGGTGATAAAAAGCGCTGACGTGACCATAGTCTACGACTTTGGATTGCATACCATGCAAGTGATGGCTCATCTCCTCTTTGTATTAATACGTCCTCAAAAGTTGGCTCTTCTTATGGCATTTCTGGCAATCTTAGAGGGTTGCCCGAAACGAAAAGAAACAAGTATTAGCACATGACATTCACATTACTAAACTATCCAATGATTATCTGAAGAAAAAAAGGTAATTTGTCAACAGTTGCTAAAAGAGTAATGGAATGTTAGAAACTCGTATTTAACCGCTCAAGTCTTGTCGTAATAGCATCAATAACCGCAGATCTATAGTGATCACTTTGTCAGCAATGCTTTTTCAATCATTAGGAGGACAGAACATACTCTCTCTCGACCATCTTCATTGCATCTGCAACTTTCGCGCGTTGAAGTTTTTGCGGGATCTTGGGCCCAGAGGGACTGAGATTGACTGCTTGTTCCTCTGGTGTTGTTGGCTGTGTTTTTGATATTTGTTTCACCTCCGCAAGCAAGTCTTCGGCAATGGATTTGGCCTGCGACAGTTAGCATCGTATAAAACAAGCCAGAAAGGGCTATGTTTACCGTTTCCAGACGTGCTTTGATTGTCTGATTTTGCTCCTCATCATCTGCAACCTTCTTCTCGATAGAAGTAGATAGTAACTTGACCTCTGCAATCCAACTCTTCTCCTTCTCGCTGAGAGGGCGACCGCCTAATTTCGAAATCTTTGATCGAATATCTGCATAACGTTTTGCGAGCTTCTCTTGTCGTTGTTTCGCTGCTTCGAGTCTATCATTAAGCGCATCCTCGCTGCGGGAACCCTCTTGCCGTTGACCGTCTTCGCCGATATGACTGGAGACATTCTTGATGCGATCCGCAGCTATGGCGATGCTTTCAAGTTGATCGCGTAGTTCGCCGCGGAGACGCTCGCAGCGGCGGAATAGGTCTGCTGCGGCCTTCTCTAGTGAGCCGGTATGGGCGGCAAGGACCCTGTGAGCGGCTGCGACCATGTCGAGTGTAGACGGGGAGAGGCGGAGAGGTTCTCGCAATGTGTTTCGGTGCCTGTGTGGAACATGTTCCTCAATGAATGACTTCAGAGGCTCGTCTGCATAGAAGATTGCGGGAACTTGGTACGGCGTGCGGCGCGGCTTAACGAGTGGCTGGAGACCTTGGCTGGCTGTCTTGTCAAAATCGCCACGCAAAGACTCGGAGAAGGATGCTAGAACTGGATTCTGTTGCTCATCGAGTTCTACGGCCTGTGGAGTCGAACCCCTGTAGGTCAGAAGTAGCTGTCCGAGATCGTAGTCGGAGAAAAGCACGGAATTGGTTAAATGAGTTGGCTCTTCAGCTGAAGAAAGGTCATTTTCGTTTAGCTGGATGAGTACTTCGCGAACAGCAATGTTCCCATCACAGAGCACGTTAAGGCGGAATTGAGACCCTGCTGTATCTTCAGATTGCAGCTCGGCCTCTAATCTCTGAGCCCAGGAAGACACCGAGATGAACGACACGTTGTTGGCGGTTGTGAGGTAGAAGGAGTATCGAGAATCATTATCTAGAGTGAACGTGGGCCAAGAATTAGCCTCGCGTAAGTTTTCTCTGACTGTATCCAAGGATTCCACAAGTAGAAGATCTGCTGGCTCCGACAGCGGGGTTGTGAATGTATTCGCTTTAGCATTTGGAAGCCATTGGCCTTCTACTCCATCTAACTCAAGACAGATATGAACGCGTCCGCTTGATGTCGATAAACAGATTGTCGTGTAAGGTAGCCCTTCCTCCGCATTCTCTTCGAGTATACCCTCATCATCCTCACCTGTCATCAATGCCGCAGTGTCTAGTCTAGCAGGAATGATAATAAAATCGGTGATGTCAAGATCATCAAATTGCTCGTCGAAGTCGAATTGGAAAGGACCTTGCAAGCGAGGAATGACACTTGGGTTGCTAGGACGTTTGAGAATTTCAGATCCGTCCACCTCCGATATATTTACCGAATCTTGATCATCAATCTCCTTTAACCATTCGTACTGTTGTCGACAAGCAATGAGGTCATCTTCCGCACCTTCGATACCGGAATATTGTTCCTCGATTGCAGTCAATTTTGGAACAATAGCGGCAGAGAGTGCAGGAATAGTCGCCGGGGGCGCTTGCCACTTTGAGGGGAGCAGAGGACACAGTGCATACAAATCTCCAGGCCGCATAGCAACCCATAAAGTCATGGGTGCCCAAGCATCTTCCGCAGGCTGAGCTGTGCCACCGAAACGAGCAGCGGCCACTTCCATATCAAAGGAGTCGGCAGAGAATCCCTTGTTCTTGCCAAAGCCTAGCGGAGTGAAATCTTCGTCTGAGGACGTTCCATCAACTAGTTTCTTGAGATCAATCGCCAGAGATGGGCGGTCAAACGACCAGTGGTTATTCCGATCCAGCTCCCAAACCCGCACCGCAGCATCTGCCGTGATGGTCACTATGCAGGCTTCGACGTTCGAGTGTACACCTAGCGGATGCCATAGTGCTGAGACAACCGGGGATTCAGGAATGACATGTGTAGTGGGACCCAATTGGTATGTCTTAAGCCGAAGAGGAGTTCGTTCAGGGCTGGAGAGATGGGAGCGATCTGGAAGTATGGCGATGTGTACGGTGTGCGCAGTGACAATTGCCATATAGGCACCATTTGGTGAAATCACGAGTTGTTTGATTTGACCATAGACTGGCACTGTTAGAATCTACTATAGTTAGTATTCGGCCTCAATATAGCTACCGAAGCTGTTCACGAACCCGGTATGAATCACCCTTCCCATCATTTTCTGCGCCCTTTTTTGCAGGAGCTTTGTTTTTCTTTGGAGAGGATTTGGACTTTGGGCTCCATTCAGCCTTCAACGTAGCCAAGTCTGCCCACCGTATTTGATTGTCAACTACTGCAAACACTTCGGTGTCGCGATGGGCCAAAATCCTCTGCGGTCCTATATATTCTCCAGTTCCATTCTGTGTCCGACTTTCGGGCTTCTTTGAAAGGTCTCGTGTAAAGAATGAAGCAGCTGGTGATGGCCGACAGAGCCAAGGCGGCGTATGGCCGACGACTTTGGGCATGATCGCAGTGTCAACTCGAAACCAAGAAAGCGTATATCTGAAATCAAATGCTCTTCTGCGGATCACAGGCGATTCTGCATTGTTATATTAATCAGATGAGGGAAATTAATATGAGGTTGATGTGTTGCGGAGGAGCTGCGGCAAACACGCGCTAAAATTAAGTAGTTGGTGGAGACAAGCTAGCTTGCCTCAAGAGACTGCGATGCTCTTTTCTATCACGCTCAAGCCCAGCTAAACGCCATCATGTCGAGGCATCATAACACCGTCGAACGTCTGGACAGGCCCAGCGCTTATTACCAGAGCAAGGTAACTAATTTCTAGCATTCTCCGTCAATTCTTTACTCTAATTCGTCCATCGCAGAACAAGCGCCGCAGATACAATGACCGAGACGACGACAAGCACGAGGACCCTAATGATAACCTGAGAAATGCCACCACTCTTTACGTTGGTAATCTGTATGCGCCTACGTGTTTGAGGAGATAATTAATGAAAGAGATCAAGCTGATATGCCATCCAGTTCTTTCTACACAACCGAGGAACAGATCCACGAGCTATTCGCCAAGTACGTACTCCAAACTCATGAACCGAAACAACCATATACTGATATGGGATAAATAGATGCGGCGAGATTAAGCGCCTAGTTATGGGATTGGATCGTTTTCAAAAAACCCCATGCGGTTTCTGTTTCGTGGAATACTACACTCATCAGGATGCGCTGGACTGCTTGAAGTATATTGGAGGAACTAAGCTCGATGAGCGTATAATTCGTACCGACCTTGATCCTGGATTCCAAGAGGGTCGTCAATACGGGTGCGAACACCTTCATTGCGAGAGAAAATGACCACAAAAAGACTGGTGTATGCTAATCATTTTATAGGCGTGGAAAATCCGGAGGACAGGTGCGGGACGAATACCGAGAGGAATACGATCCCGGCCGTGGAGGATATGGACGATCTGTTGCGGACCAGCGCAGGCGAGAAGAGGAGGAATATGGAAAGGGCAGGTAGGGTATCATTACAAAGTGTAGACAGGCGTTTTGGTGGAGCGACAATTGGGTCCGGTTTACTGCTGACTTATATACTTGAATAAAACTTGTTCTATCTTTTCCGTTCTTGATCAGGGAGCAAAAATGGGTCAAATCGAAAGCAGGGCGCGTACCAGAATCGTCGTGTATGTGAGCTCGCGCGGAGTCATAGTCGTGAGCTTATTCCGAGTCTGTTAATTGGTGCATATGCTCGTCAACATTTTTGTACGAGTATAGAGGTCAACTGATGTGAAGTAACATCCCGTATGTATCAGCAGACATGCGTACAGCCGTGGGACATCAAATGCCAGGTTCCAGGGTTGTGCAACGCGTGATACATCACTAACAACAGAACCGCAACTTATATATCAGCATTCATTTACACACATGGCGAAGGAGTGTTCCAGTCACCCCGGCATTCCTGGCTAGTGTAGACTGAATTCATTAGTTTCTTTTCCTGCAATCAAATATCGTAAACTCTTGCCTGCTTGGTGGCTCTGCTAAAGTTGTGAAGAGATCGTCAAGTCCACGAGGACACGACCAGATCAGATGTTGTATTTCCATTTCCTATTTACATCCCCGTTGTCGCGGTGTGTGTACGCATAAAATGACCTCCGAAACCAACAGTCTTCTTGAGATTGTCTGGTTCATACTCTGCCATAATACGGGTGGATCTTCAAGCGACAGAGTCGAAGCTATCAGCTGCCTCCCCGCACTGACAGCTGTCAATCCACACGCGAGATGAAACATGGCACTTTCCCGCTGTATGCTTCTCTGATTGACTGTGTCTTATTCGATCGACAGGGCTGATGATTTCATTTTAGTTTCCCCGGAGATTAGCCTGCTCTCAATCAAGATAGTAGCCACTACGTAAATCGGAGGTCCACGTCCAAATGGATGCAACATCGCTTGTTGCTCCTTGTCATCGGGTTTCTGGTTTGACAACCCCATGATTTGAGGCCTGAGAATTGCGATTTTAATGGATATATAAGAGCCGTTGATGGGAATGAAAGGGACAAGTTGATGGCTCCTCCCTCGTCTAGAAGATCATCGACTACTTGAACCTTGGAAGCAATCTGACTCATTAACAAAACATCCATTCATCTGACTCTATTCGATCCAGGCATTTTTATTCTTCTGATTTAACAGCAGAAACTCTTTTCTGCTCCGTTTCAGATCAACAGCAACATTGAATATATCTATATCCCGGAATTTTCAAAATGCCTCAAAACGACACAGCTACAACGCTAAACATTGCGTTGCAAAACCAGACCACTTCCAGTAACGTGAATGCATACATCACAGGCCAGGCTATTGACAACAACAATGCTCTGTTCCTCTTGCAGTCCGATGGCAAGACGGCATACTACCCGACTTCTCCATCTAGCACAATATCAGCTCTTGGAGCAAACTGTGCCATTCCTCTGGGTGCGCCGGGAAATACAGTTACTGTGACCATACCGCATCTAGCTGGAGCTCGACTGTGGTTTGTGCGAGACGACACTCTGACCTTTTACTTGAATCCTGGACCCGCCCTGGTCGAGCCTTCGTCTGCCAACACAGCTGATCCCAACTATAACAAATACTGGGACTTTTGCGAGTTCACCTACAACAGCCAGCAGCTTTATGTCAACATATCCTATGTAGACTTTGTGTCCCTACCGATATCGTTGACGCTTACCAACACCTCCAACCAAACGCAACACGTTTCCGGCATGGCCTCAAATGGGCTTGATACGATCTGCTCCGGTCTGAATGATCAACAATCCAAGGACAATGCCGGCTGGAACCAGCTCATTGTTCAAAAGAATGGCGCAAACCTCAGGGCCAACAGTCCCAATACAGGTATTTCAATCAACAACTCCCTGTTTTCAGGATACTATCAGCCTTATGTGGACCAGGTCTGGTCTCGTTACACGAACTCGGCATTGACTGTCAACACGCAGATCGCTGCTGGAAATGTGACAGGTCAAGTGTCGAATGATACGTTCAGTTTTGGCAACGGAGCCGCAACATATACCAAGCCAGCTGCGGCAGATATCTTCAGCTGCAGCAGCGGCCCATTTGCGCCGACTGGGAACCAAGAGAAGGATGATATTACGGCTCGATTAACAGCTGCTTTCAACAGGTCGACCCTTTTGACAAACAGTAACACACCCGAGAGTGAAAATGTATCAGACTATTATCAAAATGCTATCACCAATCACTACGCTCGTATTGTGCACGCTGCCAATCTCGATGGCCGAGGATACACTTTCCCATATGACGATGTTGCGCCGTCTAATGGGGCTGATCAGTCTGGGAGTATCCATGATCCGAATCCGCAGTTACTGACTGTTGCTGTTGGAGGAGGGAATGCTTCGACCTCGGCTGGAACTAACAATCCGAGGACAGCTGCACCCCAGGCTGGCAAGGATAATCAACAGTCTGGTAGTGGCACCAAAGATCGCGGTGGGAGTAACAACGACAAAAAGAATGGCAAGAGCGGTGGGAACGGCAGCAAGCAAAATGTGTTTCTCGGGCTGATTAAACGCCTTCCCTGTTTCTGATGTACGCATTAGGATAAGTTCTGTCTCTTTATATTTTTTGCGCATATCTCGGGTCGCTCTCTCCTTTGATAGGAAAAAGGGCCTTTGGCTGCTGTTATGGCATGGATATCTTCTTAGTTAGCAGTTGGTGAAAGTTGTGATTGCTGCCGCATTTTTCTTTAAATTGTCTCTTCATACTATGTACCTAGAATGATATGAATTGATATCAACTCGCTTATGTCTATATTCAAGCACAATATATCCAAGTATCAATAGATAAACCATACATTGCATCCAATCTATGTGAAGCTCAAGCCAAACACTGACACGTCCCCGTCGCACACGGCCTCACATCCCTCTCAATATCGACACTCACCAAGGCCTTCCACGGATCCGAGTTTGACCCAGTTACAGCCTCACCGAGATTCGCGCCTCTCGCCGCCGTCGCAACTAGATAATCAGTCTCAAAAGCCACCAACTCAACCCTAACATCCTCTACCCTCTTTCCATACAGCCACGTCTGAACGCCAGTATACGGAGCACTCCATTTATCAGTCTCCTCGTCTGCCACCGGCGGCGGAGCAAGCACATTCGTAAATTCCAACTGCCGCAACCAAGGGGCTAGGAGAGCTTCACCAGTCATTTTAATATATGCTTCCTTCAGCGCCCAATAAGCATAAAACAGCCGCATAGCAGATTTTATGGCCTCTGCCAGTGGTCGAGGTGAAGAAGATGGGGAAAGAGTGGCTTGTTTCATTGTATCGAGTTCTTTCTGCGAAAACACCTCTTGGAAGATGTCGATGAAATCTGTGACGTCTTTCAAGGTTTTGGGAGCTTTGTCACGACGCCGACCCGGCTCGTCGACGCAGGTTACGTCAATCCCGACCTGGGGTACGGAAGGGATGGGTGCTGATGATGGTTCTGGCGCGGAGTAGACTGCTGCTTGTGTTTTTGCTGCTGCAGTAGCAGCACCGCTCTCTGTTTTGGCTTCTGTGGAAGGGACTACGCAACCAGCCAACGCAACAAATGATGCTTGATGGGTAACATTAAATTCCACTGTCGGGATTTCGGCGGCAGGCCGACTCTCGTTCCCCGATGGGATGAAGCATGGCCTTTGATGCGGTTTTGGTGTTCGGCTAATAATGACCTCGCTCCAGGGGATGCGGCATGTTTGATGTATATACAAGTATTTGAGCAGACTCGATGCCAAAGACATGTGTCGGTCTGGCAGGCGGAGGTATTTCCGGATGGAGGTTTGTTCGGTTTCTCGTAAGGTGGTGATTAGAGGGAGGTCCTGGGTAGTGTTGGTCAGATGGCGGGTATCAATGTACCATCTTGTGAGGTGCGTGGAGGCCATTTTGAGGTTTGATATGCGTTTGATAGTGTAGCAGGTGGTGGTGCTGGATTACTTCGTATGCCGGATATGTTCACGGTCTGAACAGTGGGTGTCAAGCTGTATGATATAGTGGTCTTGATAATCATAAATATGAACCAGCTACCTTACTGATCAAGGAGACATTATACCGAATCACACCGAGTGGAATAACAATGCAGCCATCCAGCTGAAGTGACATGCCTGTATGTATAATGTTTGCACTATACGAGGCAGTCTTCTGATTGGCCGAACGGAGACCGCAGCGAGGGGCAACTCCGAACTTCTGCCTGAAAAACAAGGTGTTCAGCTGTCGATGGCGGGACTCTTCCGATAAGATAAGATAAGATAAACAGACATATCGAGAAAATGACTCAATCCATCTCACTTAAACTTACTCATAGACGAAAATGAGCAAGATCACAGTGGGCGTCCTAGCCTTGCAAGGCGCCTTTTACGAACATCTACAACTCCTCCGAAAGGCAGCCGATCTTCTAGCGTGCTCTTCCCAAAAAGCATGCCAATGGGATTTTATCGAAGTGCGGACAAAAGCGCAATTGGATACGTGTGACGCTCTCATCTTACCCGGTGGCGAGAGCACGACTATCTCTCTTGTGGCTGCTAGATCGGGTTTATTGGAGCCTCTGAGGGATTTTGTCAAGTATTCACTGTCCTCCTCCACCCGGAGCAAGCACAATGGCTAACGTACTTAGATTACATCGCAAACCGACATGGGGAACATGCGCCGGCCTCATCCTCCTCGCCGAATCAGCCAATCGTACCAAAAAGGGAGGGCAAGAACTCATCGGCGGTATTGATGTGCGCGTAAACAGGAACCACTTTGGGCGGCAGACGGAGAGTTTCCAGGCGCCCATTGACCTGCCATTCCTACAAGACGGAACCACCACATCACCGTTTAACGGCGTATTCATCAGAGCACCTGTCGTGGAGAAAATCCTCCCCCATCAAAAGGGCATACAAACTGAAGAAGATCAGCGTGAACAGACTATCGTCGCTCCGTCACGCGAAGTCGTCGATACCGCTGCTCAAAGGGTACTAGAAGATGAAGTGGAAGTACTCGCAAAACTACCGGGAAGAGCTGCCCGCTTGGTAGCAAATAGTGGTGTGGAAATTGATGCCGAAAAGGAGGCGGGGGATATAATTGCTGTTAAACAGGGGAATGTATTTGGCACCAGTTTTCATCCAGAGTTGACGGATGATCCGAGGATTCATCTTTGGTGGTTGAAGCAGGTGCAAGAGGCATATTTAAAAAGGAACGACATAGCGGCTTGATAATTGTATGATAGATTCAGCATAGAATTAGACTCAAATTACCTTGAGCAATTGCGGTCGAGAACTGGCCGTCAAGCAGGGGTGAGTTATTAGCCCTAACAGGTCAGGTCGACCCATCCATGCCTCTTTTCCAGATGTCGACTTTCCTAGAACAAGATAAATCGATACGAGGCAACTCTTAAAGAGAAGCTCATACTACATGGTTTCTATGGTGTAAAATCTGATCAATTGCTATTGACTCTTACTGTAGTACATACATAAGTGGGGTTTCAAGCTACTCCGGAACAGACATCGTCACCACCATTCATCAAAAGTGCTCGGTCACGTTTCATGAGATACATTATGTGAGCAACAAGTTCGGGGGTAGTCTTCCTCTTCTTATTCGCAGTCTTGCTACTCGAATCAGAGTAGAACACAATCATGTTAGTACGAGCGCGAGTAAGCGCCACATTAACGCGACGGTCATCTGCAAGAAAGCCAAGTTTGTCATCCGGCCCAACAACCCAATCGAGAATGATCACATTGGACTCATGACCTTGCATAGCATCCACTGTAGACACTCTGGGAAGCTTGGCATAGGGAAGTCCAGTGCGAGTGTGAAGAGTCTTGATGGTCGTCATGTGTAGAACTCGCTGGGCGGTATAAGGGGTGATAATAGTGATGCTCGTGTCGGGATAAGGCTGCCTCTCATATAAAGCGAAAAGCATCTCGGCAATTGCATCAGCCAATGCCTTGTTCGACCGTGACTTCGTTGACGGGTCGGTATCAATGTAGGCGTTGGTAACTTCGACGCCGAAGAGTCGGATGAAAGCTGCATCAAGTACGTAATCGCCCACCACTAGCTTTCTAGCCCAGTTGATAAGTCGCATTTCAAGAACCTGATCAGCACATAATTCCTTAGTTGATGGGGCATTTCTCAAACGATTCCCATAAGTATGAGCGTTCGGAAACTCCGATAGACGTGGATGCATGCGGTACTGAGTATTCAGTACCGCTGCTGGGGGATGGCTATCAAGATGTCTATCAAGCAACGAACGGGCCATCTGGGGACCAAATTCAGATAGACGAGAGGCTGCTGATAATGCAAGTGGCGGTAACTGAAGTCGATCCCCGAATCGTAGAACGGCCTTGACACGATTTGCATTCCGAAGTAGAGTGATCGGAATCCAGGCAGTCGGCTCAAGTGCTTGCCCATCCTCATCTGCAATGATGACAAGATTGCTTGCTTCATGACCAAAATTGTGTCGAATGAGGTCGGAACCAGCGAGTTGGTTAGTGCAAAGAAGGATCTTGGAGTCCTTGACGACTTTTTCCTGAAGCTTCTCTAATGCTTTCTTGAGGGTTTTCCGAATTTGCGCAGCCGCGTTCTTCTGCTCATCGGAAAGCGTTTGCGGATTCTGCTTCGAGGAGTTGGCGTCTCTGTAGTCCAAGTAAAAGGCGACCGCATCGTACTTGGCTGGTTTCTCGCCTTCGGCTGCATAAACGAAGTCAAGTGTCTCTCCGCGGTCCTTCATGGCAGCTGCGAGATTGTCGACGTGACGTTGGAGGTCATGTTTTTGCTCGACTTCATACCTCGAGGCTCGCGCACGTACCATGCTTCGCAACAGGCCCATCATTGCAAGTTCATCACTGTTGCCCCCCATGTTTCCATCGCCGCCAAGTCTTTCAGTATCTTTCGAACCAGCATATACTACTCGGACAGCGTCCATTCCTGGGTGCTCCTTGACGAGGGTTTTGGAAAGCGCTTGCAGGGCAGCGTTTGTTGGCGCAACAAGCAGCACATGTTTACCAAGCATAGCAAGCAATGCAGCTAGGGTTGCCTCAATAAGGGTCTTCCCGCATCCGAAGATGCCTTCAATGAAGGCAAACCCATTACCTGGGACATTTCGCAAGAGATGAAAGATACTTCGCTGACCTTCGTCCCAATTTTTCATGTTGAAGATTTCTCTGTACACGCGTTGGATATCTTCCTCTGGCATATTCTCGAAGACATCGACAACTCGTAAACCTGTGTACTCCTGGTTGAGCAGTATTGGGTGCCAAACGGCGAACTTGGTCTTGCACAAAGCGTTCACAGCGTTAATTTGAGACCTGTAATTCTCAGGATCTATCCTGAACTTGAGTTGGCATTGAAACTTCTTGACCTGTTCGCTATCAACAGACCACTCATTGACGATGCCCCTGAACGAATCTCGTTCCGTCAAAGGCGAAAGCAGCAACACCATGTGGCATTTCAGGTCTAAGCGGACGACATCCGGAACAGATATTGCTGAGAATTGAATAGGATTCCTGAGGCGTGGGTGCGTAACAAGAACAGTGCAGAGAGATCCGTCGGGGATTGAGATATTCCTGTTGGTCAATTCTTCGTGTAAGTCACTGAAGGTGATGCCGGCAAGGAGAACATTAGACTGAGGAACTCGCACAATAGTAATCTCGTGATCCACACTCTGCAGATGATGAATGTGAATAAGTGATACTTGGTACTCCAGATAAGCACCATATACCAATTTGATCTCGGCCTCGTCCAAGTCGTGGAAATGTGAAACTGCTGGCACTTTGACGATCTTGTCATCTCCCCAGTGTTTCTCAACAGATTCGCGATCATAAAGTGCATCGCAATGTGTTATTGCGATACCGCTTATGCGGCTGCGGTATGGTTTCCATGGAAGAGGATTTTCCTCTCCGAGCTTGCGCAGTTTGATTTCCTCTTCGATCCAGTCCTGGGCATGTACGTCAAATTGGAACTGGACCTTCTGCTTGCTCGATGATAAAGCCAGAAGGTGTTGACGAACAGTTTCGAGTATGGCATCATCGCGAGTACGTTTCAAGCCGATAGCGATACCCTTCTGAGCGGAATTAAACTCGGCAGTGACTACAATGATGTCGCCTTGCTGCTCAGTCCTGTAATTGAGAGCGTGGATATTGCAAGCCCGGATCTCTAGCATTGCAGGATATTCATGCTTGTTGGATGCCTTTTCAGTAATTGCAAATCTCAAGTTAGGATCCACGGGAAATCCTGCCATCTGAACCCACACACCACGACATTTGTCTGCTAGAGCTGGCAACATTTGCTGGTCTGGAAGAATGAGCCTGGCGATAAGCTTTCTGCCATACCATTTGTACTGGCTATTTGAGACCACGCGCAGCCTCTCTTCAGGCTCCATGATGAGAAGCTATCCATAAAAGTCAGAAAAATGATGCTGATTTACTGAATCAAGACTCACGAACTGTTCTGAATGCCTGAAGTGCTTGGTATGAATTTTGCAGCAGCAGATCTCACCAAAGGAGGAAGGAGTTGGGGGATGGAAGAGAGGTTTTGGAGAGTTGGAGGAATCGGTCGCCGCAGACGCCTTTGGTCTCGAAGTGTCTGAGAGAGTAAAAAAACATTTGGAAAGTAGTGGGAAGCAAGCGGTTTTTATGGTCCATTTCTGACTGCTAGTGAATAGCAAGCGGAGGCCGTTTGAAGTCCATATTCGTCATGCATTATTATTGGGTGATTGTGGGTAGCAAACAATCATTCCTTTTGTTGCTGCTCGTGATGGTCTGATTGGGCGTCTGGGGAGGCTTCAAATGCTTATTCGTGTCGATGCGTGCCATATCAAGATGGGTCCCGGGCAACCTCCTCGTTTAATCCGTTTGACGGGCAAGGGTGGCATAAAAGGGACTATGCCTTTCATTGCATACTTCTAGGCTCCAATAGCGGCTGTCTCCATTTGCTTACACCGTCTGTGTCATGTCGGAGACCATATCAAGCCCTATTTCGGCTATATATCTCGTCAAGCCTCCGTGATGTAGGGATAGGGGTTAGAGGATGATATTGAATAAAGCAAGATACCGGGCGCAGAAACATGATCAGCAGACTTGCGGAAATCTACACAAGGCCAAGCTTCGAACTCGGCGACTTCCAACAAAGGTGAATCTGTTGGTATTTCCCGATTAGGCAACATCATCCGGTGGTGGTCGATCTTACCAAGGAGAGCAACGCCAAAGTCAGGCCATTTCATTTATCCAGGCATCTACTGATTATTCGTGCCTCTGATTATTCTTGCCAGGTTGAAAGAATTCAACCAGGTCACGCATATTCCACACCGTGCTCTCACGAATGTATGTAAGGGTCAATTGATATTTAGTCTAGAATTGAGGAGGTCGTATATTCACTGTATATTACTGACAACAGAAATTATCGTGTCTTAGTGTATGGGATATTTCAGGTGCGGTATTGGTACAGTGTGGATCTCTAGAGTCTAAAGCCTTTTACTCCTACATCCTAAACCCTGCATCCATGCGAACCTGCGCCAAGCTTAGGTCAAAAGGGTGACACAACTTTTCATTTGGGGTCTTCGAGGGTATGTATATACTACTAATAACAGGACTGGCTATCCCCATCCGCCCGGTCTAAGCGCAAGTAAAGGAGGATTAATGGAGTTAGTAGTACTTAGTACTATAAGAACAAGGCAAAAACAAGCATAACCAAACAGAAACCCGAATCATCATCATCTCTCATAATACGGGCGTGCAGACGTGTCTCTCCGTCTATATAAACGTGTCTATTCTGCCGAAGGAGCCTAGCATTTGTGTTCTCAGCAAGGTAGTAGTAGCTTAGATCTCTACTGCAGTAGAAGATGCGCGAACTGCACCGTCGAGTTGTTGCTCGGATTTCTTCGACAAGGCAGTATACGTCTTGAGCATGAGTTCGCGCGTATCATTTGTCAACTTATCGACGTCGGCCGGTGTGAGGTTCTTTGTTTCGATAGGAGGTAGAACTACCAAATTAGCTCGATCTTCCAACCTCGCAGAAAGGGAGACATACCTTTGACCTTGACGGCACCGGCCTCAAAATGCAACTTCCGCAAATTCAACACATGAGGGTAATTCTGCACCACAACCGGCACAATAGGCACACCTGCCTTGATCGCCAAATGGAACGCCCCCTTCTTGAACGGTAACAACTCCGGTGTCGTTGAATAACTCCTCGTGCCCTCCGGAAAGATGAAAACACTCTGCTTGAACTCCTGCATTTCCCTCGCCGCACCATCGAACGCTTTCATGGCCGTCTCGCGGTTCGCGCGATCAATAAATACTGTTCCGGACAAGGCCATGAACCAGCCCAAAAACGGCCAGCTCTTCAGCGATTTTTTGGCTGTAACGGAACAGTACGGGGGGAAAATAGCACCCAGCATCAATACATCAAGCTCAGTCTGATGATTCCCAATGAAGACCGCGGGCCTGGTGGAGAGATATTTCTCCCCCTCAACAATATCGAAATGAACACCAGTAGCAAGCCACATGACCCATTTGAAGCTCCGCGCCGTGGCCCATTGTGACACTCGCCCGTAACCAACCAGCCGTAACACTATGGATGCGATAACACCGTAGGTAGCGCAGATTATTAGAGAGGCGTACGAGGAAAGGCAGCGCGCAACGAAGCCAGCTTTGGGCACTTTTATGGCGGAGAGGGCGAAGAATGATATGGTTATGGCGAAGTAGCCGGTCAGACCGGTTGTGATGTAGGAAAGGACTGACATGGTGACGTAAATTCCGGCAACGGGTTTGTGTATGTTGTTATGGCTTATAGAGGTGGAATAGTAAGTTGGAGGAGTTTTTGACCGCCAACACTGTTGCGATTCTGTTCGTTCGTCGACTAGCCGATATTGAAATTTGAAGGTGATGAGACTTTAACAACGACTCTGGACAATGATAGCCATGGCCTTGAGAGTCTGTGTCGTTCAAGTTGTAGTAAATAAATTGGAGAGAGTGCCCCGGTGGTTGGTACAGATGAAGCAAAAAGTCGATCTTGTGACGATGATGCACCTGCTTGTTTCTCCACATAGCTTGTTCCCACCCGGTTGCCGAGGCCGCTAGCCTACCTTGATCACGCATGTTTTAACCACCATGTTTTGATGAATGACAACGAGCCTACGAATCTTCCTAATTGAATCCTGATTTCAGTAGGATTAACCGTATCGCATTGGCGTGCCGTTCGTAACACATCACTGTATGTGCTTGAAGGCATGAAAGAGTAATATACAGAAGTCAAGTTCACCTTCCAAAAAACGGCACAGGTTGAAATAAAAACAAGTTTCCCCAAACTCCATTAAGAATGCAAAATAAACTAGCAGAGGAAATGCTTATCAAAGCGGAAGAGGTATACAAGACCCTATCTCGTCCATAACGCCACTCGTTTTCTCGTGTTATGCATATAAGTAGAATGATTTGTCCGTCTAGTACGCCGCAGTATCAATATGCACCAGGCCAAGGCAAGTATGTGCAAGTAAAGTTAGTATAAATTGTTCATGCCATGTCTGCGTCATCATCCTCGTCGTCATCCAATGTTTCCATTGCATCTTTGATATACTGCGCTGCCTGTAAATATATATTAGCATTTGATACCTGGAAACAGGCAGTGTTACTCACTTTAGGATCAAGATTCAGGGCAGTGGTGAAGTGTTTAATTGCATTGGCTTTGTCATGCAATTGTTTATAGACCTTTCCGAGAAGATAATGGACATTCGCTTCGTCTGGAGCCATGTCTTTCAACACTTTGAGCTCGGCCAGCGACAGTTTGTATTCGTTCAGTTTCAAAAGGACACGGGCCTTGCGGAATCGCGCTAATACCGACTTCGGCGCTATACTTGTAGCACGGCTGTAATGGAACAAAGCAGACTGCGGGTTATTGAGTTTCTCAACCACAAGACCCATACAACAGATGAGGACTGCATTGTTCGGGTTGATCTGAACCGCATTGCGGTAATGCTGTTCTGCATACTCGAGCTTACCCATCTTTTCGTAAACCTGGCCGAGACCATACCACGAGTTGTAATGTCTACTGTCGACACTGATACCCTTTCGGAAAGCGTCGAGTGCCTTGTCAAATTCTTCGTTTGCAACGTGCTCGTGGCCTTGAAGAGCATATGCATAAGCGAAGCGTGGGTCGAGCTGGGTTGCACGTTTGAAACACTTTAATGCTTGATCATGATCACGCTGATGGGAGAAGGAATTGCCAACTGCACACCAAGCCTCAGGCGACAGACGGTCTACCTCCATAAGCTCGTGGGCGAGATAGGCTAGCTCAACATCGTTCTTGAGATGCCACAATACAGTCGAGTATATTTCCATGTCTTCCAACCGGGCTGGAGCCAAGGCTTTCACTCGAAGGAAGTATTTTTCCGCATCGGCATAGAGCGCCTGCTCATAATAAGCCCGGCCCAGCTGTGATAGAACCCACGGCGTTTCACGTTGAGCCTGAGATAAGACGTTGAAGACTTGAACGGCCTCCTGGCATTTGTAACGGGTGAGATTGTAGTGTGCTGTGGCTAGTTTTGAGAACAAATCCATCAACCACGACAAAGCCTCCATTTCCTTTGAGCGGTCCGCCACTGCATTTTTAGCCTGATGCGAATTACTGCTGTTGGATGATGTGGCAGACGTTCGTGACTCCTTGCCGTCGGGCTCCGATCCAGCACCGAGAGCCTTTCTGTTTCCACTCACAACACGTCCGACGTTTGTCGCAGGAGGCGCCCGCCCTCTCGTCCCCGTAGCCCTGACTTTTCTCACTTCTCGCCCGTCCCGTCCCAAAGTGGCGGTGGCTAGTCGGCTGGATGTTGGTCGTATATGATTCAACAGCCGCGTGCTCCGTCGCTGTGGTGCACCGGGCTCAACAGCCTGGGGTGGATGGGCAACTTGACCAGAGACCGTTCGTTTTCTATCACCTGTGGGCGCAGAAGAGGTCGATTCCTCATCCATTGGAATGACATTTTGATCTTCTGACTCGGCTCTGGACCGGATTCTCGATTTCAACGCAGTGGCTCGCATTTTTGGTGGCGGATCGCCATATTCGACCTGGTGTATAGTTCTATTTCGACGATTCGGAGCAAGCGGAGGATCCCAAATATCGCCATGGGCGTTGCGAGTATCCTCAGTCTCGTTCTGGTATTCAGGCACCTCGTGAATAATTGTTGTGCCCGCCGAAGCAACACTGACGCTGCTTCCATTCAACTTTTCCCATAATGCCGAGCTTCCGGTGGACAAGACAGGATCACCCTTTGGTGTGTTAGCAAAAGGATCACTATTCGAATTTGAGTTTGATTGCGTCTGCAGAGGTCCATTTGCTGACATTGTTATGTCCGAGAGTGCGACAAGGTCCGGCTGAGGCGCGGCTTGCAAGATGGCCACTAATTCCGGGCTTAATCGGTATATATTTGGTACTTGAATATTGACACCTGTCCGGATTAGCGGTGTTTCGTGTGTACGCAAAAAGAAAACTGACCAGTTTCACACAGACCAAGAAAGGCATCCCACATGAAAGGATTGAGCTTCAGGGCCTCGGCGTAGCATTCCACAGCCTGCGTCAAGTCTTTTTGAGCTTGCCATAGCTTGCCTTGCAAGCACAGGACTGCTGCTGCATCTGGAGTATGTTGACGACGTGTTTCGCTATGTTTATCTACCTCACGTTAGAATCCAACCCAATCATCTGACCTTTATGCACTCACTCCAGTTGCTCTTCGCAGCCCAGAGATTTCGACTCCGATCTAACGCGCTGGCGCCTTCCTTATACTTTCCCAAATCCAAACATGCCTGCGCATGTACATATGAGCACCCAAGGTGTGTTCCGCGAGAACCTGCGACCTTACTGTACTCCCAGGCGGCCTTTGGTTGGCCACTCAACAGATGACATAGGGCGAGAAGATAGGCTGCTTCAGAGGATCTGGGCTCGTAAGCGTGAAGACGGCCAGCGAGGAAGAGCGCATTTTTGACGAGGTTGTTGTCAAGATGGTAGTAGATCAGTTGCCTGAGCTGAGAGGATATGTAGGATGACGAAGGTGCCATGATCGCGGTTATCAATGTATAACCAGTCGGTAGGTCTCTACCGCAGGTGCTAAAATGAGCGAGATCTGTCAACGCAGTTGATGGGTCGAAGTAAAGGGTGTCTGGGTCTGAGACGCATTGAGCAGCGTCACGATGCGCAGACGTTTAGATATCGCGTTGTGTCGGGTTTGGCGACAGTATCGACCGTCGCTATTATATGGCCAAAAAATAGAAAGATACACTGCTCGTCAACAAGGATTGGAGTCGCTCAGTTCGGGCTGCCAGTAGAGGTTTGTCAACATCTGAGGACTGTGTGTACACCAAAACAATCGGCGGAGTTTACCATGCAGACTGAAAGTGGAGACCGCGCCGCAACACAAGCCGGCCAGAAAAGAAAGCTCAAAGAGGCAGGAATCGCATTATCAGGAATTATTCAGCATGGACGAATGACAGTCCAATAAGACTAGTAAAATGCTGCGAGATAGGACTGAGTATAGATGTTGCAGGGGGGGGATTTGAAGAGTGGATGTAAGATGCGAGAGGCAAAAGAGATGGAGAGCAGCTCCTTCCGGGTTAGTTGAGTTTGCTGTGGCTAGCAAAGCGGCGGTGCCTTGTGGCCTTGGCTGTTGTATAGGGCAACCGCCAAGTTCGCGCGCCAGCCAGCTGTTTCCGGTCATACTCCAGCAGCACTTTGCATAGTTCCGCACTCCACACGCCGCAATCTGCATTCAACTATAAATCTGATCTGTAAATATTCCGATTTTACATCCGTGTTCGCAGTACATTGACGGAATCGGCCGTGGCTCGTTCTGCACCTTCAAACCCCCACCAAATACCTTCTTGCTTATACAAGAATGGCACAGGTAAGAACTACTCCCAGTTCATGGAGACACTTCAAATTAGCTAGCTCTATATACTGACTGATATACACGAAGAAAGCAGCAAAATCCCTCGCTGCCCGCAACGCCGCAACTTTAAACCGTACACACCTCATTACCCTCGCCCTACATGCCTTACTTCTTACACTGAACTTCCTCTTCAACCGACCCAGCGCTCTCACACGCTACTTCCTTCTGAGTCTCCCCGCCCTCGCAATCGAGTTTTATCTCGAACGCTTGGGCCGCCCGCGCTACAGCCCACAGGATGGATCACTGAAGTCCGCCGGCGAGGATCTAGGCGCAAAAGGGTTGACAGAGTTCATGTGGGATGTGACCTATTGGACGTGGGGATGTATTGGTGCTGCGTGCCTGTTTGGGGATAGAGCGTGGTGGCTATATCTTGCAGTGCCAGTGTATTCAGGTTACTTGGCGTGGACGACGTTCTTTGGGATGAAGAATGGATTGGCTGGGTTGGGTGGTGCCGGGAGCGAGGATGTGAGTGGTGTTGGGGCTGGGACTGGGGCAGCGAGCAAACGGCAACAGAAGCTGGAGAAGCGCGGTGGTCGTGTGCAATACCGGTAGTTACTTATATTCGGTGTTCAAATAATCAGTTGGGGGCATTAGACGTTGCATTACATGGGTTGGGCTTGTATATTATGATGACTGAAAGATTCCCTTTCTTATCATATACATCTATAGACGAATTATAAACAGATTTCGGGACGATGATTACGTCCTTAATGCTCGAGAACATCGTAGATCTTCAACAACATATATGAAATGCACCTTGATAGAAAGAAATCTTCAATCATCGTCATATGCATAATATTCCAAATATTCTGTACATTATACCGGTCCGAAAGCAGCAGCAATAGACATGGAATATCATAACAAAAGCATTGCAGTCATAATAAATAGCACGTCTTTCAGTAGGAACAAAGCGAAAGTCAAAACCAATTACAGACACCAAGACGGAAGTATTCAAACAGAGTCAGTGGAATGTAGACGTAATCAAGGAAAAACCAAATAACTGCGTGAGAGGATATCGTGGTTTATAGTCAAGGGAACAAAGTAAATGAAATGGTAACATCACTAATCCACCAGATTGCGTAATCGCCTGCAAAGCGTATAACCATGAACAATGGCCATTTGGTGGTTCAAGTCCGATGGATAGGAAGTTTACAGCTCGTCCTTGATCTTGCTGGTTGCACTGCTGATAACGCTCTCAGCCGATTTGACAGCATCAGACTGAACTTTGGCCGCACCATCGCCTACGTTCGAAGCGAGATTGGCAAGACGAGCTTGTGCACTTTCGACAGCTAGGGCTAGTTTGCTGGTGGCACTTTCAAAAGCCCCTTGTTGCTCTGGTCGAAGGAGAGCGGAGGCTTGCGAGTGAATGTTTGAATAAGCACTGCTCATCATAGATTCGGCAGCGGCGACGTTGTCCTTAACTGCAGAGGTGACGGAATCATAGGCATCGCTAGCAGCACTCATTGCACCTTCAGCATGCCCAGTTGGGGTGCCATAGATTGCTGTGCTAATTGCAGTCTGAGCCGAGGAAAAGGCAGCATCCACTTGAGACCGCGCGGCTTCAATGTAACTCGGTTGAGTTCCATAGATGGCTTCACTGACTTGCGATGACGCAGATGCGTATGCATCAGCGGCTGCTGATGTTGCTTGTTCGTAGGGTCCCTTGCTAGTGCCGTAAACGTAACCGCTGGCAGCGTTGACGGCAGAGTTCAATTGATCCGCTGCTGCATTGACGATGTCGTCTAGTGCAGGGGGTGGTGTTGCGTGAGCAGCTACAAATGAGGTAGCAGAGGCGTAAGCGTCGTTAGCAAAGCTGGAGGCGGAAGAAAGAGCGTCGGCGGGATAAGGTGTCTCATATGCAGATCGGAATTTGCTCATGACGCTCTCAGTGAATGAAGGCTCTTTGCCTACAACAAGCTCAGAGACGAAGCTTTCGAGAGCTTCGTATCGCGATACTTGAGCATCATACAGCTGCTGTATGTAAGGCGCCGGTGTGCCGTAGATCTGCTCGCTAGCTTGTGAAATGATACTCTCCCAGCGTTCAGAGGCCTGGCTGGTGATTGATTCAAAAGTTCCAGTGGGCGTTCCGTAAATTGCCGAGCTGGCAGACTCAGAAGCTACAGATAACGATTCCGATGCTGCTGACATGGCGTCGCTATATCTGGACAATGCATCATCAATCAGGCCACGGGCAGATCCTCCGCCATTTTCTGCCACCGAACTGGCAGAGGAAATCACAGCAGCTAAGCTGGAAGATGCAAGGCCGGAAATATACTGGTACTCGCTAATAGCACTTTCTAAAAGAGCCTCAGGGTTCAAAGGTGGCGGAGTCGGAGTAGGACTCGGTTCTTCGAAGATGACATCGGATGCAGAAGAGATGAATGCCGAATACCGATCATGGGCCATGCCAATAGCCTCATAGTAACGGCGCTGGGCATCAAGGAATATAGGATCTCTTGTAGCAGTAGGGGTTGGCGCAATACTAGCTTTCAAGCTGGCAAACTGAGCCGAGGCCGCACTAAGACCCTCCTGTAAGCGTGATGCGGCAACAGATGATACAGACTCCAACGCGGATGATTTGGTATGAGTACCAGCGAAGTTATAAAAGACCGACGAGGCACTGCACTTGATGTTAGTCCAAAAACAACCAAACTAAAAACTAGCTTAACTTACGCTGAAACGGCCTGTTCATACTTTTCGGACGCGGCAGTAGCGATCTGCTCGCCGGCAGATGGGGTTGTTCCATAAAGAACGCTTGATGCAGCTTCAAGAGCGCGAGAATACTGTTCGCTAGCCATAGATGCCGCTTGATCTCCGTAACTAGGAGCACTAGGCTGAGCAAAGAAGGCATCCCCAACAGCTCTAGTAGCTTCTGCGTATCGTTCACCGGCCTCGCTGGCTAAACTCTTGATATGATCGGCAAAGCTGGTTTCATCCTCGTCATCGAATACGGGTACTTGCTTTGTCACGACTTGGGCCGCAACCCCTCCCCAAACGTGTGCTCCTGCGCCGTCGTTTGATTGCTCCGAATCAGGACGCTTAAGCTCATCTGCGTCGGTAGTCTCATCAGCTTCAATGCTGCCTGAAGCTTTGGGTGTTGCGTCTGCTAATTCGATTTTCACAGTAGTTGTCTCGGTGACGCTTTCGACAACGACAGAAGATTCGGCAGGCTCGCCAGTCTCTTGAATTGGCTCCTCAGCGTCGGTTTCCTCTGCAGACTCTTGTTCGGGTTTGGGCAATGGCGGAGGCGCTTCCGTTCTGGTCTCAAAGTCCTCGCTGACTTCTCTGGCCTGGATCTTCCACTTGCCGACGTCTTTCAAGCGCGACAATTCCTTAGCCGCATCTTCAGCAATACCCATTCCCCGCCCAAGAATGTCATTCGCTATAGCCTTAGCTTCCTCAACCGCTTCATGCTGCACACCAGCCAGAAAAACCTCTTCTCTCCACTCATCGAATTGCTTTCTCAGAGCATGATATTTCTCCCAATCCTTGTAAGTAACAAAGTCCATCCAGGCCCAACGCATGCCAATCTCTTGTAGTCCCAAGTCGCGGATCCCGTCCAACACCTCAAGAGTAGAGTGGGCAGCGGCTGTCACCCGGCGATAAAGTTCCTGCTCAAATCCATTGTACCATTCCCGGAGTGCGTGAGCGCGGTCTCTGATAGCACCTCCTGACGTACGTATGTATTGTAATAGATCATCATAAGCTTTCTGTTCGTCTTCTGGCGCATCATATGGTGTAAGCCGTTCAACAATAGTGTTGATACGGTGTTTGATCTTGGATATCTCATGTTCTTGGACTGCTTCCAGTGCCTCAATCAAAGATTCAGCGTGCTTCTTAGATCCGCTTTCCAGTTGACTGGCAACAATCTGTTTTACTCGTTCTCCAAGATCGTCAACTCCGTTGTCAGCGGCTATGGCGAACTTTTGTTGCCAAAGAAGTAGATCAGAAGCGACTTGTTCTCTAGTTTTCTCCTTTTGCTGTTCTGGGGTCAGAGATGCTTGCGCCTCCACACTCCGGGTTGTGGATTGTGCCACTTCTGTGGTCTGCGAGGTACTGACAGAGGTGGGCGTAGGAGCAGCAGTTGTTGTCGTCAATACCTCAGTAGAGCTAACAATGCCAAGTTAGCAAATTAGATTGATGCTGGGTGCTTGGTTCTACTTACGCTTCAAACTCATCAACCACAGTTCTCAATTTCTTACCCTCACGATAAGAAGCCAACCTTTCACCAATCTTAACGAGCTGTGGCTCGACATTTTGGCTGTACAAACCCGTGATAGTAGGAACAAGATTGCTCTTGACAAAGACGGCTAGCGTAGTCCATCCTCCATGAGCCATGGGAAGCACTGTTTCGGAAAGAACACCTTGGCTCGAGGAATAGGCCTGTATGACAAACGGCTTCGAATGAGTATAGAAAGGAAAAATGTATCCTTTATGAATATTCGTTGCATGGCTGGAGATGGTATCTATGTATGGCGTTGCAAGAGCGACAACTTGTTGTACGTAAGGGTCCATTTTGTTCCGGTAAACAGTTTGCGCCCTGCTCTGGATGGTCTTGAGTTGAGGCACTGCCACCGACTCCCATTTCTCCTGACCATACTCACTGACATGCGCAATAGTGGGAGCACCGTATGTCTGATAACCAAGTTTTGCGAGCTTTGATGCAGGAGTATAAACTCGTTCATTGAAAGTTGTGGTGTAAGGTCGTACTTGGTCCACGTAAGGAGCGGCATAAATTTGGTAATAACGGTCGACATGAGGATCGACATACGAGCGGGTGATCAAGTAAGGTTTGCAAACACGAGGGGAGGATTCGTCCAAACCAGAGAGATCAGATGGACATTGTAAGAAAGGAGTGAGCACGGTATACCAAATAAAAAGTCTAGATAGATCAGTATATCCATTCAGGTGATATTTGTTCGGGAACAGCCACAAACCTCACAGCGAGCGCTAGAGACCATCGGAAGTAGCCTTGTCGGGGCTTCTCTTTCTTTCCAGCGCCAGACTGGATCGAATCATGAGTCTTCCCATTCAAAGTCGTCCCATTCTGCGTGGCGCCCATCTTGAGTTCAGTACGAGTACTTATTATCAACGGTCCGATAGGCGATATTATAGAATTACTGTAACCAGCCGGACCACGCAAGCATTCCACAACCAGTTCGGAGCCTCTTGACTCAGTTGCTCATGCCGAAAAATGGATTGGAACCCTAGCTTGGTCGTACGTGCCGAGGTTGTTACCGCGTGGCCTGAGCACGTCAAGGATCAGAATTGCCTTCGAAAAATAGCGGTATATAGAAACTCACTGATGAGTTGAAAGTCGTGGGCTGATAGCGATTCTCCTCTTGGAGGTGTGAACAATGCTTGAGGAGGGTGTGACGTGCAAGTCCATGAGAAGAGTTACGCGGGTGGTGTGCCAAACAAAAGGACTGCTTCAAGCCAAATGTTGGCTGAGATCATAGCTCTAGCCCCTACGGGGGCTTGGCCTATGAAACAGCGGCCTCACCGTAGAAGTGGGGACTACGAGGCTGCCAGTATTTCTGGAACGGTACCGTTATTTTTCACATGACAATAAGAGCCTACAATCTGACAATGGATCTTTGTGATACGCTTAGGTATTTCTTTTAAAAAAGTTGATTGCACAACAAAGGCCTATCCCTAGAAGCTAGGTCTGAATGAAATCATATTACCTGCCACTGACACTGCTCAACGTCCACAAAGGCAGATATCGAGGATCAAACAGAGAGACGTATCACATATATTACACGTTACACGGATACCTAGTTGGTCTCAGCGCTGAATGCTGAGGCTGGTCTCCACTACGTGTCGACGTCAACTCTAAAAGCCGGCGATAAGCCATCACGGGTGACATGCGTCTACATACTTGGCACAGCTGGCCGTTTCTTTGGTATCTTAGATCTAGAAAGCCTTTGAGATCATGACGGTGTATTTTGAAGCATCCCTACGGTCCTAGTAAGACGCCATGAACGCATTTTGCCGACAGCCACGTCAAGTTGTGGTCCAGTTCCTGAAGTATGACCATGATGGTCAGCGCATAGATGTATGGCTCATGAAGGGCTTATCAATGGACTTTGGATACTGACCGACCAAACTTTGACTGGGTATGTGACGTGATGAAAGTCGGCAGCTTGACCAGTCAACCGTCGGAAATTCGAACATGCTGACTGCACGCCACATGCTGGTCAACTACATGGGAAAAATAAAAAGAAAAGAAAAGAAAAAAGAGATCATTCATGCCCTATATGCTATGTAGTAGAGAGATAGTCTATAAAACTCAGAGAACTCGAAGGTGAGTGGACTCAAAGTAGGGCTGGGCACTAGCCACAGTAGCGTGACCAAGTTCGGATTGGCGCCACAGGACGGATGAGTTGAAGAAGTGGCACTTACTAGCGCAAACTAGGTTAGTTCGCCTTCCAAAAATGCGCTACTGAGTTCGATGTTACATAGGAGGCTGTCACTTTCCGCGGCTTTCAGTTGGCAGTCTGTCAAAATTACACCCCCGATAAAGAGTCTCTTCTGTTTCAAGATTCAACCGTGCTATCTTCCTTTATAATCTTCGTCTAGTAGTGCTGGTCAGAAGATTTATATATCGTCTTCGCTATTCTCGACCTGCATGAATTCACCACTCTACTGATAACCAGCTGTGCTCTGCACGATCACGATCAAAAGAGATGCGCCAAGTTAATCCGTTCTTCGACCGGTAAATCGAAAACACGATATTATTCCTCCACGATGGGTGCCGAACAGGACTTTCGGTCCTTGCGGGGGTTAGGTCCGCTTCCTGACCTCATGAACGACCCAGCATATGCGACGAATACAGACAAAGGCAAAGGCGTCGACGAACCAGATACATGCCGGATATGTCGCGGCGAAGGCTCAGAGGAGGAACAGCTATTTTATCCCTGCAAGTGTAGCGGAAGTATAAAATTCGTTCATCAAAGTTGCTTGATGGAATGGCTATCGCATTCGCAGAAGAAATATTGTGAACTGTGCAAAACGCCTTTCCGATTCACGAAGCTCTACGATCCTGGAATGCCATCTAAGCTTCCTGCTCCCATATTCGTCAGAGAACTCGCGATACATGGCCTTCGCTCTCTAGTTACGTGGCTACGCCTTGTCTTGGTCGCCTTCGTTTGGCTTGGGTGGTTGCCATGGTCTATGCGTGCGATATGGCGGGCTCTGTTCTGGCTGGCTGATGGACGATGGCCCAACCCTAATTTTGTTCACGCATCGTTACCTACAGCAAATCAGACCGACATACAGGCTTCAAGTGCTATCAATCAGTCGCTATCTAGTGACACGGCGGCATCTTCCGCCACTCAAGCAGCATCGTCGATTCTAAACATCTCCAACGAAGAACCGCTGGGTTTCGCTGACGCCAAACGAATCCTCCTGAAAATTCTCCTTCCGACTCTGTCGACTTCCACTGGAGGCAACACTACCCAGGACTCTTCTGTTCCTTCTGGGCGTGTACGGCAACCTTCTTGGCTATCGAACGTCACTTTTCTAAACTCCTTGACGCCATCACCCACTGTGAACAATATCGTGATAGATACTTTGGAAGGGCAGTTGATTACATTGCTAGTGGTAGTATCATTCATTTTGGTCTTCTTGATTCGCGAGTGGGTCGTCCAACAACAACCAGCAGTCAATATTGTCGAGGATGAGCGGGATGCGGCCGTACGATTGATGGCTGAGCATCGGAACCAAGCCGAAGCTGTTCCTCCAGCTCCTGAGGAGGAGCGTGACATGCCTTTCAATCATGGTATGGAATTGGCACAAGCTGATTACGAGCGGGATATTCATGATTATGACAACAATGACGATGAATCTCGGACTAGCAGCGCACCCTCTTCGCCGCGATTGATACCTGCTGATTCCCGCCCTACTATTCAAATGCGAACAAGCTCCCGCCCGACATTGCGATCAAGAAATGCTCTAGATGACGCCTCAAATATTCGACGGACCATCGAAGAAACAGTGAACGAACCAGGCGGTCATACTTGGCCAGGCATAGAAACGTTCAAGGATTTGTGGCTTCGTGGCGATGGCAATCCCGATGAAATATTGCGCATTATTCAAGAGGAGGGCCGAGAAGAGGAACTCAGTTGGGTCGTCAATGCTATGGCGACACTCAAGCGAGGTAATGCCTCTCGTCGCACATCTTCAGGCAACTTTGACTTTTTGGACCGTCATGAGGAGCCATCTCACGAAGGCCCATCATCTGCCAGCAACAGAGTAATTCCTGAATTACTTAACAATGCAGGTTCTGAGTCTTCATTTGAAGTTCTGGAATCCATGGCACCGCCAGACTCCTCAAACAGCGGGCCTTCTCACACGGACAATTCGGAGCTTTCCCGTGAAACGATCGATTGGTTAGAAGGAGAGGGGGAGACAACTTTTGAACAAAGCACAGCCACGGAGAACGCGCCAGCTCCTGCAATTCAGGAAGCAGCTCTCGAATCTTCATCTGATGTTGCTAGCGCTACTGTTCCAGAAAGTGATGACCGTCAACCTCAGGAAAATACTGCCGCCGCTCCTCGCACATTTACCAACCGTGTTTTCGACTGGTTCTGGGGCGACCTTGAAACCCTTCAAGAGCCAGACGCCAATATTCAGGATGTTGAGCATGTCGTAGTAGATGCTGCACTCGAGGAGCCTTTCGTTCCTTTACCAAACAGACAGAATCCAGCTGCTGACGCACCAGCTCCAAACCCGTGGCGAGAACCGGCAGCCCCCCAACCCGAAAACCGTGATGCGAACGACATTGATGCCGTTGAAGAAGGTGACGATTTTGAGGGCATCTTGGAATTGATAGGTATACAGGGACCGATATTCGGTCTTTTACAGAACGGTGTATTCTGCGCTCTTCTTATCTCCTTCACCATAGCTGTCGGAATTTGGCTACCGTACCTCTGGGGGAAAATCGCTTTGGTCTTCTTCACAAGTCCGGTGCGGCTTGTTGTCAAACTACCATTAGCAATGATCTCTATTACAGCCGATGTCATTGTCGATTCTCTTATTGGCAGCGTTGGATACGTACTGTATCTGGTTAGCTTCATCATGAGGAACCTTCTACGTCCGGTGGTCGGTTTCGTACCATTCTTAGATCGTATCTCACAAACCTCCTCTATCACGCAGACATCGTTGAGTCTCATCGACGGTAGTAGCCAAAGGCTCAAGAGGGTGTTAGGAGGATTTTTCGACTTCCAGGATTCAGACCTCCCCATGTTCTCGGTGCTTGCTCATCAAGCATTACGCATTCATGAATCTCGCGTCTCCAACTTCTTTCAATTAATCTTTGACGGAGCTAAATGGATCATGTATGACATGCCCATGAAGCTGCTTTCTGCCGATTACAGGAACGGCTTGTTTGTGACAGTCTCAAACGTCAACATGACTGCTACTCTTGAAAGTGCCAGAAATGAGTCAATCATCCTCGCCAATTCAATTCTCTCGTCATTTGGCAAAACCGAATTGGACAACGAGACTGCACTTCTCGTCCGCCCGGACTACGACCTTGCACGATGGGATACAAAGGACCGAGTGATTGCCATTGTGATTGGATATGTCTTTGCGTCCCTTCTTGGCATATTTTACCTGAAGGTTACCGGCTTCTTCAGTGGAGCGAACCGGGGGCAAAGACCCGAAGGCGTCGTTGCTGAAATACTGAACCAGGCAGGCGGCGTTATGAAAGTGATTCTTATCATTGGCATCGAAATGCTTGTCTTCCCTCTATATTCTGGATTGCTCCTGGACCTGGCTTTGATGCCATTGTTTGAGAATGCTACTTTTGCTTCAAGGGTCGCATTTACATTCGCCTCACCACTCACGTCGTTGTTTGTACACTGGTTTATAGGCACTTGCTACATGTTCCACTTTGCTCTTTTTGTGTCAATGTGCCGTAAGATCATGAGAACCGGTGTGCTTTGTAAGTGCAATCCTCCTTGTCGTGTCTGACTGGGTGCTAATTTTCTATAGACTTCATACGTGATCCGGATGATCCAAACTTCCACCCGGTGCGAGATGTACTTGAGCGTGATATAATCACACAGTTACGAAAGATTGCATTCTCTGCCTTGGTTTACGGCGGCCTAGTTGTCGTTTGCTTGGGTGCCGTGGTCTGGGGCTTATCCTACGCCTTTGTCGGGGTTCTTCCAATTCATTGGTCATCAAACACGCCAATACTTGAAGTTCCTGTCGACTTGCTATTCTACAACTTTGTCATGCCTGCCATCTTGCGAGCCATTAAACCTTCAGATGGTCTGCACAGTATGTATGATTGGTGGTTCCACAAGTGTGCTCGGCACTTACGACTTTCGCAATTTCTACTCGGGGAGAGAAACAAGGATGAGGAAGGGCATGCTATTCACCGTTCATGGCGAGATATTCTATCCGGAAACCTAGGTGATGTAGAAAATCCGATCACTAGTGATGAAGACGAAGAAGCCGAGGAGAAAAGAGCCAAAGGCCCCCTTTTCCTTCGTGATGGTAAATTCGTTCGGGCTCCAGCCTCTGATCAAGTACGAATCCCCAAGGGGGTCAAGGTTTTTCTTGAAGTGTCCGAGGATAACGAACGTGCGGATGGCAACATAGACAGTGACGAAGGACTACATGGCAAGAAGAGTGAGATGTTCACTCAAGTCTATATTCCGCCCAATTTTCGACTCCGAATTTTTGTTTTCATTTTCTTGATCTGGGTCTTCGCAGCCGTCACGGGAGTTGGCGTGACCATATTGCCACTGGTCACCGGCCGCCGTGTGCTCTCATACTTCTTCCCACACGTCGCTCGAATGAACGATATTTATGCGTTTTCAGTCGGCATGTCCTTGTTACTGAGTGCTGGATACACTGCCGTCTATTTGCGAGTCGGATATCAGAAGCTACAAACCGGACTCCAACCCATGCTCTCCAATCCTGCTCAAGTGGTCAGCGAGCTGAGTGGATTCTTACTCCATGCCGTGAAATTGATTTACCTATCAGCGGCATTTGTGATTCTCATCCCGTCTCTGTGTGCCTTGCTTACGGAGCTCTACGTGCTTGTTCCGATACAAACCTATACGAACGGTCGGCAAGCGCATGTCATCCACTTTGTTCAAGACTGGGCTCTTGGAGTTCTCCACGTACAAATGGCCTACATGTTTTTGCAATGGAGGTCCAATTCACGAGCTGCGGTTGCTCTCCGCATGATTGTCGACGATGGCTGGTTGCGGCCTAATATCGCACTCGCTACTCGAGCACTTGTGATACCGGCCTTAGTCTTTACGTTCTTGGCTGTGTCGCTTCCATTAGTCTTTGGTGTAATTGCCAAGGCGACAATGTTTTCAGAACCCACTTCGGTCACACAGTCAACAGTCTACCGGTATTCATATCCCGCCACTCTCGCGGGATGCTTGGTCATCTATGCACTTTATCTCCTTCGGCGACAGATTGATGTCTGGCGAGCCAACATCCGTGACGAGGTGTATCTGATTGGGGAACGACTTCATAATTTTGGCGAGAAGCGAGCTAGAGAGGTTACGGGCGTCAACCGACGAGTAAGCACATCATAAGAGCATTGGCAGGATTTCAGTTGGTCTCATCATTAGTGTTATGTCACATTTTTTTTCTCTGTATGCAGAATCATAGCGAATCTTATGACTTAGTTTTACCATCGTACATACTTCTGAGCTTAGCTTCTAGGCTTCTACAGTTTGTGGGGACTACAGATCTTCTTTAGTGTAACCCGGTAGGTCGCATTCACGGCTCGCTTCTTTATTGCCTAATCTATACAGTACATAGACTGATGCCTATCATAACTCGTGGGTAACATACAGTGTCAACTTACTCAGCCATAATTAGGCAACTCTATCTGCGCCACACAGAATTTGCGTACATTTTTAGTGCGCACTAGTATTTCGCACCTTGCCGTATTTAGAGTAGCCGATCCGCTTTGCCTCCCCGTGACCCACCGCGACGCTGATGCAAGCCCCGGATTGCTGGGCCGGACAATAAGGCAACAAGATTATCGATAGCCGTCCCTCCCGCTCTCACCATGCGACGAACTCACAATTAAGCAGCAGCCTAGCAAGGCTTGTCATTGTCATTTCCTTCAACTCACTTTTTCTTCAAGTATAAAATAATATTATTTGACTCTGACTATTTCACGAATTCATGACTTTTCAATCCTAAACACACACGGTCGAATACAACCGCCACAATGTCCGTTCTTCGGCAAGGAGGGTCCTACCTCCAACGACGCCTCACAAAGATGTACACCGACACCAAAACGTCGTGTGAAAGCGTCACGACCGCCTCCTCCAAGGGCACTGACGACCCCGAGCTCGTAGCCCTACATCGAAATTATCGTACACAAAAGGATAGATTATTAGCCTGGGGCCTGGATTGGAGCGATTCCAACGCCGCGCAACCAAACGATATCGACGAGTCATTGACGGAAGCCGGGTTTAGCGATGTCGTTGCGAGTGTCATGTCCTCGATACAGGAGATACTCAACGAAGCGGAGAGGTTACAACATGGAGAAGCACCGGCGCTGCCGCCCAAGAATGATAGCGGGGAGTTACCACCCAAGGAGGATTTAGTAGCCAAATCGCACTGGACAGAGGCCGATATCAAACGGTCGTATACGCTCTTGGATGATTTAACGTCCTGCATTGATACACTATATGAGCTGTCTCAGTCACGCCGGAATATGACGATGAATATGACTTCGACAGCACCAGATCAATCCGGCAAGGTCAAAGCACGTTCGCAAACTTCGATTCCGAAGGCCCTCAAGCCTGGTGGACTAGACACTCATCGATCAATGTCGTTTGATTCAAAGCCAACGCCGTTCTCGCACGACTTTGTGGAGAGCCCGGTGAATTCAAAGGGGAAAGCGTCATATAGCAGACAGGAGAAGATTGATGTGTCGCCATTTTCCAATTTTCATGCTCTACCGACGGCACAAAGGGAAACCCCGGCGTTTGTGGAACGAAAATTCAGCAATTCATTCTCTTCGACAAAACATCTCTTCATCGACCGGTCAACGTTACAGCTTTCCGGTGCATCCCATGCGAAAAGTCCACCTCCATATGAGCAGGTTGCTGCATCTGCAAATTCTCGGATTATCGGTCGTGTGCAAACCTCCGCGACTCCATTCATGACTGGGTTGACCAAGGAATCGACTATCCCCATTCTTGTCGAATTCACGCCCATGATGTTGGAGTCTCAGAGTTCGGTGACGGTTCCCGCCGCCCAGCGCTTGGAGAAAATCCATCGTTCTTTAGACCAGTTGGTGGAAAACTCTCGAGTGTCACATCTAGGCCTGTTACGGTTTCTAGGCTATTATATCGACATGTCCAATGCTCGTTATGCATTTGTATATCAAATGCCGGTAGACTACTTTCCGTTCCTCAGCAATCCCAGCAATCTTCTCAAAGAATTGAGACCAAAGACTTTAGTTTCGTTGTTCCATTCTGGAGAAGACCATCAAGACATTCCGGTGCCGACACTTGAAAGCCGATTCCGTCTCGCTTATAACCTACTTTTGGCAGTTCTGCATCTGAGGAGCCAGAATGTTGTCCATGGAAACATCAATAGTAGCAATATTCTCGTCTTCCCAGGCTTGAACAACTCCGGTTCGGACGATATTGGAAACTTGATTGAAGATTTGCGACACCCCTACCTCACCTCTCTTGCTCAATTTTCTGGTAATGAGCCTACACCCGAACCTCTCTCTGCAAGTATGTACCGCCATCCTGACGATAAGCGCCTGCTCGAAGATGAAGCAGCATGGGCATACGATCTTTATTCACTCGGCCTTGTTCTTTTGGAGATCGGCCTATGGGCACCCATCAGTCGTCTCTGGAAAATGAAATATAACAACGCTATGTTTAAACAGCGCATTGAAAATGTGTATATCAAGAAGCTGGCTTCGAAATGTGGCAATGCTTACCTGCATATTGTTCAACTGTGTCTCGACGCTCCGAACTTTTTATTGTCGACGGAACCGATGGCTGATCTGGGATTTAGAGTCCCCAGGGTTTTTACATACCCGACCCTAGAATTTGCTGAGCCTAACAGTCAATTCGCCTTTTCTGCAAATTTCATTTTCACGATGAGCAAGATTCTGTCTCAGCTTTGTGCTATTGATATCTACTCCCCTCCCCCTTCTGCAGATTTGGATGATTGTTTGCCGCTGGCTCTCGGTCGCGACCTTGAGTCTGAGCCGGAGTTGATCGACAACGCTCCTTCAGCAAATTTTGCCAATTTATCAATTGAACACACTACGGTGCATCAGCCGTTTCAGTCCGACTTCCAGGACAGCAAAACAGTCCATGAATTAGCCGACTCCCCAACAGAAAAAAGGTCCAAGAAACGAACGGTGAAGAAGTTGACGAACGCCGAAATTCCGCAGGAGCATTTGAGCCAATGGAACTTTTACACAATGCCAAAACTCAGCAAACTTCTGCATAAGATACTCAAAGACTCATCCGAGTCTTGTACTGCCTCATTGATGATGACTGGTGAAAGTGTAGAAACAGCCAAAACAACTATCTGCGTGACCTGCTCGAATGTCAAGAAAGTTCGGGCTATTCTGAAAAAGTACTTCGAAGTTGAGCCGGACTGGGACTTGATTGTTCTACGCGGCGATGTTAGCAGATCAAAGGTACCGAAGCGGCGACGGCGCAAAGCGTATTCTTCAAACTCGCCTGAGACCGATGAAGCTGCCTTTGTGCAAACAGATCTGAATCCGCATTATCAGCAGAAACCTCTTTGTGGGGCGTCGATTGGCGCTTTCAAGAATGAGGAGCATCTACCACCTGTTTCGTACGGTGGTGCTATTCTAGTTGACGGTATGCCGTACGGTATGACCGTTCATCATATGCTCGAAGCGCCGAGTGACGATGAGGATGAGGATGACGGGAAGGAAGAAACTGAAGAGACTTTACCGCGATCTTCTGCTAATCGAACCGGGGATATGAATTTAACATCTGGTACTGATCTGACTTCTACATGGGGCGACCGAGATCCTGCAACCGACGTTGAACTTGAATTCACAGACGATGATGACGATGATTCCACTTCTCAAGAAGGCGGCGATTATTGGCTTTCAGACGATGAATCATCAGATGAAGAAGACTTCCATGATCCATATGACGTGGATGACGTAGCATCAATTGGAGATACGGCAGGCGTAGAGCCAGATGATGATCCACAATTGCTAGTCACCCAACCTGCCATTGATGATGTACATGAAGATTTCTTTCCGTCCCCGGAGGATCGAGATGATGAACACCTCGCATCTCATAGTTTGGGTTATGTACATGCATCATCGGGCTTGCGTCGGTGGACGAGAAAAGGCATCAAGCACGAGATTGACTGGGCATTGATTCAACTCAACGACAGTCGCATGGACGCTAGGAACGTCATTTCCAGACCGACAGTTGATAGATCCGAACAATCACATCGCCAAAACCTCCAGCCTACCAGAACATCACCCATCTACCTTACGAAAGTAGCCCGTGTCGAAGAACTAGGTGGTCTCAAAGTTCAATGCTGCGGCCGAACAAGCGGTTACCAGCATGGCAAAATATCGCCTGCAATGACGCTCGTAAAACTCCATGGCCGCCAATCGTTTTCCACTAGTTTTTGTGTTGATGGCAATTTTGGAGGTACGTTCTAACCTCTACCATCCATCTTTTTAGGAGATGATTAGTTGCTGACATCGTGTATAGTGCCCGGCGATTCTGGAGCTTGGGTCTTTGAAGGCACGAGCGGCCGCGTGTGTGGCCATGTCCTCGCGTATTCCGAGCGAAGTCGAACGGCTTACATAGCACCCATGCAAGTTCTTCTCGAAGACATCTCCCGAACCCTCGGCTCCTGCACCGTCGAACTCCCCGGCTCTCAAGGCGACGACAGCATCTCCTCCGCAGCAATGTCGCGGATCTACGAGCAGCAACAACAATATCTCCAACACCAGTCCCGACGGGGAGGATACAGGGATATCCCCATTATGCCCGACCAGCGACCTCTCCCCATCGATCTGGCACGACTAAACCTGAACACCCTTGAAGACTCAACCGCGTCTGCGGCAAGTGTCCGTTCCTCGATAAATAGAGCGCGAAATCATCATTTAAGTGAAGGGCCAGGTTCACCGTATCATCGTGCTGGACCGCCGCCGGTGATGACGAGGGCAGGAGGGATGGAGAGGCAGCGTGCTTGAGCAATACTACTTCTCTCTACAATCGCCTGTTCTTCGTTCGATTTATCTTTGTCTCTCACTCTCTGTCTTTAAACTTACTTCTGCTTGTTATTCATGATACCATATATGTTTAGCTTGAATTTACTTATTATTCACATTATTTCAGTATGCTTGTATGCATGTCCTTGAATTCTTGACACAATCGGCCCCTTTGATTAGCCCGGACGAGTCATCTCGGGTCGTCGAACGATCTTTACGGGATCAGGAGACATTAGTTCCATTGTAGCTAGAATCATCAAGCAAGAGAAGGCTGGTTGTTGAAGTAGTAAGGAAATTCATATTGCACACTAATTCATAATTAAAATCATCATACCGCAGTACATCAAACATCAAGCGTAACAAAGCATACAAAAAGAAAAAAAACATAAACTTCATCACCCTTTCTAATCAACGTGCATAATAATAAGAAGAAAAAACAGCTAGCACCGAAATGAAAACGCTATTATCTAAAAAGTAAAGGACTTTACAACGATCCGAGATACTTGAGAACAGACTCGCGTTCCTCAGCGGGCAACATGCTCAACACTTGTTGAACGCCCTTGAGACCACCTTCCTTGTTACCAATCAACAATGAAGCAACATCAGATGCGACAGTCTCGGTCTTCAAGGCCTCGATCTTGGAGTAGATGCCCTTCTTGTTCTCTTCGTACCAGAGAGCAACCTTGCGGTCGTTGTGTTCGAACTCATCGTCCAACAAGCCGCTCCAAGACAAAAGAGTGTTGAGATGGGACTCACGAGCAGATGATGTAGGGGCAACAATGCCGTTGGCTGCAATAGCACCGCTCTTGGCGGTCTTCGGAGCGGGCTTGGGTTGCGCCTCGATCATGCGCTTGAGAATCAATTCTTCGCTCAAACGACGGCGGAGGCGCCAGTAGAAGAATCGACGAGCGTTCTGCCACTTCAGAGGCTTACGGATGGTACCCTTGGCCTCCATACGTCCGGCACGGTCGTGAAGATCGGCGAATTGCAAGGCAATCTGCATGTAGACGGGGAGAAGTTGTTCTTCACGAGCAGCCATCTTGATCTTGATCTCAGACAATTGCTCGTTGCTGAGGGACTTGTCGTCAAGCTGTCGTCGAAGCTCGCCATAGATAGGGTCCAAGCGGGCCATTGTGTCGAGTTGCTTTTCACGACGGTACTTGATGTTGACGATACCCTCAGGCTCCAAGACACCACCACGTGCCTCCTCATCAGCATACATTTCCATCTGTTCGGGGTTGATCGTAGGATCGATGACGACCTAAATTGTGATTAGCAAAGTTATAGATTTTCTTGAAAGGCAGTTTTGACTTACCCAGGAACCACCACGAAGCTCGCCGAAAGGTGGGATATACACGAAGATAGGCTGCTCGTACTTGACCAGAGCGTCAACGATGTAAGAACCATACTTAAGGACCTCGTTGTACATATCACGCTGACCACCAGAGAAACCACGCCAGTTGGCAAGGATCATCACAGGAAGCTGTTCACCATTGTTGAAGTCGCGCAAAGCTTGAGCAGTCTTGAAGGCAGAGTTGGGGAACCAGACACCACCAGCCTCAGTAGTAACCATCTCCATGGAGTCGGGGTTGGCAGGATCAGCAGGAGTGACATTGTCGACTGAGCGAGACTCGACAGCGATAACACCCATAGGAATACCGCCGAGACGAGCACGACCGATAACAACGGTTCTAGCCCAACCGCCAAGAGACTCTTCAAAGGAGTCCTTGTCGAAGAGACCAGACAAGAAGCCATCTTCTTCCTGCTTTCCGGCAATCAACCATCTAACGTCGTACGTCTGGCGAGCAGGAGGGACAAAGGTGATATCACGGTCCCAGTTGTCGGACAACGGGCGAATTGGTACAGGAGCACCCTTCTTGTCAGGAACGAATGACAACCAGTCAACAATCTTCTGAATACCCTCAAAGTCATCGTTGGCAGTCATGTGGGAGACACCGTTCTTGTACATGATCTGGGTGCCACCGAGCTGCAAGTTGGAAGTGTAGACTTCCCGTCCAAGCAACTTGTTGATAGCGGGAGCACCAGTAAGGATGATAGGCTGGCCCTCGACCTGGATGGCACGCTGACCGAGACGGACGAGGTAGGCACCAATACCAACAGAACGGCAGGTGACGAGAGTGATAGTGAAGATGTCCTCATAAGCACGCGAAGTCTCACCGGCAATCAGACCGGAGCCACGGAGACATTCCACACCGAGTCCATCCTTGGCACCAATAACGGCGGTGATCTTATAGCGTTCTTCCCCGTCCTCGTTGACAAGCTCAGTAAGAACCTCCTTCTTCTTGCGCTCATCCAACTTGGCCTTGATCTCGGGAGTCAAGTAGAGATACTTGAAGCCAGCCTCAGGCTTGGCAGGGTCGTTCCAGGCAACATTCAAGTAAGGGATCAACTCGTCAGCCATGCCAATGCGAGCACCAGAGTTAGCAGACAAGTAGACACGAGGAATGCCGAGCTTCCTTGCCAATTCGGTACACTTGTGGAAGAACTTGTCCTCCTGAGGACCGAATGAACCGATCTGGTAGGTGATATCGTTGGCAATGATAATGAAACGACGTCCCTTGGGATACTCGGGTGTGTAGGCTGTCACAATCCAACCAACCATACCGTGAGTGTTGGTACCGGCCTCACGAGACACTTCAACGAGGTTGTCGGTATCGTCCAAGACGAGTTCGCTGTACTCAATGCATTCGCCAACAGGAGGACGCTTTTCAAGCAAGCCTGGGACCTTCTCAATAGCCTTGGTCCAGCTATTTTGGAATGCTTGACGGAACAATTCTGGGAAATCATAGACGTATTGCGTACCCATGACATGGGCCTTGTAACGCTTGGGCTGGAGCCACTCCTTGGTGGGATAAGGTGTGGACACAGGGCGCATGTGCATAGAGCCGACCTTGGTGGTCCCTCCAATGCTGTGGAAGATCCATTCACCCTTCTCAGACTTCTTCTCAATGTACAACTCAACCTGAATGACGAAACCGAAGGTGTTGTTCATGATGACACGTAGAGGATAAGGCGTGCCAGTAGCAGGGTCAGTGCACAAAATACGGATTTCAGCACCAGTAACACGGAGTCTCCAAAGACGAAGACCGAATCGGTCGACGAATCCTGCCAAAGCATCCTCAACATCCTTAGGTTGCAGAGGGAACACTGGCGAGAAGTTCATAAAGATATGGTTCATGTCGGAGTTGTTATTTCCAATGACTTCAAGAGTGTCGAGGATATCATTCATCAATCGGTCAGCCTCAGAAATGAGGTACTCCACGGTAGGAATGTCGTCACGGAGACGGCCGGGACGGACGACAGCACGTGTGAAGTAGCGCTTGTCAACAGTTGTGCGGTCGACTTCAGGACCCTTACCAATGGCCTCATAAACGTGGAAGTTACGGTTCTGAGTGAAGACGGGCTTGATCTTGAACTTGGACAAACGTCCCAATTCAAGTTGGAAAGCCAAAGCAGGCTCGCTATGACGAATACTCTCATCTTCGTCGTACAGGGGGCCACGGAAAGTGAAGTAGCCAGGGTAGCTACCATCCTTGTGTCCACAGATGAAAGTAACGCGACGGATATCCCGAGAGAGGAGGTCCTCCTTGTGGGCAGCGATGATCTTGTTGAACTGAGTGAAAAGCTCGGCATCGTCAAGATTTTCAACGTCACGAATTGCAATGGTGCACACTCCGGAAAGCTCACCATTGCTGTCCTGACGTTGAGGTGGTCGGCGCTTACCACTGAGCTCAGAAGTCAAAAGGTTCGATTCCAAAGTCTTCTTTGCTTTGCCGGAGCTGCGAGGGAAAACGTCAAGGGCGCGCACAAGTGAATCTTCGATTTCTTCAAGGTATTGTACAGGAATACAAACACCCTTTCGCGCAGCCTCGCTCGCATCCTCGTTGACCAAATAGGACATGTCACTGATGGAATGAATTCTCTTGAAAGGATTAGGGCCGTCAGCGGTAGGTGTACCCGGGGTGGATGGGTGTGAAGAAGCAATGGGGAGCCCAAAGTCGGCTTGACCAAGCTTGCCCAGAGCAAAGTCCCAGGAGATGAAAGGCTGTTCGCCATCGGTATGGTATTGGATACCCTTGAGTGTATAAGCACGGTAGGCGCGACGAATGTAGACTTCCAAGGCCGCCAATGTGACCCATTGGTCAGGGTGAGAGAAGAACAGGGGAAGAACGTCAAACACTGTAAACTTGGAGTCAACCACTTCCTTCAAGACTTCGAAGTCTGGTTCTCGGTGATCCCAACCGGCCTCGCCGTAACGGGATTCAACCACAGATGAGCGGAGAATGTGCTCCATCTGGGTAGCTCTCTCCTCAAGAGAAGGTAGAGCAGCCTGGATTAGCAATTCACGAGCCTTGAGAGCAACCTTGGAAGCAGCGCGAGATTCCAATTCTGCAAGCTTACGGAGAATTGGCTTGAAGTACTTTCCTACGTTACCGACATTGGGCTGATTGGGACGGTAGATATCCAATATGGCGAGGACGAGATTGTTCTTGGTGCCGACCTTGGTGTGAGAGAGCACAGTCTGGATAGCCGATCGAATATCGTCTTTGTGCTCGTCACGCAACTTGAGGATAACTTCTTCATCACGAGTGTTGCGTCCGGTGAATCGGCTTTCGACGGAGTAATATTGTTCAAGAAGACCGATGAATACTTTGTATTCGTGGGCCTTGAGACCGTCCATGTAGAGCTCAATAATGTGCACAAGTGGAGACAAGGTAGTCTTGAGAATGTCTGCATCTCCAGGATTGACATTTTCCTCAATGAACTTGACAATTGTCTTCTGAAGTTGCTTGGCGGGGAACTCAGATTGGCGAGAACGAGCGCGTTCGACCACCTGGGAGACTTGAGTAGCAAGCTTGCCGGGCATACGGGTGTGAAGAGCAGCAAACTGGGCATTCCATTCACCATAAGGAAGCTCAGGGTTACGCAAGACTTCAATAAGTTCCTTCAATGTTTGTTTCATGAGGAATTGGTTGTCGAAACCCTTGAGGATGTTCTCCAAAATGCTGTGAAGAAGGGTGAATTTCTGAGGAGGCTTGTTTCCGACAATCTGAGGAGGACCAATATCGGGGAGCTGTCCAGTGAACGGCTGAGCATGCTGGACACGAGATGGGTCGTCCAAGGCCAATATACCAAGGATGTCACCAGCCTCGAGGGTAGCTCCGGGTTGCTTGATAAACTGTACGGTACCGTCCTCTTGGGCGATCAAAGGCATGTACATCTTCATGACCTCGACCTCAGCAAAGGGCTGGCCGGCCTTGACATGTTCACCGTTCTCCACGGTAAACTTAACGAGCTTACCAGGACTGGGGGTACGCAGCTGGGTGGGGTCGTTTTCCTGCTCCAGGAGACAGGTCTTTCCGTCAACACTCATACGAGTAGCAGCAGCTTCCTCTTTCCAGTAGACGTTGTGGCTGCGGCCGTTCATCAAAACAAGCAATCCGCCGTCGGCCAAAGCACGGACACCAACGGAGCACTTGGAGCCATTGATGAACAAATGGTAGCTATCAGGGCTAGCTTTGGTAGCTGTAAACTTGTAACGGTAACCCTCATAGATGAACTCTACTGGGAAGACGGTCTTAAGAACCTCCTTCGAAGGAACTTGGCCTCTCTCCAAATTGGATTGGTACTCGTGGATGCAAGCTTCGCTGGCTAGATGAGCTCGCGTAACAGCACCACAAATGACAGCCAAGGTTGAGTCGGGGCGCTCCGCAGTAAGTTTGTTGGTGATCAATTGGTCCAGCCAGCCCGTTGTGATGGTGTTGTCCTCAAAGGCAGGGGTCTCGAGCAATTTGATGAGGTATTCAACAGTGGTTCGGAAATCACCGCGAATACTGAGTTCCTTCAAGGCAACAACCATGTGCTTACGAGAGGCTGTGCGGTTCTCACCATAAGCGAAGATATGACCGAACTGAGAGTCGGAGAAACTATGGATACCACCAGATGAACCGACGGAAAAGTAACCCCAAACGTTGGACGAACTACGGAAGTTGAGCTCGTGCATGGTACCGCTGGAGGGCTTGAATCCCTCGCCGGGGTCTTCGGACGTGATACGGCAAGCTGTGCAGTGACCCTTGGGCTGAGGGCGACGTTGAGCGGAGTGGCTGTCTTCCTTGGAGAAGTCAAAGTCGATAGGGGAAGAGGTGTGGGGGTCAACACCGTACAAAAGACGAATGTCGCGAATGCGGTGGAGAGGAATTCCCATGGCTATCTGCAATTGAGCAGCGGGCAAGTTGACACCAGTAACCATCTCGGTGGTAGGGTGCTCGACTTGGAGACGAGGGTTCAGTTCCAAGAAGTAGAACTTGTCATCCGAGTGCGAATACAAGTACTCGACGGTACCTGCTGAAACGTAACCGACAAGCTTACCAAGACTGACAGCAGCACGCTCCATAGCCTGGAAAGTGTTGTTGTTGGCGATGGTGACTGGGGCTTCTTCGATAATCTTCTGGTGTCGGCGCTGGACGGAGCAATCACGACCAAAGAGAGAGATGTTGTTGCCGTACTGATCGGCGAGCAACTGAACTTCCAAGTGTCGGGCATTGCTGGCCAACTTCATGATGAAGATGGGCGATCCAGGAATTTCGGCCGCGGCGGCATTGTACAGAGTAGCGAAATCTTCCTCCCGCTCAACCTTTCGGATACCCTTACCACCACCACCTTCGGAAGCCTTGACCATGACGGGGAAGCCAATCTTCTTGGCAGCCTCCAAACCTTCCTCCCATGAATGTGTGCAACCCATGTCATAGACGAAGTCATCCACAGTCACGATTCCATCCTTATCGACCTTGACCTCATCGACGCCAGAACCAGACCACGGGATACACGGCACACCGGCATGTTGTGCAACGATGGTTGAGGAAATTTTGTCTCCGAGCGATCGCATAGCAGAGCCTGGAGGACCGATGAAGATGATCTTCTTTGGTGAAGCGGCCAAAGATTCGGGTAGCTTAGGGTTTTCGGAAGCGTGGCCCCTGATAGATATTAGCATTTTACTTTTTTTTTTCCTCTCCAGAAAGGTTAAGACGTACCATCCAGCCCACACAGCATGAACATTCATGCGTTCCGCAATATCAACAATCAACTCCACGTTAGCGTAGTTGTTATTATTCGTACCACCCGGTACTTCTACATATTGGTCAGCCATACGGATATAGTCGGCGTTGGCTTGCAAATCTTCGGGCGTCGCCATGACAGTGAACTGAATAGCGCGCTCATTTCCAAAAACTTCATATGCCCATTTTCGGACTGATCGGATCTCTTTAACGGCGGCAATACCATTGTTGGCGATAAGGACCTGGTAGAGTCAGCATCTTCCCAACTGGAAACTACCTCAGACTTGCCATACCGAAGTGATGACGGAGTGACCGTCGTGCGCGGCAACAAAGTCCTTGACCTTGCTCGGAGGAGCAACATCTAGGCTGTTACCGCCAATAAAATGTGGAGCCAGCTTGTGTTTGGCAGCATACGAGCTGCCATGGCTGTTTGTGTCTGTATTTGTAGTAGCCATGCTGAAATTGGTCAAACAGACCCTCCCAGAAAGAGAGCGATCGATCGCTAGAAGGTGGTGTTGAGAGATTGGATACGAGGCCGCCGGGTGAGGAGGGTACTAGCTTCTCATATATATTACCCCAAGTAGATCGAGCTGACGACTTTGGGGGCGAAACGGAATAGGATCGAAACTTGATGGAGTGCCTGTAATAGAGATCAGGTCAGAGCCCGGTTTCCACATCCCCAGCTAATCACTTCCACCGTATATGATGTTGTTGAATTTTTCTTTCTCAATTGCAGTCACCATGGAAATATGATGGTAGTGGCTGTCGCTGGCTTCATAGCGTATCAGGTACGTACCTCACGTAAAAAGTGATTATGATTATTATATCAGTACATAAAAGCAGACAAGCTGTTCAGAGGAGATGTGAAGAAGAGGAATGGAGGAGAGTATTAGAAGTCGCAGCTCAACTCGATCTCCAGCTCCTGGGTGTAAAGAGGCAGAAAATGTCAACCAAGGAAAGAAAGAGAATCGAAAAGAGAAAGTGGACAAGGCTTAAAAGAATGATCGAATACAGTCCAAAGCTTGTCCATAAGCGTGCAAGCAGGATGAGACTAGTCAATCGAGACAATTGAAGTTTAAACAGAGGGGGAGCGAGCAGAAGAGATTCTGGTTGAGCTGTGATACAATTGCGTACGCGGGACTAGTGCGACTAGCGGCAGCACCAGCAGATCCCGCCAAGCAGCGATTGTTTGCAGTCCGGGCAGGTAGCGGCCCGCTGGCTCCGGCGGAAAGCGCAGAGAAGAACCCCAACTGTTGTTGGCCTGGCCCGATCGGCGTATTTCTTCTCCCCTTCTTACTGGTCCCGAGTTTCCCAACTCCGGCGCTGTTGGGCAGTGGACCTCCGCTATTCAACAAAAAACACTACTCAATCTTTTTTTTTCTCTCTCTGTACTCCGTCTATACACTACAGCCCAGCAGTTGCGAGCTTGCGAGTTGGTTGCGAGCAGTATCATTGTTGCTCTAGGCAGTGGTGAGTGATTGCGATCTGCAACTGTTCCAACAGTCTCGACTCCCTATCCAGGAACTATCGCATTCAAACCCGACTAAATAATCAGCCAGCTTCCAACTCCCCTTATCAAGCAGGTCCCAAAAAGAGAGAAAGAAAAAATCGGGTGGAGTGGAGCATCATGGCAGTTGTTCTTTCCGCTCTCATCGAATCGACGGACTCGAACGGAGTAAGGGTTGACCCGCAAACAAACCCGCCCTTGCATCCCAACCAGCCGGCCCTATGGAAAGCTGCCATTGTCTAAGACCGAGCGTGAATCTCGACATGAGTTAAAACTCCGACACTGCTTGTCGGCAACTTCTTGGCTTGTGTCATGGATCAGACGTACTCAAACGACGCTAATGGTAGTACTCCGACGTGGACGTCCTTTTCCGGCCATCGAAACACCGCGTCAACACAGGTACCAGGTACGTTATGCCCCGGAAACATTCACATGCTTCTATACATGATCGTCGCCTAGACATGCCAATCATGCTTGAAATGGCAGGATACAGCAGATAAGGCTGTCCAGATCGATCGCGGTTTTACTACGTAGCTAAGCTGGTCGCTGGATACAGTCATCCAGAGCTCTCAGAGATAGCAATCGTCCGAGATAACAATCGCGGGCGGAGATCTGCAGCCTCGTTTGCCCGCGTAGGAAACTATCGGATCGACCCAGGCCAGATTAGGCACATCGTCAAGGGTGTGATCCAGGTGTTTCTGATTGGGTAGCATTCAGCCCTTTTTAGTTTCCGAGTCCGATAACCCCCCAGGCCCAAGGTTGACTACATATATCCCGACCTTCGAAAATGGAATCACCTTTCTGCACAAATGTACGGTCGCGATGAACATGAGGTCATCCTGTCCCTTTTTAAATTGTTCACTTGAGAAGAGCGCAGGCCAGAGCCCTTTCCTATGCCTTGACTGCGCAGGAAACTTCGATTCGAAGATCTGCCACCATTCTAGAATCCGAAGTCCAAACTTGACGCCATTGCAGATTGCACTAATCCTCTTTCGTAGTCGTCCACCGAATACGTGGTAGAAGAGGGTCGGCGATACGAGCTGCGGACTAATACTGTGTACGGCCTCTACTACGGACAGACTCTACAGAGTAGCACGCCACGCCGCTCGTGGTTCGAATTGGGGGCCGTTCTTGCAGATGCCTGGAAGTTGACCCCAGGGTCCTTAACTACGCACGGAGTACGGAGTATCACTGCAACACATCTTAAAGTACGTATTAACATTCAAGTCCTAACTTCTAACTTCTAAGAGCTTCCATCGCATTCCTCGCTACTCAATTCCGGCAGATCGATTGGTCGTTCTATCTGCAACCAGCAATGTGTGAGCTAGGTGGCTTCGCTGATAACACTTGATCGAGATGTATCTTATCGGCCGTGCCAAAGTAAAGACCATAACTACCAATAGCATCAAATTCGATACGTATGACACGACTGCAAAACAGAGTACGAACCATTCGGATAATCTGAGTTTCAGTATTATGATTAGCTTCCCAGAACAGACCTGACAGTACTCATCGGGCCATTTGCTTACTATGTATGCTTATCGCCTGCTTATCGGCACATGATAAGCTTGCTTACTGTTGCTTACTCCCCTCACTCGTGCAGAAATAGTCTCACAGCTAAACTAGCTTCGGTGACCGACAAAGTCACAGCATCAAGAAATTAAGACTGCGAGAGCGCTGACTCGTTTATTTGTTCCAGTTTGGCTGGGGCGGATCTGATCGGGCACATGATCTCCAGATTGCCTGGATCAAGCTTGTATCCAAGTTTCGAAATCAACAATCTACTCTGGATGGAAATATTTGAGTCTACTGCGTAGAAAAAGAGATCCAGTTCGGATATTTATCTCCATAAATCCTGAAGACCCGGTACGTAGCGACACTCGGACCCTATAATAGTAGTGACATATGGTAAGCCTCGTGCAGTAACTGCAGTCAGTTGGCAGACACCAACGGAGTACGGGGTATATGAGATATAATTTGAGAGCATGTAAGCATAAGCATAAGCATAAGCACATCAGTTGCATCGTTGGGTAAATCACTTCATCTTGAATCTTGGGTGTGGTAGAATTTTCTCCAAGAGTAAGCCTATACAACCCTATTCGTAGCCCACATACGAGCCAGTTGACAAAAGCCAGCCAGTCTCATAAATCGGTATATGTACGAACCCTTACATAGTCATAGGTGTTGCTTAACAAGCAGAGGTACATTAAATCTAGCAGATGGGCATGTATGCACATGTATGTCTCCGTGTAAACCGTATCGAACCCTGCTGCCACAGTTATTAGAGTTGTATACATGTATGGTCGAGCGTATATATACCTAGGTATGTAAATATATACGTCCCATTTCAGATCTGTTTCACATAGGCTTATAATATACATGCCGCTGCAGTGCAGTTGTATTTAGAGCTTACTTCAATATGTATCATAATCAGTAGCAAGCCCGCTCACGGACATACGATACATCATTTATATGTGAGACCGGTTGTTTCGAAGGACTTGAGAATCTTTCCTCCAAGTGGCCAGAACTAGTACATGTCCTCACCTGGCTGAAGATTCTTAGCTCTATACATCATACTTGAAAATTGTGGCCTGAAGGGATCTGAACTGAGATGATATCTTCTGTGTCTGATCATTTGAAATATCTACCAATGATTTTCCCTCTCTACCCTGTATAGGCACCAGAGGTGGTGTAGGATATTCCAGCCACCGTGGACAATATATTAGAGACAGAACGAAGAGCAGATTGCTTGGGTTAGCTAAGTACGCTCTAAGGTAGATTATACTAATTTAGTGGACTATATACGTATTATAACATTATTACCATACCACGTGAGCATCGCAGCCCTACCCGTCCAGCTGATCACTCCGCTCAAACATATAGAACAAAGATAACCACTCACTCATACACTAATGTTCGGACAATTGGTCAATAGCATACAGGCGCCGTAACGGTAGGCGGCTCAGAAGTGACAGTAACCAAAGGCGTGGTCACCGGCGTCGCGGACGCAGCACAAACACACGCCGTAACCGACGAGACAGGAGGCGCCGTGCAATGAGGATCGGCGGCCCAGGGCAAACACGTCGTCGCAACAGTCTTCTCAAGAATCTCAGCCTTCACAAGCACGGGGATAACAGCCCCCGTACTCAAACTGAAAGAACGGTGTCCGAGCACACTCAATATCGACCCGATTTCGCCTGAGTGGCTGGTCACGGAGACGAAGAGATTGTCGCTTGGAAGCTCGCAGGCACTTGGTTCGAAGCTGTTGAGTTCATGGAAGATTTGGTCGAGGACTTTCTTTGACCGGACGGCTTCGGAGGCACTGGTCTCGCCAGTGATGCCGTTCCAGTACGGGTCGTCCTCGACAAACCCTTCCTCGATAGTCCAGTCGGGGAAGAGGTTGTGGATGTACGTTTTGCTTCGTCTGTTGTCGCAAGTGTGAATACTGATCCCTTCTCGAAGAAGTTCCTTGACGATAGGCTTAAACTCCGCGCTGTTGTGAGGCAGCTCGAGGCCATCAAAAGTGACGTTGGCGGTTTGCAAGCAGCGGGTTAGAGGAGAGACATAATATACGTCCGGGGTGTGGATCTTTTCCTTGTCGATTAGGGTTTGCCAGAAATTGTGTGCGATTTGGGCTTGAGCGACTCCGTTGGGAGTCAAGGCTGCATCGTTCCAGGTGCTGGTGCCGTTGCCGTCGCGTTCAGCCCAGTAGCACTGCGTTCAACTCAATTCTTGCTCAACCCTGTACAACCTCTGAAGCAGGTGACTTACGTTCCAAGCAGGGGTACCATAGTAAGACTCGGCCGCATTGTGATATCCCTCACCGTGTCGCCCAAAGAAGAATACCTTGTACTGCACATTAGCCGGCGATTCGCGATTCAATCGCTTGACTTCCTGGTAAAATCGCTGCCACTGGGATTTTCCATGTGCTTTGCCCTCGCCAGGGTAAGTGCGGTTTATGAGGCCGAAGTTTTCTTGGTACTAGATACAATTTAATTAATGTCTTAATCGTTCTCTTGATCCTACACGAAACACTGAAAGAGCATACGTAGACGAATGTTGTAGCATTTGTAGAAGCTTCATCTTGCAGGAAATATCCGGTCACGGTGGTGTAGTTGATGTATGTAGCGCTGGCGGTTGTAGCAGCGGCGGCCGCCAAGCTGATGAGTGTAGAGAACTTCATCTTGCGCTCGATAGAGACTGTATATCAAAGAACAGAAATTAAAGCCTGAGGAACCAGCACAGTTACATATTTATTTGTTTATTCGAGGTCGCAACGCGCAAAACAAGTGCATTGTGAATGCTACGTAGCTAGTCAATCCACGTGGTTGATCAGGGCTTCTCATAGGTCCGTTTGCGCATCCATATTATCCACTGTTTAATTTATGCTTAATATACGAAGCATCGGATTTCACGTGGTATTCAGCATGAAAGTTAAATTGCAAGCACAAGCGTTAAAAGGAGAGAGAAAAAGACAGAATGTCTCGACTCAAGCCGCAGTGATAGGTAAGACAGGTGCCCCAAGAAGCACCTTTGTCTTCCACAACTCAGAGCTACGTGTGAACTCTTGTACCAACAGCCATTTCTTCATATATACATATGGTCCAACCTTGAGAACGGCCTGCACCTCATCCCTGCTTTCATATAACGTGCGTTTCCAACTCCCCGGTGGTTGCTTCTTGTATGACCGCAGGACTCTTCTCGACAGTTTATTAATCCAATGAAACGGAACAAACCTACTACTTTCGCTTTCCCCGGAAAGATAAAAGTGGAAGCTATCCTTCTCAAAGAAGAACCGACACCGTATTTCCTCCTTTATGTAGCCCCTGATCTCATCCGACATTTCGGACTCGTTGACAGCGTCAATGGCGTTGATGATGTCTTCGTAAAAGGAACGGTTACCGCCACCTTCGGCCAGGACTCTGCGCTTGATCCGAGCTGCCTCATCGAACCAATCTCGTGATATAATCAGAGGTTCTCTCTCGCCTTCCTCTAGCGCATAAAAACATTCTACGAACCTTTCGATGCGCTGCGATAGAGGCTCAGTCGGGCTGGCAAGTTGAAACCTGGCGTCCGATACCCCATGGTTCAGCGCCGTCAAGTAAGATGCAACCAAAGTCCCCGGGTCGAACTGCTTCCCAACCTCGTCGCCAAACGGTATCTTGGTACCGGCAAGCTCCTTTTCGAGTCCCGGCTTGAAATGCGCATGCGTCTTCCCATCCACCGTGCTCCAGGCCAATTATCCGAATGGGAATGTGACTTTCTTTGCTTCGCGCCGATTCGGCATTTCTTCCTGCTCTTGGCGAGCCCAGGAGGCAGGATCCGGTGTCGTGGAATAAAGATTGATAATGTGGCATAACACAGACCCATCAATTTCCATTTCCACGCCCCCATTCTGAGTGTTGATGAACCCGTCCATCGAGGGTCTCCAGCTTGTAATTTGCATTCCTGGATGGATACCTACAGCGTAGAGGAAGTAGCTCCAACAGGATGCTCCCGCAGTCGGCAACTCAGGCGAGAGGCTCGGACTTGGTAATTGCTGATTGTTCAAGGACCAGTACGATCTGAATTTCTCTCCCAGACTCAGCTGTCTGCCGTCTACTATCGCCTTTGAAAGAGGAGAATATTCGACCTCCCCGTCTGTAGACACCAAATGTTCCTCATACTCAAGCAGCCGCAACACCGGGATACGGCTCTGTCCATTCTCATCGAGGGCCTCGCTCTGCCAAGCTCCCAAACTCTGCTTCAAATTTTTTGCCTTGCTGATGTTATTATATAGCAACGAAATGGGCTCTCGGACCAAAGTCACAACTGTGTCAGCAAGGTTGATTGTTTGTAAAATATCGCTTTCGACTTTGGATACATCGGAGCCTGAAAGTTGAGCCATACTTTCCAGCTGCTCCAGACCAACCTGGACCTGGTTTTCTGGAATCTTTCACTTTTCAGGATATTATCTAATTGCCGTCTTTCATGCTGACCCGTGATCTAGGTAAGGTGGTGCAATCGTTTCACGGCCGTGTTGTGTCAGTCTTCAAATAGTGCGTTGAATCGACCCCTCACTTTGCTGTACAGCTCAGCCCTAATTAGTAAAAGAGCTTTAGACGTGAAATTCAGCCCCCAATATAAAATGTACGCACACCACACGACCTTCGAAAATCTACTGAATCGACCACAGGATAACCGCCGTCCTCGACTTCATACTCAATGTATCTTTCATTCACGATGGGTATTATCTAAACCAAACCAAGCAATATAACCAGAAGTAATCACAGTGAATCGAAGTCTGTTTGTCCTTTGCTCAAGTACCCAAAGAATCAAAAAGTAATCATGATTAAACAGAAAAGGAAAGATCATGCTGTGCACAGCGATAGGACGTCGTTTAAAGACGAGAGAATGTGTAGATGGGCTTTCTTCCACATTTCCAAAAGTTCACGTAGAAGAGCTGCAATACGCGCCAAAGCAACAAAACCTGTACTAATTGAGCACGTGCAGCGTAATATTTACTGTACGGTAATATCGAAGACCAAGGAGGACCAAAATTTCAGAAATATCACTCTCCCTGGGCCAAAGAGCAAACGTTGTCAAAATGAGACCGATGCACCGATACGCCTGCAATGTACGCCATGGTACGATCAAAATCAAGAAAGCCGGACCCAAGCAAAAGAGATTAATAGGCGGCGCATGCTGTACAAGGCCTCATGAGTTGTACATTAGTAAGTCTCGCCGAGGTCTTCCAATTTTAAAGGAGCTTCCTCGCTCGGTTTTGGTGTATGTTTCTTGACGTCGATCTTGGATGTTACTCGTCGTGGTGTAGGCAGTGCTGTCGTCTTCTGTCCGATGCTGCCACTAGGTCGCTTTTTCAGACCCCCAGGTGCAGGAATTGACGAACGGAAAGACCCCTGTTCAAGGGTGTCTCGACGCGGAGTAGGGGTTGGAATGTCAACATCTTCTTCAATAAACGACATGCCTTTGGCTGGTCCGTGATGAGAGTACGAGCTCATCGAAGATCGTGGGCGACGACTTTCCGTCGTGGGGTTTGTCGAGTAGTGGCCGAGTGGTGTCCGAGCCCGGTTGAGACTCTGCCTGCTATCTGGCCGTGACGGCGCAACAGAGCTTGCATAATTTCCCGGCCCAATTGAACTGCGGCTTGAAAAGCTCGTTCGACTGCTTGGTCGACTATCATTTGAACGCCCATATGACTGACGGCTGTGCGGAATGAATGATGAAGGATAACTGGTGGATTCTCCATCCCGTACAGATGAGCTTGCGCTGCCCGCACTTGTTCGCTTTCGAGAACTCTTACGCAGCGTGATAGATGACGGTATCGAACTCTGGCCAGCAGCGGATGGTGTTCGAGGCGACATACCAGTCGGTGTCTCTGTAGGAGCAGGTAATCGAGAACGAGCCGAGTGCACTCGCTCTTCGAGTTTTTGCATCTTTCCGATCAAGCCACGGATTTGATACAGCGAACCCGAACGAGGAATACCCGATGAACTGATTCTTGAAGTACTCTGTCGGAAAGACATCGATGGTGTGAAACCGTTAGCCTGAGGAATGGAAGGCGTACGGGTGTGTCTGGCATAGGCTGAGCGAGGAGCTGTCTTTCCAAGTGAGACCCTCGTACCAGTGAAGCCACCTTCGGCTGCTTGCTTGCGCACACTGACCGAAGACTCGGAAGCGGTTGGCGAAGGAGGAGTAATGGCATCGGATGTTGCGGATGACACGGACTTTGCGGGAGGAGTGGTCATGGTTGGAGATGATGCGGTAGTTACTGGGGAGTGTGGGCCAGGTTCAACATCCCGAGAGCTAGTCGCAGTAGGGGTGTCGAACAAAGCGGGTTTGCGACGGCGATTGAGCTCGTTCTCGGCCTTGCGCAGTTTGTCGTTGATAATATCGGCCTCAATCTTCAAGTCTGACAGCTCGTCACGCAAACGCTGAGACTCTATACGTAATGACTCCCGCTCTTGTTCTCCGCTCTTGATTTCGTCGTCCAAAAGCACTGCTCGCTCGATCGCAATGTTATATTTAGATTCCAGATCCTCCAGGGACGAAGTTGTGTTTCGAGCCTGACGCTCAAAGTCATCGTTTGCGACTTCGATATCTCGTAATTTCATTTGTAGCGCTCTGTTCGCTTCCCGAAGGCTAGTGATTTCCTTCTGCAGAGTGTTTTGAACCGAGCTGGACTCAGCTTTCGCTTGCTTGTATTTGGTCTACCAGACGTATCCAGTTAGCGCATCGCCTGATAGATCGTAAAGATGACTTTTACCTTCCATTCCTCCACTTCATATGACAGTGTCTCAACCTTACCCTTCAAATGTCGCTCTCGCTTCTCTGATGCCTCAATGTCCTTTTCCAACTCGGCCTCCAGTTCCCGACTGGATGCTTGGAATTCGGCAAGCTCAACCTCTAGTTGCTCATATTGGGCCTTGTAGTAGGAGAGCTCCTCCGCATCGCTACTGGCTTTGGTGGCCGCAGGCGTGGTGGGATCGGCGACCGACATTGCTATGATGCAGCGGGGGAGTGTTGCAGCCTGATCTTAATGCCAGAACATGCAGATGGAGTGTCGAATAAATATATTTTGTGCAGTTGTGATCGCAATACGCACTTCGATATGTAGCTTGATAGTAGAGACCTGATTTGGGGTAGGTGGTGGTGGTAGTGGTTGGGTCTGTCTTCGGTTGCCCCCCTACTAACAACGGAGGATTGTTGTTGTTGCCGTTTGCGTATCGTTGTTTCGAAGTTCAGACAGTCGTGGTCGGGGCAGTCAACCCGTGTCGTAGCGGAGGCGAGAGCATTAACTTACCTACTGCTTTGACTGCGGTTGCCCGACTCCGAAGTCGAGGCGTCGAAGGGGGGCTGGCGATGCTGTGTATTGTTGTGTTGTGTTGATTGAGTCTGGTTGATGCACGGGGGAAGGATGATGCGGGAGACCCTCACCGCCAAGGTTGCCGTCCCGTGGATCATTGGCACTAGTCCGGATTGGGCTCCGGATAAAGACTTCACCAGTCTATACACAGCATAACAACATAACAAAGTTCATTACTACGTGCTACTACTAAGATGAAGAGCTTGAAGCATACTGAGAGATGAGCTCAATGCGAGTAGCAATGACTCAGATCAGACAGAGCCGAACGTAGACGATCATCCAGACTCAAGACTTCACCTAAATTATGGACACAGCTACTCCCTAGCATACGTAAGGCCAGTGCTGAAGTGATCGTAGTCTGTACGACTTGAAGGTAGCATCTTCAAAGATTAGAGAATCTGAGATATGGCGAGATTCGTCTATACAACCTATATGGAGCCTGGTGCCATAGTTCGGAAGGCTCAGCCAACGACCGAGCCTCATAAAATGGAAGACCGGACAAGCCAAAATGCCGGCGCGGGGCCTATCAAATGAAGAATAACTTGAGTCATCCACTTCTAAGTGAAGTGCCGGTAGATGTTGCGGATGATGTTGATGTTGATGTTGATGTTGGAGTGAGCTCAGGCTGTCTGTCCACCCGATAACCCTATGCCCAAAGAAGCTAGCGTGGGCCTTCTCACATGCTAATCTTAAAAAGAGCTCCGCCGTAAGTCGTGACCATAAGGCGATACTCGCTCCATGCCAACGCGCATTACGTGCGCTTTTGAACCGGTGTTTGGCGATCAATACACGTTTCTACTATTTTATAGGGTGAGTAACTACCGTCTTTGGTCTATCATCCCTCCCACCGTCCCGCATCCGCCAGTATCTTCAATGATGCTGGTTCTTACTCGTCATTCGTGACTGGTCCACTGCTACATCCACGCACGGGCTTATCACCTCTAGCATCGAGCTATTATTACCATTGCTGCCACGCACTTGTTTGAACATTCATGTACTTGTTATATATTATTTTTGAAACAAAATGCAAATCCCACGAAAGTCTCCGTACAGGGCTGCTGCTGACATGATGCTGAACTGTTAATAGACTCACGATAAGCTGCAGCCTGCAATGGCTACCGATACATCGGATTTGAATTTGGATGCCCCAAGTGACCTTCAGGATATACCGGATGGGGATATGCAATTGATTCCACCTCCTGAAGCAACCTATCCAGACAAGTAAGATTGGTGTACTTGTCGCCGCATGAGCCATGCTGATTCCCCAAGAACCACCCTTCTAGCAGCAGTGCATGCTCATGGCAAGGCACACGGCTACAGAGTAGTTGTCAAATCTTCTAGTACACCAAACGACAAGAAACCAGGCCGGACGTCCAAAGTTTGGCTTCGCTGTGACCGCGGCGGCCAGTACCGCCCGCGGAATGGACTGACAGAAGAAACGCGGAAGCGAAGACGCACATCGCGACTGACAGATTGTCCATTCTCGCTTCTTGCGGCTGGTACGCCGGGTTTCTGGACGTTGACTGTTACTGACCCAACCCACAACCATGGCCCGGTGATAGAGCGGCCGCGGCCGGTCGTACAGAAATTCAAGAAGGGTCAAATTGCGGCTCAGCCGTACGATTGGCCGCATGATGCTACTTTCACGCCTTTTACTACTGCGCTTGTCATAATCGATATGCAAAAAGACTGTGAGTGCTATCAGCTCGTTGCTTGGCTACGATATATTGACAGTTGTTAGTTTGTGCCCCTGGAGGATACCTAGCGTATCAGGGCTATGACATTTCCCCTTCACGGGCCATCATCCCAAGATTACAAAATCTGCTACAAAGCTTCCGAGCTGCTGGATTCCCAATATACCATACCCGAGAAGGTCACCGCCCAGACCTATCTACTCTTTCTAGCAGAGAAAGCCATCGCTCTCGCAACAACCCATCTACCTTAGGCATCGGCTCCCAGGGCCCACTAGGCCGACTCCTAATCCGTGGGGAAGTGGGACACGACACCATCGACGAACTCTACCCACTTCCTGACGAACCAGTCATCGACAAACCTGGCCGCGGCGCATTCGCTCATACAGATTTTGAATTGTTGCTCCGCAATAAGGGGATAAAGAACCTTCTTCTTACGGGTGTAACTACAGATGTCTGCATTTCCACGACGATGCGCGAAGCAAATGATCGAGGCTTCGACTGTGTCGTTGTAGAGGATGCGTGTGCCGCTACTGAACCATCGCTGCATGCCAGCACTTTGGATTCCATCAAAATGGAGGGTGGCATCTTTGGAGCCGTGACATCGTCGGAAGATGTGATGCAAGCTCTAGATACGTTCAAGAGTGTCACAGTGAAAAAACTGGCACCTCAAATTGCGGCTCAGATGGCGGCTTAGGTGAGAATATCGAATCAATTGGCGTTTGAAGCAAGCGGGATATGTGAAATGTTATATTTTGACTTACATTATTTGGTTCCAACTATTTGTATGGTTGTTGAACCACTAAAAGTATGTTTAGCAGTAACAATATCAAGATGTTGATCTTGATAATGGGGGTATCACATTGATATATCAATAAAATGACATGAAATATCTACACAGGGACCCGGAACGCCACGCTGTCTTTTAATATGCCGACCAAATTACAACCACTTCCTTCCCGCCGCCGTAACCTTCCCCCTAAAGACCGGACTCGTAATCTGCATCCCCTGCCTATAGAATGGACTCATCACGGTCTTGACCCAATTCTCATACACTTCAGTCATGAATTGCCGAATCGCTTCCTCGGTTTGAGGCGATGTGGGATTTGCCGCGATGGAGCTGGAGGTTGCGCGTGAAGCGGCTGCTGCGCCTAGGGTGCTGGCAAGGGAGGATGTGGATGAGGCTATGCCGGCGCCACCTGTAGCAGAAGAGGAAGGAAGTTGAGGAGGCTGGTGGAGGAGGATGAATCGTGTACCGGAGGGTGTGAGAAAGGCTGATATATATGATGCGGTTGGAGGGTAGGTGTCGATATGTTTGAGATATCTACACCATATTAGCTTGAGCATTTGGCTTGAGGGAGTTGGCGGCGGCAGGGGCTTTACAGGGCTCCGTTAGTCCATTGAGTCTCCTCGACTATATCTAGACTAGCATGAACAATAAACTGATTCATGTATTGCGCGGAATCGGGGGTGCGAAAGCGTGCAACTCCATCGCCGCCTGATTTGGAGGTGCCGAATGTCAGGCTGAAGAGGGGGACGTCTGTGGCAGAAAGGATTGTGAAGTAGTATGACATTGTGCTTTAGATTTCAGATCTGAGTTGTTAAACAAAGCATCAAATTGCAGAAGCGAAGATGTCCGTAATGACCTACCAATTGCGGGTTAAGCTTCATGCACCGCGTGGATTTACTAGTTGTGTTGTGCCTATCAGCACGTGACTTACCGCGGTGGAATGATAAGGATTAACCTCCGCGGGTTTGGTGCAAGTCTAACATAGCTTCAAATAAGTTGCGGAATAGAGGTAACACATGCCTTGGCCTGAGAAGCCCGAGTCCTTAACCACTTTGGAGTTTTATGGCACAGCATTTCATAATATAGTGAATACAATGCCACCAAAAATCTCACTCGGCATCAACTTTTCCAAATCGAACAAACCAACCAAACCATCACCATTTGGAGTTCAAAATAAGTCACTTGCAGCCGGTCAAAAGCGCAAAAAGACGGTCTTCGGCGAGTCGGACTCCGAAGACGAGCGAGTCGAATCGCAACAAAATAGTAAGAAGGATGGCGCAATTGAAATAACAACATTGGGTGGGTTGGACGACGAGGAAGAGAATAACGGACATGAAGACTTTACGCCACGGAAAGCAGCGCGGACGACTCCTCAACTTGGAGACGCAAAACCGCCTATGAAAGCCAAGTCGTTGAAGGGTAGTATATTTGATGACGAGAATGACGAAGGACACCAACAAGGAATAAAAGAAACAAAAACCTATGGTCTCCAAAAACCCACCGCAGCAGCAGGCCCAACAGAACCCGAATACAAAAACCTCGCAGCCCTCCATACAAGCCGAAAACACGCCAAACAAGCCGAGGAAATCGATCCCTCTATATATTCCTACGACGCTGTATATGATACCATCAAAGCGAAACGCGAAAACAAGAAGAAGCCCACCAACGAAGAAGGGGACGAAGGAGAAGGATCGAGTAAATACATGTCAGCTCTGATGCGAACCGCCGAAATCCGGAAACGAGATCAGATGCGCGCGAGAGATAGACTGTTAGCGAAGGAGCGGGAAGCGGAAGGGGATGAATTTGCGGACAAAGAAAAATTTGTGACGGCAGCGTATCGGGCGCAGCAGGAGGAAGTCAAGCGTATGGAAGAGGAAGAGGCGAAACAGGGGAAAGAGGAGGAAGAGCGGCGGAGAAGGAATGGGGGTTCGGGTATGATGGGATTTTATAAGCAGATGCTGGCTAGAGATGAAGAGTCCCACGGGGAAGTTATGAAGGCGGCGGAGGAAGCAGCCAGAAAAGTTGCTGCTGGGGAAGTTGTGGAGAGCGAAGAACAAGGGGATGCACAAGAGAAATCGGAGGCGCAGGTTGCTGCTGAACTGAATGCAAGAGGGGCTAACATCGTGGTCAATGATGAGGGGCAGATAGTTGATAAACGGCAACTGCTCAGCGCAGGTTTGAATGTTGCGCCTAAACCAAAGGCGAAACCATCCGATGCGGCTCGCGCGGCGACGGCAGTTCGTCCTGGTGCTCGGCCCGGTGGACCATCAAGAGAAGTATTTGCTTCTCGAGAGGCTCAGCGCGCTCGTCAAACTGAGATGATTGCAGCGCAACTCGAGGAGAAAGCTAGACAAGAAGAAGAAGCTGAAAAGGCACGCCAGAAGGAACTGGCAGAGAAGATTAAGAGCCGCAAGACGGAGACGGATGTCTCGAGTGCTCGTGAGCGATATTTGGCGAGGAAGAGGGAGAGGGAGGCGGCTCAAAATAAGGGATGATCTATTAATACAATAGAGGCAGAGCTTATAATAATCTGCACGTGGATGGCTATGTCTGAATAACAATAATAATCATCATAATAATATCATAAATCACGTAATACATGCCAGCATAAACGCCTCTCCCTATACCGACCTATCTTGACTTGAACGCCTCCATAACTATATATTTTCGCTTCTTTTGACGTTGGCTCAAATTTTAATCACGCAGTCAATGCAAAGCTGATACCTAACAATCCCATACCTGCAATAGCCGAAAATATGCATATGTTTGGATTATGCGACAAACTTAGACCCTCGCTGAACAGGTGGAAGCCTACATAGGTCATGACGCCTGCTGTTGCAGCGAACATGCCTCCGTATACACCCCAGGGGGTTTCTTCAGTGGCGTCTTTCCCACGATTGCTGTACCAGAGCCAGAGTGCTGCAACACCGGCACCAGCTGGCTGGCTGATGCCTCCTAATAGACTAGCCCAGAAGATGGCCTTTGCTCTTGATCTGATGGCCAAGAAAAGAGGTAGAGCAAGAGCGAATCCGTCGGTGATATTGTGAATGAAAAGTGCAATGAAAACAGTCATTCCTAGTGTTGGGCTAGCGTGATTGGTGGCATAGGTAATGAAGCCCTCGGGAAGCTTGTGTAGAGCAATGGCCAATGATGTCTGCAGACCAATTGACAGGAAAGCATTCTGAGGGACATGGTGATGATGTGGTGAAGGATGGTCTTCATATGGCTTGTCTGCTGATTCTTCCTGGCTTCCGGTAGCCGTCCGTTCTTCGTCTCCCTGTTGTGATGATTGTTGAGATGAGCTGGGACGCTGGACCTCTTGCGAGAAATAGTCAGTTCCTTGCGGCTCACTGTCCGGGCGGTGTGCTCTAGTCTCGTCTTGAGCGACAAGTGGCGCGTGGTGAACAGTCAAGGGCGTGTCGGGCTCATCTGCACGGATTCTTGGTTGTGGCTCACTGACTGCCGAAGATACCGGTTGTGCATGGTTCTCTGAGCCTGTTCCATCCATCCAATAGAACACTTTACGGGGACCTAGCACTTTTCTACAATCTGTCCCGCATGTCTGAGAGATACCATAGCACGGCCCATTCTCGTCGCAGACATCTTTTGTAATCCTGAGGAATTGCGTGACCCGGCGGCCGAGTATTCTCCCAACCGAGTCGCGGTAATATGTCCGAAATTGAAGTCCACCAGTGCTTTTCGTATGCATGGTTTGTACTGGCCGTCTGCTGTGGTCGTTACTAGGGAGAAGAGGAGTGTGCTCGTTGCTTTCTGTGAGCTGGTTATTTTCTTCTGTCGGATCTTTGTGACGGTGGTGATGATCTCCCTCCTCCGCGCCCTGCTCTATATCACGATCGTGCGATTGATTAGTTTCATGAGTGTGTGTACAATCGACGACCTGCGAGGGAATGTATCGGTGGACGATATGCGAAAAGATGCTGATAACAACCACACCCGCTATAAAAAGTCCGATTAAAGCGAAAGATGCAACCGAATCCGCCAGTCCCGAGCGAGAAAGATATTTATTCGCGGTAGGTAGCATACTATATAACGACGAAAACACCTGGAATTCTTAGTCATCCGCACATCTGGGAAAGATAAAGTTCCTGGTTGAGAACCTACCATGACCCCAGCACTCAAACCCATGGACGAGGAAAGAAAGGTAGTATTGGTAGTAATATCGAAGTTTCGTATTCGAAAACATGATCGCAATATAACGTCCACGCAGATGATGCTGGCGCCGATAACACAAGCTAGGAGTGTCGTCAGTACGCATACTTCATATTTGAAATTCGTACAAGCAGATTTACGCACCAATACCAGCAACACCACTCATCACCCAACCCCGGTTGTCATTTGGATCGAGCACCATATTGGCGGAAGATGTGCGTGGGAGGTTGTCGAGTAGAGGATGAAGCCCGGGGGACAAATGTGACGTGAAAGAAGCTTGGGAAATTTTACAGGCAAATCGATCTAGTACGACGAATGATGTAAGAGGGGCTGCTCTTTCCAAAGACACACGCCACTGAAAGAACTACACCATCTAATTATTTCAGGTCATGGCGAGAGAGCTATGCCTAATAAACGTTTCGGTGATTGTTCATGTCTTCAGCCTCTAGGGCATACTCCATACTTACTACAGTCTAGTGGTCAAGCTATTGTCTCCCAAGGTACGCATTCTGATCACATGCTTCTTTGTCCAATGGCGGTCTACTGGCTCAGCAGGCACAATGAAGCTGCAACATTCCACATAAGCATGGGATAATTAGCTGGATATTAAGCAGTTATTACTCGCAGGAATGCCATAGATCTGATGATTCTGATCTGATCTGGAAGAGCTGGGAGACAGGATGGAACGAATTCGACTGGTGCAAAATAAGCGGGTGGTGATTGGCCGGAGCAGATGACAGCGCGTTTTTCCTTTTCCACGCGGGTTGGCCATCTGACTTAGACGACCACAACAACTTGAGCATCGACAACATCCTGAAGTTGCACGATCGACGAGGCTGTCACTGGTCAGCTGCCGGGCTAGCTCAGGGAGTCCTATTTATTTCGACCATTCTCGCCTGAAGGCCCGGAGTTTTAGATTTTCAGGACCTTTTTCTCCCCTTCGGCAAGGCAAAAAATTGACCATGTCCAAGACAACATTTGCCATCATTGCTGCTGCCGGCGCAGCTACTGGAGCAGGCGTCACAGCTCTTCTTTATTCGTCGAAGCCACGCCAAACTAGTGCTCCTCCCGCAACTGCCCTGGCAGTTCCAGCGACCACCTCCACCTCAACCGCTGTTCCGCCGATCCAGGCTCCTACACCTTCCCTAGCCGCCAAAGCTTCCACTGCAGCTCCCGTTGACCCTTCAGGCTTACTGCAATATGGCTTCCCAGGTCCTGTCAACGATCCTCTCAACACGCTCCCTTTGACAGGCGCCTATGACCGACGAATGCGCAACCCGTCATGGGTCGCCGAACACATCACCCCATTCTCTTTGTCTTTAAAGAACGCAGACCGCAAACACAGTGTCTTTGTTGAAGATACCACAATCCCGACCATGTTTCGCGGTAAATTGTCCGACTACTTCCGCTCGGGCTACGATCGAGGTCACCAAGTTCCGGCCGCAGACGCTAAATGGAGTCAAGACGCAATGGACGCCACGTTCGCGCTCAGCAATATGTGCCCACAAGTCGGCGAGGGATTCAACCGGGATTATTGGGCTCATTTCGAGGATTTCTGCCGCAATCTTACCAAGACTTATCCCTCTGTTCGCATCGTGACAGGACCTTTGTACTTGCCCCGAAAGGAAGCCGATGGCAAGTACAGAGTCACTTATGAAGTGATCGGTGAACCGCCTTCCATCGCCGTGCCCACGCATTTCTACAAGGTCATCTTTGCGGAACACGGTACAAATCCCACGGACAAGGTTGCTCTAGGAGCCTTTGTGCTTCCCAATGCTCGAATTCCCAATAGTACACCCCTGACGGATTTTGAGGTTCCTGTTGAGGCCATTGAGCGCGCTAGTGGGCTGGAGTTTGCCACAAAGCTGGATGCTTCTCGTCGTCGACGGTTATGTCAGGAAGTTAGCTGCAGTATTGTGGTGAGAGAGTTCAATAACTCGCAGAAATCACTGCCGGCACCTAGGCGATGATCTGGTCTAAAGATCTTCGAAGCTGTCGCGAATTCTGGCGAGAGAATTTCTTGTATCATTGTTGTCTCTATATTGTATTTATTATGCATTTCAAGGCGTTCATAGAGCCTTTGTACACAACTGGGTCTATAACTCGTTGGTTTGAGGTGGTAGTCAAGCTACACCAAAGAATCAGAATCTACATACGAACCAACAATTTTCGTCTTTTTCAAATCAACATTGAAAAGCAACGCCCTGTTTCTTAGCCATATTACTCCCTCCCTTCGCAAACCCCGTTCCCTCAGATTTGATCTCCACCAAACCCGGTCTGATCTTGTTATTCTTTTCCTCTTTATGCTTATTCTTTGACGACTTTGCAGGCGTGATATCCGCTTCGCATACGTAGCATAGCATTCGTCCTATTTCTGCTGCCCCTTCTGCTTGGTTAGCTCGATGTGGATCGATGGTGGTCTCTGGAGTCATGAATTTGGTCACGCAGGGTTGACAGATTACATGGCCGCAGGGTTTGGTAACTAATATTACACACTATTAGCTTTGATAAGAAAGATGGGGGACCAGGCATACGCATAGCCTTCAACCCATTCGTCAAAGTCTTTTTACAACTCGGACATATCCGCGAGACCGTTCCAGAGTCAGTCTTCTCCTCCGTAAAATGGACATCCACCAACGTCTTGAGCGAGTATTCATGTCTTGTCTCTTTCGTTGATGCAGGACATATAGGCGATAGCTTTAGATTCTTACTTGAAGCTGCTTCGTTCTCTGTCCCCGGTGTTTCGGACGGAATCCAGAATGATGGTAGGGCTGATTTCGCCTCGGCCTATATCATACGATCAGCACCGTAAATCATATACGACAGAAAGGTGGGGAGTGAGGGAATAGACCTTCTCCATCTCGATCTTCTTCTTCAACCTTTCAAGCTCCGAATTGGCATACCGCGCAATCTCCGCCTCGCTCAACTCGAAAACCTTCCTCCGTTTCCCATTAACCTCAATTTCCCTCTGCCGAAATGCTTCCGTCGCCGCCCCAATTTTCGCCTCTGTCGTCAGTTCCTCTTTCCCAGTCCCGGCTTCCTTCTCCATGGTCGGCGCTTTCCTCTTCTTATTGTTTTGCTGTTTGCTCCCCTCAAGGCCCATACTGATCAACTCGAATTCTTTCAGCTCCCTCTCCCGCGCTTCTTCTATCATCCGCGCTTCCTCCTCCGCACTCCTTCGCGCAGATTTTTCCCTTTCCTTTTCCAATCGCTTAATCTCCTTTCTCTGCGCCAAAAGATCATTGATGGCACATTCACGACAGAATAAGTCTCCATTATTTGCGCAGGCGACTACCGGTGCGCGGGCGGGTTGGAGGCAGAGTTGACATGATCCGAAAGGCAGGAAGGATTCGCGAGAGAGGCGGGTGCTTTGCGTACCCCAGTTTGAGCGCAGGAGGGAGCGTTCGTAAGACGTAAAATGAGGAAGGGAGGTGTTTCTTTTGGAGTGCGCCATTTCTGTTCCTTTTCTTTCTCCTTTCTCTGTATTTGTTTAGCTGTTGAGCGAAGTTAGTTTTGGACGGAATTCATGCGGAGAGTTCGAGATTGAAATGTGGGTCTGTCAATAGCTCAAAAATGACGTTAATCAAGTGGGCCAACCTTACCCTAATCACAACCCTAATAATCATAGTACGGGCTACGCAACTTAAGAGATAAGTTCGCAAAAAAAGTAAATTCCTAACACACTCTAATGCTCATGCTCATGCGCTCCGCTCGTTTTATCCCGAAAAAAAGAAAGAAGAAATGAAAGATGCCCGTAACAAAGACATGTCACTAAAAAAGAGAATGTAGACCAAATAAAAAGTTAGTTAATCGCTATGTCGATGAGTCATAAAGTAGATCCGATCCATTGCACGCCGAAAGCCAGGAAGACGGAGAAACACATAGCTCATCCCTTGAGCGGAAGAAGAGAGAAGAAACAGTCCTTGATGTGCGTGGGTTTATGTAAGATGAGGACTGACATGGGGTATCAAGAGTAACGAAAAGAAATAAAAGAAAATGAAAAAAAGAGATCATCGAACGCAGTATAAACTTTTACTTGTGGGTATTCATGCGCCAACAGCTTGCTCATGAGAGTTCAGTCCTGTTTGTTCTTGGCCGGGGACCAGTTCCACCAATTCTGCATTTTCGTGACTCGCAAGATTCTCGTTAGGGACTTTGCTTGTGGCAGCGGAGGTCGTCAACGGTGTTGGGGCGTCTGCCGTCAATGCTGTTGGCGTCTCTGCCGGTTCAGATGAATTAGCGTCTTTGCAGCCTTCAGATGGAGCCACATTTCGTTGAGACTCTTTTTCTTCTTCTTCCTCTTTGAGAAGCACATCCAATGACGGAATTTGTGGGATGCCATTGCTGACTGTGATATTATCAACAAAACGAGAACTTCGTGCGGTCGCCGTGCTAGCACTGCGCATTGACTGTGGTCGACCGCTATGAACCGATGCAGAACTTATTGATCCACGCGGGTCACGAATCAGGTTAGTGTCAGACGCTCTAGCCTCCTCAGATGCCGCAGGCTTGCGCAACTTCAGCCTCTCCTCTGCGGAAATGTTCTGCCACTCGGACCCAAACGTTATAACAGAAGCCTTCTTCCCGTGCAAAGTAAAGCTGGCGTCTTTCCTGGATAACCCCTCGCCTTCAACACTGGAGGGGCCATCCACAAGGGAAATGCTAGAGGCGGAGTCTCGACCTTTCTTGCTGCGCTGGTGACTGGGTTTATGGTGTGAGTCTCTCAGAGTTCGCTGCAGGCTACGTCGGTGGCCGCTGAGACGATGTTCTGCATTGGAGTCTGATTTTTCGTCAATGTGTCGCTCGGGAATTTCAGCATCATTTCCAATTTTGGGCGACAGCTTAGGTGAGTCTGTAGGCCCGTCAACTCCGAGAAGGCCAGCTTCACGGAGCACACGCTCTTCGCTGTTGTCTACATGTATCGTACTAATTGGAGCCGTTGAGCTGAGATTGCTTGAACCAGGCCCTTCGCTTCTGCCGCCAGAGCTCAAAATCGACGGCTCTCTATTCAGCGACCCAGGACCATCAACAGCACCGGGGGGAACTTCAGACATCGGCGAAACAGGTGGATTCTTCTCATCAAGTGGCTCAGAAGAAGTGATAGAGGGTGCGTTCAGACGGTAACCATCCGTTACGATAGGTGATAAGAACTCGTTTGATATGACTGTGCTCTCAGGTAGCATTGGCGAGGCGGCCGCAGCAGATGTCGTTTCGCTAACTGAAGGGGCTGAAAATAGAGAATGTGTAGAATTGAGTCTTCCCAGTGATGTATTTACCGCAGGGGATACCGGCTTGACAGTAGTGAGTGAGGATCGTTTCTGTGCATCAAACGACTTTCGATCTATACCAAGATCCAATGATAGAAAATGATTGTAGCACTTGGTTCGCCACATATCCAATCGCACCCAACGGAGTTTAGCAGCCATGCGTCCAGCGGCCAGAATAACATTTTCTCGAGCCCTCGTATTGACTGGAGTCAGCAGTTGAAGGTGTCTAGCGTTCCTGAGAAGGTCGTCTAGCTGATTTTGGTAGTTCATCAACTTCTCATCTTGTTCGGCAATCCTTCGACACATCAGTTGTTCGCGTGCTGCAGACATCTCCTCGGCGAGGCGAACATCAACGTAGTCTTTAGTCTCAGGGGCAGTTCCGTCACTCTGCAACTGTGACGACACTGAACGAGTAGAATCCATGCGCGCCATATTCTGATGTTTCTGACCTTCGTACCGAGCCCCTACAGTCGCTTTTAGAGGCACACCAGTTGTCCTAAATGTCGCCGCATAGTTCAGCTTCGCCAACCAGTCGTTCATGTCAGCATCCGAATTGGCAAGAAACACTTCTTCCAGCCCGTTGTGCCGTACTAAGAGAAAGGCATGTTTGTGCTTCTTATAGCTTGCATCAATCAGCCCGACTGCATCAGAAGTTGACATGATAGTATCCGGCTTGAAGTCGGTGACCGGGGGGGTAAAAACCACCGGCAACCGTGACCCTCGTTTACGTTGGTTTTCATACTGCGACATAAGAGATTTTGTCCAGTACAGGTCACGAAAGAAGTACAGCTGAGACGAAGTCAGAAGGGCACCCCATTCCTGCCATGGAGAGCGAGCCCTCTTCTTTCTCGGATCTTTGCGCCATAATAAACCAACCTTTACAACCTTGATATCAACTAAGCCAGGATGCGAATCAGCCATGTCTTCCATATTTGTTGAAGTCATAAATGCATCCGGACGAGATCGGGCCGAAACAATCTGCAGAACAGCAGATCTGGAGAAGGCTTGATGCAAAGTATCGATATCTTTGAATCCTTCCGAGTCTGGAAAGCTGTAAGGATCATCAATATTCATCACCTCCTTCAAACCGGGGCGTAGTGTATCCAATTTTCCATCTAGGATAACGGCATATGGGTCAACAGGCTGGTTTGACGATCTTGCAAGATGATCAGAGCTTGCAACCTTGAGCAGACCCTTTCGTTTTGGAATTTGTCGCGTACTAAGATTCAATTCGTCTTCAACATGAATGAATGGAGTATATGAAATGTTTTCGTAAAAGCATTCGAGGATTTCTTCAGACACTCCGTCGATGCGTGAATTCTTCACATAGTCCTGTTTCTGCATCTTCCGTTTGTTGTTTTTGTTGAACACGTCGGTATGCAAGATTAGAATCGAAAAGGCTATGAAGTATGTTTGATCTATAATAATTAGCATGCCTTTTCATATCTCAATCTGTATGTGAAATAGATACCTGTGGTTGCGAAAATGCCAGGGTTGCACTCGTAGTAACGGTCCGCAAACCCTTGTAAAAATCTATCAATTTGCTGGGTTTCCTTTGGCAGTTCAGCTTCCATCAGCAGTTTACGGATTGCCATATCAATCGGTTCACCGAAGAAAGCAAATGTTCGCATAAACTTTCGCAACGAAACTTTATAGAAATCATCATCGTATTTGGATAATATTGTGCCAATTGATCCTCGTGGCACTGACTCTTGTAACTTGGTAAGATATGTTGCAGGAGTGTCATCTTCTTCTCGGTCTGGAGCTATGACTGCAGTTCGTGAGGCCAAAGCTGAGCCGTTTTTGGTAACCGAAGTAGGTGTTCCAGGAACGCGGGGACTGCTATGACCGTCCCGTTGGCTTGAGAATTCTGAATTCTGGCGTAATCTGTTACCCAAACCAAACAAATCGCCAAAGCTCTTTCGCCCATTCGTAGAAAACGAGTTTCTACCCGATGGCAGGTTAGATGAAGAATTACTAGCATCCTCCCCGTTGCGAGAGGCCTCAATAAACGAGTTCAGGGTTGAGGACCGCCCACGCCGTCCCAAGCGAGCCTTGGCTGATGCAGCAGAGTGTCCAGAGCGGGCAGATGTTGTGGAGTCTTTGCGTAAGAGAGGATTTGGATTTGAGGCCTTCGGTGAGGCTAGTTTCACAGAGGACTGTGTAGGAGATGGCAGTGGTGATATTTGGTCTCCGTCCGGTACATCAGCGGTAATCCGGTCGATTGAGGTCCTTTCACTGTGACCGTCATTCGAAATAGGAGAAGTTCGACCGCTCTGTGAGGTTCCAGCGCTTGGTGGAGGAAGTTTGACAGGAAGAGGAAAGAGATTTGCTCGACTTTTCATCAGGCGTGGCATATGTAGCTTCTTGATGGGATGTGGAGCATCGCCCTTCACCGGATTCCTGTCAAAAGAACCCTGATCAGACCGGGATGATTCGGAGAAGCGCATGTCTTGCTCAGATGGATTGTTTGTGGTTCCACTTTGGTATGTAGAAGTAGAAAGGCGACCAGGCTCTTCGTGACTCTGGCGGGAGTGGCCTAAGGTCTGCGAAATCGACATCTTTGAAAGACCAGACCCGCTGGCGTTGCCCGTGCTTAAAACTTCTCGCGAAGACTTTCTGGAAAGCGGATTTCGAAACCGGCTTTTGCGTGCGGATTTTTCCAGATTGGTATTAGTCGGCGCTGTTGTTATAATTGTCGGTGCTAATATAACTGTTAGTTAGGATAATGCCTGGAATCAATGAAGAAACCTACGTGGAGGGACCTGAGGCACTGGCGGTACATCTTTTTCGCTCTGAGAGTATGAGGTAGAAAGCTGGGGATCAGAGGCATGGCGAAAGCGTAACATGCTAAATCTGTTCCTTTTCATGGCTGCGCTAGTCTCGGAGGTGCTAGCCACCGAAAAGCTGGTCGTACCACTCCCATGATTTGAGTTCTCACGCTCATATATATTCGGCCTTTCCGGCTTCTCGCCGTCTACCACCGTGCTTCCTTCCACATTGGGGCGCGGGCCAGAGTCGGATACACGCCGGTCTAGTTGAGAAGACGATAGCGTTGGACGGGGAACATGCTCGCTGCGACGCGTATGAGGAGCAAAGATCAAGCTGTACCGTTTATTGTCATTTCCGTCCGAAGAGGCGAGCCTGGCTCGAATGCGATGCATGGCGAAGACGGGTGGTGAACAATCAAGTGATAGGCTAGCTCCAGATAGCTCATGCTCTGACGACGCACAATCGGTTGAGCAGCACACTTATGACTCTTGCATGGCTAGTGTCTGTGATAGGGATGAAAGCGGGATGAGGTCGCCTCGAAGTAAATCTGTCTTTTGAGAGGTATGTTCCTGGACTTGGCGTGGTAAGACGGAAGAGAGCGGGATTCTGGGTATCCCCTGAAAGTGGCCGATGCGGACGGGAGGGGCACAGATCTGGAAGGATATCGCGAGTTAGCAAAATTGAAGCATAGGGCCATGCTATCGAAGCAAGCCTTTGGCCAGCAGTCCGACCGAGAAAGAGGCCTGTCAGGAGAGATCGAGACTGGGCATTGGCAGATGGAAGCAAGCGGATAATTAGGTCATCTCACCAGGGTTGGCGGTGTTTGGGTCCGGAATTGTTTACTGTATTCCTATAACAGATGCCGAGAACTCTAATCGAGAGTGTTTGCTGCGGTATAGTCTTTCGAAAGTTGATTAGGATTCAAGAACAAGTCGATCGCATGGATGGAAGTAGTTGGCGTGAGCATGGAGATTCTTGGTGGACGGCTTTCAAGGTCAAGGTAATTCCAGACTGACGCCAAGTGGTAACACTGGGGTACTACTGTACGGTAAGGACGCTGTAAATACCTTCCCGAAGGTCTGGTTATGGGCCCAGACTCTGTTCTCACTACACGAATAACACTCAGCTACGATGATGATGTTACTGCACGTCTTGGGGTGTGGGACGGCGCGACTCCCAGTGGAAACAATAGACAGCCTAGACCAGCACTTGCCACTGAACATGCAACTAGTTACTACAAAGCAGTGCGCATTGGCTGATGAATCCTTCGCGATAAAACATTTTTTGTCAATTTCAGCAAGGCTGTACGCCACCTTGGTACTTGAGTGTTAGCGATTGAACTAATCTTGATCCTCTAAAAACCTAGAATCAAACAAGTAGTGACTGATGGTGCGATGGTCAATTTAGACTGGCAACAAATCGTATTTGTTAGGTTAGTGAATTGAAATAGTTATTGTCGTGGTGGGGACCGGTTGAATGCTTCAGCCTGGGGTTTCTCGAGTCTGAAATCTACCCGTCGATAAGCCGACCCAACTGCAACGCTGCGCAATTCGCCCCCCTCACGCTTCACACAACTACGACCTTCTATGCTGCCCATCTGAATATCTGGGGGCTGCCTTCGTGGCGTCGCTTCTGAATTGATTTCCGAACTGCCAGAATGTATAGTTTGGCCCGTGTCTTTGTCGTCGTGTGCGCCGTGCTCTTCGCTGGGCAGGTAGCCGCCGTGCCTGCTGGGACCGGCATCACCAATCCACATGCATCACTATTGAGCCCTTTTGAGCCCGCACGCTTCGCATCGCAAACCCAAAGTCAGATCTCACCGTCTAGAGGCCCCTTCACATGGTTACGGGACTCCGTCATTGAACGGATATGGGGTATTGACAAAGAGAAACAGTCGCTCAACAAACCGGAAAAGTCATGGAATCGATACGGGAGCGATATTGTCCTGCGCATTGAAGTTCACAGCGCAGAGGAAGTCGAGGCATTGGCAGATGCCGTGAATATTCTCTTTTTGGATGTTTGGGATTCAAACCAAGATTATGTGGATATCCGACTTGCAAAGGAAGTGGTGAGTAGTCTTCAACCGCCAGCCTCTTGCTGTCTGTTACATGTGCTTACTTGAACAGGTTCCTTCGTTGCTCGGACTGCTTCCCCAATCTCTTCAGAAATCACACACCCTACTCATCGAAGATCTTTCAAAAATGATTTACGAATCGCAATACCCAACCCGCGGCTTGAGGAACCATAAGACTAGCCACACGAATTTTAGATCAGCAGATGTGGCCGATTTGTTCTTCGACAACTATCAGCCATTTCCCGTTATTTTACAATGGATGCGCTTGCTCGTGTCCATGTTCCCGTCTCACGCACAATTAATCAATGTCGGGATTACTCACGAGGGCCGAGATATTCCGGCCTTTCGACTTGGCGTGCGTCCGTCCGGTGACCAATATGAAGCACCCCGGAAAACGATCATGATTATAGGGGGATCGCATGCTCGTGAATGGATCAGCACATCGACGGTGGCCTACATCGCCTTTCAATTAATTACGGAATTCGGTAACTCTCCACCTATAAACAAACTGCTGGAAGACTTCGATTGGATTCTTGTTCCTACCATCAATCCCGATGGGTATGTTTACTCTTGGGAGATGGACCGCCTCTGGCGCAAAAACAGACAGCAAACAGGGCTCCCTTTCTGTCCAGGAATCGATCTTGATCGCTCGTGGGGCTACGAATGGAATGGTCAGGGGGCACGCGCAAACCCTTGCTCCGAAAGCTATGCCGGCAACGATGCGTTTGACAGCATAGAAACGAGATCCATCGCCGAGTGGGCCTACAACCAGACACAGGACAAGCAAATAGACTTTATCGGATTTCTGGATCTTCACTCCTACTCTCAGCAAATTCTCTATCCTTATTCGTATTCCTGCTCCACTGTACCGCCGACATTGGAAAATTTAGAGGAGCTGGCTTTCGGAATCGCCAAAGCAATCCGAATGACCAACCAAGAGACCTATACAGTCAAATCGGCATGTGAAGGGATCGTGACGGCAGATAAGAGGACTGGCCAGCTGGTTTCAACCCATGTCGAAAGCACAGGTGGAAGTGCACTGGACTGGTTCTATCACCAGCTCCATGCGAAATACTCGTACCAAATCAAGCTACGCGACAAGGGGATGTATGGTTTTCTCCTTCCTCCGGAACATATTGTACCCACTGGTCGAGAAATCTTCAACTCGATTTTGGTGCTAGGTCACTTCTTGTTAGGTGAAAGAGCGAATCACTTTGAATGGTCGTTCATTTCAGGCTCTGAGTCAGGAGACAAAGAGGACGGTTCAGCTCGTACATTCGATCATTCCTTTTTTGACAAGAACGAAGAGGAGCTAGATAAGCCGGACGATGGTCGCGACTATTTTTCGGTAGTAGAAGAGGATGTATATCAAGACGAGGGCTGGGGTTTGTGGTAAGGTTATCAACTTGTACTTAGATTTGATATATTGTTATGTTTGTCATTTCCAAGGAGTTTTTATTTGATACCATTGAAAAAATCGCTATGTCTTGATTCGGACAATTCATGTGTTAAGCTGTGAAATTTGGTTGTATAGGGTTATGGCCGGCTTCCGTTTCCGGCGATGACGAATAGCCTCATACATCATCACTAGACCTTGTAACCCTCACTTATCTGATAATTAACTTTATTTCTAAACTGCTCGAAGCTATGTGATAAACTGTGCACAGTGTACAATGTACTTCAATGGCACCGAAATTTAGTAAATTCACGGCTTAAATTTCCGAGGGTACAGACATACTTAGGTATATCAATATACAGCCAGAAGAGCTTCCAGACAAGGAGTAAAACATGTCTACCGAGAACACTTCCCACGGTCATCACCTTCGACCTGACCAACAAGAGTCTCTATACCCCCGGCTTCGCCAACACCGACATACCAATACCTACCTATCCAAGGACGGCCCCTACTTTTTCCGCTCCCTGATCTGGGGCCTATACAAAAACAGCCAATACACCGACTTCACAATCCGCATCAAAGGCTCAGTGCGAGAATTTCATGTTCATCGCGCTGTTATTTGTCCTCAGTCGGAGATATTTGAGGCCGCTTGTCGGGGGTCTTTTATCGTAAGCACCCTTACCATCCCGGACCGGGATACACCAGTATATAAATTAGTGTTTGTAAGGGGAGGCTAATTATGAGTAGGAAGCTTCGACAAACTCCATAACACTAAGTGATGATGATCCGGACATTGTGGAGAGGATGATTCGGTATTTGTACACGCATCGGTATGATGATGTTGAGGATTGGGGGTTTGATTGTTGCAATAGTGGGATCAAAAGGATACGGCAGCATTATTCGGAGATAGGCGCTGGGTGGGCGGAGGAAGACGAAAATGACAACGATAACGATAATGATGAGGATGAAGATAGGCATGTGCCTCTATCAAGGAGGCATGGACATGACGGTAGCAGGAAATACTCATCACCTACCGCGCCTCCGAAATCGTTACATGTCTACGCCATTGCAGACAAATATCTTATCTATCCGCTAAAGGAGCTGGCACAAACTCGATTCACAAATTGGGTTTATAGTCATTGGTGGACAAAGGGCTTTGTAGCCGCTGCCCGCGAGATCTTTGATAACGAAACGGGAAATTACAACAGTCTTAAAGAGGTGATCTTATCGACTATCACATTACACGCTGATACTTTGCTATGCGGCAGCAGCTACGGCCTCGGCAACAGCGAAGATGGTGAAGAAGACGAAATATCCAAACTCATGCAAGACTACAACGAAATCAGCCTCGAAGTTCTCCGCCGCACTCTGGATCGAACCCGTATCCGGCAGCGAGGACTAGAGGTTGATATTGCAGACCTGGAATCGAGAGTGAATGCGTTGAGGGTTGAGAACAAGAAGGTGGCAATGCTGCAGAGTCGGAATAATAGTCTCAACAAAGAGTTGCTGGATATCAAGATGGTGGTGCTGGCGTGGAAGAGGGATTTGAAGGATTTCAGTGGTGGTAGTTTAATGGGCAGTAGTGGGCAGAGTAGTAGGAGAGGGCAAGGACAAGGTGGAAGTGGAAGTGGTAGTAATAGGTGAATGTCGTCTGAAGTCCGTTTCAACAAGATCTAATGCAAGCCTACATGGCCAAGGTTTCCTATCAATTGATGCATTCTCTCTCTCTAATCTGATAAGATTATATATTGAATCCAGCTTTGATAGTTATGTAAATATTCTCATGCCAACACCCAACCATGCCAAAATTGCTTAAAAGAGCTTTAGCAAGGTGCATAGAAACTTATCCTTTAGTAGGTTTGACATTATTCTTTACTTGTTCTACCACACCAACCTTACAAGATTGGAATGTATAAATTAACGGCTTGTGCCACCCGCGTCTCAGTATATGAGGCACGAAATAAGCATGGCTAATCAACTTGTATATTTAATGCAGACCGCATCCCACACTATCACTCTGCACTGACATATCAGAGCTATGAGTAGTTACGATTCATGCTAATGTGACATAGCTCTAGCCCTAATCCTTGCTTGAACAATGAGTGAGACTCATCTCGATCATCGGAGTCCTACTAACGTCCTACGGTTTGTAAGTCTACATGTGATGGCGGACCTCCTTGTCTTGAGTCATATTCTCCCGTCCATGCCGACGACGGTCAGACCGCTACACCGATGTTCGACTGAGTCAAAGTACGATATGAAAGATTATCGAAAGAAATTAGTCGCTGCTAGGAAGGGAAAGTGCCCGTCAATCGAGCAGTCAAGCTTGACCAGCTAGTTCAACGATACATATATACGTGTCACATGCATCATCGTTGTAGGGACTGCACCCGACTGTATTGTTCATGTCGACGACTAGCCTTGTGTTTTCCATGAACACGAGTCATGCCAAAGAAAGTGCGAGTAACTACGGGCTCAATGCTTAAGGCCTAGACTTTAGCGGCGTTGAACCCTGGATGAAGATTAGCCCAAGTGTGCCTTCTCCTGATAGCAAGCGCAAGCCGGCGTCGAATCGTTGGCTCTCCACCACTCAAGCGAGTGGAGCTAACTATGTGTTCGTTATCTACCTACATAACTTGTTCTAGCGTGCTAGTACGTGTCTGACTAGTCATAAGCCACTTCGGCCTAAGAATGTGATGGCGTGACTAGAATTTACTGGGTAGCGCATCTGGTTGTTCGGATAGCCGCCAACACCACGCGCTAGTATGCAGTGTTCCCAACCCCGCTCGCGTTATGAGGCCCGACTCCATGGTGCTAGAATCACAGACTTTTAAGTGAAAATAAATTAAACATTCAATCAGATGTAGCTGCTTGACGAGTGCGGCGTCGACTATTGATTTTCCCCCACCTCTTTTGGATGAGTTGTCTGGTTAGGGTTGGGCATTGAGTTAGCCGTATCTATTATCGTCATAGCAACATGATATCGAGCTGAAAATCGCTCACAGGACTCTGGTCCGTTCGCATTCGTTCGCTCTCGTTCCTTCCTGAGAAATCAATTATATTAAGCCACGCGACTTTTGCTTTGACGTTATTGGGGAGACTCGACCTGGCTTGTCGGTGTAGTGCCAACAGGACTGTAATGTTGTGAGTGATGTCGAGTCATGAATAAAAGTTAAGTCCCGCAAAATGAACATAATTTAGGTCTTTCGAGACATGGATTGGTGATTATCTTAATGAGTATGGGCAGCCAGAGAGACTTCAATGAGGGAGGAAGCCCTAATATATGCTGGACCCTTTTTATGGCGAGGCTAATCACCTCAGTTCTATTTTCAGCACACAAAACACGTTAATCTCCAAGGGCTCTAAATATATTTTTCTATACATTCGAGACAAAAATAGCATCCGCCATTCTACCTTGGGCGAGAATTGCTGTTAATTATTGCACTTCCTGTAAGCCACCAACCAATCAGGATATATGCTTCCATCTTAAAATAGACAAATCCTATTTTTATCTGTTTCCGGCTGCAGAGTCCAGCATAATTATCACTAGCACATGCAGCCAGGTTCTCTGGCACAGTGTGATATGCGATGGGATTGGCTGGACACATATATTAGCACATATTAACTCTATGCGAGACGGGCCAATGGCAGGGGTATGCTATCCACACTTAGTTATCTTTTTTCTAAGCCATTGAAAGCCAAGGTGGAAGGATCTAACCTGTTTGGAAAGAAAGTGCTCTTGTATAGCGAACGATTGGCTAATGCAAGCTCTATGACATGCCACGCTAATTTTCTAGTCGCTCTTAGTGACGCGGGAAAAGAGGAGACGCTATAGAGTGGTAAACAATGAGAAGGTGCGGAGAAGGACGAGGCATATTCAGGGTGAGGTCTATATCTACTTGGATTCCCTCGTTCCAATCCTGTCGTACTGTCTACCAAACACCAACAGATCAGATTCACTACAGAATACAGACAAGATGGTTGTCAGTCTACGACTACCTCTCTCCTCTCCCCGGACTATCACGTCCAGCATGATCTCTCCTCCCCTTAGTCCCGACTTCAACTTCGACTCCGATGCCCTCACACCTTCCACTCTCCCAGCATTGGAATACATCTCCGAGAAGCTCTCCCAGAAATCATTACATGTCACACTACTAGTCGGTCGCGGCCAGCCCATGCCCACTGGCGAATCATCCGATCTTAGCATCATCCCAGTCACACAACTAGACGCACAGTCATGGAAGATCTTCTACAAGGCCGTCGAAAAGGGAGCTAAGAAGTATTCTCTCGGTCAGGGCTGGACCGACGCTCTTGACCAACATGCTCGCCAGCAGTCGAAGAATGAATTCCTCATTGAACAGTCCCTCCGACAAAACGAGATTCTCTTTAGCCAAGAGGGGCTGACTCTTCTTAATGTTGACCGCATCTACACCTTGAAACGACGACTATGTGTCCTCGCCCAAAACCAGAAGTGCATCAAGAATGAAGAGAAATACCTTTCTTCTTGTGTCCAACTACTCAACAAGACCATAGCCAGCTGCCAGGGCCGACCATTCAGCTATGGCTTCTTCCACCGTGCCTACGAGCATCTAAATGTCACCGACGACCTCCTCAGGAAGGTTGCGGAAGCATACAAGACCCGATACGGTCAAGAGGGCATTGTCATCATCACTCCGAAATCATCACCCGCACTTCCTGCTGTTGCTCCTACTGCCACCGCCAGTACCAAGAAAGAGCCTACTCGCAAATCACCAGTTATGCGAACCGCTGCGGCAAATCCACGAATCCGCAGACCACCAGTTATGGCTGCCGCTTCCTCTTCATCGGCTTCTCGCCATCACCGTGCTCCCTCTCGCGTTCCCTCGCGAGCTGGTACACCACGACGCGGGCCAAAGACTCCAGTATCAGCATCAGATGTGACTCCAATCACCCGAAATGAATGGAATATCCTCATCGGTCCTGAATTTTGGGCGAACAAGCCTACCGTGACCATGTGGGTTCCTACACCTGCCGTGCCAGTTATTGGTTGAGCTGTCAACCCGAGAAACATGTCTTCAACTCCACACGAGCAATCATACATGCTCAAATCCAACCTTCGTGGTGTCCACCCCAGAACGCCGAGAAGATAATCTATCCATTGGATAAAGACTCTGATGTCAGTCGAGAGACGGCATCATCGAGACCCGGCTTCTGTTGACTGAACAACCCAGTCCTGAGACTGCATATGTGTTCTGCCTCTCTTGCCACTGCGCGGATAGCAGGCAATGTGCCGATGCAGCTACGAATTTACGAAATTACGAACAAAATCTTGAAAGGATCGCATGCGGAGAACTCGCATGTATACATGTCACAGCGACATTTCTTTAATGTATATATAGCATGATTTTTCTTGCTCACCATTATATTTTAGCTCATTTAATCTCAACGCAATCTTTCATTTCAACAGATTATTCCTACCTTTAGGTGTAGACTAACATCCTTGCAATACATCCACCCGGGTGCATCTACTTACTTTTTTGAGAGACGTGCACGTAGTACAACCGCAGCCAAGTAGCATAGCCACTGGAATACAGCGTGTACATACCGGGGTTCACAAAACGAGGCTGAATCGAAACTCTTTGCTGCACTATGATTGGCTCTACGTCGTGGTGTTCAGTTTCGGTTTGTCGTGCATTAGCGACCGCGCCTTTGAAAGTTGATTATTTCAATCCTTAATTCTGTTTGAATTCTTAGCCTTTCTATTTCTCTTTCCCTTTCTTTTTTCCTTTTTTTGATACATATATATGCATATTGTTGGTTTATAACCAGATTGAAGTTATCGCGGATATTCTTTAGGGTGAAGGACTATTTGATTAGGGTTACTGGGCTACTCTCAGCGATGGCGAATTTACGCCGCTCACAGGCTATGCCAGCTTGGATTGTATATTACTGTGAGTGATCCATGCATTGTATTGTCTACCATGCTGAACAGAATCAGCCTCAGAGAGATGGGGTTGTAAATATGTGAAGGATCTCGAAGTAAGTAGCAGCTCTAAATGCCTACCGGCTGTTGTGGTCATAGAACTCTAACATATTGCCGATAGTTCGACAAGCTACCAAAAAGGTGTTACATGTATGTATCAGCTTTTCTTTGATACACGTTCTCTATTAATGGGTATGCAGATTCCTATCGGTCAAGAGCTATCCCAAAGAAGAGAAAGATCGAATCCCAATACTGTCCCGTTTCAATGCGCCCTCGGTCCTCGCTTCAAAGATGTGCACAGAAATCAATGGCTACTTCGGATCAAGGAGTAGTTACGATGAGCATGACAAATTGAAGAGCTATAGTAAGACTAGTCTTTGTACAGCCGAAGGGAGCTCAACTAACCAACCAGGCACATGGATGCGTTGCCTCGTGAAGATGGTCCTCAAAGAACCTGCCGAGAATGGCAAAGACTACAAATGGTACGAAATGACCATACTGAGTCTCTGGGATGCGCTTGCAAATGCGCACCAGATTCTGTGCATCGATACGCCGGATGATTTCCCCCACAAGCTTCTGAAGGCGTTATCGCAGCCGGCGAGCCCAATGACTCGAAACTACTTGAATGATCCATTCTCAATGCATGCACAGTTATTGGATCAGGTTGTGCAGTTGAACGATGAATCGGTGTGGGCTATCAGACATCCCATCCGGGAGATTGAGAAGGTTCTCTTTCGTATCTTCTACATGGTCAATGTCATGTCTGACTTTCGGTGAATAGAGGCGACCAACAGCCGGTCCTGACTTTGAGTCCATGCACGAAATCTCGCGACACACAATCCACATCTCCGAAGTATTGCTCGTCACAATCCAAAACTTTGAGAGCCTGAGAGAACAGCAACGTTATATGCACAATGAGAGTTTGAAGTCAGAAGGCAAGATGTTGCTAGGGAAAGAGTACCGTGAGCGAGCGCTCGAATACCTAAATTTCCAGATTCAAATGCTCAAGAGTCTGAGGGAACGATCTATCTCGAACCACTCGAGATTGAGTAGTGAGATCGTCGTTGTATGTCTTTATTCACTTCCTCGAACATATGTCAGAATATCGCTGACTGATATAGGCGTATAACCGCATTGCTCAGCAAGACAACCGAGCCATGAGCTCAATAGCGTTTCTGACCATGACCTTCCTTCCTGCTGCCTTTATATCCGTGAGCATCCCCCTGCAGGTCCGCCTAACTTGACTAACTATTTGTTAGTCATTTTTCAGCACAACATTCTTCAGCTTCGGCGAGGATGGCCTACAAGTGTCCGGTCAAATGTGGCTGTACTGGGCTGTGACCATCCCCTCGACGCTGATCATCATGATTGTCTGGCGGTTGTGTCTCCACACAAAGGCGCCGCTGACATATCGGAACATTAAAGATTTTGCCAAAGCCAGGCTTAAGCAAAAGCAAACGCAGAAGCAGAAGCAGCTGAATGAGAAGGGGGTTGTTTGATGTGGATATTTGCGTTAGGGTTAGGGCATATGTAGCTAGTATAGTACTAGTAACGATAACCACGTAAGTTAGTAACTAAATAAATACTGTTATATAATGGCCAATAGGAACAGCGCGATAGTAACGGGTCGTCCAGCGTGCGTCGAACTGTAATCTCTCCATCATCTCTTGGCTTTGGTCTGTTGCGAACGAGTGGGCGGAGTCTGCCGATAATCGCAATGGTGCTTTTCACTATCTTGTCATGTATCTTTTGCATTAGGAACTTGCTTTGCATGAGATTTATCACTAGGAAGAGGCCGATTGCTTGATCCCGTTGTGTGCCGCCATCTTGGGCTTTCCCCGCTCTCTCGCACACTCGCGATTATTTACCATTGATAAAGAAAAAGTGGGAAATTATGGTCTATCATTGTTAAAATAAAAAATCTGTGCGACATCAACTTCGTCCATAATCAAACCGAGCAAATGGCTAGCTCAGCACCATACGACGAGATCAACTACCCCGAGCATGGCACCGGCAACAATGACACCAAGGCGCCAAACCGTATATCTATGTTCAGGCGGAACTTCATCCGTCGAGCTGAGCGGTATCATGCTCGAATCCCGGCTATCAAGAAAATACCATTGTCAGCTATTGGTATTATATCGTTGATAGCGCTGATCAATATGCTGGTCTGGGCTGTTTGCGGTGTTGTACTAGTATGTCTTCCTCTATAAGATATGAGATGAGTGCTAACTAAATCTCGTAGCATTTTTATCCGTGAGTTGTTAATTGGCTATGCTACTTAAGACTTAAACGGTCGGTTCTAATACGGCGACAGATCATTAATATCCTCGGCGGCAATATCATATTCATTGGGGTTGCGCCATGCCCTCGATGCAGACCATATTTCTGTATGTCCATCAGCATCGCTTTGAGCTGACGTCTGACTAAACTCTGGTATAGGCAATTGATTTAATGACCCGCCGACTTCTTGCAAGTGGCCAGAAACCAGTTACCGTAGGAACATTCTTCTCTCTGGGACATTCCACGTCAGTCATCTACACCGAGCTTATAGGACTCAATTAACAAGAAATAGAATCGTCATCATAACCTCCATCGTCGTCGCAGCCACAGCAGCAGCAGTGTCCAATCGCTTCGGCAGTTTCAGCACCGTTGGTGGCATCATAGGTACTTCCGTCAGCGCCGGTTTTTTGATTTTGCTGGGAATCATGAATGCCTATATCTTGTATAAACTCGTTCAACAGATGCGCAAAGTGCTTAGATTCTACCGTCGGCGACAGTATGAAAACGAACATCCGGAGGATGTCCATGTAAATGAGGAGGAGATTGACATATGGAAGATTGAAGGTGGTGGATTCTTATTTGCGGTGCTCAAAAGGATGTTTGTTCTTATTGATAGGTATGCTTCTTCTTTTCAGAAGATCATGGAAAATGTGCTAATTCGTCAAGACCGTGGAAGATGTACCCTCTGGGAATACTGTTTGGTCTGGGATTCGATACATCATCCGAGATAGCTTTGTTGGGCATTTCGTCGGTTGAGGCTACTCGAAATAACAATTTTTGGATCATACTGATCTTTCCTATCCTGTTCACTGGTGAGCTCCTTCTCACATACTCTAGGAGTTTATTTATGCTGATAGACCATACAGCGGGAATGTGTCTCATCGATACAACAGACGGCGCATTGATGTTATCACTATACATCCAACCCGCCACGAACTTCCTCTCTCCCAAAAAAGACAGAGAACAAGACACAGAAGCTAATACAGAAGCAAACTCATTTCCGACACTCGAAGACGGCATCGAACCCGAACCTAGAACAACAACCATTGACGGCACCGAATCAAACAACCGCGACCCAATAGCATTCCTCTACTATTCTATCGTCCTCACAACGCTTACTGTGATGGTAGCCCTGGTCATCGGTGTACTTCAATTACTCAGTCTCGTGCTGAATGTTGCGGATGTGTCGGGCCGATTCTGGGATGGAGTGCAAACAGCGAGTGATTATTATGATGCTATTGGCGGTGGGATCTGTGGTTGTTTTGTGGTTGTTGGGTTGTCGAGCGTGGCTTGTTATAAGCCGTGGAGGAGGTGGGTGGGTGTTGACGCTGACGATAGTAGTGTACTGCCCAGCCAAGAAGGAGATGCCCAGAGGCGCGCAGATGATACTGGAAATGGGTTTAGAGATGAGCCTGATCAAGGATCATCTGCGCCTAAGGTCGTGGTCCAACAAGACACAAAAACAGGGTCTCGTATAATAACCAACTAGCTATTCTTAGTATTTAGCCTAATATATATAGAGCACATATCCTTTCTCTATATACAGAAAGATCATCTCGTACATCTCTCACTAGCAGGCCTCCAACCCACCCCTAACCCCTCCATAACCAATCTCTCCCTCTCTTCCCACGTCCTCCCACCTCTTTCTAAATCAATTACATTCCCCCCCGACGTCCTTTCTCGTACACCACTAGAATCGAATTTCCATCCATGCGCCTTTTTGGCATATCGTCTCAGATCCCGCTCAAATGTGGTATCGCCTGACCAGCCTAATACCGCACAGCCGACGGTGCGCCAGGGGGAAATAATGATATCGACTCTTCGATGCGGATTAGGATTTTTTACCTGCTCAGTCTCAGCATCGTCTCCATGGTTTGTTTCGATCTCAAAATGCGGATCCTGCCAAACAACAAGTGCTTTATCCAAACTATCGAAATGATGCGAATCCGGATCACCGCGAAACGGCAACGTCTGCTGCTCTCTATTCGACGTCGTCATGTGCAAAGCCAGGGTATGCGTGATCCAGCCTTCACTCTCCAGACTACCGACTATATCAAGAACAAGATCCTTTGTGATCCGCTCATCGCGGTGACTCAGCACCAAGTCTATATCCCCGGATGTCTCCTTTCCACGGCGATATCCGCCAACGATGATACACTCAATTCCCTGTCCGTCATATTCACACCCCGGTCTGACCAGGCTCGCATGGCGGTGAATCGTCTTTGCGATTTCAACCACTTCTGAGCGAGGTATACCAGCCTGAAATTCATCGTAGTATTTCAAGCCAATCTGCTGTACGCGAGAAAGACTGTTCCATCCATGCTCAATCACATCATCCAAATCGCGCCATTGACGCTGATAATAAAAGTCTCGCGCAGTCTTTGCGCCCACACCCCAGATATTATAGAATTGGTGGATGGTGCTAATCACCGGGTCGGTATCGAGTACATTGGCAGCCTCTAATTTCCCATCAACACTATTCCGGAACTCAACGAACAAATTCGCAATCTTCGTGTCGCAGCCCGGCAGAGAGAGGACTTCAATCGGTGTTCGAAGCTCATAAGGATACGCCGCCAGTGCTGCAATTGACGTGCTATAGGCGCGAACCCCGATTTCGTCAAGGGTCAGCTCACGCACTTTGCGAATTTTGACCAGTTGGTTAATGAATGCTTCGTTTGGTGGATGTAAGGGTGCTGAACGCATGCAAGCATACACGACGTGGTCTTTGACCCAGTCCGGTGCTGGGGGAATCAAGATTGTGGCATCGTGCTCGGATGTTGACTGTCTGTACAATGTTGGCGGGTGGTAGTGCTGTTGAGAGCTGTCTCCTCCTTTGTGCCTTGATGACGAGGCGAATCTCGAAGTGTATGAGGATTGAGAAGATGGAGCAGGTTTGGACGCAGCATCCCCTATAGCACGGGCGAGGATGCCTTCGCTGTCCTTCGTCACGCTTGTAATAGGAGCACGCTTCTTTGCCGACGTCAATTCTTGAGGGCGTACTTTTACTTTTCCATGATAGACGACATATTGATCGAGATCCAGCGCTCTCCTGGCTTTGATAGACTGGGCTATCCATTCAAGCTTTACGACCTTCACGTGGTTTTCCGGCACAATAATCTCCTGCTCTCGCTGCGTTTGCGGTTCAATTGTATCGATTGAAGATTGAGATGGCGTTTTATGCTGCCGTAGCGGTGACGGAGCCCTGATCTGAGCGCCTTCGCTTGCGCATTCAGACTCGGTAGAGTCGGTACTACTCAGATCCACAGGATCATGTTGACTCCCCCCTTTACCCCTTGAGGACGCTAGGCGTTTCCTCTTCACCGACGGCGTCGAGGACTCCGTCTCCGATCCCAACGTCTTCCTTCTCTTTCTAGCAGCAATAGCACTGCTAGAACCAACCACAGCCGAGGGCACAACCCCAACCTCAGCATCCTCCGTCCAAACCCCTCTCACCCTCAACTCCAGCGCCGCCCGTTTCCGTTGGGAAATCATGCCGAGGAAAATCCTCGCTTCGGCAACATCATACGTCAGTGTCGCATTGAATCTGCCTAGTTCGTCTTCTAGTGCATGTAGCTCTTCCAGCGAAAGTCTGTTTGGAAGGACGAACATCGGCGGGTAATCCGCGAAGAGGGGTTGTGGAAACGCTTCATCGTCATGGATAGGGGGTGATGAGGTCGGAGCTCGAGGGATGGAGGAAGTCATTGATATTTTAAAAATAGTACGGTTGTATATACGGTGGAATGCGCGTATTTCATGTCATTTGGTCGAGATAATAAAAAGCCGTTGTACGCGAGTAGCAGTATGTGCAATCAGGCTGTCGCATCGTGTCGCATAAGGACTCGAGCATTGTGCTTAAATATTATCAAATCTCATAGGAAAATTAACAAAGATTAATTCAAATTCAGCTAACCCGGTCATCTAACAAGGCGCGTCGAACTCATAGATGCGTACGGAAAGTGTGAGGAAGATGGACTGAGTGTCATCATTCAAGTCCTGGGCAAGAATTTAAGCTTACACTGGCCCGCGTCATTGCGTCATCCATCCATAACTAGCAGCATTCCACGAGAATATCTAGTATAGAAAATCAAAATATGTATATTGTGCAGATAACCCGATTTTACAAATCATCAAGTGATAACCTATAAGAGCAGAAGAAAAATGCCAAAGACAAAGTCCAAATACACTGCAGGAGCATACGAACTTCAGGTGATATCGCTAACCCCAAGCGCCGTTGAATCATAAAATAACACACGTTGATAATTAGTAGACAGGGAGGTGAGAAGAAGAGGAGTGTATGTATATTGCTTTATTAAAGTCGTCGTTTTGTTTTCATTGCAATGGTCGTGAACTGCCCATCTCACCATACCGGCCACGGCTCTTGGTCGTATCGTAGGCATTGACAATCCTCATTTGCTGGCCACCCTCATCAGCCTGACTAAAGGCATAGCCACGCTGTTTGCGCATGCGTTGCACCTGGCGGACTTTGCGGATGGCCTTTTGGAATTGTTCCATGCGAGGTCGGTAGTCTTGGACGTTGTATTTTTGGATTTCTTGAACGTGGTGATACGGTTGCGGTCTATACATGCGTTTGATGTATTTCCATACAAAGTCGCGGCTGAGGCAGATGACAGGCAGCAAGGCGGCCATAAGGTAGAACTGTGGGATTGAGAAAACGACTGGGATGATGCCGTGGTATTCTTCGGAGAAGCCGATGGCCGGTGCGGCGTAACCGTAAGCAGGTAGAAACACAATCCACAACAGGAAAGATCCGGGAATTGCGATCAAATGGTACTTGGTCCATGTGTTTGTGATTAGGGATGCTTTTCCGAGCACCGTCATGAGCACAGCTGTATACATGGCTGTTGCCCAGACCCAGTGCCCGGTGGCCATACCATTCTTCTCCTTAAGGTCATCGTAGAAGATACATTCACCAACGATGTAAGCGATCAATGAGTGGTAAAAGCCATTGGCAATCCAGGCCCAAAAGTTTCGAATTTTGAAGAATACACCCTTCTGGCCGAGCTGATAGAGCTGAGGATATCGATCTAATAGCCTGGCGGAGACGAACTGATCCACAATACCAAGTGCAAACGGAGGGAGAACAGTGAAGATGACGTTGAAGAAGGTCAGTGTCCATGATTCGTAGATAACCTCACCAGAAAAGGCATTTTGGAACGAGTACTGTTTTATATATTAGCACCGTCTTTACATACAATAGCTGGAGAATAAAACCTACCCAAAATTGAGTCATATTCAGGGCAATGTTCTTGTAAAACGAGAACAAAATGACCTGACTGATACGGTGATATGACCACGACCCGTGAACAAGAAGAAGTTTACGCAAGAACCGAAATTGTGCAATCGAAATATCAGCAGCACGAGCAGCCTGAAGACCTTCGAGACCACTAATACCAACACCCACATGGGCGGCTTGAATCATGGACACGTCGTTGGCGCCGTCACCAATGGCTAAAAGTAGCGCCTTCTTATGACGCTTAACAAGCTTGACAACAAGTGCTTTCTGAAGGGGCGAGACTCGACTGGGCATAGATTTAGTCAGGTATTCGATGGGGTCAGGTTAAGACTACTTACCAGCATATAACTGCCTTACAGAGGACAGCCAAATCCAAAAAGAGCTTCTCCATATCCTTTTCAAGAGCAAAGGTCAACGATTTGCCATCAATAATCAACGCAAGAGGCTCCATATCGCTCCCAGAGCTAAGTTGACTCTGAGCTGCGGACAGTTTCTTCGTCAAATTCTCATACGTTGCAACGGCGTTTTCTTCATTGACAATCAAAAGAGACATATCTTCCGAGATCAGTTTGCAGGACATGCCAATATTGATGGCAGTCTCCTGTCTATCACCCGTCAAGACCCAGACCTTGATACCAGCTTGCTGGAGAGTGTGGATCGTATCGGGAACGCCGTCTTGAAGTCTGTCCTCAATAGCCGTAGCGCCAAGAAGGTAAAAGTCCCTTTCAATAAGTTCTGATGCCTTGTCTAGCTCGTCCTGACGATTACCGCTGATGGTGGTTGCAGCCTTGTCGTATATTTGAAGCCATTGCTGGAACTCATCTTCTGGAACCTCACGTATTGCCAGACACAATGTCCGCAGACCCTCGGTGGCATATTCTTCCAGATGCTGCAGTGTTGCTTCAACAATCGGGTTATCCGGGTGAAGCCGTTCCAAGATCACGGTATCGGCACCCTTGCAGAACACTCTGACCTTTCCGTCAGGGCATCGATAAATGGTGGACATTCTCTTTCTCGTCGAGTTAAATTCGCATACCGCCAGCAGTTCGTACTCGTACTCTTGACCTTCCACGGTGATTTGCACGGTTCGCGGCTTACGGTTCGTGAAGCGATATCCAAGCATGACAGCACCTTCGACTAACGCACCTTCATCGGGTGAGGCGGCCTGGTACTTGATTTCGCCGGGTCTGTCGTCTCTCCTTTCGGGGATGACAGTGTGACAGATTGCTAACAGAGCCAAAAAATGATGGATAATTTCTGCCGTTGGATGTGACTTAAGATTCTCCTGTAGCTGTTTGAAATCGTAAATTCCAAGTTCGTTGCCCGGGCCTGCTTTTCTATCTTCTGGAACATCACCACCATACTGGATTCCGCCGATCGAGCACTGCTTGAATTCCATCATGTTGCAGGTCAAAGTTCCTGTTTTGTCTGAGAAGATATACTCAATCTGGCCGAGTTCTTCAACCAACGATGACGTCCGACATGTCGCTGGAGTATCATTTTTGTCGTAGTAGATATCCAAGTCCGAGTTGATAAGAAGAGCCTGAAAATACTTGACAATTTCAATGGTGACGAAAAGCGAGATTGGAACCAAATTCGAAAAGAGGACCCAATTTGTCGCCATATCCAGGAAGAATTGTTTGACGACATTATAGTGACCATAACCCAGATATGCCAGCTTCTCACCTGATGTTTTGCGGGTAATCAGATCGCCGACTGATGTAATGACGCTCAAACTAATGAGAATTGCGACGAGAATCAGAATTTGCAAGTTGACAGTGTGCTCGACCGCGGTTCTCTTGATGGGGGTGGCAGTTGCATTTCGCAGCAGCTTTGTTTCGTGACCGGTGAACACGACGATGCCGTGAATCCAGGGTGTGTTACGGAGGGTAGCGCCACGAAGAAGGAGTTGTTCTGGTGTCAATGGGAGCTCCTTTTCGCCGCCACCAGCATGCATTGTCATTGTAGCCTCGTAAGTATATAGGCTACTGTTAGGCTGTTCAGATCGTAGACGTCCACTCAGTCTGCTGAGATCGCTGGGGTTCACAAGGTGCGCCGTTTCTGGAATGGCTTGTTTGACTTTGAGGTTGGTCTCACCATCAAGATTGGCGGTTTCGATATAGCATAGACCTTCAGGCTCGGAACTCGCCAGTAGGACGAGATCTGCGGGGAACGGCTGTTCAGATTCCACACGGACGATATCGCCTACGGCGACATCCAGCCATTTGGTTTCTTGAAACTGAGAGCCTTTAAGGACCAGAGCTTTGGATGTATTCAACAGAGTGTCGGAAGACCTTCGCTTATAATCTTCAACCAATTCTTTGATAGCGGAGACCAACAACACAAGACATAACGGTACGATCGTGGTATATCGATTCGTCGGCGTGACGTTCGGGATTTGTTGCAGACAAGCGGTAAACAGGAAAAACAAGTTGGCGTATTTAGAAAATTGCTCATATAGGAACTTGGGTAGAAAGGTGATGATGTTGTATTTCGCTGTTGAAATATGATTGTCGACGTATTTTTGTGATGAGTTGGCTGGCGCGTTATTGAGCATGATAATTCTTGGTCCGAGAGTCGATGGATCAACTTTCCGTCTGCCAAATCTAAAGCCTGAACTTCTCTTTGCCTTTTTGACGCTACTGTCGTCTTGAATCCTTGATCCCCGGGCTCCAGCTTCTGTCAAAGGGAGGTCCATCTCCGAGTACTCATTACCCATGCCGAGCATGTTCTTCGCTCGACCCATCAGTCCGCCACCCAGGCTCAAAATGCTGTTCCGTTCGTGTTGTTGCCGTACTCGGCCACCTGATATGTTCTCATCCACATCATTGTAGTAGTCATGCATGTGGTCATCTTCGTAATCATCAATATCCGAGTATCTCTGAAAATTGCTCAGGCCAGACGTCTGAGAATATGTGCGATGTGCGGGTGCGCCGAGATATGGATCACTTCCGGCCGGACGTTCAACATGCAATCCTGTGTTTGGATGCGCCCCAGCACCGGCTGGGTGCCTGCCTCCGACGAAATCATCGTACGAAACTGATGGTCGAGGTTGGTCGGAATCGTCAATATTATACTGCTCTAGAAGTCGGTCGTCGCCTACCGGCGGATGCTGGCCGGTGTTGTAAACGGACGCGTTGCTGCTCTCATCCAGCTGCAGTAAGTCGCCGCCATTCCGGCCAGCGGATGGATGACTTCCAGGAGGCCGACCGCTGGCCATCGTACGATGGTCGAGCTAGCAGCCTTTGAATTATCGCAGGCGAGATGAAGGCAGTGGTATCAGGAAAAGTGCCCCTGAAGCATTGGCGCCGAGATGCAGATCGAGACCAAAAGTTGTTGTTTCAGTTGAAGTATGAGTCGCAAAAGGGAAGTTGAGAGGACGGCGAAGTCTGTCAACCTTTGGTTGTGACACTAACGATCAGAAAACATACAATACTGAATGAGTCGCGAAAATTTGCTTCTAGATTGCGAGCGTAGAGTGTCGTCCATGGAGTGTCTCAGCTCTTACGGGGTGTGTTCAGCAGCTAAAGTTACGTCTCCGTACAAATAAAGCTGTGGTTCGGAGAGCCCTCGAGAGAGCCAATCAGCAGCCGCGTCGGGAGCAATCCAACGTCTAAGCCACTTCTGGAATCTCTTGACTGTATTGCAAGCGTAATGTTACAGCACATTCCATTTTCTGCGGCCATTCAGGGGCAAGTTCGGCGTATGACAATCGTTATATCACGCAGCTGTCATACAAGTACGTAATGTCATACGTGGTCCTCATTTGGCACAGTTTCATGCTGTGTATGTTTGTTCATCCCTTTGTCCTATTTAAATATCTACTGCTAAAAGCTGTGCATCCTATTAATACACTTGGATCATTGCATCGCCATTGCGGCAAAGAGGAGTACTATGCCGCCACGGGTTCCGTAAGGGTGGGCCAATTCAAGATCGCCGCGCAGGCAGCTGTGAAACTGCTTCAAACCAGGGGCATCGCCTCCACGAGCAGTCTTGGAGGGGCTGTTCATCCGGAACCCAGCGGTTGATCTGCGACAGCTTGCCTGTCATGTTGCTGCCACGGGGCTTTTACACAACTGTCTATCGTAATGCCTTGTATAAAACTATTCGATGTGCTGCATCTTTTCTTATCCTTCACGGTCATTCTCTGCATTGGCTTCCGATGCGCGGTTCACTTTTGCGCGTCGGGCTAGATCAGTTTCGAGCGCTTTGTTTATTATAGCGTTGAGTTCCAGCACTTTCTGTTGCGCAAGGTTCGTTTTGTTAATAACTTCGAGTGCGCTCACTGGGCTGCCCGCAGACTTATACACAGCACAGGTCTCGCCGGTGTTGTTGAGAGCAATGATAAGATCGCCTTCAGACGCCTGCTCCTCTTTGCGGGTCGCATCTAAAATGAGGATCTTTCCTTCGTGATAGGACTGGAAAGTGATTGCTAAAGGTTTGTGCGTGATATTCAATGGTACCGGTACTCGTTCATTGATGCCAAACACCGTAACCTGGCCGTCCTTGACTTCGATATCGGGACGGCGAAAGTGTTGTAGACCAGCCATGATGCCAATGCAGGCCGAGTCAATGAGATTTCCATCAAAGTCGGTCACATGGACATCAGCTCGTATATTCCAGCAACTTTTGCCTTTTAAAATGCATAAAGATTCCGTATCGAGGGCATTGGAGTGACGAATAACCCGATCAAGTACTCGTGATACGTAGGTTTCGAGTTCGCTTTGGCTTGGGGTATATTAATAACATGACCGGATGGAAAGGCCGGGCGAGGTTCCAAGCATACCGAAGATTTTCCCAAGCAGGAGATCCCATAGCTGTCAGCTCCATCGCAATCAAGAACGTGCCATCGCTTTGGCGGTCATCGCGGGGTCTGGATACTTCGGCGGATATGCGCACGACCAAGCTAGACACAGTGCTATGAGCATATATCATGTAATAAGTATAGTTGTAGAGCACACCTTGTCTGTCCAAGCCGGACTTTGACATGACCATATTCCTCGCCAAAAATAACTGAGAGAGGCCGAAAAGTGTCGGCATCGCGCCCATCGAGACGGATGTTCTCAAGTAAAGCTTCGAGAATGAATTCGCGCTCCGCCACTGACAGCGGTGTTTCTTTCGACATTATGTAAGCTATTAACTATTGGCAGTGTAATTTTTCAGTATCCCGGGGTATCAGTTGCCATGTATCGACCGCATTATTGAAGACATTAAAAGCTGAACAGGCAAGCTCCAAAGAACTTTTTGGCGGCAGATTAAATTACATCTACGAGCTTGGGTGTTTCCGACCAATCAAGCAAAAGCGGTGAGGCTCATACTTATACTTCCGCAGGCACTCTTGCAACCCCATCTTACAACAAGCGACCTTGAATCAAAATTTGCAATTACAATCCATCATGACTACAGGTAAGTTATTAAGAACTATGCTGTATATGCTTTTGCTAACTTCACAGCGCATCGTCCCACATTCGACCCGGCCCAAGGCAAAGAGGCCCTTCGTGGTCCAGCCTACCATCAACGACTCTTACCTGCTTATATGCACCTCAAAACCCGGTAGGAAACCTGGCCAGGTTCACTGAAAATCCCGCAGCTAACATACTGCAGTCAACCAGGCCAAGGCGGCGCAGCCGACGGACCACGCGATCTACGAGCAGAATTATTAGCCGCCGAGGCTGCGCATTTCTCAAAGAAAAAAGGCGTCACGGATGAAACCGCTACCGAACCAGTTTCAAGAATCAAACGTGATCTAGAAGAAGATGTGGAAGCCAACCTTGACGCAGAGGATACAGAGGCCAAGCGGCGGAGAATACTTGAAGAGACGAGGGATATAGATGCCGACTCGATAGGGTCAGATTCGGATAGTAGTGAAGAAGAGAGGTAAATCCATGATCTCCACATGGGCCTTTGGATACGGATGTTCTAACAAGAGATCAGTGACGACGAAGAAGACGAAGCTGCAGAACTCATGAGGGAACTTGAAAAGATCAAACGAGAGCGACAAGAACAAAAAGAGAAAGAGGTTAGCCTCATCAGCATCCCAACTGGCGATTATGTCTAAACACTATTCTATAGGAACGCGAAAGAGAAGAAAAAGAGCAAGAGCAGCGAGAATACGAAATTGCACGCGGCAATCCCCTATTGAATCCGCAGGATTTCAACATAAAGCGTCGCTGGGATGATGACGTTGTCTTCAAGAATCAAGCGCGCGGCAGTGAAGTGAAGAAAGGCCCGGAGTTTGTCAATGTAAGCCAGCCTCTTTGGTTGTGGAAAAATGCGTGCTCATGCTCATACACTTTAGGATCTCTTGCGATCGGACTTTCATAAACGGTTTATGGTGAGTTTCCTCCTTTAATGCATCTCACTGTCCGTAGTCGCTAATCTTGTTTGTAGTCAAAATATGTACGATGATGTCGTGATGCTTCACAAGGATTAGGATTGGCGTTTACAAGACTTGATGGATTCCAATTGTGTATAATGATAGCTCCTAGCATTGATCTGAATTAAGCGCTGCCGGTCATATTATATTTGTACAAATTGCTTGATGCCTTCCTTTACAATTGGCTCACGGCAGCAAATGTCACTAACATATATTGTTCTCTTCTAAAAGATGCAGTGTATCCAAAGACGGTTGAAGGTGTACTCGCTCAGAATACTTTAGCCTGGCAGAAAGTTGGGCGGAGAACACATGTTAAATAACATCAATCAATCAATCTTCTTCGGAACTACTCACTCATACTTCTAGACTCAAAGAACAATGGACTCCCAGGCCACCAGCAAGGCTTTACACAGTAAGTCTTCTACTATCCTCGCGACCACTCACAGACAATATATTCTGACCATCGATTCCCCGCGCGCGACTGTGCGGGGAAGTCATTAACTACAGACCGCATCAATACCGACATCACACAGCTATTGCAACGATTTGAAAATATACTTGCGCCTTCAAGGGTTCATCTCCCTGTCAACTACCACAAAAAGAGAAATACCCAGGAGCTAAAGACTGGTCGGGCTATAGGTCGAAAACCCAGATAATGCTTACACAGCTGTGAGCGCTTACAACCTCAACGTTGAAGCGACAGCTCTCGTCAGTTAAACTCCTTCATTTTCTCTACAGTCTGTCCAAGTTCTAATGTATCTTTTTGCGAAAATAGATCCGTGCCGCCGAGGACCTCCTCTCGCTGACGCGCTTCATGAAGGAGACATGGCTCTTCGAAAAACTCAACACTGTCGGCGAAGATGAGCATGATACACGACGGAATCAGAAGCTTGAAGAAGACGTCGCTGCTGTCAAGGAGGCGGTTCAGAGGGGGCTTTTAGGGGATGATAACGTTAAGGAGAAGGCATGATGCATTGGTTCTCGGTGCTTATTACGGGTTGGCGAATTCTCTGGCGTTTTTTCGGATCGTTACTGGCGTTGGGGTACAGGCTGAGGCGTTTGTGCATTGAATGTCATATGGTCGAACCGGTATTGGAAATCGATATCTAGATATAGGGATATATAACACTATCCTAAACTTTCCTTTCATTTTCGAGGCGTAGGATTAGCAAGTTGGCTCGTTCTTTGAACATACATTGTCAACTATATATCGCAAATCGATATCCTGCCCAGATGTTGTAGCCATGTCAATGAATTGCCATCTCAGGTAATTACTGAGCAAGGAAGATAAAACACCTTGAACAGAGAATGAATTATCAATATTATATTGTCACTACAATTGGAGGCATACGATTCGCCGAATCAGGAACATAGGGCTAAATGATAGGGCTCATCAGTGCCCATAATTCTTCCCCGCGCCGCGCGCAGACGCGTTACTTCATTTTCTCCCCTCAAATTCTTACATATTTCGTACTTGCACAATTACCATAAAACCGACCAAAAAGACCGGAGAAATTTACATCGTACCAGGAAATTCTCTTTGAAACCCTATTCAGCAGCAAGAGAAGAATAAATGTCTCCTCCAGCCTCCGCAGACGCAGTTTCAGAGACAGATTCAATGAAACCAACCACCAAAACAATCACATTAACCCTCGTCGTCGCCACAACACCCGTCACTCGCTCAACAACAAAACCTCTTCTCGGCATAGGCCTGAACGGAACTCTACCATGGCCTCGCATAAAATCCGACATGAACTTTTTCGCGCGTGTAACTTCTCGTCCTCCCCAAGAAACCAATCCTGCAGAGAAGGAGAAGTTGAATGCATTGATAATGGGCCGAAAGACGTACTATTCACTTCCCAAGAGTCTACGACCACTCAAAGACCGGCTGAATGTAATCATATCCCGGGACGAATCCGGTTCTGTGGCGGCGGAAGTCGAGAAAGATCTGGCACGACAACGGGAAAAGGCAAGCAATGATGGCAAGGAGGATAAGCGAGATGCGTTAGTAGCGCATAGTCTGGAGGATGCGCTGAAACAGCTGTTTGAGCAGAGGCTGGACTTGGGACATGTGTATGTTATTGGTGGGGGGGAGATATACAAATCTTCTTTGGATCTAAGGGCAGTACCGACCTTGACGGATTCGAAGATTGTGCAGAGAATTTTGATGACTAGAGTCATAAGAAGGGATGGCGAGGAGTATGAGTGTGATACGTTCTTTCCACTTACGGATGAGGACTTGTCGAACGAGAACACGAAGGGATGGCGACAGGCTGGAACTGGGGAGGTGACTGGTTGGGTTGGTGAGAGGGTTAATGAGGGTTGGATTGAGGAGGGTGAAGTTGCGATTAAGGTTGAGGGTTATGAGAGGATTTGACTTTCTTCGACTTTAATGAGTTGCTCAAAACGACGCGATATAGTTGGATTTGGAAATGCTATACAATGCTATGTCTATATGGACAAATGCAAACATCTATAAACAAGTTAATGCATCAATATCGATGACAAAACGCCACGCGCTTGTATGCGTCAACAAAATCTAATAACTAAAAATGTGGAAATTCAGGACTTCTCAAGCTCCCTCATATGTTTCACAAATTGTTTCTTGTGGACCAGTCCTTGAAACTTGCCGTCCTGCAAAACGCAAACGTATCGCAGACCAAGCTTGACAAAACATTGATAGACCAAGTCCAACGGTGAATGTACGTCAAGGGCAACCGGTGACTATATATTTTGTTAGACTTGACAATTAGACAAAAGATCTGAGTCTGGACATACTGGATCAATATATATGGTAAAATCATGCACCGGTCCGTGTGCATCACCATCCTCATTGGAAGGTTCAGGCCAGTTCTGATGGTCAGGAGACATGATGCAAAACTCTGCATATTCATCCTCGAGCCTATCCAAGGCAAATTCGAGATCGGTGGCTGCAATCATGCCCACTAGGACTGTATCTCGTACGATGGGCAGGCCACTGTCAAGTTCGCCGGCCATAAGGAGGTAATCTAGCTTTCCGCGTAGGTCTTTGGCCCTGACAAGAGCAGACTCACTGATATCGATGGTTCGGTGTCGTCCTTTTGAACGACTGAGGTCGCCCAATGTTTGGTCCGTGATTGGATGACTGCCTTTGTTGTCAAGGAAAGGGTAGTCGTTCATGTCGGTAAGCAAGTCCTGTTGTACATTAGTAGCTTTTGGGAGATTGGATTCAGCCTCACTTACATAAATACTGCGCGGCTCGATAGCATCAGCCGTCCACTTAGCACACAAAATTGCAATACAAAACGGCAATACATGGTTCAAGCTCCCCGTCAATTCGAAACAAATGACTGCTAACGTTACTGATAGTCGCGTAACGCCACACATGGTAGCTCCAGCAGCTGCCATGGCATAGACACCAGGGGTAACACATGACTCGACACCCGGGACAGCAGGGCAATTAGCAAAGAGGAAAAAATCTGGGTGTAGAACGACAAAATATTGCGTAAGATGTCCGACGATACGTCCCATCAAACCACCTACTACCATAGAAGGAACATATATACCAGCAGGGACCTTGAGTCCGAAAGTGATGGTGGTTAATAGACTTTTGACTACAAAGGCCACCAGCAGGTATTTCACCACCACCAGAATGTCTTCCTTCGTTTCAGGGCAGAGATCAGATTTCGTTACGCCGGTTGGATCACATGGTGCAGTAACCTCTTCGAGAAGCTCAGCAACAGCCAGCTTGGTATAGCGGTTCCAGAAGCTCACGATGCCAGTGACAAAAGCTACTAGAGCAACTTCCAGCATGGGCGATCCCTTGATCAACGGGATTCGCCGAAATGACCTAGCCCAGATGTTTGTAGCTTTGATAAATAGCGCACCTAGTGTTCCACCTAGAATACCAAGAAGGATAAAGATACCCATCTCAAAGATCTCCCAGTCAGAGACGTATCGTACCTGAAATGGCACAATCTTGCCTGTACCGTACGGGTTGAGGAATTTAAGCGATAAAGCAGAGGCCTGCGGTATCGTTAGTCAAATGAGCCGGCTCTCCTCAGGATGGAAAAAACTTACAATACAGCAGAAGAAAGTCCTGAAAAGAGTCTTTGGAGGGAAGTAATAGCTTCAAGATATTAGCATCCTGTTGGCCTTCAACATGGATATACATACCTGACTTCTTCCAATCCAAAAAGCACACCTCCAATAGGCGCTCCAAAAGCGACCGCCACTCCGCTGGCTGCCGAAGCTCCAAGCACTTCTCGGCGTTTGGCATCGTTGGTTCGATATTTCTTGAATAGACGACTGCAGATATTGCCCACACATGTCGCAATGTGTACATAAGGACCTTCCTTTCCCAAGCTCATACCTGACGAAATGGCCAAGACTAAAGCAAGAGTCTTGAATATAAGAGTCTTCAATCCCAAATATCCGTGCAAAACGAAGCCGCTCAGAATAACCTTGACTTCAGCCACTCCGCTTCCCGCAGCGGAGTAGTAGACAGTGGACGGATTACTACGCAAACTGGTATAGTAACCGCTAGGGCTTTGAGGGGCGTTGCTACTCTCGGCTCCCAGATTCTCATCCAACGTAGACAAAGCAATTGTTGACGGTACGACCGTCTTGGTAAACATGGTGAGTCCGCACGCACTCATAGCCATCAAAACGGCCCAGAAGACATAAAAAATAAAGTCCACTGACTCATTGTCGAATCGGGAAACCCCAACTAATTGTGACCATGAGCGCCATCCATCGCAGGATTCCTCACCGACGCAGCATGTTCTGCGGTCCGACAACCAAGATGCTGTGCAGATACCGTCCTTTAGCTCAAATACATGCTTATCGGCAATATCCACACAATAAGCAATAGCCGCAGTTATACAGCCGATAACGGCTACAAGAATCCAACCTTGAGCGCCATCGAACAAGGCCAGCATTCGGCCCTTGAAATCCTTTCGACTTCGCAGCTCCCGCAAGCGAATGCCATCCTTGATACTGTCATGCACCCAATCAATAGAAGTAAATTGATCGTACCATAGTCGTTCATCTAGAAAGGACGAGCCTTGCATGATATCTTCATTCCAGTCTTTCGGCGTATCATCCGGCTGAGGCTGAGCCCTCTGGCCGGGAGCGTATCGGGCTGATGGCCGTCGACTATGGTGTCGGGATCGACGAAGCGTGCCGCTGGTGGAGTTGTATCTGAAGAATGTATCCGGTCTCGTTGCGGCGCCATAAGTTGTCCGGCGGTCGCTCCCCAGCAGGCTATCGGTTTCATGGGCTGGCAACCGCCGTCGATAAGTGGGGGAGACAGGAGCTGTCACTGGGGGGGGATTACGTTCGTAGTCGTCGAAATAATCGTCCTCGTGTGAGCCCAACGGGGTATCGTATGCAGACCGAGTCATATTATTGGTATGGCGGGCTGTGTCCCGTCCCTACGAAGTGTTGAGATTCAAAATAGCATGCTGTCTTTGACGAGATGTGATCGATGCTGAGACGAGGTGGTGTTGTTATGCTGTTCCCTTCAGTCGAGGGGCTGATAAACGTTACGTCAGTCTAGCTCTAATGCCTGGGGTAAACAAACAACCCCAGCCTTTGCAATAGGCGAATAAGACTGATTTCAGAAGTCTTTAAAGAATGAATAAACAACAAAAGATGAGTGTTTCATTGAAGAGAGAAATCGAATGAATGCTGCCAATATTCAAGCCATAGCTCGACTAGCCAGCAAAGACCGCCCAAATGTAGGTGTGTTGGTTAGAGCGTCAGGCTAGGAAGCTAGGAGCTCCGATCACGAGAAAGAGCACTGGGATTGGTCGGTTGGCATCATCTGACAGACCCACCTGGCGGAGTCATCTAGTAGATATCGTGCCGTGGCCATAGTCATGTAGACTTATGCTGAGGCAGACAGTGAGTACAAATATCAAAGCATTCCCGCAGGACAAACACGGCGTGTGATCAATTGCGCCGTCACATGGAGATATGTATGGATGCCTTAGCATCGAGGTGTCAAGGCATTCCATGCCCGGGGCGGGAAAACGTGTCTCCGTGATGTGATTTAGTATGATCATCCTCCATGAGGTGCAGGGATGCTCGCATAACAATTCCTCCTCTGCATCCAATACGCATTCGTGTTCACAATTACTTTCGTATTCGTTCACAGAGGGACTACTCGTGCATCCGCACATTCTAGAGCGATCTATCCCATCTCGGCATATTCGCCCTTCACCCGTGATTAGTGGATTCTGAATAGATTACCTTAGCTCTCGACAATCAGCACTGCACGACGCATAGCATCGAATTGACCTATCTGCGCGCGCGGGAAAAATAATCCGAAACTGTGACAATCAGTCGCCATATCAGATGAATAGGTCCTACTGTTCTGTTGTAGATTGAGATGCGTAGCAAGAAGCCCAATTTGGGGTATAAGGTTGTACATAGTGGGTATGAACCATGGTATACTAGTAGTACAGTAGCCGTAAATAAGCATCGACTCCCCCGCTACTGCCGCTCGTGTTCTGCAGCGTCAATACCTTGTACAGTCGATCGGACCAGGCTGAAAATTCTGCCTTTCCAGGGTCGAGACGCCTCCGGAAAAATTGATACGTATAATAAGTCTCTCTCGCTCCGTTGATGCATAGAAAAGTGCCTGGAACTTTCTGAGAACGAGGGACTTTCATGCAGGTCAGTGCTCTTCATTACCACCGGGCCCTGTGCGTGTATAAGATCTGGTCAACCAGTTTACCGGATATTGAATCCCTGATAAGTTACTTACTTAGTGATGCAGGCACTTTTCTAGGTCAGTGACTAGGGAATAAAAAAAAGAAACTTTACTTACCTGTCTCACCTCCAGACCATCTAGATCGTTCTCTTTCCCTCTCCGGTATTCCCTTTTCGTCAGGATTATCCTTCCACTCATCTTTTCTTTTCTTGTCCAGACTTTCCTGAAGGAGGTGGTAGTCTATCAATAAGCTGTCCGGGTCTGCGTTCCTAATACTAATGCGTGACTGGGTACTTATCCCCTTTCATTTGCGATTCGAGTTTCACACCATACGCTAGAAATTCGTATACTTCTGGCTGGGGGGTACCCCGCTACAATAGGAAGGATTCCAGGACTATATTTGCGAAGGTATAAATAGGGAGAAGACTGCCCTGAGTTTGGTGGAGCTCCAGAGTTCGAAATGTCAACGGACCCGTCGGCAATCATGCCTTCCTCTTATCCGCTACACGATGGACGAGTAAAATATGACCAATTCTTCATCTTCGGGGATTCAATTACCCAATTCTCATACGATCAGCGGTTAGGCTTTGGCTTCGGCGCTGCTCTAGAAAGTGGTGGGTTTCTGCGTACAACTAGGTGCATAGTTGGTGTTCTCTAACACGTTGAACTACAGACTATGCCAGACGACTCGATGTCGTCAATCGAGGATTTAGGTAAGAATCTTTACGTGAACCACTTTTGTTTAAAGTCTGACCTCTGTAGCGGGTATACGACCGCCAATGCGAAAGTCCTACTGCCCAAGATCTTTCCTACGTTACAGGAAGGTCGAGTCCGCTTAATGGTATTTATGTTCTTTATAGCGTTGGAGTTTTCAGCAAGAAGCTGATGTTAAAGCAGACAATCTTCTTCGGTGCAAATGATGCCGTTTTGCCACCACATGCCCAACAAGTGCCCCTAGACCAATACAAGGAAAACCTCAAATTCCTCATCCAGCACCCATCAGTTAAGGAACACGGCACCAAAATCATTGTTTTGACCCCTCCTCCCATTAACGAGCATCAATTAAAGTTTTTTGATGCCGAAAAGGGCTTTGACACCCCTAGTCGAACGGCTGCCAATACCAAGCGGTACGCTGATGCATGTCGTGACGTTGCCAAGTCACTTGGGGTACCCGTGGCTGATATCTGGATGGCGATTATGAAATCGACTGGGTGGGAGGTAGGTCAGCCGCTGGCTGGCTCCAAGGATGTCCCTGCAAATGAACAGCTGGCGAGCATGTTGACTGATGGTACGTGTTCGTCTGAGTGTCGAGTCGGAACATTGTGCTGATTTGCCAATTTAGGTCTACATTTCACCGGCAACGGATATAAAGTCATGTATGACGAGGTCATGAAGACTATACGGGCTACCTGGCCAGAGGAAGCCCCAGAAAACCTGAGAGAGGTCTTTCCGCCTTGGGATATTGCTCCCAAATGATCCTGACCGTGGCTCCGCATGGATAAATCCGCAAATTGATTGGGTCATGTGGTTATGAGTTATAATAATTGCTTGAATATATCCTCTCATGTACTTACTTGAACTTATATGAATGGACATAAGGTTATCGTTGGACAAAATCATCTTGATACTCGTGTGCTGTTAATAGTATTGTTTGTAGTGAACTTGGTATGATTTGTCTAAAACCGCCCGCAAACCTGACCATCTCGTTGGGCGGCAACATTGAAAGATCTTCCTCCGTTTACGATGGCTTACAATACACCCCTACCGGATGTACCCATTTCTCTTCTATACATGTGTCGAAAGCATATTGCTAGGGCGTAGACAGAGCTTAATGGTCCTACACTCTTCCATATGTATACATTGTCGGGAAAGATGTTTCTTCTTCCCGAAACGTATCTGTATCCCTCTCATTTTGTTATGGACTATTTTGAATCCTCCGGTTAAGAAGCCTGTTAACCAGATTTGATGCAGATTAGGGCTCCACCACCTAGAATAATTTGTCACGAAGGAAATATGAGGAGAACCCCGTTTTCATAGACTTTTAGTATCTCCTTTGAAAAGTATCTGCAGTCAATCCTTTGTAAGATGTCTAACCGAAGTTTCTGAAACGTTTCCACAGATCTCAGAGTCGAAGTCGACAACAAGCCTCGATTCTTGTATTCGGTATCTCCCATGGTAGGTTGTTAATTAGCACCGTTCGTAGGGCTAGTAAGCCTATACTTCTACGGGGATCGCCTCCAAAAGTCCAATTTACTTCGTCATGATATCCTCCCACTGGAAACTATGACACGAAATATAAGTCCAGATACAAAGAAAAATGAAACCACGAGGTATAATACCGGAAAAATGTTGCCCTTTATACGTAGCTGAAGTAGTTATAAGCCAGCCATAACCACAGTACAGTCCAGCGTTCTTAACAACATACACATTGCAACATTCAGGGCAAACAGCCTAGCCAACGCCATTCTCCCTCGGCAGAGGATACTTGCAGTCTACTTTTCAAAGATTCTAGAGACAACCACACATCACAATGCAGCCGGAGAATCTACCACTTCAGAATGACAATGATGGCATTGTCGATTCAAATTTCGACCTCACTAGCGTCCATAACCAACTCACGGATCGAATCGACGCCATATCCCAGAATTTAGCAATCCTAGACAACAAAGTTAATTTCAGCCAGCGGCGAATGATTAACTTACAAGCCCAAATCAACAACATCAATCACCGTCTTGATGGTATCGAGAAGCGCTTCGAGACCATCGACGATGTTGTCAAGGATCGTGATGCCCAACTCGCGGGTCACGATACGCATTTGCTCTACCTTCGTGCCGGCGAATTAGAGACAATATGGGACAAAGTCACCAGCAACATCGAGCTGGAAGACATCTACATCCTACACGGAGCGGATGTTGCGCTGGATATTCAAGCGCTCAATTTTCTCTATGAGACGGACCAACAGCGGTATGAGGTTGCCAAAGTAGGCTTTGAGAATCTGTATGAATTTCCATTCAATGATGAGAACGAACAGAAAATCACCAATGCGCCGGCGGAAATCCGCAAGACGATCGACAAGCGGGCTAATTTGAAGTTTTTGCGCGCCTGGAAGTGGTCGGCTGAGACGGAGCATTTGGTGGAAATGTGCGATGAGATTTTGAAGAAGTGGGAGAACAAGTTGAACTGGTATTATCCAAATGCGCAATTGCGGCAGGAGTATGAGGAGTTGGCAGTGTTGTACTTGAATAAGGGGGTGTAAGTGAGGAGAGAGGCAGCCGGAGGTTGAAAGGGTTGTTGGGGCTGTCCAGCCCTAGGATCAACTAGACTTCAGTGGATTTGATAATGAACAAAATTTGCTACATTCAGTTTTCTAAATTCTGTAAAACATATTGCAGAGTGACCACATGTAAGGCAGGACAGATCCAAGTCAAAATCATTCTAACCCTAAGGGTAATGTTGACACTAGACCGCAGCCTGAGGCAGCAACCTCCAACCCTCCTTAGTTAAGTTACGTAGAGTCTTAGCTTAGTCTCAGTCTTGGTCCCCTCCGCAAAACCTCCAGGACCCTGAAACATCAATTCCTTGCAAGTTACGCAGAACCCATAAAGCAGACTACTTAGTCTATTTACTTCAGTCATTTGGCCCTTCTTTTGCGGTTGCCTTTGTTTCGTCTGATCGTCACAGCCTTCGCGCCTTTGTCTCGTTTCTTGAAAGCATTCGAAAGCCGGTTACAACTAGAACATCTGATCGCCACCACCTTCCTCAACATTCGACCAGTAAGCTTATTCTTGATCATCAGCATACTTTTTGCGTGGCCACACCGTCGCTCGATACAATTTCAGTACAACAAGCTCTCCACTCGTTTCTCGCCATTCCACTGAGACATCAACAAGCCTAGAGGCTACCTACGGTCCCCACCAGTACATTCTTTGGCCCAGAATACTGTCTAGACCACGACGAACAAACCTACATTAGCGACGTCCATTCACACTCGTTCATAAGCAACTTTCCAATCAGCGATCCTCATCGGTGATATCAGCCAACGGATGTTGGAGACTATTGAATGGGCGTATACAATTTTCAAGAAGGAAGTGATTAATTAGACCGGGAAGACGGCCTTTTGGGCCGTCTGTGAGTCCTGGAGGGAGGGTGATTTGAGGAGGACAAACGAGAGGAACGACGTCAAGGCGGCTATTGTGATTTTTGATTACGACTATACCCACTCGTGAAGGATAAATATCGTATCAAGCGGACAGGGCTCTCTCTTCACTCAGACGTTGCAGATACCGTGGGAATGGATGCGCAGTACCCATTTGCATCTCGTGAAGATATCTGGCGCGTATTCGAAGACGTCAAGGACCTCTATACCACACAACTCGAGCACGGAGAGCGGATTGCAAGGCTGGAGCGGCGGAGAGAGGATGATGCACGGTTGAAGAGTGTATGGGGTCCAATCTCACAGTTTCCCAGCACCATGAGTGGCCCTCTCACAGGTACGATTTTCCCTGGACTTTATACGATTTTGTTCCCTGCTAACAATCATGGTTTAGAGCCGTCTTATACCCCCACCGTCGACGCTTTCAAAGGGTTTGATCAAGGTCATCATCACAGCATCATCACGAATATGACCCTGGACAACGAGGAGGAGCCACGGCGGGGTGCGTCGAGAGCTAACAGCGTCCGCTTTGATGAAAGTGCAATCAATGGGTATTACGGGCAGGTTAACCGCTCGACCAGTGAGCTTCCTATTCGGACGGGAAGCGGCATGAGCAGTCATGCCATGACCGAACGTTCTTTATCCCACCGTTCTGACGGTCGACAGAGTTCTTCGGGCCATTCTCATCACTCCGCTCGGACTAATAGCATGGGGATTGATACTGCACGCATTATTGGATCGAGTGGTGGGTCCCCCGCAAGTTCGATCATGCCACCTCCTGGGCTGTTTCTACTGGGGCCTGTTCCTTGCATCATACGCTGCTGGTTGACGACTACATTCTCGAATGACTCGCTATTATATGCAGCCGTGTGTTCTGGCTCGTACATGTCTTCTGTTGGATACAGCTTGGTTGAGAAGCTGGGCTATATTGATCAGATCATTATCGAAGAAGGCTTGCGTTACATCAAGCTTCCTCTCTATCTGCCAGAAGCCAGCATCCATCAAACATCTTCCCGTGCCGGCAGTCCCACGCCCCAGCTTCCGGCCGTGACCGTTCGGTTCGCTGTGCATGATCTAAGTCCGGATGATAAGAGTATTCGTATCATCGTTGGGAGCGATGTCCTGCGGTCTCACAACGCGGATATTCTCTTCTCGCAGGACAAGATTATCATGGTTGACGATGATAGAAACAAGGTTTCCATTCCTCTTGTGCGACCTGAGAATGATGCAGTGTTTAAATATCTCCACACTGCCTCTGGTGCCTCGCGCGACACTTACACCAAAACGCAGCAACCACATAGCACAGATGTACAAGAAACTTTTAACGGACGCCAACATGGTATGATTGAGCGGCCAGTCTCCAGGCCGCAAGACACCGGTTCTATTGCATCTACAAAGGCGGATGAGACAGATCGCGAACGTGAGTCTAGGCCGACAACAAGAGACGGCGGTCATTCTGAGTCCGATAGTCAAGCTACAAGGGAAAGCAGTGCACCGGTTGATCCAGAAGCTTATCCTGGTGTCTCGACAAAGACAGAGCCCGTTGGACCATGGGGATCATGGAGGCGCACAGATGGCAATGCGATTGGTATGGCCAAATCGAGCCGTGGACGAACAATGAAGGTACTACGACCATCAAGATCATTATCTTCACGGGTCCCATCTACGACTTCCAATCATGCTCAGGCCACTTCGAATGTCGATACTGCATCGCCGCCTGCTGTAGCATCATATCAAGGAGGCGAAAGCAACCCGGCAACTCAGACGCCTGGACCAGATCTCGTTCATCCTACGCCTAGTCGAAGTGCCAGTTTCAAATCAGGAGACGGGTCATGGTCGGCTACTGGCAAGCCGCGAGCAAGCAATCCTATTGGCGGAGCATCTGCGTTTGGCTGGCTCAATTCTTCATAAATTCGTCCTCAAATTTCTCCATCCTTCCCTTTATGGTCGCGTTCATTACTCAGGTTCGGGCTGAAGAAGCGTAAGAGGATTGATATCCAACGACTAGCAAGCGGTAGAAAATATACTTGGACCATGCGTAACATGGAGTGTTTTATAATTAGTTAACACTAGCCTTTCATCCCAATTCTTTTTCTTCTTCATTAATCAGGCAGATTGACGATACTCATCTGCGCCGATAACAACCCTAACCCTGCATCGGGACTTTCCCCGCATACAACATGTTACCCCAACTCAACCTCTCCGATTTGCCCCGCATCTTCACCATCCTAACTCGGCCGATTGTTCTCCATTTCATAATCTGCGACTATTTTCAACTCAACGACGTCTACAAAGGCATAGGAAAAAGAAAGATAAAAACATGGCGAACTTGACTGCGAGAGCGAGTCGGATCAGTGAGTTCTTTAACCTTGTATCAGAAAGAGACAATGAAACCTGACAAGCGATGTGACAGGAAACCCGGTGTTGTTGTATGTCGCCTCGGTTGTTTAGAGTTGATTCCCATTTATTAGAGGAAACATTTACTGACTAGAACCCTAGTATATGCGACATACAGGAGAAGTTCAGAGAACATATCTATGAGTTTCCAAAGATGTACGTTGTTCTGCATCAACAGATTTATGAGACGGTCAAATGACTATAGACAGCGTATCAACAACCCAAAAGCTCCTCAAAGCAGGCGCTGTTCTCGATGTTCCCGTCTACATAACAACTCAAAACAAAGCCCGACTAGGCGACACCGTCTCCGAGCTCCTCTCTCAGATCGCCCTCAATGACAACCAAACCGGGAACAAAGTAATGGCCAATATCGACAAGACCGCATTCAGCATGTACACCGACGACCTACTCTCTCAGTATCAATCAGTCACCAACAAAACAGACAAGAAACTAGACGCCATCCTCGTCGGCATCGAAACACACATTTGTGTCACCCAGACAACTCTGGACCTCCTTGAAGCGGGACATCGAGTCTACATCGTTGCTGATGGAGTTAGCAGCGTAAACCCCGAAGAAAGGCCTGTAGCATTAGCCCGGCTTCGCGATGCGGGCGCTATTGTCACGACGAGCGAGAGTCTGATTTTTGAGATGTTGAAGGACGCGAAGAGTGGTGGGTTCAAGAGTATTAATGGATTAATTAAGGAATTCAAGGAGGATACGAAGGAGGGTTTGAGAGTTCTGTGTAAATATTGATTTTTTGCTCACAACTTTCGATCCTATATACGGTGCCTGGTATATTTTGTTGTCACCTTCAAACGGCCTGGGCCTTGGTTGGACACAATTGGGTTTAAGGTCAATGTTCTGGCCCCAACAAAATTTTCCAAGTACATTTATTTCCGTCTTATCCGCGATCACAGTTGGACCTCTTCAATCTTAGCACGCCCCTGAGCCCATGTCAAATCGCCCTCAGAAGCCTTTTGACATATAGAATGAATCTCGTCAAGGAAAGCAGGCAGGAATGTCCCCGGTCCGTGCACCATATCCTTTGTGGCTGCATTCTCAGCTGCGATTTCATACATCAGTAACCCTGCAAGTACTGCAAGAAATTTGTTTTCGCGATAAGCTGCTAGGTAGGCGCCGCAGATTGTGCCAATGGCACAGCCAGTCTTTTACTTGTTAGTATTTTGATCTGAAGGATGGTTTTTGAACCGAAGGACGACTTACCCCGGTAGCTTTGCTGAGTAGTTCGTGACCATTCTTTACTGCAATGACGCGCTGTCCATCACTCAGAAAGTCGATCGTTCCGGTAATAAGGGCAATGTTCCCTATACAAGCTCAATGTCAGCTTATCAAATTTCTCTATTTGGAAGGCGAAAACATACGCTCTCTACGTGCCAAATCTCTAACCAAAGCAGCCTTTTCCAAATCATTTAACGCACTCGGCCCACTGTCAACCCCCCTCTGAGTAAGATTATCCGTGTTTCCGTAAACCTGCCTAATCTCTCGTTCATTGCCCTTGATAAGGTCGAAATAACCGCCCGCCATCAGTGTTTTGACTGCATCTCGCCTGATTGCAGTGGCTCCGGCACCGACCGGATCGAGGACGACGGGGTTGCCGTTGCTGTTGTATGCTTTGACGGCCTTGAGATACTCGCCGATGCTTGCGCTGGTTAGTGTACCCATATTGATGACAAGGCCACCTCCGTGGACGGCGAGGTCTTTGGCTTCATCGCCGTATTGGGACATTATGGGCGATAGACCGCTAGCAGACAGATTAGCAACGATCTTTACTTGTCTGATAGAAAGGGGTAAGTCGTACGCTGAAATAGCCACGTTTGCCACAAAGTTGGCAACCACAAAATTAATCATGCTGTGCACAATAGGGTGGAACTTGACCACCTTCTGCACCACTTTTGGAACAGCAGCAGCAAGTACGCTAACATCGCCAGCCGTAGAGGTCTCAGGACTTCTGGTAACAAAAGTCGGCGGCGTAGCAATAGCCTTTTTGAATTGTTCTGCGACAGTTTTTGGGTCGTCTGCGGCCATGATTGCGCTGACCACCGCTACGCCGTCGAGTGCTTTGTTTGTGGCCGCCGATTGATATAGTACCCGCTGAACATTAGATAGATTGATACCTCCGATTGCGACGGTGCCGACTGTTTGATTGAGGCCGTTAATGCTGTCGAGAATAGTCCTAACACCTGCAGTGCCGATTATGTTTTTCGTGTTTGTTTTTCTATTTCACTCTTTAGGGCTGGGTATAGTTCATAGATGATTTCGGGCACTCACGTTGGAGTTGCGAATAGTGTGCCAATGCCCAAATAATCGGCTCCTTCTTCAACAGCCCTGACGGCCTCCTCAACGGTGGATGCACTGATTCCGACGATGGCATCTCTGCTCAGCATCTTCTTGGCCGCAGTTATTGCTAATAATACATCAGCGAACTCCTTAGGAAAGCTCACAGATAAAATACTTACACATGTCATCCTGTCCCAGATGTACGCCCTCCGCGCCAGAAGCTATAGCAACATCCACACGGTCATTGATGATAAGAGGAACATTGTATCGTTTCGTGATGTCATGAAGCTTCGTGGCTGTTTCGACGAGGACTCCTGTATCGCTTTTCTTGTCTCTGTATTGGACAATTGTGACTCCTGAGCATAATCAACTAATTGTTGACTTTTTGTATATCTCAGATATCGAGGAAACTTACCACCCTTGCATGCTTCTTCGACGACTTTGTAGATATTTCGGCTTCCGAGTATGGCAGGTGTAGAGTCTGTTACTAGGTAAAGACTGAGATCGAGCGCCATGGTGTGTATTGATAGTAATAGGGTATATTGGTGTGAATTTGTACAGCGGACCAAGGAGGCAACACTAGTCCTACTTAACTAGGGTGTGGCTAACCCTAAGTATGCGATAGCTATGTCTCTGGTGGCCAAAAGAGATCAGTATGTCTTGTTACTATCAAGTGAACGTATCAATGGGAAAACGCTTTCTTTCCCATGTTTCCATGTGCCGGTTATCAGCGATACTCTGCAATATCACCAATCAACCAATGCGTAGGAAGGTATACACTTATCGAGATATACCCCCCATGATGCAATCAAGCTATATTGTTGTACAGGAAGGAGAAACCAGAGTCAACTCACATACAAAAAGATCAAATACGTTCGTCGCTACAGCAATTGAATGGATTAAACGTATATCATCCAATGAGGAGTGTCATGAATGTATGTAGAATGGTTCCTGGAAAATTCCCCCACCAGGAAAAGAGCGTCATCGCAGGTAAATTACCGTGATACGTGATTTATTTTTACTGAACGGGCTTAATCGCCCCATTGAGTTAGTGTCCAGTAATCCAAGTGAATTTACTATGAGTAAGGTCGAAAATTCTGTTGCCGTTTTGCCGGAAGTCAGCTGATGTACGTATTTTATCGAGTCGTGTATTTTATTGCACACCAGGTCCATAGAAAAACCACGTTTGGTATTGATAGATTACGAACATGATGGTAACCAAAATACGTGGGCGTATGCTTGTCGCTGATTGGCCTGACGGCGTTAGGCCGCTGTGGATTACCGAAGCGGCGGCCGTTGTTGCCTTTTCTCACTCAACCCGATTTTGATCTGACAAATATTCCTCCTTCCTTACACACAATTTGGAAAGCATCATTCTTCCTACAATCATCTCAAGATCATTCATCGCATCGTGTCATTGACTCATAGTCATCTCGCTACAGAAGTGCGTATACACTCGAGTCATCCTGCTCCATCCGGCTTTCATTACCTAGACTGCTTGCTTGTTAATCAAACTCAGCTTTTTCTGACTGTTTCTCGTCTTTAGATCTGCTCTCATCAAAAACCATCTCCATTGGTTTTTGGGCCCGTATAAAATTCACTCGCAACGTCTACCGCCAGCGAACAAAACAACTCGAGGTCGAGAGTCTGTTCATGTATTCGCCCTCCGTCAACGCTTTTGAACACCATTTGCCGCTTACGCTGCATACGTTTCGCTACGTGCGGAAACCGTGTAGTATACACTCAAGATCCTGTGGTTGAACCGTCGTGATCGTCGACTACTAGACAATCATTATTCTCACCTATTTTACAAAGGATCTGAGGTAAATTGTACCGCATGTATCTTTGCTACCAAACAATCTTTGTTTTGTCTCCTGTCGTCTGCCTTTCGCACAAGCCGCCCATTCTCGCTTCTTGAAAAAGCCTTTCTCAAAATAAACCGATCAAACCGACACCATGGCTACCGTCAACGTTCGTCGCGATGTCACCGATCCCTTCTATCGTTACAAGATGGAGAAGCTCCAGGCCAAGATTGAGGGTAAAGGTAATGGTATCAAGACCGTCGTTGTGAACTTGAACACCGTCGCTCAGTCCCTCGCTCGTCCTCCCGAGTACCTGATCAAGTACTTTGGTTTCGAAATTGGAGCTCAGGCCAACGCTAAGCCTACCGACGATCGCTGGATCATCAACGGTGCTCACGACGCTCCCAAGCTTCAGGACTTGCTGGACGGTTTCATTGACAAATTCGTTCTCTGCAAGAAGTGCAAGAACCCCGAAACCGAAGTGATTCTCAAGGATAACCGTATCACTCTGGACTGCAAAGCCTGCGGCCAGCGCTCTGAGGTCGATCCTCGTCTCAAGCTAAGCACATTCATCGTGAGAAAGACTCCAGCCAAGGGAGGCAAGAAGGAGAAGAAATCTCGTCGTGACAAGAAGAAGGACAAAGACGAACCCAACGGAGAAAAGAATGGCAGCCCAGGAGACAGCAACGCTTCTGATGAAGGCGACGACGGTGAGCTTCCAGCTGCTAGCGACGACGAAATCGTCGCTGGTGCCGAGAAAATCAGTATCGAAGACGAGAATGAAGAAGAGGTCAAGTGGTCTGTGGATTTTTCAGAAGAAGCTGTCAAGGCTCGTGCTAAGGATCTTCCTGACGATCTTAAGCGCACCCTGATCATTGAAGGCGAGGACGATGACGAAGAAGGCGGCGCTACCATCTACGATCAGCTTGGAAGCTGGATCATTAAGGAAGCTGAAGACAATGGCGGCGTCTCGGAGGTCAGCGACATTGAGATCTACAAAAAGGCCAAGGAGCTCGGCATTGAGAACAAGCACAAGACTTTGACTGTGCTTGCGCAGACCATCTTCGATGACAAGATTGTTAAACAGATCCCATCTCGTGCTCCTATGCTCAAGAAGTTGATCACTTCTGAGCGTCATGAGAAGGCATTCCTAGGCGGTACCGAACGTTTCCTAGGCAAGGATCACCCTGAGCTCATCCCTCAGGTTCCTGCTATCCTGCTCGGATACTACCAGAACGACCTTGTTTCCGAGGACGTTCTCACGGCTTGGGGCAGCAAGGGCAGCAAGAAGTATGTCGATCTTCCTACCAGCCGAAAGGTTCGTAAGGCTGCTGAAAAGTTCCTCGAGTGGCTTTCGACTGCCGACAGCGATGAGAGTGAGGAAGAGTCTGAGTAAAATCGCTCACTCACTCCATCGGGTCACGGCACACTCCACATTCATTTGTTAAAGTGCTTCAAGATTAAGGATCCTGTCTTTACATTTTATCTGACTTGATTTGTTGTTCTTCCGGTGTCTTTCTGTTTGCAACAGATGATGATTGGGGGTTGATATTGTTGTATGCTATATTACTTATTCTGTTTGAATTGACCGTGATCTGCACATGCAAAAAAGTGACTCAGCTAGTGACTTGAATCAATTTCTCCACTCTTTTGAGAATATGCATCCAACACATAATCATCGTATCTATATTCGATTTAAACATTCATATGCTAGCATCACGTTTTCACCCTTTTGTAGACTAGACTTAAACAGCTTCCACATACGCAAACTTCCATCTCCCCTTCTTACTAGCAGTGTCATTGAACCGTTCCAGTTCCCTTGGTAATTTCCAACGGCCGTACATGTTAGACTTCGTAGACGTAGTAGCAGTTTCACACATCAAGGCCTGCAAGAAAATGAACCATGTCAAGTCCTTATTCCATCCCTCCATGGCTTGTATCGCGTTATTGACGAGGTGTATATCTTCTTCTCCTCTTTCGGGGAGCCGTTGGACGGCTTGCTGTTCCTGTTCATGCGGATTTATACGATGGTTGTAAAATTGAAAGTAGTATTTGGATCCGACGAATTTTATGATCCATGCTCCAATGTAGTCACAGATTTCGTCGCCGATGGACAATGGGATCCGAACGTGGGCGAGCACATTCACGAATAAAGTCAGCAGAGAGCGCCACAGGATATGATGCTGCGTAAAAGAGCGGGCGGTACTATTCGACAAGCTCAGCTCCGGAATTGCAGCTTTGAGCAGCGACGATGCTGAAGATGATGTATCCTTTGATTTCGGTTGTGGCCGTCGATTCTGCCGCTCATGACTCCTTTCTGCGTCAACAAGGACCTTTTTCCAGTTGTCAAGGTATAAGCGGCTCCAGCGTGTGTATTCACCTGCTACGCGCGAGGCCATGAAGTCGCCTGCTAGTTCGCACATGCTTGCCACAGCTTCGCAGGCTGCGGCGGTGACGAAGGTTTCTTCTCTGATTATGCTGTCGTCATCTGGTTTGGGTGTGCGAGAGATAATATCCGTTGAAGAGGACGACGTCGTCGTTGGAGTTGTTATGAGATATACGGACGTCGAGCCTGCGGCGGAGGGAGGCGCAATTCGCGAACTGACTGGCGGCCATAATTCATTGACGAGTGGCAGAAAACTAGTCTGGTTTCTTGACAAGACGGGAAAGGCCTGATTGACTAGGGAAAGAAGTGATCGCCTCAGGAAGGGGGATGGTGAGCCAAGGTGTGGAGGTATAGATTTAACTATTTGTAAGAGTAGATTGTGTGATTTGCTGAGAGGCTTCGGAGCGTCTTCGGGATCTTTGGGCTGAGGGAGAGATTCATCAGGCTCATCTAGAGGGTTGATGGTCTCGTTGAGAAGTTCTTCGATATTTTTGTCTTCGTCTTCTTTGGGAAGTGGAGGTCCATCCAGTTCACGTGTCCAAGGACGTTGGGGGTGTGGTAGTCTTTCGTTGTCTAAATTAGAGTCCATCTCTGTGATACGTGCTCGTCTAGCTCTCTTGCGAGCAATATCATTCACTAATCTTGTAACTGATAGTGGTTCGTATGCCTGTTTTTTGTGCTCCATCAAGTTCTCTTGGCCATCTGCAGTAATGGCCAGTAATTCAGGGGTTCTAGTACCCTCTTCAACAATCGCAGCAAGACTTGAGTAGAGCAATTCAACAAGCTTAGGGTATCCGTGATACATATCAAGAATGCCAAAAACGGAGCTAACAAGATCGTCCAGATATGGTATAAGACCAGCACCAGACAGCTTGACCATCATCAACAGTACCTGTGGAGGATACGGAGAGACGTCGAACGTATTGAGCTTGAGCGCCACTGCATTGACAAGATAGTCAACGTTTTCAATCAACATAGTGCGTGTATCGGGATAATTGCAGCATTTTGTGATTATATTCAGGCAAACCATAGCATGGCTTTGCAAATTCGGGTTGTTGGAAGCAAGGAATTGTAGAACAGGGTATAAGGCATCTATCAGTTCAGGTCGAAAATCTTCTTTAAGTTGTTGGGCTTGCAAAGCCACGACTTCTAATGAAAGTGCTGAGACCCTCCAGTCCCTTGTGTCAGTCGATGGCGGCTCATTCAAGGTTGGAAGAGCAATCGAGTACAATTCCTCGATCATGGTCGCCCGAGACGAAAGGGTAGCCGAGCTATCAAGATTGAGAAATTCGTCGATGCCATTCGAGCCTTCAGATCGCAGAAACTGCAAGGCTAGCCACAAAGGTGCAATTATGGCATTACCCGAAGCTTGGTGAACTTGATTGATAATATACCGTGTGATGGTTTCACCAGACTGTGTGCGGCTGAGCCTTGTAACCATAGATATCATATCAGTCAGTGTTTGCTGCTGACTACGGTGTTCAAGGAGTACTGGAGCGAATGTCTGCGAGTTGTTTTGCCTGCCTATAACAGCAAGCTCAAGAGTCCCTACTGAAGAAGAGGTCACAGGCATAGGCACGGATTTCGATGACTGAACTACTGTCGCAACACTATCACAAAGTCCAAGCGCGACGTTGCTTTCTAGCAAAGCCGAGCTCGATTGAACCTGCGACAGGATCTGGAAAGCAATAGTGATTTGTTTGATAGCCCTCTGTTTAGCAGCCTCGTCATTACTTTGCATGGTCCTCTGAAAAGAAGTCGTCCATATATGAAGCAGATCCTTGAGCATGTCCACAGTCTGGCTTTGTACCGTAGCCAGATGAAGTAATGAAGTATAAGCATCATTTGTGGTATTGTCTTCGCCGACATCTGAAAGCACCACCATGGTCTCTACTATGAGAGATAGAGATTCCTTTAATGATTTGGGGCATTCTTCGATTATCATCACGCAGAGCTTGAGGAGGGCGTCGCGTACAGTTTTTCGGTCGTGTTGTCTAATTTGAACGACATTTGCCAACGCGAGCTTAATTTGTCCGGTTGTTGCTTTGAGCCATGCCTCGTCAAGGACTAATTTGTCGCTTAATTCATCTTTGCTTTGGTTTTGTTGTCCCCCATACACAGCTTCATCATTAAGGACAGCACCAAGGATACTTCCTAATAACTGAAGAGATCCCTCGAGGACCTTAAAGTTCCTCCGAGTTTTGGTGGTAGGTTTGATGATCTTAGTCAAGGCCGAAACAACACGAGGCATTATACTTGCCAGAATGACCCTATCAGTAACCCGATTGAAAAGAGATCGGAGTGCTGATAAGGCTGCTATCTGAACAGAAGCTGAAGCTCCTTCTGAGATACCTTCTAGAAGCAGATAGACAGTCTGATCAATGATAGTAGCTGAACCTATCTCATTAAAAATGGTTCGTTCAGCCACTGGTCCCTGGAGCGCTTGGAAGATGGACTCCATGCAAATAAAGCTTGAAACTGAAAGTTCCTCCAACTCAGGTTTCAGTGTTATCTGACCCCGGTTCTGCGCTGGCGTGCCTCCTACCAGAATGGTCATGAGAATGAGCAACTGTTTCCCCATTTCGGGAGCTAACTGAGCTCGCCACCCCTTCGCGACAAGGACGGTAATGCATTTTACCGCAACCTCTAGGCATGTTTGGGGGAGAGCTTGTGCTTGATTGAACACTTGCGACAGAGGAAAGAAAACATATTCGGCAAGTTTTGCGTCCAGGGCATCCCCGCTTCCCAAAGGCTCCAGTACAGCATACAATCCATCTAGTGCTTTTTGAACATCACTTTGTTGGCTCTGATGTGTACGGAAGCTTAGAGCTGCGGAGCTTAGCTCAACGCATACAGGGCGAAGCTATGTGACATCAACTTAGATGTTTCCAACATATAGAAGAAGTGGGAGAAGCAAACCTTCCTGAACGCCTCCTGTCTCTGGGCTTCCATTTAATGGTCGGCTGGTTTATACACATGGGTTGATATTCGGTGATCTATATTCTCAAGCCATCTGCGACATCATCTTATTGAACATGAAATACATTCACCGTAGTTGTAGCATCACAGAGAATCCAAACATGTCATCTCCTTCTGATCCGCCGCATTTTTTGCCGTACTTTTCTTAGGCGGTCTGTACTCTGCCGACCGCCTTTGTTATTGCTCTACAACCCTTCAAAATAAGCCAGTTGATTTTCGTTGAAAGCAATTGAAAGAGTTTCATTTTGTTCCCGTAGAAGATGGATACAACTAATCATCTGTACGATACCCTCTGCTGAGCGGTTTGCCAATAATCAACATTCTAGGCAGCACAGCACGTGACGCCATAACTAATTAACGCGTCACTTCCCTTTACGCGTCGGGAAAAGTTTGGAGACTCGCTGAGAGGACGCTACAGCCTCAATCACGCCTTAAGGCATCTCCCACGGCATTCTTCGGAGGTTATCAATTTGGCAGTGCGTATTTTTTTCAAACCACTGACGAATCCTTCCATGCGGCACTCCTTGCGTTTCTCTGTCCTGCATTGGCCCTCTCCCCGTTCAAGTTGCGGACCACTTTCTACCTGTCTCACAAGACGATCTGGATTCATTCATGCGACTACAGCGGTAGATATCTCGGAGACAAATTACCAAGGCGTGCAATCTCACGACATTTCAACGTGGAAACAACGTCTTTTATTCAATATGCCGGAAAAGACGGGCACGAGGCAAGCTACGCTGGGGTATGTCAGAGATCCACAGTCCACAATCTGGTGCGTCAGGTTGTCGCTGTACCAGAAGGCTAGTGTTAGCGATTGCTGCTAACAATATAATGATGATTGAACAGGAAGTTCTTCGGATCTGACAGACAAACGTCCACAGATGCTGCAAAGCGCCAAACTACACTATCCTTTTCCAATGGCAACAAAAGGAAAGAGACGACTGAAAATAATACAACTGCAACAATACCGACAGAGAATGAGGGCCAAGATGAAATGGACGTAAATGGAGACGCGAGCGCAGTCAGCCGTGAATCAACATCACCTAGAAAAGGCGTCAAAAGAGATCAATCTGCTGAAGCAGAAGAAAGTGGGGACTCAGATATCCAGCCTGCCAACAAGAGACGGAAGAAGAGCTCCAAAAGCCCTCGTCCCAAGAAGACTGCCAAAGAAGTCCTCGCCGAGCGTCCATCGTCGCCTAAGACAGCGAAAAAGGCATCTGGAGAAATAACTCCCGTGGAAGACGATGGCGAAGAACCTGCAGAAGACCCGTCTGCCAGCGAAGAGGAAGAGGAAGAGAAACCCGAAATCAAGAAGAAACAGATTGAGAAGGTCCAGGCAACTTTGAAAAGCACCGGCAATGATCCTTATCCTGACTGGAAAGCGGGTGAACCTGTTCCATACGCCGCACTCTGCACGACATTCTCTCTCATCGAAATGACGACCAAGCGTTTGATTATCCTAGCGCATGCTTCTCTCTTCCTGCGACAAGTCCTTAGACTCACACCGGAGGATCTTCTGCCCACCGTTCAGTTGATGATCAACAAGTTGGCAGCTGACTATGCTGGTATCGAATTGGGTATTGGAGAGTCTTTGATTATGAAAGCAATTGGAGAAACCACGGGACGAAGCTTGGCCGTGATCAAAGCTGATCAACACGAGATTGGTGATTTGGGTCTGGTTGCAGCAAAGAGTAGATCGAATCAGCCTACGATGTTCAAACCAAAACCACTGACCGTTCGAGGTGTTCACGAAGGGCTGCTCACGATTGCTAAAGTGCAAGGCCATGGGTCCCAAGACAAGAAGATATCTGGTATAAAGAAACTTTTGTCTGCGGCTGATTCCGCTACCGCCGGCAAGGGGTCCAAGGGAATCGACATCAAGCAGAATAAAGGAGGTCCAAGCGAAGCAAAATTTCTCATCAGATTCCTTGAAGGAAAGCTGAGACTCGGTCTGGCTGAAAAGACAGTTCTTGTTGCTCTCGCACAAGCAGTAGTTACTCATGAAGAGGAAGTCAAAACCGGAAAGTCACCAAGCGCCGAACGTCTGGTGCAGGGAGAATCTGTGCTAAAGCAGGTGTACAGTGAACTTCCAGCCTATGAAGTCATCATTCCCGCTATGCTGAAAGAAGGTATTTTCAATCTACCGAATGTCTGCAAGCTACAACCTGGTGTTCCGTTGAAACCCATGTTAGCTAAACCGACAAAATCCATCACCGAGGTCTTGGATAGATTCGAGGGTAAAGAGTTTACCTGTGAATACAAATATGACGGTGAACGAGCTCAAATTCATTATGTATCACCGGATTCTATTCACCAATACCCCAACGCAAGTACTACTCTTCAGAAGGATGCCAAGGGCCTCAGTTCAATCTTCTCGCGAAATTCAGAGGATTTATCTAAGAAATACCCCGATATTCTGGCAAAGCTCGATACCTGGATCAAGCCAGGTGTGAGTAGCTTTGTTCTTGACTGTGAGACAGTGGCGTGGGATATGGAAAATAAGAAAGTACTTCCCTTTCAGCAGTTGATGACTCGTAAGCGCAAGGACGTTAAGGCCGAAGATGTTAAAGTCAAAGTCTGTGTCTTCGCATTTGACCTGTTGTTCTTGAATGGTGAACCAACAGTGAAAAAGTCTCTCCGCGAGCGTCGCCAGCTCTTGCATGAGTCTTTCCAACCTACTGAGGGAGAATTCGCATTTGCCCAACATTCCAATACCAACGAGCTTGACGAGATCCAAAGTCTGCTAGAAGACAGTGTGAAAGCATCCTGTGAGGGTCTAATGGTCAAGATGCTTGATACAGAGGAGAGTGGCTACGAACCCAGCAAACGAAGTCGAAACTGGCTTAAGGTACATATTACTCTAACATTGCCCAACATTTTGTGTACGTTCTAACAAGAGGATCATAGGTCAAGAAAGATTATCTGCAAGGCCTTGGAGACTCTCTTGACCTTGTTGTCTTGGGAGCATACTTTGGCCGAGGAAAGCGAACCTCAGTCTACGGTGCGTTTTTATTAGCAGCATACAATACCAGCAAACAAACGTTTGAAACAATCTGTAATATCGGCACTGGCTTTTCTGAAGCCTTGCTCGAAGAGCTCCACAAAGAACTCTCCCCTCTCGCCATCGACCGCCCCAAACCCTTCTATGAGCACTCAACTGTTCCCAAAGATCAGCCAGACGTATGGTTCGAACCTCGCCTAGTCTGGGAAGTCAAAGCTGCAGATCTCACCTTGAGTCCTCGTTACAAGGCAGCCTCGGAAGAAGTTGTCGGCACATCCGGCGGAGATGGCAAGGGTATCTCTCTGCGTTTCCCTCGATATATCAAAGCGCGTGATGACAAGAAGCCCGAGCAGGCGACTACCACTCGGGCTGTGGCAGAGATGTATCGCCGTCAAGAGGCCGTGGCCAAAGAGACTGCCGGAAAAGGAGGAGTTGATGATGATTTTGAGTATTAGTATTCAACTTGCGGCCACGTTGGTGTCCATTATATCTTCTGGAATGACGGCGTTGATTAGGCTTCAATTCACGACCCTGTATTTATTTGTACAATTGCACAGAGTAAATATTGTTGACGATGTGCTGATGTAGCCCTGCTCAAATGGGAAATAAGAGAAAGAGCAACCTGATCGTCAATGACCATACGCGTCGAGTAAGCTTGTTCTATCTATACCTAGGATTAACAGCCAGTATCTGAATTGATAGCTGGACGGCTTAAACCAATGATGTAATATCAAGATAATATATCTGGACATTTCACTGCAACTGCAGGATCTTTATAAACCAACAAGTAGTACCCAAAAGCCGCCTTGACGCCAGTACCAACACCTCGCAATTCTCAAAGACAAATCAAGTGGAAGCAAACCATTGTCGTAATCAAGCAAACACCGGGACCGTCCATCTACCCCACGTACATGGATTATGTGATATAAAGCTGCTAATATAGAGAGAAGAAATAATCAGAGAAAAGATTCAAAAGGCCAATAAGAATTAAAGGCTACTCCTCAACAAACTTTCTCTTCACACCATTCCCATTCGGCATCCCCCCTCCTGATGCCGCTGAAACCGAAGCCGGAGGAGGACCAGGTTTCCGCTCAGCCAGCGCCTGGCGCTTCTTCCAAGCTGCTTTGATAGCTGGCGCAGCACGAATAAGATCCTCCTCCGTGACACGATCCTGAATCGACTCTAGGACTTTCTCCACCGTCGAGATGTGGTTCGCATCCTTTTTGTCTTCTCGAAACCGCATATATCGCCATCTTCCATGGTCGTCTTGGTAGCATTCAACTATCGAATCGTCCAGCGGCATCTGGAGAGCCTTCAATCCTTCCCATTCTGATTGCGTAACGTACATTTCGCTAAAGACGCGGTATTCATTGTTATTATGGAGGACGAAAAGATGGAAAATCGGCATAGCGTCGTAGTCGTAGTACGGTTCAACAATCCCATCCGCCTCGTCATCTGTATCTGGTTCCAGGAGCGGAAATTCAAGCCTCATTCGAAAGTCAATGGTGTTCTCCGAGGGCGGTTTCCATTTTAATATATGCTCATCCGTCCCGATCTTGTAAGGCGTACTCCGACATGTGAAAATCAACCCATCATTCCCATGAATCTTCTTCACTTTCGGGATAATTTCGCGAAACATCATCTCAATACCATAACTGAATTGTGTCGATTTATCCTCCACGGCAAATATGCGATGTTGTTTCTCCTCTGGATATTTCTTGTACATGGCGTTATAAGGTTTGAGGACGTTTTCCTTGAAATAGGCTAGTCGTTTGTCGAGTGTTCGGTGCATCAGACTCTTTCCGTCAAGGACCATGCAATCGAAAACCAGATATTTCAACTGCGTCGACCCATCCTCGTATGTGTCCATTACCAACTCCCCATCCACAAGCGTTCCGACATGGAAAGACTGAAAAGTTTCATCGTTGGGTAGTGGGAAATGTAATTGCGGCACATATCGATAATCATTCTTCCGATCAATCAGATAATGAACCTCAGGTGTGTCGGAATCCGGATCGCCGCTGGTGAAATACATCAAGCATCTGATCCCATCGGTCTTTTCGCAGACATAGTAATCTTCTTTTTGTAGTTCGATAAGGTGCTTTGCAGAGAAAGAGACGGGCTGCGCGCCGGGGAAGTTGGTGCTTTTGCGCTCGAGAAGGTCTGCGACTTCGCGACGGAATTGCTCTGCGAGTTCCGGTTCGGCTTTGATGCCTATTTCATCAAGGTCGGGGACTGGGTGGCCCATTTTAATGCAATAGTTGTCTGCAAAGATATGGCGGCGGCGTGTATGAAGTGCGATTTAGCTGAATTGAAGGTGAAGTTTGACCTCGGCCAGTTGCGGGAATACTTTGGTATGCGAGGAAACGTAACGATCGAAATGGACTCGAGGAGGAAGTAAGCGCAATTATATATTACAGTATGTCTTCGCTTTTTGAAAATAATTATAAGGAGCGAGTGTGATATGTTGGCGCGGAACTGTTGTAAGATTTGAAGAGTGATATCCAAAGGTGAAGTTGAGAGAGCTTCAAGTTCCGGATTCGTTGTTGCCTCAGCCCTCAGGCAGCAATCTCCTCATAGCAACCAACTCAAGTCGACTCTCGTTTGAATCTGCTATACTCATCTTCTGATTGTTAAGGGGGGGTAAAGTAATAAGAATATATTCATTTCTAAAGGGAAACAAATAAAGATACATCAGTGCGTATATAAGGGTATCATATGATCGTTCTCGATATCAAACCAGACCCCTACCCCGTAACGCCGCCCTGACAGAATAATGGTCATCTAATGACAATAATATAGACAAATCCAGAGTAGAGAAAGCAGAAGAGAATAACGTCAAGCATAAATCATTTGTGGCAGTCACATTACGATGTAGCTGCCACCGCTGTCTTAGGTGTAGTGGCTACACTCGGAGGACGGTTAATAGGAGTTGTTTGAGGATTGGTCTGTTTCTTTGATGCTGCATCTGCGCCAGCGGACGAGTCCTGTAGGATAGATGAAGATGCACTAGCAATAGTCGGACTCTCTGTTTGAAAGAGTCCGGTTAGTTCTCCGTTTGTTGCGGGTCCAGTAGAGAATAAACCGCCTCCGCGAGCGCCGCCGAGCACGTTTGAAAGCATCTCCTTCATGCGCACGTAATGATACTTTTTCCGTGTTGGCATCAGTGTATGGATTGCCAGTGGTTGTGGATGTGATCGTGAGATGGCAGCCATGACGGCATCGCGCTCTTCATCCGAGTCAACGGGACCGTTGGTTTCAAAGTCATCCTGCAGAGGGGCATTGGCGTCGATTGCAGCTTCTATACTCCGGTTAGTACCTAATCACGCAGACCAACAAAAGAGAAGAATGAGCCTGACTTTGTTGACGAGCCTGATTCTTCTTCTGATAGGCTTGCAAAAGCATATCATATGGAAGAGAACGTCCAGGAACTGCACGCTTCGCACCCATAGAATGACTCTTGCACGTAAGCGATCTCGCACACATCGATCCATTCGGCAAAGGTACACCACATTGTTTCTCAACATCCACAGGACCCTTCGGTTTAGGCACTTTCGGTTTCGGCTCTTCCTTCTTTTTCTTCTTCTTTGGTTCCTTATCCTTGTCGTCCTCGCCGTCTGTTGCTTTGCGTTTCTTTCCTTTCTTCGGCCCATCATCTGCCATGCCCTTTACGGCGCCCTTTTTCGCGGTCTTTTGTCCACCGATCCCATCTTCATCCTTATCGCCATCCTTGTCATCGCCGTCCTTGGTGTCAGCATATTTGGCTTGATTCTTCGCGTCACGAGCCTCTTTCTTTTTGCGCGCTTTCTCTTGTTTGGCTTTTAGACATTCCCGGATATGTTCAATAGCAGTTGATTTCAGCTGTGGTCTCTTGCAATGTTTGCAAATCACGGTCTCGAGTTCCTCTTCTCGCGGTCTGCCAGATGGGAAGGCCGCGATCGTTTTGGCGTCCATTTGCGGCAGAACTGGTGAGCCATCGGGTGATCCTGGAGCGTCTGCATCGTCTCCTGCAGCGCAAAGATAATTAAGCTGAAGCTCAACCCGGTAAAATTATAGATCATGATGCTCACCTTGCGGATCCGACTTGTTCCCGGCCTTGGCGCCTTTTCCAGAAACCTGCTTCTTCAACTTGATCTTGCCAGGCTTGGAATCTTTTTCGGAGAACTTGTATCCCGACGCGTCCACGAAATTAATATCCGAGCTCGAAGATGCTATACCAAATGAATATTCGTCAGCATAATAAACTTCATGAAGCCGGAAACGAGACGAACCTTGACCCGTCGCCATGGTCCTTCGACAAGGCGATAACGTATACAAAGAACGAAAAGAAAAGTGGAAAAAAGGATCAGCACCAGTGCATGAGTCTCCAGAGACTGTTGCAAGATACTGCGCTAGTGTGAGGTTGAAGTAAAGTGAAAGTGGTCGTCAGTCGGTGGCTTGCTTGATATCCTGGGGAAAGCGGAGTTGCTTAATCCATCAAGCATCATCGGCCTGCTTCCGGGTGTGTCACGTGATGACGTTGTATACAATGACTGAACAATTAGTAGGGCTTGAATTGAAAGTAATCTCTATTATTGATACATATAATAGTACATGCTATTTATATCTTGCAAAGCAAAGGCTGCTGTTTGTCCCTCCAAAGCCAAAACTGTTTGTCAAGGCTGCATCTATCTTCCGTTCCTGTGCCTCGTTTGCAGCATAGTTGCAGTCGAACTCTGCAGTTTGAGTCTCTAGATTGATGGTAGGTGGCATTATATTCTATAATGATTAAGGCGTCAGCATTTAGTTTTGTTGTTTAACAATAAAGGTGAGTTGGTACCTCGTGAATGGCTAGAACGGAAAAAATAGCTTCAATGGCCCCAGCACCGCCTAGTAAATGTCCAATGGCACCTTTTGTACTGCTTACGTTGATATCGGAAGGCCTCTGTTTCCCTTGTCCGCCTGTACTACCAAGTAGCAAAGCCTTGATAGCAGCGTTCTCAGCAGCATCGCCGACAACAGTTGAAGTGGCATGGGCATTAACGTAGTCGACAGCTGAAGGAGGTATGTTGGCATGCTTGAGCGCTTTTCTCATCGCTGTCAGCGCACCAGCACCGTTCTCTTTCGGAGTTGTAATGTGGAATGCATCTCCAGATGTACCGTATCCTTTGAACTCGGCATATATGTGGGCACCTCTTGCCTTGGCATGCTCACGTTCCTTGATAGCTGTCAGTAAACAAAATAGAACTTTAACACTGCAATGAAAGACAGAAACTTACTTCGAGAACCATTACCGCAGCACCTTCACCAACAACAAACCCTTGCCTATCCGCATCGAAAGGTCGGGATGCTTTGGTGGGGTTATCATTAAAATTAGTCGCCAGGCTTCTAGCTCGCGCGAAGCCACCCAATGCCAAAGGATGAATGCAAGACTCTGCGCCACCCGCAACCATGACATCTGCATCACCAAAGGCGATGAAGCGAGCCGCATCTCCGATTGAGTGTGCTCCAGTCGTACATGCTGTTGTTGCGGCATGGTTCGGCCCCTGATAGTCTCAGTAACGGAACGGGTATTGAGGGTTTTGAATCAATCTCACCATAAAGCCATATCTTATCGAAATATGCCCAGCGCCCAGGTTGATAAGTAGTTTCGGCACAAATAGTGGAGAAACTTTTTTATATCCCTTTAAGGCATTAGTCAAGGCTGGTAAAAGACATATCGAATGGACCGGTCCTTACACTGCTTTCGAAATCTACAACGGTGTTATAGATCTGGTCAAAGTTGCCGATACCAGATCCCAAGCACACGCCCTGTGGCAGTCAGTGTTTCCAGCACAAAATCGAAAGGCTAGCCTGAATGACATACTGTAGCCTCACGCTGCTCATCAGAAGTAGGTCGCCACGCAGCATCTTCCAGAGCTTCTTCAGTAGCAGCCATGGCAAACTGCGCGAATCGTGCCATTTTTCGCTCTTCCTTCAAATCATCAGCCAGTGGATCTAGGTTGGAAGATAAAGGGAAGACAGACATACATCACGATTCAACCATTCTGAGGCCGTCCATCCGCCTTCCTTGCGAGTCCCTGATGGGACAACTGCAGCAATCTGAGCTGGAATTTCGGCGAACCGCAAATGACTGTCTGCTACGTTGACAACACCGCAATTTCCATCAAGGAGGCGGGACCAGGTACGGCGGATGCCTTTGATGATTAGACGTATATCGCATATTTGTGTCAGACAGGTACGGGAAGCATACCAACACCAAGCGGCGTCACAGCTCCCAGACCGGTCACGACCACCCTCCGCATTGCATTACGCCACTAGACTGTAACTTCAACAGAGAATGAGAATGCGTATGTGTATACAAAATACTTGATCTGGCTAGCCTGTTGGAGCGCTTGCTCTTTCTTTTTTGGGCAGGTGGCTGGAGAGCGGGTTACTTATTCCGGGGTTTAAGCACGAAGTCGAGAAACCTGACAGTTCGAGAGTCGAGTGGAATGGATATGATAGGGCAGCTCGGTATTTTTTTCATGGCTTCAAAGACCAAACAAAGGGCGAAAGAAGGAAGAAGCCAAGATGTGATCCAGAAGGGAAAGTCCGCACGATGGATATTGCGCTATACCTCAAATAGACTAGTGCGCCGACATCGAATGGCGAGTCATTTTCTTCTTCTTCTGTGCAGCATGCATCAGCATACATATACTAACGTACGGTTAGCGAATTAACTGACGTCTGGTAACAAACATATTCCTCCTATTATAACCGCCTGGCCACTACATTCATCCACTACATAACATACCGAGTACTCAGTATGTAATGTAATGGCATCGCTATCAGACCCTATGGATAAGCACGCGATAAGATAGATAGCGGGTGGGGTCGCCGACATCCGGAAAAGGAAAGTCGATGCTATACCAACTTTCAACCAGAACACTGCTTCTTCTCCATTTTTCCGTATGGACACAGGTGCTGGTGGCGCCGAGCTGTGTAGTGGTCGGATTATCTCATATAAGCGCGTTTCCCCCTCACTTTTTCTGTTCTTGTCGATGAGATTCCCTTCCATGATTCTGTCGAAATGGCTGTTTCTATTAAAAACGTCATCGTGCTCGGCCTTTTGGCTCTGGGTACTACCGGCGTGCATGGTCACTCCGGCCACCACCACCATAATGAAGACGACGAAATTGTTCTAACGCAAAGTAAGAAGGAGGAGCTTTTAATGAAATGGGAGCGAGAAGTACATCTCTCTTGATTCTGCTCATTGCCCAGGGAACAATCACTAACAATTGGAACAAACAGTGGGGATTTTCTGGTGTCTCTACATTTGCGCACATGAAAACAGTCAAATGTCTTCTGGAGCCGGATGAACGATACGATATTGCTGTTATCGGCGCCCCATTCGATACAGCCGTTAGTTATCGACCGGGTGAGTTTCCTCATTCGTTTCCTGTCCAAATCGACATACTTACAGACCAAAGGTGCACGATTTGGCCCTCGCGCAATCCGCGCCGCCAGCGCCCGCCAAATCCCAGCGACAAGTTACAACACACGCGCCGCCATCAACCCGTACAAGTCATGGGCCACAATCCTCGACTGCGGCGACATCCCCATTACACCCTTCGACAACGCGCTAGCCGAGCGACAAATGTACGAAGCCTTTTTGGAGCTCGGTACTCGTCCTGCAAAGACACCCCCTGGCCCAAACAGCAAGGGAATAGCGGCGGGAAAACCGAAATTGGTAACCCTGGGAGGAGATCATAGCGTAGCCCTACCAGCACTACGAGCATTATATCAGATATATCAAAAGCCCATTACTGTCCTGCACTTTGACGCACATTTAGATACCTGGAATCCCGTGAGATATGCCTCGTATTGGCTTTCAGAGCAATCCCGATTCAATCATGGAAGCTTCTTTCATATTGCTAGTACCGAAGGCTTGATTTCGAACACTACCTCTGCGCATGCCGGGATCAGGACAAGATTGACTGGTATCGATGATGGAGATTACACCAACCCTGGGCCTGAGCAAGGTTTCATGCGCATTCATGCCGACGATATCGATGACATTGGTACAAGCGGCGTGATCGATTCGATTATCAATCGCATTGGCCTCGACCCCGACCAACCAGTGTATTTGTCGGTGGACATTGACGTCCTCGACCCTAGTACTGCGCCAGGCACCGGAACCCCCGAGCCGGGTGGATGGACGACACGAGAAATGATTCGTATCCTGCGCGGAATTGAGAAATTGAATCTCGTGGGCGCGGATATTGTGGAAGTTAGTCCTAGTTATGATAATATGGGAGAGACGACTGCATTGGCCGCAGCGCAGGTTGCGTTTGAGATTATTACCAGTATGGTCAAGTCTGGTTCTGGGAAGCAGTTGGGCGGTTGGTATGGGAAGAAGGATGATGAGGTTTTTGAGAAGGGGAAGGATGAGTTATAATCATGTGATACACAGATTGATTGAAGATAGTAATCGATTCAGTTGCTATAGGTCGAATGTACCTAGATGATTCTAGAACATCAAACAGGCACATTTGAGAGATTAATTTAAGCGGTCGCATTCAGGAACTACATAAGTCCCAAACTTTGAAGTAGTTGAAGGGACTAAAATCAGCTTCCGCACAATGTTCAAGGCCTTCAATGTTAACTATGCACTAGTTGTTTGATTGAAACAAAACCAAACATCCAATGAAGCAGAGTCTAGTTTATATGATGGAGGGAGATCACATAGATATGTGGTATACGAGAACCCATGATTGGTCAGGCAAGAGCAGTGACTTGGTACTATTTCATTTTCTCGACATACTAGATTACTCTAATTATATTTCCGGTCTTGCATTCTTTCCCTTCTTCTTCGACAGAAAACGTCGCGGTTGGTTGGCGGTATACTCTTCACCCTGCCCATCAAGAAAATCCACTAGCGTTTTAAGCTTCCTAGTATCGCATTCACCATTCCATTTGTACCATGACTCCTTCATCTCACCACTTCCTCTTAACTTGTATCTAACCCGAACCCCGAGCCGCTTTGCTGGATCGTCATGTTGTGCATTCTCAGCACAAGACTCAGGATGGGTGTGCCCTCTTTCAAGCAGGTCACAATGAACCCAAACCGAGCTGAAGTTTGCCGCACAAGGCACTAGAAAACATAGTGGTCCTCGCAAGGTAACCCTTCCATATCCTTTGGGTTGTCCCTTGCAATGACAATCGGTCCCTTCGAGAAGTTGCTGGCGGCGAGCCGCATTCTGGCCTGCCCTGTGTGGGTTCGGTCTCATTAGCTCGACTTCGGGGGCAATGTGACGATCGATTGTCTCCATTTCTGATTCCACGGCATATCCTTTGGTTTTGTGTTCGTCCTGGATATGCCGCTTCCACTCGTTTCCTCTTTGTCCATGGTACATGAAGGTGTTGGACTTGGAGAAGATAATCTCATCTTGGATCTTGAGAACGATCCTCTCTGGGAGAAAATGGATCGTTGGCTTCTCCCCAGATGAATAAATTTCGTCGAGCGATTGTCCATTGACTTGGCACTTCAAAGCTGCATCTTTCCATGGAACCCAGATTGGGAGCACACCGTTAGCATAAACAGTGACCTGACTGCCATCCCATAGCTTTTGAGATGGTGGTCGGGGACGCCACTTGCGTTTCCGGATGATTTCTCGGTTTATTTTTCCGCGTGATATTCTTGCGCTATCACTCAAAATGCGTCGAATCGAGCGGTTCACTCGTCCTTTTGGTCTCATTCCTCCAATGTACTTTTCAACGAACGTACTTCGATTCCTGCGGTAGATATTACGCACGCAACGAGCAATTATGCTCGGTAGCCTTTGGATTGCAGTCAGCTCATGGCGCTGCCCGAGCAGCCAAAGGACAAATTTCAATCCGGCTTCAATTTGAATAGAACGTGCTTTGCGTATGTGCTTAGCCCGAAAGCAGACAGACGAAGGGTGATCAATATAGACAACTATGCGGGTCGAACTTTTCCTCTGAAAGACCAGATCGCATTCCACCCGTAGACCTGTAGTCTGGTCGATTTCTATTGGCACAGTACGCCTTTGTATGGCTGAAGCCGAATTTAAGGCCTTCCGAATGTGCTTACGCGCACAAGCACCCCCGACCAAGGCCAAGCGGGAAGGCAAAATATCGAAAAGAGAATAGGAGAAGTCGTCGTGTAATTGTTTCAACGCCGGCGACCATTTCGCGGCTGAACATTTCCCTCGGCCAACACAGGTCTCTTCGGCTCGCCAGTGCCAATCAAAACCATCCAAGAAATCTGTGCTAAGGCCTTTGGAAGCCAACAATTGTATTGTAAATGCCGTGGTGTCCCAGAAATTTCCTGATGGCAGGGAAAGCTTCTTCGTCTGGCAGTGGAGGATGAGCCCCAATTCAGAGTGCAAAGCCGACTCTTGTCCTGACCAGAAACCGATATTTCGACGGCATAGAATTCTCTCAAACTCCTATTCACTTCCTCATAAAGCCGACCATACTGGTTTGAGGACGAAGAAGAAGTTTTTTTTTCTGAAGAAATATGAGCAGCTCACGATATTCTTCGAACATCAGGGAGTGCGACGCCGCGTGAGCAAAAGTAGTGGTCATTTTCTCTTCTAAAACATCTGCGAAGAATACGCTCTGATCACTATTTGGAAGATTGTTTTTATCCATAACGTTGGAAGGAGAGCATCTTGCACTGTGATGTTGCACAAGTGATCAATGTATTTGAGAAGGATCCATGAGGACCAGGTCTGGTGAAATCGTTGCTGGATATTTGTCTGGATCGGAACAAGTATATAAAGAAAGAATCAGACCTGGACCATTCCCAATTATCAAGGAAAAATCCAGATACTTGCCTCGACATAGCTATTGTGTATTTTGGTTAGCGAGGTGTTCGCCGTCCAAAAGTCACCTGCCTTCCCAAAGCAGTACCGACGTGATCGTTTGTCAGATAGCCCTACAAACGGTTTATAGGTCTGTTCGAGGCAGGTACTTGCCCCAATGCAGCTACTGTGTACCCTCCTTCCCAAAGCAGGACCGACATGGCTATTTGTCAAACATCCTCTTCTTTGTCTCTATCTTCACATATTTTGAGTCTTTACCTGCATATTCATTTCGCAAGTCTCTACTTTTCTTTCTTCACTTCCCTATCCGTACATGAGCAATATCTGGATCCATATAGTACATTCATTGATTTAGAGGATATTGGTCTATGCAACATCGTACGTGCTTTGTACGTTCTGCAGCACCTCACAGGGCCCTCTGGACCTTTATTATATGCATTCATATGTGAGAATAGCTTCTTGTTTATGTCTATATGGTTCCCGGCTTTGTGTTCTGTCTCTGGGATGGGCTCCGCTATATGATCATGGGAAGAAGCCATTACAGGGCTATAAGTATGGCCATCCTTCTCAAATATGTTGTTCTAGGAATCATTTGGAGTCATTTTACCATACTGATCCTTCTTAATGACTTTTATTCTGTCCTCACCGTCAGATCAGTTGCGTCCTCTTCAGTGCCCTTCTTCAACATCTCTTATTTTGTTATTATTGTCAGGTCATTCTTCTTCTCTACAGGATGGCAGACTCAGTGCCCAAGCAAAATTTGAAAGTCCTTCCTATTCGAGAATCCCGATTTCGTGGCGAAAACAAACACCAACGAGCTCAGGAAGAACCCAATGAACAATAAATATGCCGAGAAGGTCAGCATGATCTGCCTGCTTCACACAGCCGATACACATGCCCAAACCTGCCATGCGACAATTGTGAAGAGGAAGGGCATATAGCACCAAACTGCCCCCGATAACATCAATCCGAATCCTTGCAAGGAAAACGACCCCATGAAGATGTCCTTGGAGACGAAGACACAACGCACATAGTGCTGAAGAAACCTAGACGGGCCCCACCAAGTAACTACTACGAAGGGCATATGACACCGAGCTACCCGGTTGCACAGCATGATGAATCCAAATCCTTCCAAGGGAAACGGCCTCTCGAAGATGTCCTTGAAGACGAAGACACAAGGCACAAAGTGCTGAAGAAACCTAGACAGGCTACATGGATAATAAGGGATTTCGCTCCTAGCTGGGTATGCCCTGGAATGCCCCTGAGCGAACAGGCTACTCCATCAGAAGAGGTACGTAAAGAAGCCCCATCAACTCCTTATTGACACTCTTGATTGTAATGACCCTTAGGGTATGACATGTCCTATACTTGTGTTAAGGTTTCCGAATCTGAGAGACCAGCTCCCACGATAGGGCTCTTATACCATGGAAAAGACGTTTATCGTGTATTTATTGCATGCCCCGAGTCACTAGAGATGTCGAACAAGAAATACAGCACTCAACAACTGAGAGATTCTCGAGATGCTTTTGGTCTAGCAGCTGCTTTGACCGGTGAGAAATCAAGTACACATATTGGGAACAGACCTGCTTTCATGGTGCAGTACGTGCACAAGCACGCCTCGAAAATGCCGGCATAGTTCAGCCAATGTCATCATCTTCTATGCCTTCTCTATTTCGAAACTGGCTATACTATAAGCCGTTTACAGATGATGATATTCTAGAGCTTGAGAATAAGGCCGAGAGCTTTACTCTTGGACTTATACAGGTTACCAGTATCATAGCGCATAAGAAGAAACTCAAAACGATGAACAAAGAAAAGTCCAAAAATCCGTTCTATCGATATCGGGACTATCGTGGCCGCTACAATAAAAAGGCATATGAAGAAGTCAGGAAATTATTCAAACGTGTGTTGGCACGGCAGACACAGGATGAGCTTGAGCAGCATATCGAAGAAGCGGAAGATTTTCTAGATGATCGAATCATTCAGCGCATGGACGCAGTGATCATCGAGATCATTGAACCTCGAATATCAGATAAATTGAAAGCCGACTTCCAAGCTATACTAACGGAGGAGGGCATACGGCGCACTGCTGCGAAAGAAAGACACATCTGGAAGGTGGACCTAAGCTTGAAACTTTGGCGATTCACCATTGACGCAGATCTTTACCCCCTCAACAAAAAGGCCGCAGTCTCCGTCCGGGCATCTTTGGCGAATCTGGGGCAAACGCACAAGAAGTGCGTTCTACGAGATTTTCGACACTCTGAGCCGGACGAACCTTGTCGCCGCGTAGCTCTAGAATATCGGATCTTGGACAACCATAACGGCAATGGTCCATCAGTGTGGAGGTGGGCATGGAAACGAAGCTACAAGTCTTACGGGAAATCTATTGCAGAGCCAGAAAAAAGACAAGCGAAAGAAGCAAAATATCTGTACAGGCTGAATGCAGTTGTTAATATTTTTGAAGGGAGGGACCTCGCTGAAATACACCGTACGCCTAGGAGATGTCTGGAGTATCAGTGGTAACATGGCAGGCGAGATAGTGGAGTTTGGAGGTAGTGAACGAACCTTGGAAGCGATGTTAAGACAGATTGTCAGTTGTTAGATATTACTATGAGATCACTTAATTTGGTTATTATTCTGAGCATAGTGATTTGAGTAGAGGAGCAATGGTTTCAAGCCTCATCGTTGATAGTAATTCGAAATGAATATATGTTATGTGCAAATGCCATGTTTACGCCCGAGTAGGCGGAATGTTTCTTCTATCGCCTTATCATCAGCCTGTGCCAGACGGACAAGGTCGATGGATGAAGTAGAAGAGCGGTCTGAAAACATGGCGCATAGTGGAGGGCGGTAGAGAGGAAGAGAGAGAAAATTGAATCTGTTCTTTGATTTCTGGCTCTGGCTCTGGGACCACTGATGTTGGAATTTAAGAGTTCGACATAGCAAACAAAAGGGGAACGGATGGGAAATTGGGCAAGATGAAAACATGAAAATGAAGGAAAGAGAAAAATCCGGACGCCACATGATATCACATTTGGTTAAAAAAGTATCATTCAGACCATTTGAGGTTTCAATTGCGTTGGGAAGAGGGTGAAAGGTATTGATGAGTCGGGTTTGGATTCTAAGCATGGTCTTTCGCTGCTCTCCCGTCTCGCTCATCTTCAGCTAGCTGTTGAGATTCTGTCGATTGGTTGTTTATAGAATAATGCACTTGGGCCTCTTCTTCGGGGCGGGCTCGAGAGCAGCAACAATAGCCTAGAGAAGGTCAGTAATAGAAATTCCCAAGGTGCAGCTCCCGCTGCAGTGGCTAGAGAAGACAACGAACCTCATCAAAAACGTCTTTCAATTTATACTGCGTCAAAGCCGAACATTCTACATACTTGACCGCACCCAACTCCTTGGCCATCCGGTCACCATCCTCCTTACGCACGGGCTGCATCTTTTGTTTCGATAACTTCTCACGCACCGCGGGATCATCTCGCAAATCGGTCTGCGTGCCGACAATCAGGCACGGAACACCGGGACAATGATGATGCACTTCGGGGAACCATTTCTCCCGCACGTTCTCAAACGAGGCTGGGGAAGTGACGGAGAAGCAGACGAGGAAGACATCGGTTTGGGGGTAGGAGAGGGGGCGCAGGCGGTCGTAATCTTCTTGTCCGGCGGTATCGAAAAGACCGAGTGTATAAGGCTCATCGCCGATCCTGTAGATGTTGTTAGATGAACGGTATTTGCTGAAATTCGAACCCTCTTCTTTCGGGGCCTTACATGACGGTCACGGCATAATTGTCGAAAACAGTAGGAACATATTCCGACGGAAACTTATTTGTCGTATACGAAATCAATAAACATGTCTTTCCGACCGCACCGTCACCGACGACGACACATCTGATAGCGATCTGTCAGCATATACTCGAGCTGTAGAGCTGCGCACGACCAGTTGCGATGTATGAACGCGGCTCGTATGCTCAGCATCAAGCAGTTAAACGCACTTAATTGTAGCCACAACCATATTTTCAGAATCGAGTGTTCCCTTGGATCGATAATTTCGATTGAGTCTGCGATAGTATTCGGCGGGGAGGTCGAGGGGCCGGTTGTCACTCGACAAAGAGGTTCAATGAAGTTGAAACGGTCGATCAACCCGATGGGGGCGAGGTAAGTAGTAACTACGTACTACCTAACCCTCCAGGCGTAAGGAAACCGAGACTAGACCCTCAAATAGTACCTCGACAGCAAGAATAGAAAAAGAGGGATACCACAGTGAAATGGTTAGATAAGGGGCGCAGCAGGCGAGAAACAGGAGAGCGTGACGGGTAAGTGTCGGAAAGTAAGTAAGAGAGATAGACAGGGAGGTGTAGGTTAGTAAGTTTCCTAGTCAGTCGTCGTTAGTCACCTCCTCACAAGCAGTAACTTAGTTAGTTTCATGTGGGGTTCACATCCTCAAACTACAGCGTACATCTTCACAATCAGGTTATTCGTCTACCAACTATTGCATTATACAGAGTCTACTTGAGATAGTGGGATACAGCAATTATGGAATGGTATCCGACCATTGGATTATCCCAGGTTCCCCAGCTCTTTTCCAGGGGAGGAAACCCACGACTCCCTTGGGCGGTCAGGAGGTGAAAGGGCAGCCGGACCAAATGAGAGGGAGACCAAGATCCAAACTCCTCCGGCCTTCCCATAACGGGGGTATAACTCAGTGGTAAGTCCTCCAACCCCGAGCCTGCGAGTTGCCCGGGCTGACCCTCAACAGGTAGAGTGGAAGATTGCAGCCTGAGGCACCCATCTTCTGGTCCAGCGTTCGAACCGCTGTGCTCCCTTTTTGCTATCTTGCCATTGCTGTCAGGACCTCCTGTAGTGATTGCCTCATTTTTTTTTCATCTGATGGCAGTTTCCTGCTACGGGCCGAACCCCACATGGCGGTCAGGTCCTAGATCAGATGCAATTTTCCCCTCTCTGAGATTGGATAAACGCGGTACTGTGTTGGGAATAGCCTTCCATCACGACTGTCTGGGGTGTGACTTACGTATTAACTACCATTGATTGCATACTTCAGCACCCGAAAAGAAAAAGTCAAGTCATTCCATCTATCATTCTCTATGCAAGTCCTGTTTGTTTCTATTTCTGTATACAAGACCAGTGTACGGATCGGTCATCACTAGTAACTATGCTTGATGCCAATGAAAATGCAAATCCATACCAATGCCCTCATAATCTGTCGTCATCCTCCAGGGACGGCCGAGCAGAAGACTCATTTACATGGGCATGCGTCGAGCGTCTACGCTTTCTCATGGGTCCCATCTATATTCTGTAAGCATAGGAAGCAACATAAGCATATCTAAAGAGAGGTTACCTTGTCCAGCTGATAGTCCCTCATGACCAAACTCAACGGAACGATCGGCAAAGCAGCTAATATAGCCAGACACAAGAGATTATTCATCGTCTCTTGATATGCACGGTTGATTGCTATGCGCGTCTCTGAACCCATTGGATAGGATAATGCCGTAGTCAATTTACCAAAAATCTCTTCGACCTGATCCTGGCTCTCGGCGGGAAGGTATTCTCGTAATCGCCTCGGTATCTGATGAGTCCAGACTGCGCCCGAAATAGCGGCTCCGACAGCTCCTCCCATTTCAAGCGCTGTGAGGAACATAGCAGTTGCGCCTGCGACTTCTTGGTGTTGTGCCGACGCCTGCACACCGAGCTGTACGGGGACGTTGACTAACCCTCCACCGGTGCCAACAAGTATCTGAGTGCCCAGAATCTGGAGAAAAGAGCTACCTTCTTGACGGTAGAACAACATGGCGATTAAGCCTAAAATATATACAATCGTTCCCGCGGTGACAAACATTCGATAACGGCGAGTATACTTGATCAGAATCGACACCACGAATGCGGCAATTGTGGAGGTGAAAGAAAAGGTCTGCGTAACCCGTCCTGCCACAGCAATATCGAAATTTTGGACGACTTGCAAGTAAGAGTATAGATATGGCTGAACAGAGAAGTAAAAGGCCATGAAGTAGAAAAATGCCAACGCGCATCCTGCTACAGCAGTTCGTTCGGTGAGCAGATGCAAAGAGAGCAACGGCTTCGGAGCGAGTTTTCGCGATGACTCCCATGCGGGAAACAGAACAAGACAAATGCAACCTAGCACCAACATTGCAATGATGCGATTATCGTGCCATCCATTTTTGGAGTTGGCAGCCAAGGTAAGCGGGATCAGCAAGAGAGAGACGGCGGCAGAGAGTAATACCAATCCGAACATATCCAACTCGTACCATACCGATCGTAGAGACTGATAGAATGTGCGATTCTGCTTGCGATGTTTCTGTTTGATGAGTCGCAACTTCTTAGCTTTCTGTTGATTGAAAAGCAATGATAGGGCGAGTGGAAGAAATGTTGCAGGTAAAATGATCGCCCACATGCCATAACCCCAGCGCCACGAGGAATGGCGGAGTACTGCATCCGCGATCGTCGGGCCAATCCAGACCGTCACCAAAAATGGAAACTCAGGTAAAAGGGCGAAGAGCGCTCGGTTCAAAAGATCGCTACTATCAGCGATAAATACCTGCTGAAGGATCTGAAGGCCGGTCGATCCAGCGGCATAGAATATTTGGGCAGAAGCGTATGTCTGAACATTATTTGACACAGCCATTTGAATATATCCAAGAATGTAGATGACGATGCTGACGCAGAATGCTTCGAATCGGCCGAAGACATCTGCCACTTTTGCCATCGGTGGCTTGATCACAGCTAACCGTAGCGGTAAGCATGCTGTCTGAATGAATGTTTAAAAAGGCTAAGCGTACCATTGACAACATTCTGTACTACCAGGACGGTAGAAATCAAAGAATGTTTTTTAAACGAACTGGTTGCATACACTGCAAGCGAGGCCACAGTTTGGCCTTCGAGTGAAGTGCAGAAAGCCATGAGAAATATCCTACCGATCACCCGGTCAGCGACTTCCAACAAGCGTCCATACAGAAATAGCTCACCCCAGATATGCAAATATTAGAGATCGCTGTGTCCAAGTCAGGCTAATCGCCTCGATCTTCCTCACTCCATCCTGTATACTACTCCCGATACTCCCGTCATCCTCGGTGCCAATATCAGTATCCGGCTCATACACCGAATGAGGGTACAGTAACCGGTCTTCCTCTTGGTCGCCCATCGAATTATCGGTGTCTACTGTTCCATACGAGATGATATTCGAGGTTGTTTCCAACAAGGTCATACCGACTACTAATTGAGTACATTCGTTGCAACTAGTAGTAGCGCCTGTTTCCCGTTCTGTTCGTGGCGTTATGTAGAGTCCATATGAGGTATGTTCTGGAAATCGGGTCGGTCGGTTTGGACGGTAGCGGCGATGACGACGGAAGCGGAAACCGAGCGATAGGAAATGTTCAGTAGATAGGTTGCTGTGTTGACCACATAGAAGTAGAGGCAAGTCGAATATCGCGGACAATATTTACATGGAGCGAAGAAGTCGAAAGTTGGACAAGCCGACTTAAATCGGAGGCAAGCGCGGCTAATGGTCCACGGCGTACGATATCGGACGGAGTAGCGTTGCACTGCTAGTATACTAGTATTCTGCAGCGATCGGCCCTGGAGTGAGGTAGTAGCTGTGATTTGTCGAGATCGAATTCCAAGTAGTTGAATTAAAAGCAACGATGAGGGGACGTCGGGGTACAAAGTCAGTTAGTTGGTCAAGCTCTGGGTCGATGACTGGTGGGGGCCCAACATAATCTCAGATGATCAGATAAGATTGCTGTGCAGGCTGAATGACTCGACGTCCACAATAAGAACACTTACACTAAGTGAACTATGTTCGGATGACACGTAAGGCGTAGCACAAATACTACGTGGTGGCCTATTTGTTTCATTTTTCAGGAATAAAGTCTGTGCGACCCTAGCTATCTGCCTAAACCCACGCTTCTGCATGGCTAGCGACTACCGGTAAAGGATAGGCAACGCGACGGCCAACCCGACGAGGCTGGTCAACAGCGATCGTAATCGTACCACATCACTTGATCTATTGAATACGAATATCGATCTATGGCTGCAAGCCTAAGAGTCACCGGTATAGGATACCGCGCGCCTTGTTGCGCTCGTGGACAGGAACCGCCACGGCTGCTGCTCGTGTACTCTTCAGGTTTTCCTTTGAGAAAATCGACCAAAGAGTTCAGGTTCATAATGTCCTTTTTTGCACTCCAAAGGTTCCCCAAAATTCCTCGTCGCCACCCGTGATTATCCTTTTGAACCTCACTTGAATTGCAAGTCGATGCGCAGGGCTCTTCGCTGCACGTGTTATTGGCTCTGGAGTACACGCGTTAAGGTGGCGTGACCCATCCGCTGTCAAAAAACATTGCACGTACGATTTACCGAGATCGGCATGTTCAGGAAGAGATATGTCAACATTTCGGATAGAAACCCTTCCCTTGTCTGTCCCATTTTTGAAATTTCCGCAATGGAATTCATCGCCATCAAGAAGCCTGTTTCGCAGAACAATATGCTTCCAGTGGCGGCCAGTCTCGGAAGATATATTACCATCCGCTTGCCGGTGACTTCCAATGTCGTGACCACGGCATTGTGGTATAGGTCTTTTTGTTCCAGTAGTGGCCCTACACAGAATGGTGATATGATATATAGTAGTAGAGCGTGTTGAAATGTATTTATAATTGTATTACTGGGGTTTATTACGTATAATTTACGGAAGAAGCGTCAACGCTCCTAAATATATATATATAAGTCTACCACTACATGTAACAACACGTCCAACGCTAATATTGTACGTCTGTGGGCGATTTATTGGCTCGTTCGTAGACTTAATATATTACATTACAACCGTACGACCAAGATTCTTTGCGTTAATGTGTTGTCCTAGCACTGCGACATGGTAATGCTTTTCTAGTATTGTAGTGCTCATACGAAGCCCATTCTTGATTTATTGGAGCGTGATCGAGTAAGTATCTGCCACCCAGCTCTTACACAGACTACATGCAATTTTTGCCATTGTTGACTATAGGCATCATCACAAACATCATTCATCCTAAGAAACCGGGATCTCCTCAACACATGCCACTAAGCTGTCCAAAATAGCGCCATGCATAGGAGAGATATAAACACATGTAGTAGTCTAAACAATCAACGACTTTCCACTATTAAATGCCGGAAATCGACAACTAAATCATCCGTCGTAGAAGAAGAAGGTCTGGCAGCATATGCTCCAATCCAACACTCGGCTGCCTCTTCATGCTCAAACGCCCACGTAACCTCTCGCAACGGGACCCGTGAGACACCTTCAATCAGATACACCCACAGTGTATTGTCTTCCTCCCTCACCAATTCGACCGTGGCTGCCTGTCCGCCAGAGGGCACCGCAGTCAGACTCCAATCCGCCCATCGATCCTTGGCAACGACGCTGACATGCGGTTTGTTGGATGTGAATTCAATTCCGCATTTGATCCACTGCCGCTGCGCTTCATCTCCTTTCCCGTTGATTACAACAATCAGTCCGCCTTGGTCATAGAGGACCTTCCATTCCGCAACAATTGATACTCTCGCCCGTTTGAACGATTTGAGAGGTAGAGTTTTGTACAATATAGGGGCATTGAACCGATGCGTTGCGGGTGGCTTGGCCCAGACGTCTGTGGAAGGAGATGCTTTGATGGAGAAACTGATGGGGAGATCCTTTGCGTCTGGGACGGGTTGGGAGGAGTTGATAAACTGGTAGTCGGTCATTTTGCCGTGCAAGATAGCTTACATGTAGTTGACGATTCTTACTGAAAGTACGGTGTGATTAGAAGAAGAATAATCCAATCTTCTCTAATAACGCCCCTATGCGGGGTTATGACTCACCGCAGCTACCTTTCATTCTGGCTAACACAAATGACGACTATAGTGGCTAGCACACACCTGCGATTCGATAAATCGCGAAAAAATCATTTCTATGTCAATTCTGCCCCATCCTTTCACGGGGTGATATATCAGTTGGGAGATAGCTTGACTGAAGTATAACTTCGGTTGTAGATACATCTGATCATCAAGAAGCCGTCGGTTCGATTCCGACTCATCCCATTGCCCTTTTTTTCTTGGATTTTCATTGTGTAATGGTGTTTTTGAAGGTATAAAGGTATATTGTTCATGGGGATCCATCGTCCGTTTTCTTTGTTTTTCGTCCCATCTTTTTTGGGTTTCGTCTGATCCCGCTGTGTAACGTGATACTTCGGATGAAAATTTCACCTTACCTCACATACAGCAGTCCATCCAGAACTTCTCAACGGGGTGATATATCAGTTGGGAGATAGCTTGACTGAAGTATAAACTTCGGTTGTAGATACATCTGATCATCAAGAAGCCGTCGGTTCGATTCCGACTCATCCCATTGCCCTCTTTTTGGGTCTTCCTCCTAGAAAGCCCGTATAGTATCATTATTTATTTTTGCCACATTTCCGTGGAAGTGTACCATATTCGAGAGATCCGGCGACTTGAAGTTGAATTGTGACTATCCATGTCCGCTCCATTGGCGTTTACACAGCCATGATGAGCCTCAAGGCGTTTTTCACCCGTAGAGCTAATTAGATTACCTAGGGCTTGGCAAATGAGTCTTCTTATGGATTCTAAATTCAACGTCAAGCTCATCAAAAATAAAAATGGAAGGACCTGCTGCCCGAGCATCAATGCACCGTCAGCTGCTATTTCCCCCACCAACTCAAGATTAAGTCGTCATGTCTCGATTTCGAGACTTCCGCCTCGGCATCTCCAAATCGAAGCGAGATGCACCGAGAACACAAGTACCTGCTGTGGCCCATGAAGAATGGTCTCCGGTCGCACATGGCAAAGATGCTTTGCAACATGCACTCGAAGAAATGTACTGGGAGGGCGTTCGAGATGAGCTAGGGAATATCATTCGCACCCTGGCTATATGGCAACAGCCGGAGTTCGCGGATATTTCAGTGGCGGATGAAGACGATGACTTTATTCATGGATTCGATACTTTTGTGGACCAGGTTAGCGAGCATGCAAGGAAACATGCGATCAGATACAGTATGTACCACAATGTTGAATCTTATTTGTAGCCGGCTAATACAGATGACAGGCAAGAAATGCCTCGAGAGTATGGATCAGTCTCACAAGTCAATAGATGCAATCCCGCCGAGCTACACAAATGCTTTGAACGAGGCTGCAACAGACCGAAAGGTCGAGTTTATCAGCTCAAAGATCAAATCCTCCGTGCGCCAAACTATGGAGGGTATGTTGTCTGTTCTACTGATTATTACTGAGATTATATGGCAACTAACTTCTCACAGATATGCCGATTTTAACTGGATTAGAAAAGCGAGCATGGATGTTGCTACAGGCAGCTGGTAAGTTGATCATCGAGACTCAGACTAAGAAAGAATGCTGACTCGCACTGTAGGATTTCTTGACATCGAAAAGTTGATAGAACATCGACCAGCAATCAAGAAGGAAATATGTCCGGTCGTCCCACAGCGTATGTATACAATATTTGATAGTGTAATCGATGTATCTGACCTTTCAGTGGACTTCTCGGAAGACAGGCCGCTCGATTTCTACCCCATGCATTGCTCCATTCCTTTATGCAACGACATAATAACCGGGAGCCTGTTCAAGTCCGGCGATCCCAAGGAGCCCCGAGTGGTTTGTGAAGATTGCTACTTCCGCCATTTTTACGGGAAGGAATCCTTTGTCAAGCAGTACAAGCATTGCATCCTACCCGAGGCAATCACCCCTGAGGAAAGCCGGAGGATCTGTTCTTGTTCTTCGGTCCCTCGCTCCAATGGCGATGACTCACTGGCACTATTTCCGGTACCTTGCAACGCCCGACATCATTATAACGCTATTTCCGATAAGATGTGTAAGCTTTGCAGCCTAGACGACATTGTTGCAGTTGCAAAGTACAAGGCGTTGTGTGAAGCAGCGGGGATCGAGGAACCCAAGAAGGAAAGAAGTCCGAAGTTGAGTATCAGTATAATGAAAATGCTTCAACGCGACCAACCTCAACCAGAGAAGTCGATCTCACGCATACTGAGCAAGTCCAGGAAATCGTCAAAGATGATCAGCAGTGAAAGAACGGAGCAACATTTGCATCCTTCGGCGACCCTGGATCACGCAGTTTCTGAACCACAAGCAGAACCGAACGTTCCAGCTTTCTTCAAAGCAGATGTCGATAAGGATCCGTTTGCTAATGTACACGTGAGACTCCGTATTGGACCTCTGATTGTTGAGAATGGTATATCACTGTAAGCCAAGGTTGGGATGATTGAATTGATACTTGCTAACTCATGCTACGGCAGTGTCGAGGATGGCGCGCTTATAACGTTGCGGGAAACGCCCATCTATCATCAACGCCTGAGCATTTCTGGCAAGGAAAAGCGATGCCTTCTAGTCACAGGCTCCAAGGACCGAGAAGTGTGGCAACATGTACACCCTGTCCGGCATCTGACGAACTACAAGGCAGTTATGAAACAAGTTGTTGGCGCGCCTTTCAGCGGGCTCTTACCACAAGACCCCGAGCGTGCGATAGTCCGTGAAATCCTCGATGCGAGTCAATCGATATCTGAGAAGGGGGGAGACAACGGAGCATCTCTTGATAAGATGATCGAGAGTCTCAGGAATATGATGGGCAGTCGCGTGAAGAAATATCTCAGTAGTATAACAGAACGACTATTGAGCCCATCCACGTGTCTCGCATGGAGTGCCACACAGACCAGCCAACATTTTTGCAATTCACTCATAGACCACGGCGTCTTCGGCCCTCTGACAAGTGAATTGGCTGATCCTCTCTATCTCATGAGCTTCGTCTGCCCAGACGAAGGTTACATGCGGCCAGCAGTCCTAAGCAAGTTCAGCGTCCCACCTGGACTGACGCAGGATTATATCTCCCAGTTTTACTTCGGTCATTCCAGAAAGGCAGCAGATATTATTGATACGTACCAGGAGTACTGGTATGACTGGGGCGCCTTCGGAGGACCACTCTACAAGTATCAAAATATCTTTCCATGGGACTGCACTGAGGCATACAGCCGTTACCCAACATGCTGCGGAGACTGCAATCTATCCAAACACGTTTGGGCTTTTCCTTTTGATTCTTGGTCTATGATATCGCACCACCTAACTCGTGATCAATACATGTATGCACCCTCATCGCTTGTCAACCCCACAGATGCAAAGGGATCTACTTCTCAGGCCTGGATGCGCAATCGCCTCAACGTTTTAAGTGCGTCCACAATACTTTGCCGCGCCGCAGCAGCTATGGCCAAAACAACTATATTTCGCTCCGCAACAGCTTGGTTATCACCTTCCTCCAAGTCAGGAACGGAATTGCGCTCTCTCGACCCATCTCTAGCACGCGTCAAGCTGGGCGGCATCCACCGCGCTCAACCTTTCAGTCATCTCCTCTTCGACAGCAAGATATACAACAGCAGATTCTTCGTTGCAGACTGGACAATAAGACCTCTATCCGAGCAAATCAACGCCTACGAACAAGCACGACGAAAGCGTATCAATCGTGCTGATGTTGAATTGCCAGAATTAACAGAAGACGGGTCCGGTTACACCCCCCAATACAAGGAAGACCCGGGGGACTCTTCGAATGATGCAGGTGGAAATTCTGATATTTACATGGACGCGGGACTTACCCTTCGTGATGCTGCGTATAGGTATGCAACAGCGTGTGCGGTGGCTTGCGGAACAAGCTGTGCCTCAGGCTGTGGGAATAGTAGTTGTGGGGGCGTGGCTGGTACGAGCTCTTATCCTAGCGGAGGTAGTACATGTCATGGACATACCAGTACTGATCCCCATGGTAGTAGTAGCAGTAGTGGAGGAGGAGGAAGCAGCTGTGGAGGGGGCGGAGGAGCTAGTAGTTGTGGCAGCAGCTGTGGTAGCAGTTGTGGATCAGGGTCTAGTAGTTGCTAAATCTTGTACTATCGTTAAATTTACATCAATTTTGATATAATCATCTTCAATCATTTGGAAGACAAAGCTCGCGATATGATACTGAAAATGGCAAAGCCAAGGGGATGTCAAGCCGCTAGGGCTAGTGTAGCCCTATCCACAATATATTGGAAAACGCCTGAAGTCTATCTTCAGTGGCTGTGCAAATGCCAACAATCAATGGCCCTGATCATATTATAATATTATTGCATTGCATATCTTCATAACGAGTCTCCTATTACGTATCACAGAGCTATTAGATACATTTCTGGGACAAGTAAAACGCTCCTCAGTCGAGCCGGAACAACATGTCATTAATCACTGCTTCTGCAATTGAGAATCTTCACCGAGCCGCTAAAGCCGAGATCAAAGATCTCAAGCAGTGGCGGAATAACTATAATCGAGATCCCCGAGACGACCACTGGAAACTGTTCGAAGTAGAAGATACGAACGAGACCGATGGAAGGCTGCTCATTCCGGCACCCAGTCTATTCAAGTCATTAGACATCACCAATTCTCCAAGCCCTACTACAGAGAACGGAGGATGTTTACCTACGATAGGGCAATGCGCAACTCACCTTGAGCTTCTGGAGGTATTCTTCGCCTTGCGCTACAACATCATCAACTCAGCCGCACTAGACACCACATTTGGCGTCAAAGCTAAGGAAGAAATTGTGTACAGAAAGAAGTTTGACCGACCGACGGGAAGGTATATCTACAAGAAGACGCAGTTAAGAGATGATACGTACCAAAATCGGAGAAGAGAGAAGTGGGATTTCTACTTGAAGATTGCGGTGATGAGGTTCGGGACGTGGATTCGAGCTGTGAGCCAGATTGTTGAAGAGCAGGCGAGGGCAAAGGGGGGTGTTGTTTCTTTGCCTTATTTACCTCCTCTCGGTATGTCGCTCTCTTCTAAAACGACTGGGTTGGATTGCAGAGCTAAACGAATCTCGTTGGTAAGATATTCTCATGGTCTGGCACGCCTTTTTGCTAAACCCCATTGATTTCCAAAGATATTGTCGCAAAAAGGAGTTAGACGTCATTCGGCGAGTAGAATTTCCATGGTCGCAAATTGTACGTTTCTGTCTATAATCTTCAAATACATCCTGGCTGACTTACTCAAGCATAAAGCAATAGATACAAAGACCTGGTCCTACAAACTCCCCGAAGCGTCGGAGGAATGGACCAAATATGAATGCCAGATAGAGCCAGATCTATATCAATATCTCGTGGACGTCGGAGCCACGTCCAGTCCCGTCGCCAGTACATTGTCCTACTTCGGTGACCCCAGAAAACAAGTGAAAAGTCTCTGGGAAACTTTGAAACAAAGGTTTATCAGCGAACGCGAGAATCAATTCATCAAAGGCGTGCTTGAAGTTCAAGTAGGATCGCAGCAATTGGCGGTTGTATCTCTCACCGAAAACGTCAAGCGACAGGCTTCGTTTGTCGACAAGATGCATGACCAACTCTGGATTTGTAGCCCTGCTGTTGGCGGAACAATGCGTCGAGCTATCGATCGATACAACAAGTTTCTCAAACTCTTCGTATTGTACCCTGATAAGACGCTGGTGCCAACCCTGGATATCGATCTGGTCTGGCACACGCACCAGTGCTCTGCAGTCTCATACGAAGAGACTATGCGTGCAAGAACGGGCCGTTATATCAATCACGACGACAGAATTGGGAAGGAGAAGCTTGGTCATGGCGCCGATGAGACGAGGCATCTGTTTCGCACTCGGTTTGGGCAGGAATATTCGGTCTGTTTGTGCTGGGACTGTGAGATGCTAACCACTGCTATGGAGAAGGCCGATGAGGAAGGGGATCTTCTTGTTGATGATTGTGATATGGCTAAAATTGCGAAGCAGGTTGGGAAATATGTTGGTTATTTTCGGTCGGAGGAGTTGAGTAGACGTGCTGACCGGAATATGAAAGTATAGAAATTTGGTCGGTTTTAGAGCTGCATGTATAATATCGCTTTCTATATCTTTTGCATCTTTGCTATGCATATATGTTCGAATAAACCATACAGAAGCCCTAGTTGCCATCATAGCCATTAGGGTTACGGGCAACAATGTTCGGTTATACTTCTAAGCAGTCGACTCTGCAGAAACTACAACATGCACCACGATCAATCGATTTACTACGTACTTACGAAGTCACACGTTCATCGAATGCTAATGTGGATTATATGCCAGAGCAGGTCATACATATTCCCCTAGGCAACAGAAATAGTACCTGCTACATAGCTCGGAAGATGTGATCCCACCTAGAATTAGGCAGCTCGAGGATCAAAAACGGCTTTCAAAAAGAAAGAAAACAGAACACAGCGGTAAATAAGAATTACGTACGATAACAACACCCTGTTTATTATGCACATGCATGTAACTCTTTAGGTTGTGTGGCGAGGTCTGGGCTTTTGCTTCTTCGGCCCACAGCGACTATCCGTATTTATCCCTGAAAAAATGCGGCGCAGGCAATTTCCCTCCTACCTAAACGGAGAGGAGCTGCGATGTGATCCATCACCCCTTGTGAATGTGGATCAAGCAGATAGTTACATGTACATTTGTCAGCGATGTAAGATGAACGCTCGATGAAAGCTCTAAGCCGGTACGTGCACATCTTTTTTCTCAAGGGTTTGAGATTTCCGTTGAACATCAGGGACGATGTTTACTCTCGAGTCTCACGCAGATCTTGTTGTACTTGAGAGAATCCCACTGACTACTAAGTATGTAACTGGTCGGATTTCTGGTGTGGGGATCCATTGTAACCACGTATGTAGGTGCTTCGAAGCTTTCCATCCCAATATCTGGACATTCATGCATGGGTAAGAGCCAAAGAGGAATCATTCTTCCCTGTAAGTTGAATTACGAATGATACTTACGTACAGATATCTCGCCTCGGCATCTTGGGTTGCCTTCGGACTCTTCTACATCGACTCTTGATTGTGTCCGCTTGAACATCACGAGAGCCAACGATCCTGTGATACATGTATTCGCTCGCGTATGTTGGGCCACGATCATACCTCGTTCAGCAACTTATCTGTAGGCCCACGAATCAAGCACGACGCACATGATTGGGGAAGTCGATATATTTAGGAATACCTGTGCCACATTTGCGGGAACCGTTATAGTCGACGCTCATTAGCTGTAGTACGCTCGGGCGAAGGGTTGGCGACAGGGATCGATTCTGTTGGTTTTTTTTTTCTCCCTCTACTATTTTCTTTCTCATTTCTCACGACTGGATAGAGATCATTGCTGAAATTGTAAAAGTCTGGATTGAGGAATGTAGAGTTAGGGCTTGGAGGGAGTCTATGCCTTATTGAAGGAGCTAAGTTAGGTAGTAACATCCGGCCTTCCGAATCCTCCGTTCAGGCTAATCTACTACTGTTAACGATGTAAAACGCGTCATATCAGTTGCAGTGCCAGAAAAGCGTAGCCGGAACACTTCGGCGAGCTGCGAGCGGACTTGAGCCGATATCTTTAAAGAAATACGACAGTCTGAAAACTCAGTCCACTCATCTTGGGGAAGTCACTCCGTATCTGTCGCGCATTGTCTCAATCTTTGAGGATGAATTCAGGGTTCAGGGATCTCCGTGCTCCTGGTCCGTTCTCCCTACTCGGGCTAAGGACAGCCGCCTCGTCGATTGACTCAATCCTCTGTACTAACTACTGTAGTCTGGACCATTCTGGAGACACTAAGAGAAAATTAGATTTGCAAGATTCTCATTGGACACATACTTTGTCCGCTCCACACAGATTGAAGCGTACTGTATACATAGTACACTTCCTGCGTAGCGTTTTCGTAGTCACTCCAAAACTTCAACATTGAATACAAGTCGCTTTGTGACTAAAGTTATGACGAAGCTGTGCAAGGCATCCTCTACGTCGATAATAGCCAATAGTCGAGTGATCAACACACAAAGCTTCTTTTAGTCAATGGATTTAATCTATTTTGTCAGACTTGCGAGTCATAGCGTTGCGAAACCCTCAAGTGGGTCGCAGATTTGCAGCGTAAGTCATTCGAGAAATCTCTTAATCGTGACAAGCGACCGTACTAAGTCACTTGACCGTCTCATCATGCGGCGTGGCTACGGCTCGAACAAAGAAATGGCCAGTTTTCAAGGATGCAATTAAACGAGATCCTCCGAGCAGGGCCGGCTAGCGGCTGAATAATCGAGCATAGCTAACTTATTGCGAGCAATCAGCGATTAGAACGGCGTGAAATGAAGCCCGACGCTGGGATCTATTGGATGAGGGAGTTCTACCTTCTACAATAGTGGTGGAGGATCAGTGACTTTGTCCTGACTCGGCGATTCATGGCTATGCCTCTTTCAGTTATTGCTCTCTACCTCCGTCTTGCTGCCTGAGTAATTCAACCTTTTGCCTTTATTCTTCGTCTTTGTCTTGCCGACTCATTCTTCATCATTCACGGCCTATGGCTCAGCGATAGTGCATCCACTCTTGGGCGTTTAAGGTTCTTCGTGGCTAGGAAGGGCAAGATTGCAGTTGTTCTTGTGGGCTGGTGGCGGGTAAATGAAAGAAATGTCACTGATCGTAGCTGTGAGCTCGAGCAAGCCTGGATGAGACGATGTAGTATGGCTATGTAGTATGGACACGCAATCAGTTCCGGAGCCGACCACATCTTCTCTTCCTCCCATCTCATCACCATCGCCATCATCCATAATTGCTCCATTGTATGCCGCCCCCAACGGAGACTCCCGTACACACGCGCGATGATCAGACGATCGACCAACCTTCTTCACTTTCCTCACGGGTCTCGTCGGCTTCTCGTCCGGCGCTTGTCAGAACCCCTGACCAGTGACCCTAACGGCCGCTCCGCTTCCCACACAGACCTCAGTGAGGATCACGTAGCCACTGTCCAAGCACTCCGTGCGCCATTCAGCATTGTCACATGTTGTCTTAGATGGCATTTGCCGCGCCAGAGCCTCAGTCCGTTGAGTTCGTACACGGGATACTACGCTGAACGACGGCTCCACATGCCTTTGACCGCGCTCAAGACAACGGACACGTCCTCGTAACTACTAAGTACTATCCAGTTAGCAGGTGAACTGGTTGTCTAATAAACTACAGCCAAAAGCAGTAAGCAACCTGGCAATTTGCGGCACAGGACATGGCACGGCGCAGTCGCCCCGTCCACACACAATTCGTCTGGTGGGTATAACTACGTAGTAGTCTCCGCTGCCAGACAAAGAAACAGGAGCCTACCGTGCGACTAGGACCCGCGCTAAGTGCTCACTAGCAAATATTGGATTTGGAAGCGAGGCGCACATGCCGCCAATCACCGCCAATTCATCGCTCTCGCCGGCCTCTGCACCACGAGCTAGTCGGAGGCAGGTTCTGCCGAATTAAGGGGCTATTCCGCGGTTGGCTGACGAATGACAAAGCGGTCTGCAGTCTGACCACACGCGATGCTGACATTATCCATATATCAGAATATCAACGTCCACCATGTCCATGGACGGAGCGATGCAACGATGTGCTGGCAAGAAACGGGAGCCTGTTACGCGGCAGATGGGGGGAGGGGGAGCATTATCCTCTTTTCGTGGTTGCACCGAGCATTCTGTGCTCGTCGCTGCGATTCGCTCAAAAATCCCAGCAGAACGGTAAGCTAAATACTGGTGCAACTTGGTGGTGTTTAGCACCCAATCGACCTGTCCTGCTGATGTTGGTCGTGCATGGGAGGAGGAGTTAGTCGATTGCCAGACGTTTTTCCTCGTCAGCTCATTCGACTCCCCTCATGTTCTCTCCTCGCCCCTCAATGACGAAAAAAACCGGATGTGAAAAGGCCTCAAAGGACGCATATTCGATCCATTATTCTCTTCGATGGTATTTGTCCATCCGCCCTCCTTGCGCCCTCCCAGCCCTTGCCATTTTCAGACAGTACAATTTATCTGTCTCTTCGGTGAGGTTGCTTACGGAGAAAAGATAACGGCTAGCCAGCACCCAGGTTGGTATCCCACACTCCCCCCTCCCCTATCCCTTTCTCTTCCTAGCCCCAGGTTCCAAAATTAATCAAGCAGGTGGCAAGCATTCCGGACAGTTTTTCTTTTTTTTGTGTGTGTTTTTGTTTTTGTTTTTGTTTTGTTCTGGTGGCCCTTGTATGCGCTACACTTGCAAGCCGTGTCTGTGACGCGCAAAAAATAGAACAACACAGACAACCCTTTTGGTTACTTGCAGAACGGGGCAGAGTAAATCTAGCGCAGGATCCAGTCTGCACGCAGATCTACGTAGCAGGACTTAATCGGATGATTCTCACAAAGCACATTGGGCCCGGATTTTGACAGCGGCATCCATGTTGGTCAACTAGGCATAGTAAGACCCTGAGCCGAGCCTGTCTGGTCCTCACTTTCTCTTTTATTTTAGTACTGCATGCTGCGCCCAGTCATGCAGGCCCTATCAGAGTCAGATAAAAGCAGAACTAGTCCGATTTATAGGGCCAACTTTATGCAGAAGTAAAAACGATGCGCCGCATTTAATTAACGTCGGCTTTCTGACTTTGGCCGAGACACTGATGCCCTCTTATTTCCTACTTTTCTCTCCTCCCCCCACTCTAGATGAAGGAGAATATTATGAGTAGTGAGTGTGGTTGTTCTTGATCAGTTCTGCCTTGACCGGATCCGAGACGCGCAATTCTCAATAAATAGCAGCACCCGTTTGTGTCTTTGTTTGACCTTGAACTTGAATAACCTTATCTCGTTAATCTCCTTCTCTACTCGGCAAGTCACCTTCATCTGTCTTCTCGATCACAACCATTGACGACAGGTCTATCCTGCTCATCAATCCCCACCCTGCCTAGGGAAGGCCCTGCAAGATAATTAAGCAAATCCTTGTCGTATTTATTGTCCAATTCAGTGACAAGACATGCGTCGGTGGAGGGCCTGTTAGAAAGAGTTTTTCCGTTTGGAGCCGACTAGCGTTGCACTGTTCCAATTCGTCTGGGGGAGTTCGACCATATCCTTCCCGGGATAGTATAAGGTACCAAAGCTGCTCACTCATCGATTGTTGCAGTCCTTTACCCGCCTTGTTCTTCAGTCTTGATTGTTCTCACAATCTCTTATCTCCTGGTGGCTTTTGTCTGTCTGGTTTGTTCTTGGCTGGATGTTCTGGCAGAAGCCCTAACACGCTCCATCCATTGCTCAGGACTTTCGCCACCACGACACACATTCTCGCACAATCAGACCACCTTTCTATCCAGTTTGTGGAAGCTTAAAGCAACAAAGCCATACATATAGCAACCATGGCGACGTTCAAGGCCCCAATGTCTATCAGTGCGCTGCTGAATCCGCAGCAACAGAATGCAAACATCAACGCACAACAACATCCCAACCTCGCATTTCGACACATGCAAACCGACGACATCCACAGCAATCATTACACACAGGCTGATTATCGGCACCAAACATCAAATAGAATACATCACGACATTGCCGACGACAGCAACAAAAGCCAAGGCGCAGCAGGATACCGTTATGAACGCTTCGACTCCGTTTCCAGCACCTCGTCAACCACAGTGAGTGAACGCCGGAGAGCGCCGCGACCAAAATACACCGATGAAGAAATGTACTTCATCTGGTACCACCGTGTAGACCTCGACGAAGATTGGCGAGATTGCACAGACGCCTTCAACAAACAGTTTCCGGGCCAGGGACGCTCCGAACGAAACACGCAGGGCATCCAATGCAAATTCTACCGTTTCATTAACGCCAAAAAGTGTCCCACAGTACGGGAGCAGCGACGCCTGAAGGATGGGGAGTTTATGGCTCATGGCCGATCGACGCGAGAGAGGCTATTGCCCAAATTCGGCGTTGTGGAGTGGTGCCACGTTTGGTACCCCTGGATGAGGGCTGAGCACGCTATTGCTGGTCTTCATCCTGGTCCGCAAATTCAACCAATTGAGCAGGGGCACCAAAATCAGAGCAATCAAAAGGCGTCTTCTGATGACAAGCAGATGACAAGGACGTATAGTCAGTCATCGATTTCATCATCGGCGGCGTCAGTTGTGTCCTCGGAAGCGTCGCCGGAACCGTATACGCCTAGCTCTTATTCGTATGATGAAGAGGAGATGGCAGATGCTTGATAGCTCAAAAGAGAACACTTATCTCCTGCAACCAAAGAAAAGACACTTTCCCTCAACCATATTCATCTACCTGCTCAATATCTACATCTTCAATTCTTGTACCACTTTTTCTATCAATCATTCCAAATCCGCGCTCATGTTTCTATTTCTGGGAGGCTATCTGTCGTTACTGCATAGTTTGGGCTCGGTGGTAAGCTCTGTCGTTCTTTTGTCCTTTCCTTGCACTTTGCCTGCGGCTGTTTCTCATACTTGGGGGTTTCTGCTGTTTACCCTCTTTCCCCTGTGCTGTCCTTCGAGCAAGAAACGTATATGGGATCTGGTCGGAAAATGGCTGGACCTCTTCGAAGCCCTTGTTCGGGAATTTCTACCTCGGTCGGGCATCTTCAATGCACATGGTTTTTGATGAACAATTGTCGTGCTTTCTGTTTCTTGATGTTGACCATTGCTGGGTCTCGGTGGTGGCTTTTTCCTTTATTTTCCATGACCTCGCTTAGCCTAGTTAGCCAAATAGTCTTTGTTTGACTCTTGCTTGATGCGTGGCTTTTGTTCTGGGTGGCTCTCTCTTTCGATTTTTTGAGATTTTTGTTTGTTTGCCACTTGATATATACACACTCTCTACCATCTTTTTGGTAAGGTAGTACATATGTTATGTACATCTGAAATTCAATCAATTGATATACAGGGTTGTCACTAAGCATTTAAACTTGATGAAACAAAGCTGTGGCTAACTAGAAACTAAGGACTCTCACTCTGTAGACCCTGCTTGGTCACTGCTGATGATCACTCAATCATCGTCGTCATCATCCCCAATGTAATCGTACATGTGCTTTCTATAATCAGCATCATCATCCCCTTCATCGAATTCATTGATATCAAATTCTTCATCGTCCGACTTCGCAGTCCGGTACCGATGGTATATGCTCGTTTTGTCGTCGTATTCATCTGCGGACGAGAGCTCGTCGTCCGGGTAGTCGTTTGCAGGATTATCCTCGGCTGTAGGCAATAAATCAGTACAACTGCGATTTTCAACAGACAGACAGTATCAGGAACGTACCGTTAGAATCGACATCATCACCGTCCCAATCGACCTCAGAGTCCGGATCTTCTTCTAGATACTGATCCCAGATATCCTCGTCATCCGAAGTAATGACCACAACACCAATATCTGTCCGTGTTGGATCGATGTTGATACCACCTGCTGCATCCGCTTCGGATAATGGATCTTTGTAGCCCGCAATGTCTGATTGCGGTGTAGTCCCTGATGCCGACGATGCGACCGTGTGGATTGGAACACGGATGTAAGTATCGTAGACGTAATCACCATCACCGCCCACCTCTCCTTCTAGTTCGCGCTGGGTCGCCTCTTTCTTTTCCTGAGTATTGCGTGGTGTCTCGGTTGGAATTGTCCTCCGAGGCTTGGGGTGGCGGGGCATGTATTTCAACGGCCGCTTTGGTTGCTGCGGTGTAACATCAGGGGCTGACACAGAAGGAGGCTCATGGTGAATGTCCATCCGGTTCTCTTCCGTCTCCATATCGAGCATTACCTCTTCGAGCTCTTTTGCCAACTTGTCCAAGTCATCTGATTGAGGCTCAAACTTGGTCGTCAAGTGTTCCTTGGCAGCGGAAATGGTTGACTTTTGCTGCTCCCTCCATTGCTTCTCTGCACTATTGACGATGGGTCGCTTTCGCCTCGTCGGGTCTTCTTCCTCGGGTTGTGTCTTGGCTAGCTGGGATTGAACAACTGTATCTAACTCAGCATTGCTCCCCGCTGTTTTTTCCAGTGTCTCTAAAACTGATACGCCTCTTAGAGAAGGAGCACGAGTAAGTTTCTCGACGAGAATAGCTCGAGCCCGACTCGGCGTATTGCCTTTGGACACCCCGCTTCCACCAGCAACGCTCAGTGGAGTGCTAGGACGCGAGATATGGAATCGACGAAGAGACGTCGGAAATGACGCGGGGCTTGCGCTAAGGGGTGGCGTATGGATTGACGACACAGGGGTCCTAGATCTAGAACTGGGCGCGGACTTCTCATTCTCACGATCCGATAGTCCTTCCGTAGCCCCTAGAAATTTGCTGATAGGTTCCTGCAGCCGCTTGCGCTTGGCATCAAGCTCTTGACGGCGAGACTCGGCCTGAGCACGTTCAGCCCGGAACTCTGCACCTGGCGAAGTTGTTCGAACAGTGGGGATACCACTTGTTCCTGCAGGGGTTCCGGCAGGTCTAAGTCGACTGCTCCTCGCGAAGCCAGAGGTGCTTACAGACCTGGGACTGTGTAGGCGGTTTTGGAAAACTGCAGTTGCAGCTGATGGAGATGACGACGAAGCATCATCTTCAGCACTATCGCCAGCAGTAGAACTACTTCGGACTTTGACTCTTTGAAAGACAAAGTCTGTAAAACGCCGCTTTTTTTGATGCAGCTCAGATTGGATGTCTATTGCGATGTTAGTACAAATCTATATCGAAATGAAAATGAATAGCTTTGGTGGTCATCTAGAGCTTCCCCAGATACAAGATGTATATACGAAAGTCATATGCAAGGCGTGGGGCAAGATAGACTTACAAAGCGTGTCAACAGGCTCCTCCTCTCGTCGACGCTTGATATGGAATTGCTCAGGAGGCAACAATCTGTCGTTTGATGCCATTGTGGGTATGACTTTCTTGTACTTTCGCGCTACGCAGAAATTCTCCTATGGCGTGTTTTGGTGTGGTGAATACAAGGCTCGACAGCCAGTGGCGGGAAATATTCTGGATGAGGTCACGTGGAAGAGACTGGGATACCGTCGACAGAGCCCTAACCCTAACTACACTGTGCCTACTATGCGTGCAAGGGCAAATAGATACGAGAAACATTGATTGTAAGGATTCAAAACGAGGCGTTCGCATACCGATGGCTCTAGTTTTGCTGGCTGAAATACGGGATTGATCGACTGATTTCAGCGTAATGGACTGCGGAGATGAGCCCTAAGATTTGCAGACATGACAGTTGTCCCGAAGTTGTCTTGAAGGGTGTCAACTACCTGAAGTACTTTATATTAGATATATTTAGCTTACTTAGATATAATAGTATGATTAAGTCTGATTATCTGCTATTCCTCTCTCGTCGCCTAAGGATAACACGCAGCGGTCATAGATACGGCACCAGGGGCGTTTACAGCAACCGAACCATGAGATGTGGCATGGCCGACCCAATTTGGAATCCTGGCAGGAGCTAGATCCATGTATTTCAAATGTTTTCCTTAGTTGGATTCTGGATGCCCCGAAGTTAGAACTTGTCAAATCGCAATAGTTCAAATTGTTTTGCTGTGATGGTGATACATGAAAAATACATGAGCTATTATACAGAGCTCCCCCCAATACCATACCAAACCGTAGCCCAATCGTGCTTTTTTGTCTTTAAGTAGTCAAAAAAGAGGGAACGAAGGAAAATGACCACCAGCCCCAGATCCAGTCAAGTCTTTCCATAGCTCAAGGGTTTGTCAAAAAGCTTTCGTTAGCCAGCTAGCAACACAAGGTTTGAAAAGGGTTATTAAGAAATAGATTAGACCAAAGGCGATAAACCCTGTCGCGGAATAAAAGGGAGAAAATCATTTAGACAAAGCATAAGATCAAAACGAATACATGAATCAGAAGAAAATGGTACTAAAATATCAGTAAAATTGGGGCATGACAAATCAAGAAGAGAAGAGAATTAGTTGTTAAAACCCATAGATGAAATAAAATGCACCACCATAGATCAAAAACATGAGAGCAACTATTTTTCCGTCTTATTTCGCTCCAATCTCCTCTTCAGCCCAGCCAGGAAGAGAGGACTCATTTTGAATGGCTAGACCAAAGCCACTGTGATTCAATCCGCCCAGCGCGGAACCAAAGCTGGAGAAGCTTCCCTGAGGCTGATGAGATAATCCCGAGCGGCCGTGGGAAGATTGGCTGACACTGGGTCCAAAGGGTTCCTGAGAGAAGGAAGGCAGGCTGACAGCTCGTGAGTGCTGAATTCGAGGAACGCTAAGGCTATTGGCAGAGCTGTGAGTGGCTCCAGCGTGGCCATTGGCGACATTCAAGAAGCCGTTGGAGGGCTTTCGTTGGTGAAGAGAGCTGTCTATACCGCCATTTGGTATCTCGTTAGAGGCTGCTCCATTGTACAAAGCTGCCTGCTGATTGGCAAGAGCCTGCTGTTGCTGTTGTTGAAGAGTCGCCAAAGTGATGGGATCCGTCAATCGGTTTTCCTGATCTTGTCCTTGCTGGGACACGTGGTTCAGGTACATCGTCAGCGGGTTGTTGTTCCCAGTGTTGAGAATGGAGGAAGGGGAAGACATATTTTGCAAAGGCGGTCGGCTTTGCTGTCCGCCCTGAGAGCCCGTCGATCCTGGAGCAGGCGACAAGGCCGGTCGTGTTGGGCTCGGCTGAGATCCGCTCTGGCTGTTGCTCTGCTTGAAGCCGTTCAAAGGGGACGGAGACTGCTCTTCCAAGCCATTTCGGTTTTGTTGATTGTTGTTCACTTGACGTGGGGCATTGCCGCATCGGTCTTTGCCAAAATTGATCTTGAAGCGCTTGTATTCCTCGCGGCTTCGCATTCCTTCAATGGCTTTGATAGCATTGGCGATGTTTGTAAAGTTCACAAAAGCACAGCTCTTCTCCCTCAGAGTATTCACGAGTTCAATCTCGCCATACTCGGAGAAGTCTTGACGAAGGCGCTCTTCGGTCCATGTTTCATCTAGATTGCCAATATACACGTTTCGCGAAGCTCCACCACTGACTGCGAGTGCGATCGCTGGAGGGAGAGCACCGGAGTGCTTGCCCCAGCCAATCTTGAGTCGCCTGTTATGAATCATCAAGCCCTGAAGGTTGCTGAGGGCATAGAACGATGCCGCGGACGTTGGGTCAATGAACGTGACAAAGCAAATATGTTTATCGGGAATATAACGAATATGATGCAACAGACCACCACGGACCACATTGCAAATCTCTTCGATAGTGGTCTCTGGGTGAATGTTGCCCAGATAAATGGTGCGGTTTCCGAGGTTGTTGACACCACCAGCAGTGGTTGCAACAGCGGCTGCGGCAACGGATTGTTGGGCAAGCGCATTGGAAATCAAATCTCGGTCTGCGCTGTTGAGAACATGAGCATAGCCAGGAGCGATACCCAGGTACTGAGCGGCATTTTGCTGTTGAGTCTTTGACACATAGGCACAGCGATCTTTTCCATAGAAAACTCGGCGAGGGGCTTGCCACTTGGCCTCCTGAGGCAGCTGAGCGACGGCTTTGATGGCATTGCTGATGGACAAGAAATGAACAAAGCCAATGGCTTTTTCCTTGACAAGCTTCACGGTGTCGATGGGGCCGAATTTTCCTAGCTCTTCACGCAGTTCCTCCTCTGTGATGTCTTCAGGGAGACTGCCCAAGTAAACATTTCGAGAGGCGCCTGATTGCTGGACGGCTACAGCGACCGAAGTTGGGACCTGAGAGGGTTTACCCCAGCCGATCTTTACATCGTTGCCCTTGATCGCCAACTTCTTGAGAATGGCATCGGAGTGGAAATGTGTAGCAGAGCTACTGTCAAGAAATGAAATGAAAGCACAGTTCTTGTCTGGTAGCAACCGAACAGACTCAATTTGACCACTGCGGACATGGTTCAGAATCTCTTCCGCCGACGTTTCCGCCGGGATATTACCAAGGTACACAGTTCGGCTGGTGCCTGAAAGCATTTGCGGCCCGAGATGGACCGAAGTGTTAGATGCGCCGAAACCAGCATTTGTCAAACCAGGGAACCCACCAATTGGTGACTGTGGCCCCCCTAATAGCTGAGAACCAGCATATCCATCTGCCGAAACTAATCCATGGTACAGCTGGGGAGACAAAGCATTTTGCTGCGCCTGAGTTGGGCTGCTCAATTGGTTTTGAGAATTTTGATTATGTGCAGAGTTTGCTTGAGAAAAACCGCCGAAATTAGCAAATTGAGGAGATGCAAAAGCGGACGGAGTTCCGGGTTGGAAAGGGCTTCCGAGCAAAAGCTGGGAAGGAAGAAGGGGTGTAATATTCATATCGAAGCCGGATCCAGGAGCACCTAGGTCACTACCGTTATGAAGGCCAGAGCCAGTGTTTATAGAAGGGATGTTAGCTCGCCGGGAATCACGGTTTCCGAAGCTTTGAACAGAAGGATTATTGGAAGTGAAGGCGCCGTGAGAGAAGCCGGTTTGGTCTGCGCTGAATCCGGAGAATTTCGACATCGACGGTAAACGCGAATTTTTAGAATCCGCAGTTTGCATGGCGAGCATGTGCGGTGGTAGGACAAGATTGTCCTGTATATTGGATGCAAGTAAAGCCGTTTTGGGGAGACGAGATCCGGTCTTGATTTCACCGGACGCGGAGTCACGCAAGTGGTGAATGAGGCGGATGTATATTGTCAGGTATAAGCTGGTATAATCAACTCGCGGTTTGGTACTGCGCAAGAATGGTAATCAATCAAAACACGTTGGACGGTGTCTAAATCGGATCGATCTGATGCCTCGGACTAAGCGCGTCGAAGAACGACGATGACAGGATCGAATTCCAAACTGAATTATATATAATCGACGAGTGGATCGGGGCTCGAAATGGGATCAATTTTATTCGTGAGAATATATATATGCCGAGTGTATGAGGGCTGTCGATTTGATTTGAGGTCGCGACGTAATTCAAACGAAGCGAACGTGAGGTTATGACAAAGCGACGAATTATTATGGAGTCGAAGAATCGAAGAGCTAGCGCGCCGGCTAACAAAAGAAGGTCTCGTAGCTTCAAGGTAAGAATAACTAAAATAATGATTGACTGAGATGAGATGAATATTAGATGCATTGGACAATAAAGGCAAATCCAGCGGCGGTTGTTTACCTTTCCCCAGATTGAATGGAACACAGTTATACCGAAGGAGAGCGGCGTTCGGGAGTTGCGATTATAACAGATAACTGAGTCCCGATAATGGTAGAAAAGAGAAAGAAGAAGAAAAATAATGAAATCAGGCAGATCGCCGGGGAGAAATTGGAAAGAAACGAACGAAACGAACGAACGAGCGAACGAGCGAACGTGGAAAAGTAAGGAATGGGAGAAAGGTATGTAAGAAAGAGAAGAAGAAGAGATGAAGATGGTGAAGAAGGGGGGGAAAGATCAGAAGAGAACAAACAATAATTATTGGCAGGAGGGAAGGCGGGAAAGGAGGAGCAGCCGCAGGAAGGAAGGAAGCTGCGACGAAACGGGCTAGACCAGCAGCAGCTGTATGTACTAGTAACTATCGATTTATTGACAGCTATCACAGAAAATATCCTACGTGCTTAGTTTTTCAGTTTCTTATGTTTGATTCTGGATTACTCTGAAACCATCTATTCAATACTGCGTTCTGCACGTTGCGGCCAATTCATCCAAACACCGAGTACAGCCAGGAGTCGAGAAAAGATACGAGTGCGTGCGGAATTTGGATAGTACTTGTACAAACTAAGACTCTTCCAGTAAATATACTATGGGTAGGGCTTCGCTAGGCTGATTACCAGGACGATCCCAGTCGGTGGGGACTATCAAATCGTTCGTTAATTTCTCCATGCACATAATCGAGGGAGAGAAAGTCTGATAGATTAAATACGAGTTCTGTAGCTGAGGCTTTTCTTTCTCGGCCAATGTGGAATTTTTGTCCGCACGGATTGGTACTCGACGATAGGAAGGTACCTGAATCTGTATTTATCTGCAACTGACTCGATAATTCAATGCGCATATGTAGCAATAGCTTGATTCATGCCGAAAGGTTGGTACGTAGTGTCGGGAGGTCCTAGTGGATTTGGTTGGGGAGGAACCAGGGGCACTGTTCCATGGATCAACCCTGAATACAGAACCCAAACACAACGGAGTAACTGGGGGCTTCAGGACTTCCAAGGCCAACAGTCAAGACCCAAGATCTAGTCAGTGAACTATTCCCAGTTTCCCAGCCAGGGGTAAGTTTAGAGGACATTTCCAGGCTGATTAGTGAGCTTAGCTAATTAACAGCCTAAAGCGGTTAGCACAGGAATTAAAAGGAGCGATCTGACGATGACTGCCGGGAATGGCCCCATTCTTGTGTCTCGTTTGTCCAATGAGCGCCTCTACTGGCATCTCTCATCTGAAGCTGACAACTTCAGATAGATGCAATTGAAGCTTTTAGATCCAGATCATCTGGAGAAAGGTGCACACAAACTGGACTGCCCGTCAATGCAGTGAAACAAAGTAATGGCGACCGCTCAAGAGATCAGACAAGTACTGTCGACTTTCGTACCTTGACCCGCCACGAGTCTTAGCAGAGCATTGATATGAAGTAAAAACGTGTTGGACCAGAAACAAAGCGAGGTTCGCTGCTCATTGGATGGACACGCTGACCGGTCAGATCAGCCGCCTGAACGTTGGTGATCGAGTCAAGTCAGCGAGCCGGCCAGTCGACAAATACTTGGTCAGAGCTCTTATAGGACGAATACCAAACGGATATCAATCGGTGCATCTCATTAACTTGGCGGCCTGGCGACTCATAGATATGTCGTGCGCCTAAAGCTGAAAGGGACGACAACGTGCAGATGTATGCATTGAAAAATTGACTTGTTTTGTCTGGTTTTCTTATTTGAGGCGATCCATCTGGGTGGGCCCAGCCCCTGACTAGACAATTAGTGCCTAGTCTGGAAATGGTTAGCCCCTGATGCAATATCATGTGATCTGGGTTTATCATTATCTTGAATCGCTGAACCGGCTGACAATGCTTGACATGAGGCTATGCAGACAAAATGAAGGGACTGTTTATTCTTTCAGATGGTTCCTGGAAATGTGCAGTCAGTATCGTTCAATGGCTCGACAGCCTGAACAACAGACTAATGCCATTCAATATGTTTCACGCCAAGGAAGCCCTAGTCGCATTCCGCAAGGGTGGCTTCACTGAGACAGACCGTATTGACCTCTCGCTGCTGATTGATATTGTTAAAGAACTTTCCTAGATTGAAAATGTCTTGACTGCTTCGATTGGACCCAACAATCATAGCGAAAGATCGCCCTCATCTAGGACATTAGCTTGCAGATGGATATATGGTACCCTTACCAATAGATAAATGTCAATTTATAGTCATGAACATAAATCTGAATGGCTTGAAAATTGGATACTAACAACCTCATCGACATGGTCGCAGTGTAAGTGTTTTCGTATACAGTTAGAAAAGCTGTGGTTGGATGTTGTTGCCACATGTGTAAGGTGTCGACATCAAGATAAGGAAACAACCCCTCATCGGCCTCTTTCCGCCTAGTCGCGTTTGTGCGTTCAGAGTCATCCACCTAATATTTTCCACCCCTCACTTATTGTATCGACGTCGACGCAACAGTACCAGGAATTGATGATTGCCATTGCTCGGCGGAAATTCTATTTGCAAGCTCCATAACAGCATCTCATTGGTCAGTTATTTCTTTTATCTCTGACTCATAGCCCCCATGTCTCACGACGCACGTCGCACTCGATCTACGTCGGCAAGCATGCAAACTTAAGGAGTCGCCTGATTCAAAGCCATTGTTGTTTTAGCATCAACTAATTTGAATTTCTGGACAGCCAAGCGGAGACAGTAATACTGCTGAGTAGCGCCATTCGACGTCAGCATGGCGGCTCCGGAACAGCGCATCTACATCGACGAAGATGTCGGTAAAGACGACGCTTCTGCCAACGGCAGCGAAGCCGCTCCCTACAAATCACTCCTCCACGCCATGTTGCAACATGCTCCCACCACGGAAGGAATCAAGTACCTGACCCGCAAATCGGTCACCGGCCCCGTCGAAGAAGGTAACGAAGCCGCCCGTCTGGAATGGAAAGCACCATCTGCCTCGGCGATAAAGAAATCGACCAGATTGTACGAAGGAGCTCAGAAGAAGGCGGCCAAGGCACAAGAGATTGCGATTCGTGAGAAAGCAGAAGCTGAGAAGCGTCAGGTTGTGCTCGAGGAGGCTAAGAAGGTGATCATCAAAGAGGACCCCTCTCTTCCCAAGCCAGTGCGCATCCGACTCGACGTTACAGACCCAGCCATTGTCAAGCTGCGCACCCCAGAATCAGATGAGCCTGGAACTCGTGTTCGTGTACTCGGTCGCGTCCATCGTCTGCGATCACAAAAGGATGTCATTTTCATCACCCTTACTGATGGATACGGGTACCTTCAGTGTATTATGACGGGGGATATGGTCAAGACCTACGACATGATGACTTTGACATTGGAAACATCTATTGCAATTCATGGAGAGATGCGAGCCGTGCCTCCCAAGCAGCATGCCCCCGACGACCGAGAACTACACGCCGACTTTTTCACAATCATCGGCAAGGCAGCTGGCGACAAGGAGGCTATTACCAGCCGTGTAGCACCTGATGCCGATCCTCAGACACTTTACGATAACCGACACTTGGTTCTCCGTGGCGAGACCTCTTCATCAGTGATGAAAGTGCGCGCAGCAGCCTTGAGGGCTTTTAGGAAAACATTTGAAGCGACTAGAATGTTGGAAGTCACTCCTCCTTCTATGGTGCAGACACAAGTCGAAGGTGGTAGCACCTTATTCTCATTCGACTACTACGGCGAACCAGCATACTTGACACAGTCGTCACAACTGTACCTTGAGACGTGTCTGGCATCTTTGGGCGATGTGTTCTGTATCTGTCCATCTTTTCGAGCAGAGAAATCGCTTACCCGTCGTCATTTGTCCGAGTATACCCACATCGAAGCCGAGCTTGATTTCATAACATTCGACGATCTCCTCGAACACTTGGAAGAGGTCATCTCCAAGGTTATTGAGGAGCTGCTTGCAGACAAGCAAAGCGCCAAACTCATCAAGGAACTCAACCCAGACTTCAAAGTTCCCTCTCGTCCATTCAGGCGCATGCGATACTCTGATGCAATTGAGTGGCTGCGCGAACATGACATCCCCAACGAAGAGGGCCAACCACATCAATTCGGCGACGACATTGCAGAAGCCGCCGAACGTAAGATGACCGATATCATTAACCAGCCTATTTTCCTCACCCACTTCCCCGCCGAGATCAAGGCGTTTTACATGAAGAAGGATCCCCAGGATCCTCGTGTTACTGAGAGTGTCGACGTGCTCATGCCTGGTGTCGGTGAAATTGTGGGAGGAAGTTGCCGTATCGACGACTGGGATGAATTGATTGCCGCGTATAAGCGAGAGGAGATGGACCCGTCGCCATACTACTGGTACACCGACCAGCGAAAGTCAGTCCATATTTACCCCTCTTTTCGAAGAATTTACTAACTGAGATGATAGGTACGGATCGTCGCCTCACGGAGGTTACGGATTGGGACTTGAACGTTTCTTGGCCTGGATCTGCGGCCGCTACACCGTCCGCGAATGCTGCTTGTATCCGCGCTTCACGGGGCGATGCACGCCATAGTTTGATGATGAGCGGTTTTGGATGGTCAAGTAGTATTTTGATAAAATGCACTAAATTCTTTTCTATACATGAAATGCTTTACGATGATTTGAAATTTCAGTCTGAATCATTAACTGAATTAGGAAATGTCTTCCATGTGTCATATGAATACACAATAAATGAGAAATAGATAGAAATTGTAACGCTCGTCATTACACCCCAAAGGTTATTTTTGTATGAGGCTGATCCATGTCAAACCTTCATCCAGAGTCCTTCGTGAGCATGACCCTCTTCCTCAGCCGAAGCAATGATATGCGGCACAACCAATTCCACACCCTTCGTAGCGCCCGCACTGGTCGAAAAGGATGGGTTATGTCGCGGCGGCAAAGGACGGCCGGGATGTATGGCAGCGGCTGAATCAGCAGCATAAGCGTATGCCCCGTAGCCATAGGTTGTAGTAGCAGCAGCAGCGCTAATGTAGTCGCCCGAAGATGAGGGCGGGCTACTACTTACCGACGAGGCGGTAGTCGTGCTCGGCGTGTTGACGAGTGAGGGTGTTTCCATGGCAGAGAGGCTGGTCGTACTGTTCCTGGTTGTGGGCGCACGACGAAAGGGAATCGCATACGATGATGGCGTGGACGAGGAGATTCTAGCGTCATCGCGATGGTAATGGAACTGGGAGAGATAGGTCCATGCATCGCTCGAGGCGAGCGAGGTGGATGATCCGTTACGTCCGTGGCGGCCGTCGGATATAATGGGCTTCCATTCGGTGGGGTCAAGATCCGATTTGGAGTCGTGCAGGTCTGAGGGTATCCTGCCGAGGAGAGGGTGAACGACGGCGATAGGTCGGGTGGGAGGAGTGATTGATGTTATGGTTGAGGAGGAATCCATGTTGATGTGAATGTTTGTGTTGAGAGGCGGCGAGGAAGGAGAAGTCATTGTGTATGTGTATGAGGAAGCCGAGAGAGGCTTGCAAGAGTCTTTGCGGCGGCAGCTATAAAAAGATATTAGAACGGACTCAGCTGAAACATTGATATCGGCGATATACATACCTTTCACTGCAATACAAAACCGAGTTGCTGGGCACCGTTATCTGCTTCTCACACATGGCGCTAAGATAAGACGTCAGCCATGTACGTACACATAATTAAATAACTTGCAGGCTGATATATGCCGTGGAATGTGAGACAAGCGAGAGCAAGGAACAAAAATGAGGCAAAAGGCGTAGATAAGGAGACGGAAACGGGGATTGTCACACATACCAGTATTGTAAGAAACTAGCCGCCATCTCCAATTGTTCGTCTTCTGGACTGACAGAGTGACTGGCAGGACCAGAGCCAGCTCCTAATAATTTACCGAGGGACTGGTATGATTTGTTTCGGTACTGGAACTGGTGAGCTGAAGCGCTCTTGCGGTGATAGACGGGGGGCCGGGTGGATTTGACGGCCGGTCCCTTTTTAGTTGACGTCGTGATGGTAGGAGGGGGAGGAGTGACAGTTTTGTTTGAAGTGGTAGCAGGGGAAGAGGTATGGCGGTGTAAGGGATGTCGTTTCATGGATGGCGGTGAAGTAGTTCGATTATTATTATGATTAGACGCGGCGCCTCTAGTATGAGGCTTTTGCTGGCGATGCATCCTTATCAGCCAGATATGTACAGACCCACCCTGGTGATCCTGGCGTTGTGGATCAAAGGGATGAATCAGTTAGATTTGCGTGAGACAATAAAAAAGTACGTGGCACAATCGAGAAGAATGCGGGATTTTGCGACGTTTTGAGTCGAATCGATGAAGCGAATGTGATCGTGATGTTGATGTAATTTTGCGCGATGCAGGTACAAGAGGCGAGTGGCTCGCAGGGTACACCAGTACGTAGTCTACTAGGTAGTAACAAGGATGGGGTCAGAAAAAGAAAAGAAAAACAAAAAAGTAACGAGCACGAGAGATGACTCACGGGTATTTTATCGCGGGGCTTTTCTTATCTTTCTCTCTCTCGCTCTCTCGCAGCTGGGTATGATAGAGTTCAGAGTAGAGGATGATCTTTTAGAGTATGCTCGAGAGGAGGGGAGATAAGTAGCATGAGGAGCGGTGTGCAAAAAGTAAATCAAAAAGAGAATCCTGAAATCAATAACAATATCCAAAGAGGACTGTCCCAAACAATAAATAAGAGGATGATCCAATGCATTCGCAATATTTGGATAATCGACTGATCCATCCGGTCGTTCTCGACTCTCGCTGCCAGAGACAAGCACGTAATGGCCTCTAACTGGATGCAGTAGTGTTTCTACTCTAGCCCTAATTCTAGAACCTCGTTTCTGTCGACGAGATGGCATTTTTATTAGTGGGATTATTATCCTTCTTACTATCGCGCCTGACAAAAAAGATCGTAACAACGAGATAACGAATCATGCCCGTTGCTGCGATGGCGTGGATAAGTCGATCTGTCTGAGGCATGAGGCTAGACCACTTGCTCGGCCATTTGTTAGTCACAGGCATACGACTCACTAACGTTAGACGTACGCACCGCATATCGACCGAGACGAATCAGACCTTCTACTCAGCCATTCTGGATGTGATTTGGAGAGTCAGGTGTGGAGTCCTCAGGCCTTCCGATTAGATCATTACCGCTTCCGGATATCCCGGTTGTCAGTGGTGTGTGATTCTAGAACGAGTTCGGCAGGCAGATCCAATTCTTCACTTTGGAGCCTAATACTATGCAATACTAGGCAATAGTCGCACAAAGTGAAACTTCCTTCCATAGTAGAAAGAGTAACGAGGAAAAAAGGATGGTGGGGAGTGGAGGGGTAACACAGCCCCAGGTTAGGGTTACCGTTACGCATCATCTCCATTTTCATACTACGACACTTATTTGGCTGTAGTACCACATTTCACGGCACACAACAGCCCTCTCAAGCTTTTTGATTTCTTTTCTTTTGTGGTGACTGTGGATGTCAAACGACGTATTCTGCAGAGTCAGATCGAATCAGGTGCTGGAAACATGTGACGGGAAAAGGTACCCAGAACTACTTCACCCATGGTCTTGATGCTTCTATTTTAAAAGCAACCATGTCATATTACTATGTTCATGTAGTAAGTGGTTGACGTCAATCACATGGCGACATTTCCTGTTTGTAGGAATAACCCTTGGTAGGGACCAAGTAAGGACCTGGGTAGCGAGACACGTAAAATCACTCATATGAGTGTGCTTCTGTTGTCGCAGTACAAAATGTGATGCATCGATTCGAGTAGGGTTAGGGTTTTACACGCTTATAGTACACAGTTTAAGAAGCCGATGCAGGAAAACAATATCAACGAATTGGGTATCTAATCAACGCCGCACATGCAGTTATAATACATCAAATAATCAAACACTTATGACCCGTCCACTGCCACCTCTTCACTCTGATCGTTCCCCTTGTCCACGGAGCCGGTCGGCTCTTCAACTTTCCTTTCTGGCTTCACCCCTGTAATGAATTGTTCCGGAACTCCCTTCGCCGCCACCGTTGCACTACCTACATAACATCCCAGCATTCCGCTCCATGTATACTTTTGCTCCGTCAGGTTGCGAATTTCCCGATACCCAACGACGTTTGCAAAGGGGAGGCCCGTGTCGGGGTCACGGTATCGCGAAAGTTGCGATGTGATCGGACAGAGATGCTGGGATATTTCTATATTCGTATTAGTCAGATTCTTTGTGTAAAAAAAAGTTGAGGAGACGTACTTGTTAAACGGGGCGGCTTCTTTGCGTTGAAGTAGATGCTGTATTCCCGGCTTTGCATGGTGGCATTATCGAAATTCTCTAGTATGAGTAGATTCCGACCCATTTCTTCAATGTCCTCGGGTCGTGCTGCAGCTTCAATTTCACTTGCTGTTTGCACTGTTGGGGCGGACTGATGGATTTCCGCTGGACTAGCGTCTTGCATAGATATATCAGCCTGTTCGGCTCGGTTTAAAACGGGCAAGGTAGAGGTTGCAGTAGGCTGGGCGGGTTGCATGTCGGATACCGCGGTCTTGACAATAATATCCGTTTGTACCGTGCTCGAAGCTACATCTCGTGGCGTTTGTGTTTCTGCAGCTCCCTTTTCCTCCACCAATTTCTCTGGCTCCGCTGCCTGTGTAGAGTTTGCTGCACCAGGCGCGTTTGATAGCGACTTTTCTTCTGCCCCATCAGCTGGCTGGGAATCAGACCGAGCGCCCTCTGCTTCTAACGCAGTTCTCAATTGTTCTTCTGCCGCAGCGATAGTGGTATCTTCATCATTGCCATCTCCAACCTGCTCATCGTTCGTGACGTTCTCTGTTGCATAGTTTCCAGCCTTGACACCCCCTGTCTGAGCCTGCTCACTCGTAGCCTCCACAGCTGGCGTAGCTTCGGGTACTACTTCAACTCCAGGCCCAGGCTTCTCTGGCGCCGGTGTTGTAGGTGCGGACGCATACTGGTGAATGCCATCAAGAAACCCTTGAGCGCTTGTAGATTTCTCAGATTGCGGTTCCCGTGCGTTGATATGATTCGGTTGTGTTGCTGTAGTTTCTCCGCTACCAGTCACTGGAGCCGTAGGTAGATTTGACAAAGGCTCGGTGCCCGAAGTCACCTTGGCTGCATCAGATGCTGCATCCTTTGTTTTCTTCTTGCGCTCGGATTCCCTCTCGTCGGCTTTTTGTTGAACTTCGACATTACCCACACGCACCAGTTTCCCATTAACCCACTTGGCTATGCCACTCCACCATGACATGACAGGTCCCTCGAGACGGCGATTTTGTAGAGCTTCGAGCTTAGCTTTGCGTTCTTCAGCCTTTCGTTTCTCCATCTCCTCCCACCGATTTAAACTTTTGCTGTTCAAACGTTCAATCTTTGCAGCTTCGGCCAATCGTTCTTCTTGGGTCATGACTTTGGGTTTCAACCTTTGCTTCCTTTCGGCGGCTTTCTCCATATTCGCAATAAGCTTAATCCTCCTTTGTTCACTATCCTTTAGCCTAGCATGTGTAAGCTCTTTGTTCTGCATAGTCTGGCGACGGGAGGACGATCGCACTGGTCCTTCTTCGGGCGTCGGTAGCCAAGAAACTCGTTCGGACTTTTTTTTCGGACGCGGGGCGGTGGAAGATGCACTCGACATGGCTGGTGAATCTATCTTGACTTTTTTGCGCAGAGCCGTAAGTCTCAATGATTCCTGAGCTTTACGTTTTTTCCGATCAACTCTCGCTTGTTTCTCCAGCTCTTTTTCCCCTTCAAGATCGTCATCCGCTGCATTGGGTCCCTGATCATCCTCATCTTCCGACGAAGAATCTAGGCGCATATCATCGAATTCTCCGTCGGGTCCTTCGTCTTCATCGAACTCGTCATCGTTCTCGTCTTCGGCAAATAGAAGCGTGAGATCGTCGTCGGCAGCGGCGTCGAGTAAGGACGACATGTTCCTGCCAGCTGTACTTCGCTTCTGTCGGCCAGCGACCAGGGTTTCGACGACCTCATCTTCGGAAGTATCCGCCCCGGTAAAGGACGATGTCTCATCTGGAGTTGCCATGTTTCTTGTCTTGATGAAGATTGCGCGACTGCGCAAATCTACTCAGTATCCAAGTAGAAGTAGTAATTTCTTATAGATCAGCATCCAGCCACGGCGAAGCTACTTTCGATTGAGTACGTAGGCATTAAGGTGCGAGGCGGCGTGTAATCAACAAGGTTGTTACAGAGCAGAAGCTTTAATTTGGCTCCGCGTCAAGGTGTCGAGGCGTTAATGTCTTGGCAGCCGCCCAGTCACCTGACTTCGTGACATGGTGCTACACGTGACTTATCTCGAGTTGCCCGGAAAAACATAACATTACATAATCAATAATCCAGGTTTCAACTAATGCAGGTACCCAAACCAGGCAAGTCTATATATATTCGTAGCAAGATGAGTCGCTATCGTTTCAGACGGCAGCTGGTGCGGAGAGTCGGTTGGCTGAAATTACTGGAGAGAGAATAAACAGCGAGTCTAAGCAATTTAGAGTTAGAGTACGGGGTAAAATACGGCTGTCCCTGGATTTGGCTTTCCTCCGTAGTACACCTGGTTGACGGCCTTCTGTGACAGCTGCAAAACAGAAACAGAAACATATTTTGTGGAGCCGCTGCGACTCATTCAGGCCAGCGTCATTCATCGACCGCCGAGAGGAGGAAGGTCTTCGGATCGATTCTTGATGTCTGTGTGAACGCAGCTGATCTCGGGGGTCTTCAAGTGCAAGGGAACAGAGGCCGAAAAAGTCGACGAATCATGTGGTGGATGATATACGTAGCAGAAGCCCCTTACTGCCGCTGCTGCTCTACAGAGTACATACATCCTCACCACACACAAGCCGTCTATAACTAGGACGCATCTAGTCACCAAGTCTCGCCTCAGTCCGGACTTGACCATCGTCATCGTCTAGTGGATCTGCATTCCCTTGAGACACGGCCCCCTCATCAAACGCTATGCAAAATTAACTTAGACATGACCTGGTCTTGAACCTCAATCAGATCCAGAACTTAACCATTACTGACCCGACTAAATCTGTAGTAGTACAATGCTACAATATGAGTCTTGACAGTTATTATATCGATCCACTAACAAGTCTAAGATGTTTCTTTCTCTATTTACATACTAGATGTATGGAACCATGGAACACTGACTGTCAAACGGTATTCGTGTATCGTGATGACGGTAACGATACGTATTCGGAGGATTTCAGCCAGTAGCTTTCTGAGCTACTGGCCTACGCATTACAATGACGGTACCTCTGTTCCTGAAACAGGTTGGCATGCGCTGCTTCAGGAATCGTTTTCTATGCAAACCATCTTCAAATTATCGCTGAAGTCATTTCATGAAGATTGAAATCGACCCTATCAATGGGTTCTAACCGCTGACGATGGTCATGTATCTAACATACTGACGTTGAATGCTTGGAAATATACAGTAATTACATTACAATACCAACAGCCTTGTAGTTCTGGGCGGCCCTAGTCCAACGGGCTGCGTAGCGTCTCTCGCTCCTTCCTTCTCCTGGCGACCGTCGACGACATCCATATTATTACTACCCTCGACACTTTCTTCTCGATCATAGCCTCTCGTTATCCTCTATCCTCTCACCCCATTTCTTCCTTTCCTTGTCTTCCTTAGCTAGGAGGCTTTGATAATATTAGTCTATTAATATCTTTTTTCGAAGAATTGTCTTGATCCATTGATTCGTTTCGTCCTCCGTGCTTCCCATCAGCTCTTCCTCTCCACACTTCTGCCACCCTGTCCGGTCCTTTTGCGACGACTCCTCGAAACACTATTTGTCGGTCCTTCTTTTCGACGGTTGTGTCTCGACAACAATTGGTCTATTTTCGTGCCCAGGAATTTTATTCTATAAAGATATCCTTTATAATAACTCTAATTCCGCTAATTCGGCCTCGATCTACTTTCTATGTGCTCGCCTGGTTTCGCATGACCTCGTCTTTCGCCTTTACCAGCCGCGTCCCGTGACACGATAATACATTTGCGATTTTGACCCGATACAGGTAGAATCGTGCGCGTGCGATCTTGTTCAAGCTGGATAATTTCCTGCTGTGCACTTAGCACCTTGCTGCCAGATCCGCCACTGCGTGGTGGGTTGATTGCATATAATCGCTCCGCCCGGTCGCGATAGTACGCTCAGGAATCATCGGATTCTTCCGTGCACTGTTATTTGGAGGAGATAGGCGAAGTCTTGGATTGAGATTGGCACGGGTAACCACCTTCATCGCCTTCTCACAATCTTATGTGGTTTCCATAGCGCTTTCCGTCTTTACCGAGCAATCCACCGAAAACATCAGACGAAGCTCCTCGTCTCTCATTCAACCCGAAACCATTAAACTCGGTTCAGATCTTACGATAATCTATAATGATTCCAGTTTCGCGGCCAGATGGCCATCTCAATCTCAACTACATCCCAGTTTCTCAACCAATGTCAGGGACGTCGACGGGTAGCAACTCTCCAAATGAGTTAGCCGGGGGTCTAGGCAAGTCTCCGTTTGGCACCGCTAACGGACTGGGAAATGCTCCAGGTTCGTTGGGTAGCACACGCATAGGGGCTGGATCCCCCTCTCATGAGCTGGGCACTCGCCTGTATTCAAAACGGTAGGCACATATCTCAGTTGGAGCTTTCACATTTTGTATCCGACAGCATGCTTATAAACTTTCAAAATCTAGAGCACGTGAAATTCAGGCCCAGGAAGGTGTTCCGACAAGCATCTGGGGACCCCCGACGAGCGGCCACTCAACCCCTTTGCGCGAGAATATTCCCGAATCTCCCAGTCAAGATGGATTTCCCGACCTGATCCCTACTGAGCCTACGTTGAATAGCCCTGCACGGAGGGCAAGAGCTGGCACTGTGCCTTCCCGATTCCCGCCTGTCGGCACCCTAAACGCCACCTCCCAGGCACCATCTTTGATGTCCAAAACGTCAAGGCCTACGCCATCTACCAGTCCATTTCGTCCGCCAGGCCTGTCCGGTATCGACACTAGCGGGAGAACTGTGACTTCAGGTGCTGGTCCCAACACGGCTGTCTTATCTCGCTTGCGAGCAGGTTCAATGCCTCAACGCCCAAACAGCTTCCTAGGGTCTTCAAATCCATTCGGACCCTCTGTGTTTTCGACAAGCTGGGCATCGGGACGAGATCGAGCTACAACTCTGGCAAGCATTCGGTCCTCGGAGGGCCCAACATCTCCTTCTCATTCATCTTTTTCAGGTGGTGGTCTCGCCGACAGCGACGTAAAGACTCTAGACTACCTAGGTTTGGCTGAGACACCACAGCAACACAATTCTTCGCTTGCACACTCGTCGGTGGAAGCTTTACTCCAGCAACAGCAACAGCAGTCTTCTTTGCCCCCGCTTCTTGCCGAACTTGCTATGATCAAGAGCAACAACAGATTCAGGTCATACTCGGTAAACGCAAAGGAGAAATACGCGGAAGATGATGACGAATACGGATCTCCTTATCCCCAGGCGCCATCAGGCACTTTGACACCATCTGCTGCCGCGACTGCTGCCCAACTCGCCGCTACCCAGGCGCAAATTCATCAACACAATCTTGCTGTCCAGGCATTCGCTAACCATGCTTCTGCAAGCCGACCTCGCGCTCGCACTACCGGTATTCTCGATACGCCCCCACAACGCTCTTCTATTCGCAACTATCTCGCAACACCCTCTCGCTTGGAAAATAGCATAAGTGCCGCGGATCTGGGTATTGCAGAAGGTAGTGAGTATGATGAGCTCTCTGAAGCGGTTCAGATGATGCATCTAGGTGGAGCAAATGGCGCGAATCCGAATGGTCGTGCTCAGGCAGAAGTCGTAGATGAGGGCAGTATCGAAGGTCCAACCAGAGCGCTGTGGATCGGAAGCATTCCAGTCTCAACGACGGTCACTTCTTTGGATGCGATTTTCAGCATGTACGGCAAGATCGAGTCGACACGAGTCCTTACCCACAAAAACTGTGGGTTCGTCAATTTTGAGCGTCTTGAGAGCGCTGTCCAAGCAAAGAATCTGCTCAATGGAAAGGAAATCTTCCCAGGCGCTGGACCTGTAAGAATTGGTTATGCCAAAGTCCCAGGTGCATCTGCCTCGGGGACGCCTGGAGGTAATGGTACACATCTTTCGCCAACACCTGATCCACATACTGCTTTGGGAGAGCGTGGCGCTATTGATGCGTCAAAGCCAGACCGAATCGGCACGGATACACCACGGGTTCCTCCTTTAGCGGACTTGAAACAGGAAATGGCCGAGATTGTTAAGGAGTTTGGCGCTACTGATGCGGATGTGCAGGCGATTACTGCTAGCATTCAGAGATCAATAGCTTTCCAGGCATTTAATGATGAAATTCCTGCTGTTCCTGAACCAAGCGCTACGAGAATGCATGATGCGCCAAAACTTCGCGACATTCGCAAGCGGATTGATAACGGTCTGTGCTCCGTGCAGGAAATTGAGGAAACAGCCAACGGTATGCTACCTGAGATCGCCGAGCTCTCGTCAGACTACCTAGGCAACACTGTCGTTCAGAAATTGTTTGAGTTCTGTTCGGAGCAGACAAAGGAACAAATGCTGCTCCAAATTTCACCACATCTTGCCGAGATTGGTGTTCACAAGAACGGCACATGGGCAGCCCAGAAAATCATCGATGTTGCAAAAGCCCCGAATCAAATGCAGATGATAGTAGATAGTCTGCGCCCTTACACAGTCCCACTTTTCCTCGATCAATACGGCAACTATGTGCTACAATGCTGTTTGCGATTTGGCAGTCCATACAACGACTTTATTTTCGAGACTATGCTCACCAGGATGTGGGAAGTTTCCCAAGGACGTTTCGGTGCACGTGCTATGCGCGCCTGTCTGGAAAGCCATCATGCTACAAAAGATCAACAACGTATGCTAGCTGCCGCTATTGCCCTACATAGCGTTCAGCTTGCTACGAACGCCAATGGCGCTTTACTGTTGACTTGGTTCCTCGATACCTGCACCTTCCCTCGCCGAAGGACTGTACTTGCTCCTCGCCTTGTCCCTCATCTGGTACATCTATGCACCCACAAAGTTGCGTATCTAACCGTGTTGAAAGTCATCAATCAGCGGAACGAGCCTGAGGCGCGAGAGATTGTTCTAAAGGCACTCTTTTTCAGCCCGAACGATGAAGCTCTTGAGCGGATTCTCAGCGATCCTAGCTCGGGTGCTACATTAATCTTCAAAGTCCTTACTACACCCTTCTTCGACGAATCGATGCGTTCTGAAGTTGTCAAGAACGTGTCCAAGGTCTTGACCAAGTTGAAAGCGACCCCAAGCCAAGGCTACAAACGACTCATGGATGAAGTTGGTCTTTCCTCCCGAGCAAGTTCTCGTGACCATCATGCTGGAAGGGATGGTAGTGCTGGTCATGGCACTAATGGGGAGAAACAGCACCGCCCGACGTCACGTCAGGCCAGCTCCAGTTACCAGTCTCAGCAGCAGGCTGACAGGCAATTTGGTGCACAGTACCCAGTCCCCTCGGGTATTGAAAACAGTGTATCGATGGGCCGAACAGGTGAGCAGCAGCCTTACGACTTTGCTTCCAATGGCGGTCTGAATGCAGGACCAGGCTTCGGCCAGGATAATGTGCTTTCCGCGCCACAACAAATGCAATATCAGGCGTACCTTCAATCGCGTGGCATGCCCCAAACTGGAATGTATCCCGGAACCATAGGCGGAAACGTCTATCAGGGATATGTTGGAACCATGGATAATATGAGAGGTCTTCAGGGTGCCGGTGCGATGCCTGGTTCGTCTCAAGTGAACTCGAATGCCATTTTGGGACAGCAGCCCGCCTTCGCGCCTCCTCAATTCAGCCCTGTCCTAAACCCGGCTCAGATGTACCAATACTCACCTCAGTACTACCCCCAAGCCCAGGCCGTTCCGAACCAGGCTGGGGCTGGTCGACGTGGACGCGTAAGTCTCAATCCGCAATGACGATACATTTATTACATTACTAACATTTCCGATTAGCATTGAGTACTTGACTCATTCTGAAACACAACACGTTCTTATCCTCTTCATATAGACTTTGTTTGTAAAAACATTCTCGTTCTTCTTCACATCTTCCATCATCCAAAAAGCGATCATCTATCCATGTATGCGACATCTTTTGTTAACCTTTTTCTTCCATTTTCGTATTACTTACGGCCTTGACTTCAAATCCGCGCTGGTTCGTATGGCAGGAAGCAAGGATGTGATGAGTTGTTCACGGTCATTCATTTGGAAGTTATCTGTTCTTTGATGCTTTTTCTTGTTACTTCCTTCGTTGTGGAGATGACAGACATGATGTCGATTTTAAGGTCATGTCATTTGTCTTCATGAATCATTTTTTCTTGTGTATTAAAATTTGAATGCTTAACGTTGATTCTCAGACTTACTTCATTTATTGCCACTTTTCTTTCCCATGCATACAGTACGAGGTCTGAATAGGAGTTAAATATCAAGATGTTACTTCCAGCTAAATACTTTAAAAGTACTCGACCTCCACTCATCCTCGATTGAGAAATCATCGTCTTAAGCCTATAATCTCTTCATAGTCATCACATGCAAATACACATTGACCACCGGGTATAGCGACATTAGCAGGAAATGCGGTCAACTAGCCAACCAATCTATGAACTTGGTCAACGCCTTGGACCGATCTGAAACTTGGTTCTGTAAGTGTGATAGATGTTAGCTATTAGAACCCTTCAAAACTACGTTCCTTGGATAATATCGCTTTGCATACCTTGATTTCAGGCTTGAGTTCGGAATATGTCTTGCCTTCGTATTCGAAAATGAAGTCATAGGCTATGTGGAGGTGTAAACGTTAGTGTTGAACACAAGATATCTGTGAAAACACTTGACTCACCGAACCCGAATTCTCCCCTCTCAGGGACAATTTGCCCTTCATTCCGTCCTTGGAAGAGGAAAACCTGTGGCTCGCTGCTGTCGCTGGCGGTTTCATTACCGCGTTCACTGTCCTCTTGACCTGGACGAGGACCCCATGAAAATGCAAAGGTGCATACTGCAGCCGCAGATTTGTCCTCGTGATCGGCCAGAATACGATTGAGACCCGAGAGGCCGAGAGAGTGATAGAACCATTTTCTGTCTCATTCAGGACGTTAGGTTTGCGCAATCGCTGAGTGTCGAGCGGAGGAGTAACGGAGCAACGTACATATAAGGACCAGGCAATCCATTCAAGGCATGGAATATAACTGCGCTATCTTCAATCAAGACAGGGCCATTGACCTATTCAAATTAAAACCTGTCGTCAGTAAATAGTCTCACCTCTCGAGCACAGAGAAACAGGGAGGCGTACAGCCAAAGCAGCCTGTCGGCATTTCTCCCTGGCCACCTCTTCAATCGATCCTTGCAATTCTGGCAGATCTATACTTCTAATGTTGGCTGTGATGCCATAATCCTTGCAGATGGAGGTGACCTCACGAATCTTGTCGGCGTTGGAGGTGACGAAGGTTAGGGTTGAGAGTTTGAGTTTGTTGCTCTCAATGCTTGGGGATGGAGGGGGGAGGAGGAGAGGCATTGCCAATGATAATATATTTAGACAGTCGGTTTATGTATATTAGAAAGACTTGTGTTTAGTTGCGAAGCTGGAGAGTGATATACTTTCTCACTAGGTAATTTCTTATAGATGAGGACCAATGTTGAGGAGAATTACAATCAGTCGAGGAAGTTCTCACGGCTTTATACCTATCTTCCAAAGTCTTTATCTGCCATGAGGTTGAATCCAACAGGAGCTTTTGATATTTTGGCACCGAGCCACGATGGCCAGGCCACTAGCCACAGATCGCCGACTTAGGGTTTCTGTGGACATAGCCTGATCAGCAATCCACTCTAATAAACGCCTTATCAGGCACTGTATAAATCACATGCATAACTGTATTCTCGAACACGTCCCGAATCATTTGACGAAGTTCTACCGCGCTGAGGCAGAACTCAAAGTGGGTACGTGCATGTTACTGGCGTGGCAGTGCCACCAATTTAGGAATACAGCCTTGTGGCCTGCAATGCGGTTGCGGCTGAGTGCGACACGACATGACAAGATATCGTGATCACTTATTATTGACCTATATCGACAACGAATGAGCGCTTCGGCGGTTATCCTGGGTCGAATATGCAGTGAACCAATGCCTATGTCAATGATATCAAATCCCAGTCGTCCTTCTGCGGATCGGGACTAGACGACGTGATTATGTATAGGTGATAGTTAGCTACCAAGTACTAGCCCTTATAGCGCGGTGGCCTGACACATAATTATAAGAGCACGGTAAAAGCATATTTGTATGATTACATTTTGATATAGAAGATGCTCCTAAGTATATACAAGTCCGACACCGCATCCAACACCAATGTTGTACGAGTTGGATGAAGACGAGGAACCCTTGAAGGAGACATGAATTTCGGATCATATGTACTCCTCTTCTTTACCAGATTGAATTGTCTATTAACAAATATGGTTCATGGTTCATTTTGCTTGAGGAGTGGCGTCTTGGGGTCAATTTATTGATAAAACGGAACGACCCAATCTAGAATGAGTATCACAGCACAGCTGTCTATCCAGTAAGAAAATGATGCAACAGTTGAAGTAGGCATAAGATATCTAGTCCTTTCCTATGGGAATCCCGTTCAACATTACCTAGGGTCACAGCTTGCTCAAAATTTGTCTTTGATTATTGCCTAAAAACAGTGAAAGTTGAAATTAAGTATAAAGGCGACTGCAAAAGCCTCGATGAACAGTAGCAAAACCGACATTCGGTATCACCCCCCAAAAAATTATTACAAAATAAAACCAAACAGCAAAGCAAACCACGTCTTCTGTCCTTATTCGTTGCTGAGCTTCGAATAACGTTGATAGATATACCCAAAAACGCCTCCATCCTTTAAACACCATTCTAGCTTGAGCAAAATCGGACGTGGAGTTCGTCCTAAACCGTTTCCGTAGTTTCATGAGCGAGTGTATCTCCAGAGTCCTTCCCTTCGATGGAGCCTAAGGGCGCTACCAATCCCACCATAATTCCGATATTTGCTGGCCAAAAGATAAAGACTATGAATTCCACAAGTCCAAACTCGGGTGTGGGATGAAACGCCCAGTAGATCATGAAGATCATGACTGCGCAGGAAGATGTGGCCAAACAAGTGCCCGCTCGTGCAGCGGAAAGATACCTTGAGTAGTACCCCCGATGCGAGAGTACGTAGACCCAAAGGATGACCAACCCGGCTTCGAATGGGGCGAAAGCTGATATCTCGTTGCTTGTCGAATTTGAGTTGTCAGCTCTGATAATGACATCGAGAATGCCGAGTACGAGGCACTCCATTGTGAAACATGCTGCAGTACGGGCGGCCGCTTCTTGTTTACTGATCGCTTGTGACATGTTCAGTGTTTACAGGCGGATTTGATCTGAGATGATGGAAGTATGTAGTTTGATTCTGGCAGTTGATGTTGGCTTTGGCCAAGTAGAGATTAGATGCGTGATGAGTACTGAGTGCTGAGTTATGTGTAAAGCGTATGTGAAGAGAAAGAAGAGACGGGAGTTGATGTTGTTCTGGAGGCAAGTGCTGCCTCCAGGCAACCCTGGACGGTGATGCAATTAGGGCTTGACCCCCCTGCTAAGCCATCTAGGTAGAGCACTGCCTGAGGCTTCACAGTGCTCTCTGTATAATGTACGTAGGAGGCCTAATGGTGACTTAAGTGAGTGAATTCACCAGTCAACTGCGGTGATTGGCATGCGATTAGCGTGCGAATTAGGGCACAAATCTATATGAGCGAGCCTACACACGTCCCGAACAACCCCTCTGGTAAGGTTTTACAATCAAGTCCAGCAAAGTGAGTGCCGCTACTTCCATTTCGTTCCAGGACATTGCATGACATATTTTGAGTGAAAAGAAAAGACACAATCGAGGCAGACACCTCATGACTCTCTTTTGGGAAAGGAGCTTGAGTTGCCCAACGTGGTTAGCGTCTTCGAGGCTATCAGGTACGATCTATCTTATTATCTCTTATCGATAAGACGGCCATGCTTTTGTCGTTCGACAACTTTCACATCGACACTCTCAAGATCATTCCTGTTACATTCTGACAAATTACCGTCGATTTGTGCATTGCCCTCCACAGAATGGAAGACAAATCCGTGGCGGAGTCGCTCATTCCTCGATTCCAAATCGAGAAACTACTGAATCAAGGTGAGCCCCTCTATTATAGCCTCAAGCGATGTAAAGTCTCGATTTTCTTACCTTGACTGACGTGGCTCAAAAGATCAAAGTGACCGTCGCATTGCACTGCTCGGGCACATTGACGGCAAGCAAGGTATCCTCATTGCTGAACGCGCAGCATTCGCAACAGAGTCTCTTGAAGTCCTGAATGCGTTTCATTCGAGCATATGTCAAGTGCGCAATCTAGGTGACAATGATATCTACAAATGGTATATGGCGAATTCGGCACCATCAACCAGCGACACAAACAGCGCACCGGACCTCAAGATAAATCTCATTTGGCCTTGCACGGCGCAACACATTAGAAAGTATTCCGCTCAAACTGTCCGCATGGTTACCGAGACACCTCAAATCTACAAAAACTACATCCGCCCATACATGCAGCAGAAGCGAGAAGAAGGAAGACTGAACTGGGTGTTCAATATTCTTGAGGGCCGCACAGAGCAAGAAGACGTCATACTGCGAGACAAAGGGACCAACCCTGATGAAGATGGATTTCTTATGTTACCCGACCTCAATTGGGATCGAAAGACAATCAGCTCAATGCATTTACTTGCCCTGGTCGAACGGCGAGATATATGGTCCCTACGCGACCTGAAGCGGAAGCATATTCCGTGGCTCAAGTATCTGAGACAAAGAATCATTGACGCTACAGTCAAGACGTATGCAGGTCAAATTGAGGCAGATCAGTTGAAAATGTATGTTCATTATCAGCCGACATACTATCATTTCCACATACATATTGTCAATGTTATGTTGGAAGCGGGGTCTACACAAGCAGTTGGAAAGGCATTTGGGTTAGAGAATATTATTGGACAGCTTGAAGCCATTGCTGGAGATGATGAAGCTGGTATGGCTGATGTGAGCTTGTCATATTTCTTAGGGGAAGCGAATGAGTTGTGGAGTAGCGTCTACGAGCCGTTGAAGAAGAACGAAACGCCAAAGGTCTGAGGAAAAAGCAGCCTTTGGAAGTAGAAATTAGAATATATCACAAGTAAAATCAATACTTCTTACTTTATATTCGTGGGGTTGGCCACCATAAACAAGCAGCTAAATAGGCACCGGCTTCCCCGCATCTTATCGTTCTTTTTCAGCCGCCATCCTCTTACAAATCTCCCCAATAACGACGACAACCAAGAAGAAAACAAAATGGCAATGAACCCTGACGTCCCCAACGACAAAAAGGCCTTTGTGCCTCTTGGTAAGATACCTCTCCGGTACATCGACCACAGCCTGATGTTAATCCTCAAAAACAACAGAAAACAACCCCGAAGTGATGTCACATCTCGTTCACCAACTCGGACTTCCAACAAGCTTCGGCTTCAGCGACGTCTACTCCATCAGCGACCCCGATATGATCGCTTTTGTCCCTCGCCCCTCTCACGCTTTACTTCTCGTCTTCCCCGTCACCGAAACATACGAAGCCTCGCGAATCGCTGAAGACGCGCCCTTACCGGAGTACGAAGGCACAGGACCCGATGAACCTGTATTCTGGTTCAAACAAACCATTCGCAACGCATGCGGTCTCATCGGGTTGTTACATGCCGTCAGCAACGGCGAAGTTCGGAACAATGTGCTTCCCGGCTCAGATCTGGAAAAGTTGCTGCAACAAGCCGAACCATTGAAACCGCTCGAACGAGCGGATTTGTTGTATTATAGCAAGGCCCTTGAAGCTGCGCACGCCGATGCCGCTAAACTAGGCGATACCACCCCACCAGATGCTGAAGATCAGGTTGACTTACATTTTGTCGCTTTCGTGAAGGGCAAAGATGGGAATCTATGGGAATTGGATGGTCGTCGAAAGGGACCTTTAAAGAGAGGTAATTTGGGGCCTGATGAGGATGTGTTTAGTGAAACTGCATTGGAGTTGGGACCAAGACCGTTTCTGATGAGAGAAGCGGAAGGTGGGAAGGGGGATTTCAGGTTCAGTATGGTTAGTTTGGGACCTCTCTTTGATTGATTATCCTTGTCTGAAAGATACAAAATCATCATTTGCTGGGCGGGCGTTGGAAGATACTTTAATTTGAGGTTGTCAAGCTAGATTTGCTATATTTTGGTATGATGGTTGATACCACCATTGATCTGCATTGAATTTAAGGACATCATTTCCACAAGCATGCCATCCAGCTGTCAGGTTCCTAGCAAAGACTTCCAGGGCAGTGTATCGTTTGATATACGTGGCGGTAACATGTGCCTTGTTCCCTTGTTCTTCTTGAAAAAATAGTAGTTCTAAAAGTTCCTTTAGATTCGGTTTCCTCGAGTGTTCATCCGGCATAGCCGCAATTATTCGTTTAATAGGGTCTTGTTTCTCGTGCGACTTTTCTGTATCCTTCTTTGGCCGTCCCCAAAATAGAACTTCATATGGCTTCCGCCACATCCCATCCAAGGGCGAAACCAGCTCGCCATTCTCAGTAGTCTTAATCCAAATCCAAATCTCAAAAACCTCAAGACTCGAGTTTTGAAAAGTGTCATGTGCAGCTTGACGCGATTTAGCATTGTTGGTAGTCCATATACCTACCATAGCTTTTTCATCTCCGAAGGTGAGATGCGAGAAGATAATCTGCCGCATTATCGAGACCAGAGAGTCCATTTCTAAGTATCCATGCGTAGGATATTGTGATGACCGGCGCACAGAGCGGTTAGGCCATGGAGGGTCGAAAAGTATAATATTGAACTTTTCGGTCGAGGGCAATCCCGGAATGAGAGATGCATCAGAGCCTGAATACAATTCACTAAGTGATAGGTTTCCCAGAATAAATGTCGATGCCGGAGGGACCGTGTATCTCATTGAATCGCCTGTATTAGGCTCTTTGACTTGTAGCGTTGCTGCTTCCAATGGCGAAGGATTCTTGACTTGACTACCGTATAAATCTGTTAAACTCGCGAACTCATTGACGCTAGAAGGCGAAAGTATCAATGGAGGTTGCTGCTCCGTGTTGTACGTATAACTGTCTAGACGAACTGGTTTTCTTTTCTTTCTTGCCTGCTCGGATATAATGTCCTTTTCATCCACTGCACTACCGTCGGTTCCACCGCTCCTGATCCTCCTTTGCCTACACCATTTGCTCCCTCCAGGAAGGCCGAACTGTATCTCATCTCTGCCACTTCGAACAAAGGATGAGATACTCTCATGGAACAAGACTTCCGCTTCTGGGATCCGAGACAATAGTCGAGCTCGAGCAGCTTCACTCTTCGGCTCTGGTGGAGTTGGATATGGATGCTCCAGAGGTCTTGAGGAGATTATTTGTCTGTAGCTGTCATTTTCTGCTGATAGCTTGGATGTGACATCCTCGGGATGAACCGAAGACAAATATGGTATTTGAGCTATTTCGATTGATGCTGGGATGTCGATCAAAAAGACTGACTGTTGTGTATTTGCATAGAGAATCGATGATCTACTAATCATCGTTATATCCTTCTCACTATGTATTAATAATGAAAGTTGTGTTGAGTAGCTCTGCTACTCAACTATCTTTTTGAAGGCGGAGGGCGAGATGTCGGGTCTCGAGAAGTCGAACCCAGTTGTGAAACTTTATGTACCCTAACCCTAAAAGTCATTCAGATTTATTATCAGGGCCTACGTGTTGACTTAAAGAAGTCTACTCCGATGTTTGAAGAACCGAATAACACGAAAAGCTGCTACAAACATTTCTCCTTCTCGTAATAACTAGTAATAATCCTACACGGTCACTGTCTAGCCGCTGAAAGCAAATCTTTCAAAATGTTCGACATTCAAATAAATTGTGCAAGACGCAATTGCAGGCTCTCTACATTTGAGCGCACTCTAAGATCTGTCTAGTCCATGACCCTGAACAGAATTGAAAGCTATCAGCTAGATGGCATGAAGCTTTTCGATTCATAGATCGTACCAGCCTCGGGGGTCGTGGAGGAATAGAATATGAGAATGCCCTTCTCTGACGATATTCAAGCGCGCTTCTCACCCATCAACTAGAGAAATTGCCTAATTAAACCAAAGCCTATACCGGCAAGCCTTCAAACTGACTACCCAAAAGCGAAAATTCATGGCTTGAGCATGATTTGGTGGGATGTCGCGTGCAGCGAGAGTTGCCCTTCTAGCATGAGGATGATAGAAGACGGGGGTTCAATTTGGCTTCGAGGTCTTCAATAAGCTTTGTAACGGCCAGTTCTTGAAAAGGCCCGAATTGTGGTCTGTGGTGGCTGACACAACGTCCCGACACATCAATCCGACGCTGCATTTCAATATTCATATCCCGTGGGAACTGACTTTCAGAACTTCCAACGGGTTGAGAAATCATTGGGTGCTCTTTGCCGACTGCTGGGATTCTCCATGCATCTGTAAGGGATCAATATATGGAAGGGTAGAGAGGACTGTGAAGTTCATACTGCTTCGGCAAGTTTTATCCACTCATCCACCCCTTTCACGAACGTATCATCAGCAGCAGGCGGGATTTCATGACCCCAAACAACAAATTTCTCGAACGTAGCCTGAGATTCAAGGACTTTGACAGGCTCCTCGGGAAGCTCTTCTTCGATATTGCCGTTTCTGTCGGCTCCTGGAACGAGCCGGTCCGTTGGCAATGCGACTACTCCTACATCAAAGCAAGAAAACGTTAGTATCGAGTAATCAGAATTGTATAGAACGAAAATGCCTACCCTGATAACCCTCTGGAAGCTCGACGACTCTGCCCTGCAATTTGCGGCCGCGAAAGTAAGCGGTTTGTTTCTCCTCTGCATCACACCATCAGCATTGCTATACAACAGCCCCAGATAATGATAGGTCGTACCCTTTTTATCCTTGACGGCATCCCAATGCCGTTTGGAAGCGTCAATGGGCCCGTCGTAGTGAATTCGACATGGGAGTACATTTGGCGTACAGTTCCCGCTCAACGTCTCGATGGAGTTGGAAGATTTCGAGGTCGAGCGAAGTGCAAACATATTGCTGTTTCGATGCGAAATCCAAGTTTGCGGAAGTAAAGCGACTTCAACGACGGTTTGGTGAAGGCTATGGGAGATAACAATAGAACCGGCCTGGGTTGCACTGTACCGTAAGCACTCAATGCGGGACGCGACATGTGGACGCGTCCGCCTCTTTTGATGCCTAAGGCCATAGTTATAGCTACAGTACGTGAGGACGCGCTAACTACATCTAGTAGGTGCCATTATGCTTTACAGAGAAATTCTTAGAGAACGGAGAAGAAGTCATGGCGGAATTTGAGAGCGATAGAACCACAGGTCTAGTCTAAGGGTGAGTTGGTTCGAGATACTAGAAACCAGTTTATCTAGCTCCATCCCCCCTCTAGCTTTAGCTGACGTACTTTTCGACTTCTATATAAAGCCAACTTGCAAGATGCCATGGATAGATAATAATATGTGAAATGACGAAGACTAGCTAAATAGCCCTGAAGCACGCTATGCATATGAAACATCAAAGATGGTATCGTTGATAAATACGAACGAGTCAGGTTAGAAAAACTGACAAAACATATCAATCACCTCTTACGGCTCTTCTTCTTGGGCTTCCTTTTCTTCTTCGCTTGAGCACCTTCTTCTCCATCGGCAACAACAGTTGTCACACGTACGGGCCACTTCTTCGCATGCTCTTTCTCAAACCCTTCCTTGTCTCTCCGAAAAAGCAACATTGTAGCTCTTGCATCCTCCACGCTGGAATGAGCTCCGTCCTGAATTTTGAGCCCAAGAAATTCAGAGGCGAGCAGTTTCAGTCGTGGCGACCCTCCACCTGCAATCTTGCGATAAGGGGGGTACTTGCTAGTGTCACGGATATCACGCTTCGGATGACTCAACATCAAGGCTTCCAAGTCGTTACGAACGGCGTGCCCAACTAGTACCGTGTCCTCTAATATCTGCGCAACGTCCTTTTGGACATCTTCGAAGGAGCGGGCTTCAATCATATCTTTTGGTGCTATGCCGCTGACATGTGTCCTCCAGTCGGTTACTTTCTCTTTCGGTCGTACAAATGAATCGTAGACTTGATCGCCGTTCCAGTTCACAATACTCACTCGAGCGAGGGCAGATTCTTTATCCGGATCAGGGCCGACTCCCACCATTTCACAATCGATCGCGATATATTTTCCTATCTCGGCGCTGTCTCTAGTCTTTAGAATCGCATCGGATAAAAATGGCATTGGGAAATTTCACTAACGTCTCATTGAGTCCTTCATTGACTTTTCCATCACGAGGACCGTTCTTTTGAACCACTTGGGAAGCTGGTTCTTTCAAAGCCCCTAAGGATCGACGTCGCTCTCCCTCCGGTACCTTGGCGTCAACTATGTCGGTCATGCTTTTGATTTTCGAGAATTTTCTTGGTCTGTCTGCTTTCTTTTCAGCTATCGTTTCGACTCTTTTCCGCTTAACACCATTCTGCGGCGGTCGTGCCTCTTTCTTTTCTTTGGGGGTCGTGCTCCCCTTGAGAGTAACTTGGAGTTTCTTCCAATTGGAAGAAAGGCTTTTGAGTTCCATTACATCAATTATTGTATACATGTAGCAATGCCATTATGAGGTTTGATATTCAAGAATGAGTGTTCAACTCAAATGAGATTTGGCAGAAACGAAACTTTTCGCGGCTGGTTGATAAGAGATGCAAACTATGCAAACCTAATCTTATCTCTACGCTGGGAATAACCCTCGTCACCTAGTATTGATGTGCCAGTAATGTATAGTGACCATGTCTAATTACCTATATATTATCTATTATGCAGGTGATACGATCAAACACATCAGGATTTCATGTGAAAACGGACCAATCGAATGATCAATGGTGAGATAATATTTCCCATATATCTTTTATATACAGCATGCAACAAACGTCTAAATTCAACGACAAACCATGTGAGCGCAATATGAAGAGAAAAAGCACATATGCCCTTCTCACAACCCGGGAATTTGGAAGTCTTTGTAAGCCCATTTCTCGGTGACTTTTTTCTTGGGTTTCTTAGACTGCACAATAGGCTTGCGAGACTCAAGCTTTCCTTGAACGATGAGAGTTCTGAATCGATCATCCAGGAGGTTTCCCTCTGGTTTCAGAAGTCGTAATGACTCCTGTAGTTCATCAGGAAGCACCAATTCAAGCGGCTTTTCTGGAACTCTGTAGGGAATAGTTAGCTTCCGCTTGTATAATATTACATCTTCTGACACTTACGGATTTTTACCCAAAGGCCTTCTGCGAAGAACAGTATCATCGCCCTCATCGGAAGAACTAAGGTCCTGCTGCAGTTGTTTGCGAAGTGCCTCTTCGTCTTCCAAGCTTTCTGTGATGCTCTCAATATTCTTTGCCTGCTCCTCTCGTTGTTTCATCTTTGCCTCCCACTTGGCCTTGCGTTCTGCTTCCTTCCGGCGTTTGATCTTGTTCCGTTGAGCCTGCGTTTTCCGCTCGGGTCTCTTCTTATTCAACCATTCTGGCTTCTCATATTCACTTTCGAATCCTTCCCATGCACTTTCATCGTCCGACTTAGCTTCGCCGTCGTCATTCTGAGCCTCCTCAATTAGGCGTAGTCTTTCGGCCTCCTTCTTTGCCTCCTCGATCCGCTTCTTTTCGGCTTGAATTTCTTTATCTCCTTCCTTGACGAGAAGACTATCCCATTCCTCAAAGGACGGGTTGTAACTGACACCGCCAGTAGGTGGCTTCACTGCGGGGACTGGCTTCCCGTTTGCAGCAAGAGAAATGGGCGCTTCCTTCAATGTAACAGGAGGAACCTTTTCTTTCTTCTTTGGGACATATTCAAATTCCTTATCCTGAGAGTTGGCAGTCTCCACTGAGTCGGCCCAAGGATCATAATTCACACCATCTTCTGACTTAGCAGCTGGTTTGTTCTCCTGGGCAACCCGCTTCAGCCTGGTCCACTCTTTATTGCTAACCCAATCGCTCTTTTGCTTCTTCGTCTTCGGCTCAATTATACCATCTGTAACTTTGGAGTTTGGTCGCTTGCGACTATCTACTGCTGGAATTGCTGAACGCTGTGCGAGAATTTCGTCTGATTTGAGAGGTTTGCGTCCCTTTCTATGGGCTTTTGCCAATTCTTGGTCTCCTATTGTGTCGAGAGTGAAAAGTTCATCCGACGGTTTTTCTGCTACAACACCACTGCTCTGTGTGAGTTTTACCCAAGGTATGATCAGTAGGGGCAGAAGCTTACCCTTTGATTTCTTCTTCACGAACTACTCGAAGGCCTTCCTGAACCTCGGTGACGTCGACATTCTTGCGCCAGGCCTTCTTGCCTTTTCTAGAAGGTTGTTTGAACTGCTGAGGAGCCTCCACGGCCTTTGAGTTTGTAGGAGCCATCTTGAGTCGTATTTGTTGTTAGTAAATTGTTATCAGCTGCTTAAAATGAAATTATTTTTTTTTATCGATAATCCGCCAAGCGCTAAGCTGGCGCGGGGATACTAACACTATTCTGGTCTAGCGGAAATTACGTCTAGTCGCGGCGGCTAAAGCCAGTGGCGGCTGTTTTCTACTTTCCGCCAAACTTCAACTCAGCATCAATCCCATGTCGACCTCGACCGTTGACCCTCACCATCCTATTGTCGCATCCACCGGTCCTGGTATAACATTTCGACGATATCAAGCAAGATTGCTCAGTGAGATCATAGAGTTCAGAGAGGCGCAATGCCTGTCGTCAAGGGCGGCGTTTGGTCGGTTTTTCCAAAATTGTTCTCTCTAAGAATTAACTAACGCCTCCACAGGACCAATATAGAGGATGAAGTCCTTCGTGCAGCCGTAAGGAAACAACAATCATGATTTTCGAATCTCACATTCATTGACTTTTTGCAGGTATCGAAGTATGGACTCAATCAGTGGGCGCGTGTCTCGTCGCTGCTTGCGCGGAAAACTCCAAAACAATGTAAGGCGAGATGGGTGGAATGGCTAGACCCGGGCATTCGCAAGATCGAATGGTCTAGAGAGGAAGATGAAAAGTTGTTGCATTTGGCGAAATTGATGCCAACGCAGTGGCGTACCATCGCACCGATTGTGGGAAGAACAGCGACACAATGCTTGGAGAGATACCAAAAGCTTCTTGATGAAGCCGAGGCGCGTGAAAATGATGAGCTAGGTCTAGGAGGGCCTGGAGGAGAAGCACAGGCTCCGAGTGCGGATGATGTGAGACGCTTAAGGTAAGTATATAACTACTATCCAATGTTCCATCTGCTGTTGCTAATAATCATAGACCTGGCGAGCTTGACCCGGATCCTGAATCGAAGCCTGCTCGGCCCGATACGATAGATCTCGATGAAGACGAAAAGGAGATGTTGAGCGAAGCCCGTGCTCGTCTAGCGAACACTCAGGGTAAAAAGGCGAAGCGCAAGGCTCGAGAGCGCCAGCTCAAAGAATCGCGACGACTAGCCGTTCTACAAAAACGCCGTGAACTCAAGAACTCCGGCATAAACATCAAGGTTGTCACTACGAAAAAGGGTGAGATGGATTACAATGCCGATATCCCCTTCGAGAAGGCACCGGCCCCAGGTTTTTATGACACAATTGAAGAACAAGATCGAAACGAACGACAGCGTGAATTGTTTGATCCTCGAAAGCAACAGTTAGCAAATAAGCGCAAAGGTGACCAGGACGAAGATGGTGAGCGCAAGAAGAGGAAAAATGACAAGCAGTCAACGTCGGCCGCTGCCGCACAAGCTGGCCGTATGCAAAAGATCCGAGAAGCTGAACAACTTAGCAAGCGTCGCGCTCTCAATTTGCCCGCCCCTCAAGTGAGTGAGGGTGAGTTGGAGGATATTATCAAGATGGGCATGGCCGGAGACAGGGCGGCCAAGCTAGCTGGTGAAGAAGAGGGCACTAGGGGCTTAATTGGAAATTACGCCGCCATAACTGGTGCTACGCCAATCCGGACTCCGCGGGCACCTCCCCAAGAGGATCATATCGCAAACGAGATTCGCAACATCAGAGCCCTTACTGAAACTCAATCATCCCTATTAGGTGGCGAAAACACCCCACTTCATGAGGGAGGAGCTTCCACTGGCTTTGATGGCATCGCTCCTCGTCGTCAAGAAATCGTCACGCCAAACCCTATGGCTACGCCGTTCCGACAGGGTGCTAATGGAATCGGTGCTACACCCATGCGAGGTGGTGTTGGCCCTGGAGCAACGCCTTTGCGCACACCAAGAGACCAGTTTGCGCTCAATAATGACGATGGAACCCAGATTATTGGCAGTACACCCCGGGAAGTGAGGATGCGTGACAGTTTCATGCGCCAACAGCTTCGTGGAAAGCTGGCTTCTCTTCCAAGACCAAAAGAAACGGAATGGGAACTTGAAGAGCTTCCATCAGAGTCGCAGGAACCTACAGCTGATGGCTATGAAGCAGAAGAGGATTCTGCAGTGCGCGACCAGCGAGAAGCAGAGATTCGCAGGAAAGCTGCTGAAGCAGAGTTCAAACGGCAGACACAGGTTTATCAACGATCTTTGCCTCGGCCTAGCGTAGTCGATGTCACTGCGCTTCTGGAACGTGTTTCGCATATTACCGACCCTATTGAGAATATGATTGCCAAAGAGGCAGCCACGCTCATTGCTAACGACGCAAAGAAACATCCACTTCCGGGTAGCAAAATCAACGGCAAGCCGCAAGATCTTGACAAAATCGACGATAAGTGGCTCGAGTCTGCACGCATCGAGATTGCAAACGCTGTGTCTTCTGAAGACGTTAGATCACAGTGGCAAGCTGATTTTGATGCGACTTGGAGCTCAACACATGAGAGAACCCTTCCCGGACTCGCCATCTATGACGATGACGAAGACGCATTACGACAAGAACAGAATATGATCAATGCATTTGACAATGTACAGAACGAGCTGATGGCAACTGCGGAGCAGGACAATAAGATAGAGAAGAAACTTTCGTTGCATTTCGGTGGATATCAAGCACGTGCGAAGACTCTACGTAACAAAATAGTGGAAGCGACTTTGGCACTCGAAAAGGCCAAATTCGACCTCGACACGTTCCGCACTTTACAGGTTGGGGAAGATGCAGCACTTCGCAGCCGTCTCGAGCATTTGCGTGATGAAGTTACGTTAGTCGTTCGTCGCGAACGTGAGGCTCAGGATCTATATAAGTCCAGAAAGGATGAACTTGATGGGCTGCTAGAGGGGGCTGTAAATGGATGGCATTGAGGGTCTAATTGGAATTTATGATCGAAAACTTATTTTTATAATTCGGGTTGTATATTATCTTGTGCTAGTACTATCATCCTATGGCGTCAATTCAACCGCTTAAGGGCGGATTGAGATATACAACAATTTCCCCATTATGATCGTAAGCGTACGTACAAAGAAGTTGACATTAATATACGAGCAGCTTATGGATGATGTTTTAATCTCAATATAATTGCTTTGGTGAAGTCAAAGGAAGACTATACTTATTTCTTAGTTTCATGTGGGAAGGGGGCAAAGGATTGATGCCAAAATGGTGACTGAATGCGGCAATAGTTGCTGCCATATCTACAAGGCATCGGCGGATGATACCTGTCGCCTTCCCGCAAAGCCTCATACACCTAACGAACAAAAGTATCAAACCATCGAAAAACGCCTGCTGAAAAAATCACCTTTTCATCGAATTCATCACACAACCTCGACGGCTCATCAACCGCCGTATCGGAAAAGTACTATAGGACCAAAATGGGGGGCCGTGAGGACGCTGGAACTCCCGATCCAGCAGAGAAAGGGTTTGCCACTCTTGCAACGCTCAGGTATAGCATATTAATTCCAACATGACTTTCATTATACATGAAATGTAGCTTTTACACGGTCGCATATGCTTACTCTGTCTATAGGATCGGTGTGAAGGCTATGGTCGAAAAGGTAATACTCTCCTCCTGCATCTAACATCCAGGTGTATCACGTGATACTATCGAAAATTTATACATGGGCTGACATTGGCGACACAGGATGGTAGTCATCGAAAAGCAGAAATATTGTCTATGAGACAGAGGAAGGATACTCTATATGTCTAGTGAGTCTAGTCATTTTTTACTAAACGGGATAGCAGCAGTCACTAATCTTCCATAGTGTACATTATGTCGACTTCAACAAGCGTTTAGATGGTGAGCTTGATCATTTGCTGTTTGTAGCCTTCGGCAGAAGCTGACAATCTGGCAGAGTGGATTCCTGCGACGCGTATTGATCTGTCGCAAGAGGTAGAATGGCCTGCTCCAGAGAAACCCGAAAAGAAAAAGGCACCCAGCAAAAGCGTAAGTCAGAAGCGCGCACGAGCAGATAGCCGCGATGTCTCCTCGACTCCAGACCTGCTCACTGGCAAGAATGCAAATATAAGCAAAACCATCCGTCCTTCAAAGGCTGGCGGCAAAGAGAATCAAGAAACGCCCTTGAACCTATCACTCGCAGGCTCCGAAGCAGTCTCTACGGATGGTACGCCCAAGGGGGACTCTGAGGATGTTGACATGGCTGACGCCATCGACACAAAACTCGAGCCTCAAGAAAAAATGCTAGGCGACATGACCCGTGAAGAAGAGATTGAGAAACTCCGAACAAGTGGAAGTATGACTCAAAACCCGACAGAGATCCATCGTGTTCGAAACTTGACTCGCCTTCAAATGGGGAAACATGAGATGGAGCCATGGTATTTCTCGCCATATCCGGAATCTTTTCAAGACGCGGATATCGTCTACATTGATGAGTTCTGCTTAAGTTACTTCGATAATAAAAGGGCATTCGAACGACATAGATCGAAATGTACTCTTGTTCACCCGCCTGGAAATGAGATCTACCGTGATGACAACATCTCCTTCTTTGAAGTCGATGGCCGTCGGCAACGGACATGGTGCCGAAACCTTTGCTTGCTGAGCAAGCTCTTCCTCGATCATAAAACCCTCTACTACGACGTTGATCCCTTCTTATTTTATTGCATGTGTACGCGGGATGAGACAGGTTGTCATTTAACCGGTTACTTCTCCAAAGAAAAAGATTGTGCCGAAGGTTACAATCTAGCCTGTATCTTGACTCTACCGCAATACCAGCGTCGGGGTTTCGGTCGTCTTCTGATCCAATTCAGTTACGAGCTCAGCAAACGCGAGGGCAAGCTCGGGTCTCCGGAGAAACCGCTTAGTGATCTTGGTCTTCTAAGTTATCGTCAATACTGGAGGGAGGTTCTGGTCGAATTGTTGGTCGATCCCAACCGAGAGGCGATCAGCGAGTTCGATCTGGCGACTTTGACTTCGATGACGGAGAAGGATGTGCATGAGACGCTGCTTGTTCTTAATATGCTACGTTATCACGTAAGTCGTTACATAAAGTTACTTTCTCGTCCCCCCATCCTGGTACTGATCTCATTACTAATTTTCGATTACAGAAAGGAAATTGGATCATAGTCATCCCCGACGCCATCATCGAACAACACAACAAAAGGTTAGAGAAAGAAAAGATCAAAGGCATCAAGAAAATTGATCCCACGAAGTTACAATGGAAACCGCCGGTTTTCACTGCTTCCAGCCGGACCTGGAATTGGTGATGTTTTTTGATCTTGCGCGATCTTTCTTGGCTTGTGTTAATGCCCTCTTATGATTTGTTATGCTCTGTATGTTCACTGGTTTACAATTCCCGGAGTTGGATTGCGCTGAGGACGATGTCGATTGTTTGTTGCAGGGCAACTACATAGTTTTAAGTCTTGGAAATATGGGTTCAAGGTGGCCTTCTACTTCTCTTCGAGTCAAATAACTCAAGTGCCCGTTTACAATTATTTTATAATACCATCAAGGACAATCATTCACATGATACTTAGGCACTACCTGCTTCCGTATTACTGTCTCGAGGAAACATGGGAGCTCCTTACAATGAGTAATTCGTAAGTCCATGTTTTCAAACCAACCCCCCTGGTTCATCCATTAAATTGATTGATCAGTGTCGAAATCACTGGAGCATGCGTCATTTCACTTAAGGTACATAATATGAACAGAGCGTACAATATGCCTGTAGCACTGAAAGGGAAATGGCAAGGCATTATGAATATTGTATGCCGAGCCCTGGTACAATAATAATAATCACAGGCCAGGTATGATGAAAGAAGAAAGTTAAGACATGAAGGATAAGGGGTAATCAAAAGATAAGGGTGATGAGCTTCATGCCCAGCGACGTCAATTAATTCTCTCCGAGCTATGTCCTCGTAGATATCTTCGGAGAAAGACTTCACTGTATGAAAGCTCAGAGTAAATTGTTAATTGGAAAAAACAGATGTGAAGAAAGTAGGCGATTCATCAAGCTTTATTGTTGAGCTTTTTGCGCCGAGCCGAAGAATAGACGGAAGCAAATACACAATACACAAGACCAGTGCGACATACACAGCGGTTCACCTGACTTGTCCAAATGAAAGCAAGAGCCGTCGACAGTGCCTCAGTTCAATCCGAAAGGAGACGACAGAAGAGTCTGATACATTTCTGACTTGGTGCATGTTTTCCATTGCGCATAAGTAATTGTAGTGCAAAGCGTTGCACTTAATTTTCGCCGATTTTCACCGCGTGAGAAGACGAGCCCAGTCGTTTATTATTTGGACCATTATATTTCGTGCCTGGCTCCCTGGATTTGATGTTTTTGCGAGTACGTAAAGTGGCGTTTCCTTTCGATCGCGTCGCAGCTAAAGGAAGCTTTTTCGGCAAGGCCACCGAAGCCACGTTATCGCACCCAGGAAGATGGACAATGATGTTCCAATTTCCAGACACATCTTTTTAGGAGGTTCCGTGGCATACGGCTCAACACTGTGGACCTGCATGGGCCGAAGAACTTTGGGTCGAAGACGGGCTGGCGGAGGAAGGGCTGCATGCCACGCATTAGGTGGTGCCATGACAGGTACGCGAACAACAGGCAGAGAACCTGCTTCCCGGTCTTCGAAAATCGCTTCTTCTTCCTCAACCTCCTTAGAAGTCACAGATTCAGCATCTGGGACATCAGCTCCTCTGGTTTGAGGAAATGAAACGGCTGCTGGATGCAAATGCGACTGGACATCCAGGGGTTCCTTGGTTGCAGAAGCAACAGCCAGAATGTGTCTTTTATCTGAAGTTGCCTTGCCAAAGAGCCCATTGATACGATCTTGCCAGGAAGTTGCACTCATAGCGGGTTGCGGCGGTCGCAGCGGTGTCGCCGCCATAGAAGCGAATGTTGGTGGTTTCGGAGAAGGCTGGCTAATCTTGGGCGGTAAGCGAACTACTGGCTTGGGAATAGGTAGATTGACCAAAGGTCGATGAGCATCACCACTATAAGCAGGATGATTTGAATATGCCTCGGGCGGGGGGGGAGATGGACTTCGAGGACGTCCATCATCTATAGCCATAGGACCTCGGTATGTATCCGTAATGGTAGGGAAAAAACGAGAGCCACGGTTGGGGACATTGCCAAACGGTCGTGGGTGAGCTTCAGGGAATGGTAGACTGTCAATAGGAGCATCAAATCCATGAAGAGCTGGTAGTGGTGCTGCGGCCTTGTTTGAGTTCACCACGTCAATCACTTCCCTTTGATTCACTTGATCTCCAGATCGGACCTGACGCCAGGTCTCAGAGAAAGTGACGTTAAGGGAGGCAGGAGGCTCATCGCGCATAGCATCAAATTCTCGTTGAAATTTAGCGTTTGCCTCGGTATCTTGCTTCGCGGCGACTGTATGAAAGTTGCCCCAAGCCGAGGTCGCTGCCTGAACATTGCGACGAGTATCAGCTTGCCAGGGGCTATGTTGGGAGTTGGGTGGGCCAATAGGTCGCGGTCTCACAATAGGTTGGAAAGGCTCATATTGCGCATGAGCATTATCGGCCGGGGGAATGGAAGTCAACGGCTGTTTGTGCTCTGTTCCAAGTCTTGCACCAACAAACGATTGCGGACCAGTGGTCTTATCAATGTTTGGCAACGAGCCGATTGGAGAAGGTTCGGTCAACCCAGCAGGTCCACGAAGAGCGAGATCGTGCGCAAAACCGGTCAGATTACGGTCAAAAGTACCGTTGCCAAGGGTCTTATCGCTGCTGAGAGGCTTCCACATATTCGAACTGGGAGAAGAGTGAGTACTAAGCTTGGGTCCGCTTCCCCAAGGAGAATATGAGGAATTTTGACTGGCCCTCCATTGCGAATCTTTATCTTCCAATCCGGATAAATCAACGTTTTGATCTTTCGGCAATAGTGCTTCGTCCTGCAAAACTCCGTTGGTTTTGGCTGTCTCATGTTTGACGTCGCGTGTCGGGGAAATGCTGCGTCGATGTATCGCCAGCGACTTCTCTGTGGCTCGTTCATTGGCTGCAACCAATTTCTTTACCGACTCGGGGTGATGAACTTTCATCATTCCATATTGTTTTGGCTCTCCGCTGGGTTCAGGAACAGGTGGCTTGGGTGGAGATTGTATGATATGTTGTGAACCGACAGTTGCAGGTTGATCTTTGGGAGATGGCTTGCCTGCTACTGCCGTGATTTCGGGTTGCACGTCTGCTTTCAAAATATCTTTTTCTTTATCTGGAGCAGGTCCTAGAGCTTCAAGCTTGAGGCGGATACGTTCTCGACGTTCAGCTTCCTCCTTTTGTTCTTGCTCTAGTCTTCGCTGACGAGCTTCCAAACGCTTTTCTTTCATAATGCGTTGTTGCATAAGGATAACATCTTCGGCAGAGGCTTCATTAGTATCCTGCTTAATTCCTTCTGAGGTCACAGGCTGGCCACTGGGAGGTGCATAAGCTATGTTGTTATTCGTTTTGGATTGCCATTCTTGATTGGGGTTTGGTTGATTTGCGGACGATTCAGGTGGCAAGAAGTCTTTCGAATTGACTGTATCGCTCGGTGAGATCGAGTGCTCTAACACGCCATTGACTTGGGAACCACGTCTGCCTTCATTGAATTTTCCATGATTATCTGCTCGCCCAATTGACATGCGGCGACCGTAGCTCCCACTACCACCGCTAACATTTGATGAAGCACGTCGACGACCCCAATGGCCAGGCTCTTGGTGGCTCGACCTGTATGTCTGGAATGCAGCCGATGGCTCTGCAGGCCCACCAGCCTCGTTATGACCAGGTCTTTGTAATACCGTTGCGGGGCGCATATGGCCATCACGGACGGCGCCTTTACGCGTATCCGGCACTGGTTCGTACCGGCCAGACTGGGAGTTGAAGAGTTCTCGGGGAACATTTGACTGGCCCTCTCTCCAAGAGCGATTGAAGTCGTCGGCTGCTATCTCACGTGCAGGGATCGTAGACACGTTCTTGTCAGGGACTATCTGTTCCCTAGTTTGAAAACGAGGTGTGTGGTGACTTTGCACGGGTTGGACAGGGGGGTTCACCGGAGACACTTTTTCGACGGGAGGTAGGGCAGCCCAAGGAGACTTCATTGGTACAGGCGCAGGGGATTTGGCGGTCAAGATAGGCTTATCGGAGCCTGACCGTGAGGCAATAGCAGCTTTAGCCTGTTGCTGCTGTCTTTCCGCATTCGCTCCCAGACGAAGAACCGTTGCGTTTGGTCCAACTGTCGTGGACGATTTGGAAAATAGAATCTTCGTATTGTCCCGAACCGGAGGCTGTGCCGGTGTTGCAGCCTCCTTTGCCTCATTGCGGTCGCGGATTTCTTCGGGCGGAGGCTGAGCGTGTTCATTATGCGTGAGTTTAATTTTCGTTCCGTCATTCCATTCAATAGTTTCAGGTGCCCAGTCGTCTTCGTCGTCATCAATATCTGCCCACTTGGATTCTGTTCCATTTCCATCTTCTTGAATCCGAGATGTCATATGAATGCCGTACTGCTGCTTGAGCTCTTCGTCCGTGAGATGCTTCGTAGGCGGCGGTTGAGCAGCTGTGTTCAAACTTAGCAGATTTCAAAGATGATAAACGCCCTACTTACGCCTGTTTTTATTCCAAACCTGACTCGCGTCCGGTCCGCCTGAGGGCCCTTTTAACCCTGCTGCTGCATGTTTCGATGATGATCCCAATCCACTCGTTGTCTTCGCAACCAAACGCGGTCGTGTAGAAGGTTGTGGTGAAGCGCTTGACGGAGCTGCCGAAAGAGTCGCTAAAAACAAAAAAAAACATCAGCATATTGCATAAAATAATTGTGCGTCCTAAGAGAACATACGTTTCTCGCCAAGCTTCGGAGTGGCCAGAGTTCCGGGCGCCTTGGGCACAGCAAATTTCGCAAACGACACGGGCTTGAAAGCAGTCGGCTTCTTGATCGAACCGGTCCGAAGATGTTGTCGGCCATCATTGCGACTAGTATCTGTGTCCGAACCGCCGAGAGAGCCACCATCCTCACCACCATCCGACAAGGACGCTACCCCATTTAATTCCAAAGCTCTCGTCGCCACAGTCGTTGATCCATTTCTACCAGTATCCTGCAAAGTATGAGAAACCATCCAGTCATGTCGTACGTTCTTTTGTGTCTCACCTTGTTTCCTTCACCAGAAGAATTCTCGGCCTCGCTTGTGTCCATGGTTTTTGTGTCACGCTGAGTTTGTTCCATATTGTCTGATTTGCCTTGAAAGTTGAACTCGATTTTGGTAATCCTCCCCTCGCCCCCTTCAGCAGAGTACTTGTCGTTTTTGCTCGCAGGAACGTCGGAAGACGAAGGCTCGCCGCCCGACCGGGTTTGGTTTACCACATCGTGACTAGTCTGCTCTGCCATACCAATATGCAATGCTAGATTGGGGCCATAAGTAGTCAGTATGAAATCAGACAGGATGGCTTTTATAATAAGAGATAACAATAATGTGCAGAAAATGCACCAGACAGCGGGAAAGAAAAACACGAACCGTCAAGTAATGGAGGCTGCCACGGTGTTGTGATGAATAACTGAGCCAGCTGCCCTGTCTGAGGTACACTGTTATCCTTCTAATCACACGGTAACCACAAAACAGAAATCCAGGTACGGTCTGGTTAGTAAAAATCAGGCACCATCAAATATTTCTCTCTTGGGTGATGGCTTTGAAGCTCGATCCCCACGGTGCGACACTAAGATGTGCTTTAAGACAGATGATGTTAGAGAGTTACCCGGGAAGCAGCAGCATGCAATCGGGGTTGAAGCCAGGCTGATGTGGCCGCTTTAGGTTAGCGGCGACGACATGGCAAGCGCCCACTGGAGAGCAGCCTCAGGCTATTACCACAAGCCGCAAGGCTGAAAGGCGGTCTCCCCTGGCATAACAATTATCTCGATGCGAGAGATTACAACAATGAGTATACGTAGGTAGTCATTGCATATTCTGCTACGCTTCTTTACACATTCATTTTTTGGGGGCCAGGCGGAGACCACAGGAAAGAGGCAGTGAGCTTTTCCTACCACATATGGTACCACAAATCAAGACCTAGATCTAGTCTTTTCTGGATGCCATATAAATTTTGGAATACCTACATATAGGTATAAAATAATTGAACACTTAACTGAGATACCATGACAAATGAAATGAGGGAAAGTTCCATGCCTGACCACTATAACTCTAGCTTACACAGGTAGAGGTACATCTTTCTGTAAGTCGATATATCAATTTCTTGTTTGACAAATATATGTACAGCCTCCTCCACGCCCACTATGTTCCTTTTTTAGGAACATAGTTAGTGAGGGTGGTTCTTGTGGTGGCCTGTAGAGTCGGCTATCAGTGTAACGTTCAAAAATCAAGGGGTTGATGCAGACTTACGCAAGTGGTAGTAGTAATCCATACTGTAGCCGACAACCAAAAGGGTGCCAATGACGTGGACGAGGGCTAAGTGAATATATTAGCGTATGTTCATATTAGACATGACGGCCTTCAACTTACGCATGCCGGAAGCGTTCTTTCCGTTGAAGTAACGGGCCTGGTAGCGCTCAAGGAATCCAGAGGGCTTGGGGGCAGGAGCGGGACCACGGGGGAGACCAGCGTAGAAGCCAACTACACGTTCCATGCGTGCAGCATCCTGGGCAGCGCCAAGAGCCTGTATGATGATCAACATTTGTCCGCATGTTACAATCGCGAAATTCATGGAATAGGCATGCGATTGGCAGTGGGTTGACACGGGGGTACGTGACTGATAGATCAAGGACTTTGGACGAGAAAAAGGATCTACAGAAGATATTTGGACTCACATTCGGAGATGCAATCTAGCAATTCGAAGTCAGCAACGATTTTTCAATGGCCCTTCGATGAGAGTTGGTGGTTGACATACCTTGGGAGGGATGAGGGTGGACAAAGCCCGGCGAGTGATGTAGCTCATTTTTGCTAGTCTGAAACCAATTAGTTATATCTGATTAACCATATGCAACGGTTGCAATGAGTCCGGCACGGATGCGTACCTCGAATGAAGCGATAATCCTAGACTTGATAGTGAGGAGCGGTTAAGGAAGAAAGCGAAGTTCTACCCGACATCCCGGAGAGTTAGCGTTCCGATATCCACTAGCCACAATTATGTAAGCATTTATCACCAGCCACTTGCCGTCGGGAAAGTCGAACATCATCTTCCCAAAGAGAACTTCCTCATACGTTCATAGACATCAGCGTGCCGCTTCGCGATTCACCATGTCGTTCATTAGAGCTCGCAGCATCGCTCAACTTCGAGCTGTGCGAATTACTCGCCCGGCCAATGCTCGTTTTTTCTCGACGCCCACTGACAGCTCGGTGAAAGTCAGCCCTGCCGATGCCCCGACCACTCCGCCGAAGGATAGCTCTTTGATCAACAAAGAAAATCCAGGAGAAGCAATGGCTCGCCACCAGCCTGACTACAATGCGACAATCGACCATGCTACCTCGTATGTGACGGGAGGGACTGCCAGAGAGGAACAGTGCTAATTGAGCTTAGGACCTTCTCCCCAGTTCCGAAGCGGGTCATGGATGGTAGTGAGCCAGGCGAAGCTGTTGCTGCCGCTGTTCTGTCCGGAGCACCAACAGATTTGCAAGCACGTACTGTCAGGTAAGTTCGCTGAAGCATTGGGTATAAGAGTGGCTGAGCGCTTACTCCAATCCACCAGAATCTACAAACCCACGAAGCCCGCGACCCAGTCTGGCACTTGGCACAGTCATCATTGGCGAATGGATTGGGATGTTCTCGGAAAGGGCCACAGATGGGAAAATCCGCTCATGGGCTGGCAATCCTCCGGCGATGTCATGCAGGGCACTCACATCAACTTCAAGTCCAAGGAGGACGCCATTTTGTTTGCGCAGAAGCAAGGCTACGAATACTTTGTCCAGGAGCCCAATGAGCGCAAATTCGTTCCCAAGGCATATGCCAACAACTTTATGCACGAGCCGAAGAAGATCAAACACATCCGCACCAAATAGAGGTCTATATTGTATTGTACATATCGAGCGGTTTGATTCAATTAATTTTTTTTTCCCTGTTTTATTAGGACCTTACAGATCTATGTCAATCCCTAGACCACATTTCTTAGCGGTATCTCGCTAAGAATTCCTTCAGTATTATGGTCTGAATCCTTTCGATCATGGGAGTGTCAAGTGCTTGTATGAATATTCCTTGGCGCCATAGAAGTAGACAAGACTAAATCAACCACATCCAATATGTCCCGACTGAGTATGAGAGGACACTTGGGCAATCTAAAGACAAGTAGGAAATAAAGATTAACAACTTCTAAAGTTCAGACCTACACGTACACGTGATAGACCATTTTCTCGTTACAAGGCTATACGTACCTAAGTATGCATCTAGACGATGCGACCTGCGACGCGAGAGAAGGCTGATGGACTCATCTCCGAGGAGTACACACAGGGGTGATTTTCAGCATGTATGAACAACCGGTCCATGACACTGATCTTACTGCAACTGGGGTTCCGCTTCGACCACCAGACTTAGATGTATACGGCCATAGATCTTTCGGACACTTCGGTAGGCCTTTGATATGTATTGAAAATGATTGAGAAAACTAACTGTTGATTTCACATTGTAGACCAGCCATCTCGAGTAAACTGAACCGATATCTACCTACATAGGTATTCCATTCTCATATTGCCCATAAGTTTTTGCATGGGGCTTTATCGATTTACTCATTGATTGGAAACATTGGAGCAAGCGTATCTCAAGAGCTTGTGACATATTCATTGCTGAACTGGTGGAACCTGAATGGGAAAGTTAATACGACGGTGACAGATCGAGAGGCATAGAAATGTTACTCTACTAGGAAAAAGAATAGCCGAATATCTAAATATACACAACTGCAATTTTGAGCTGAGCTGCGTTGCTGAGGTCCCAAACAGTCAGAGAAGAAAGGTACGACCCCGCCATGGTTGCCGATGCCGCCACATGCACCACTATCTAGGTGCTAATCTCCGATAAGATCTAAAAAAATTTCGAGCACCTCTTAATTTGTTGGCTCCTTTAATTTACCTCTGAACGACCGCACTGATTACGCCTTGCGAGAAATTGATATAAATACTGATACTCCGCTTTTGAAACTTATCGCTTCCTACAAAAACACATCGATATGGCCGAAGTTTCGCATGCTACTGTGGCCGCCTTGCGGAGGACCTTGACCTCCGAAACAGAGCCTCTCGCTCGCAGATTCCGCGCCCTATTCTCCCTGAAATTTGTTGCCTGTTTAGACCCTCCTACTGAGCAAACTGTACCTGCTATCGAAGCTATAGCAGCGGCCTTCACATCCCCCTCGGCGCTATTGAAGCACGAATTGGCCTATTGCCTGGGACAATCCAAGAAGGCCGATGCGGTCCCTCATTTGCTACACGTTCTCAAAGATAAGGAAGAGGATACTATGTGCCGACATGAGGCTGCAGAGGCATTGGGTGCGCTTGGTTTTGAGGATAGTTTGGCGCTGTTGAAGGAATTGAGGGATGATAAGAATGAGCCGGAAGTGGTTAGGGAGACTTGCGATATTGCAGTTGATAGGATTCTGTGGGAGATATCCGAAGAGAGAAAGAACGAGAAGATTAGGCCGAGGTACGTGTGGCACTATACAATTTCTGGAGTGAAAGAAGAGGATGATTAACGTGAACATAGTGACTTTGCATCTATCGACCCTGCACCGCCGCTCCCGCAAGCTGCGGAAGAGCCATCTATTCCCGAATTGGAGAGCACACTGCTAGACACCAAACTTCCTCTCTTTAAAAGATACCGTGCCATGTTCGCTCTGCGGGACCTTGCCTCACCACCTGACCTGCCCACCGCCGTCCCGGCCATCGAAGCTCTGTCCAAAGGATTGAAAGACCCATCCGCACTATTCCGTCACGAAGTTGCATTTGTGTTCGGCCAATTATGCCATCCTGCCTCCATACCAAGCCTTACGGAGACATTGAGTGACGTGAATGAGATGGGTATGGTACGCCACGAGGCTGCTGAAGCCCTTGGTAGTCTCGGCGACGAAGACGGTGTTGAAGAGACTCTGAAGAAATTTTTAAACGATCCGGAGCAGGTTGTGAGAGATAGCATTGTCGTCGCGCTTGATATGGCCGAGTATGAGAAGAATGGAGACAAGGAGTATGCTTTGCTGCCCGAGGCTCCTGTTTCTGTGGCTTGATGGTATATTATTTTTCCCTTTGAAAACGGCGTTGGTTGCTATATTAAATGGTCATGAATCTGGAATCTTTTTGTACTCGTAAAAGCATAATTTTTCTTTTCTGAGATGAAAAGTCGTGTATATATTAATTGTTAACGGTTTCCCTACAGCGCAAAAAGGTTAGATAGTTTCAAGAATCAAGCCGAGATATACATACTTGTAACCACAAACACACCGGTAAAAAACTGTTGTACCCTCATCAGCACTACGCAACTGCGCGGTAGTAAAGAACATCTCTTTGCGACCACACTGGGCGCATGTGTATTGGGTGACAGCTTCCGTTGTTCGGTCTGCGGCAGTCAAAGTCTGTAAAGCCGATCTTTTCGCTCGCAGGGCGGAAGGGAAGGCATTCTGTTTCGATTCAGAGATGATGGTTTGAGGAGGAATATCTAAAATAAGAAAGAAAAAAATGTCAATTTGGCGAACTATGTATGAATTCGCCTCTGATAGTTCCCATTACCTTTGTTTTTTGCACCACACGCACCGCATTCCAAAATAGCATCTGGAGATCCAGTACTCTCTCGTAAGAGGTTACCGCAGTCGGTACAGAAAATGAGTGAGCCAATCGCTGACATGATAATAATGAAATAAGGGGTTTCTAATATAAGTAAAAGAGAGGAAATAGCCACGCGATGGTCTTGAAATTGGACTGGGTGACAATAAAAAAGAAACGTTCTTTTTGAGTCTTGGAGAAATTTAGAGCCCATGCTCCCAGTATGGCTTAGCGGTGGGCTTCTTAGCGCGCCAGCATCAGGTGGAGCCTATCTGGCGGGCAAATCGCATCGCCGCATATGAGCGAATCCGCGATCAAAGATCCAAAGGAGAAGCCGACGATTTCGTTGTCATTCGTGCCATGGACTTATTTGACTAATTACACCCTTTATCTATAGAGTCCTCGCCAAATACGATAGCTGTATGGTTGAACCAATTTTCCGAATAGGACTCCCGCCCTGGGAAGCAGCGAAACATCATGGATCAGGGTCGATTTCCAGCAGTCCAGGTGGTCATTGGCAGCCTGGGGCAATCTCAGAATCACTTTCATGGCGGCGCTTCAGATGGGATGGCCAACGGTATCCCTAACGGGGTGCCCCGGCCTGTGACACGTCCGCTACTGGTAGATGAGGCCTTGCAATTCTCGCCCATGAGCACTGCACCGGTGTTTGGCTTAGGTGAGTGCCTGCCCTCCGCTTTACTATTCTCACTGAACTCTCACTGACTGACGGACGAAGATTCGATAATTCGCCCTGATGTTACCGGACAGTCGTCGACCACCCTTCCCGCATACTCGCGAACGGTCGCTCGTAAACTGATACAAGATTTGGACACAGAAGTTAGGGCAGGAACCGAAAAGTCTCACCGATTCATGGCAGTCTATGGAAAGCTTCTGGATCAACATCTGAGTTCAGATAGACCTTCAGAGTTGTATGTATTTGCCAGTGCAAATAAATACAGTTCGATCGTTGCTAACGATTCCCTCGCTCGATATAGCAAGTTTCGATTTCCAGCAAGCTTGGATCAGGTTAAGAAGTCAGCTCAACGTGATGGTCGATCAGGACTCACTAGCGGACTGAGCCCGTTTGCGAAGATGGTTTTGGACGGAAGTGATGTTGCATTTAGCCGTAAGCATTTTTGTGTCCTTTTTGAAGTGTGGTTGATCTGACTGCTGCAGACCCGGAACCGAAGTTGCCGTCATCAAGTACGAAGACTCCAGGTAGCTCCTTCCTTCCCCATCGCTCCCCGTTCACGAACCTCTGTGAACCGCCCCTACTAATGCTATAATGTAGTCCAGCCAGTAGCCGGAAAGTTCCTTCAACCTGCTGTCGTTATTCCGCCTTTCGTTTCTCCAGGAACCTCTCACTCATTCGTCGACAAAGGTGCTGCTAAGAAGCGAAAACTGAATGTGGAGGTAGAGAGCTATGCTACTACTCTGAGGCTCAAAGACCAAAAGGAAGAAGCAGATGCGGCTCTTTTGAAGCTGCAGGATTTTATGCTCGAGATTTTTGAAGCAGAAGACCAACTCGAACCAGATACTTCATCAGCAACTCTTGATCAAAATTCAGGATCCATGTTCAGGGTTGCTAACGTTCTGGAGGTCCGCGGGCCCATTCTCGGCCCCGAGAGTCACAGTCGACTTCAGAAGTCTTTACAGAAAGTTGCTAGCTTTGGACGACTACACGACATTCCCTCTGAATATCTAAGCCGGCTTCAGAAAATCTGTGAAAGCCCCATAGTGGCCGCACAAGGCCTGGATTTACGACTAGACGATGCTCTGAATGATGCAGACACTCAACTCTGGCTTCAGAAATTAGAGGACATATACAACACGCTTCTTGCCATTGGCACACTACTGCAAACCATGTCTGGGCGACAATCAGAGCGAGACTTATGCCCTGAGGACTTATTGCAAGCAATACCGAATGTCCTGACGATTTTGTTTGATCACTGCATCATCCCTTCGGTGGAGGTTCGCCCAGCTGATGAAGGAAAGAGGCTCTTTGAACTTGTCTCGCGGGAGAAAAAGATCTTTGGTACCTTACTACACCAAGCTAGAAAGTTGATGAATCTCTTGGCGAACTTTCTCTCGCAGATAGATGTCTCCGAGAGCGTTATCACGTCTACTGAGTTCCTAGCAACTAAGCTGATTTTTGTCGAGAACGCACACAACGACAAAGACTCCGCCGTGGGTTTCCAGAAATTCGAACTCGTGCGCCGCGCCGCGATGGATGTTCTTGCTAAAGTTTTTTCACGGTATCCTGCTCAACGTCCCTTCATTCTCGATGAGATCTTAGTGTCGTTGGAGAAGTTGCCATCGACTCGCCAAAACGCTCGGCAATTCAAATTGATTGATGGCAAAGCCATTCAGCTACTAACCGCTCTCGTCATTCAGCTCGTGCAAACTACAGCCTTGGATAACCCCGCGACTAAGAAATCTAAAGCTCAGCATAATCATCTCACTAGTAATGGGGCCAATGAGGACGATGATGACATCGATGTCAAGGAAGAAGAAAATGACAGCGATCCTGAAGATGAAGGTTTTTCCAAACTATCTTTAGAACGGCTCACTAATCGAGTGGACAAACTTTACGACAACGCTGTCCGAAGCGCTCAGTATATCATCAAGTTTATAGTTCAGCGGGCAATGACATCAACAAAAACTGGCGACCAACCTTACAGGAATATACTGGACCTTTTCACAGAGGATTTGATCAGCATTCTGGGCTCGACCGATTGGCCAGCTGCCGAATTACTGCTTCGTATCCTTGCATCTCACATGATAGGTATAGCCGAGCTTGACAAGAGTTCCTCGACTGCCAAAAATATGGCCCTTGAATTGCTCGGCTGGATGGGATCCGGTATCTCTGATCTCACAGCAGCTGCCTACCACTTGAACACTTCCATGGAGGACGGAGATAACAAAATAACTCAGTACTTGCGGCAACTCTATGATGATCACATGAGCCACGCTCTTCATATACAGGATTTGATTACTTCAAATGGCCCCTACCGCATCACATTGGAGTACCTTCAAGATAGAGACCTTGATAACTGGCAACTTACCAGTGCTCGGGGATACTACGTTGTTCAGTGGGCCAAAACTGTCTCATCCACATACTATGACTTGGATGATAAAGATGCGGTTATCCCAAAAGACAGTGGTGTCGATGAGCTGTTGTCTATCTTTCCAAAACTGTTGTCAGATCCCAAGTGGCTTGAAACGAACAAGTAAGTCCTTCAAGAACACCTTCTTTAAACGACACAGCTGACTGGAAAACAGCCACTATGACAAGATATCTACAGCTCATGGCAAATTTGCCTACCTTCTGACTGTTCTGAACATGGGCTTCTCGAAAGCTTTCGACACGATCTTCAAGGTCCTCCTGAACTCCATCACAAGTGACCAGGCTAAAGTTAGAAGCCGTAGCTTGAAGAGTGTTATTGCTATGCTCGAAAAAGACCCAAGTCTACTCGATCGTGACTTGTCAGTCATGCGTGTGGTGCTTAGATGCGCCACTGATGCTTCCCCATTGGTTCGCGACTCGGCACTTTCTCTGATAGCGAAGTGTATCGGACTCAAGCCGGCCCTTGAAGAAGAAGGCTGCCGGGCTATTCTCGCTTGTGCTGCTGACGCTACAGCTGGAGTGCGGAAGCGTTGCGTAACGTTATTGAAAGACATATATTTCAATACCACGCGCAGGGACCTCAAGCTTGCTATACTTGATAGTTTGCTTCAAAGAACGAGCGATTTTGAGGAACCAGTGGCTGTTCAGGCTCGGCAGACAATTGAAGAGATTTGGTTTACCCCGTTTGTCGCATATATTGATAATCTGCATGATGCTCCAAAATCTAGAGTTGCACTTGCGGAACAAACTTCTCTTGTCATCAATCTAGTACAGCGCAGTGAAACTGCGGCAGAAGGATTAACCTCGTTTGTTAAAAAGGTTGTCGCTGGCGATTCCAAAGCGACTAGTCCAAGTTTCAAGGTCTGCAAAGCGATGGTGGCAAACATGTTTGAGCGCCTTATTGATGACCCTGGCGCATCGGAAAAATCAGATCGCCAAGCACTTCTGCAAACCGTTACAATCTTTGCAAAATCCAGCGCTAAGCTTTTCAATCCCGAGCAGCTTCAAACTCTTCATCCATACATCGGGCACCTTGTCACAGCGGACGACCTCTTCATCTTTCGTTCAGTTGTTGTGATCTACCGCTGCGTTCTTCCTTATATTTCCTCAGCACATAACAGTTTTCTCAAAGATGTGCAAAATGACCTGTTCAAAAGTGTGGCCAAACTTGCTAGATCCGAATTGAACGAAGTAATGGCGTGTCTCTGGACCATTAATGGAGTTCTCCAAAACACGGACAGACTGGTCAAACTTGCAATCTCCGTGTTGAAAGGTATCGGTCAGGCAAGAGGCGTTGACCTTACGGACAGCAGCAAAGCCGACTTACTGAATCGAGCTCGGAGCTATATTCGCATCGCCGGTTGTGTAGGACGGCATTGTGATCTTGAAAAGTTTGAACCTCATTTCAAGAAAGCCTTTCCCACGTGGAAGGGCAGCACGGTGGCCAGTCTTCTTGTTGATTTTATTTTGCCGTTTGTCCAGCAAGATCAGCCACTTGAACTGAGAACAATGGCACTCGAAAGTCTTGGCTCGATTTGTCAATCTTGGCCGGCGCAATTCAGTAGGGAAGCCCCTAGAAAGGCGATATCGGCTATCTTCGAGGAGGACAACGCTAGTCTTCACAATATTATCCTCCGAGCCTTTTCTGAGTTCTTTGCAATTCATGAAGGCAAACAAGAGAAGCTTGTCCAACCACAGGTTGACTCCACTGATCCGGAGGCTACAACGAGGCTGGGTGGATCGTTAAAAGCTAGTGATAATGATGGTGCAGCGGCGCTGATAGCTCAGCACTTTCTGCATGATATGCTTCGAATTGCTCATTCTAGTCAGGACGCGTACGCGCTGACGGCTATCGAAGTGATATCGAGCATCAATCGACAGGGTCTTGTGCATCCCAAAGAGTGTGCTGGTGTCCTAGTCTCGCTGGAAACATCAACCATACCAGCCATTGCGAAGATAGCGTATGATACCCATAGAATGCTTCACCTGCAATATGAATCGATGTTCGAACGCGAGTATATGCGAGCCATCCAGGATGCTTTCGTCTATCAACGGGACATCGTCGGCGATTCCAATGGAGCGTCGCCTCGTCCATACACCGCGAAACTCGCTCCGCTATTCGACATCATCAAGATTAGCAACAGCAAATACCAGAAGAAATTCCTTGCTAATCTTTGCTCAAAAGTGAAGTTTGAATTGAAGAGTCTGGATGTCACGGGAAACCCTCCTGAGCATCTTCTCTTGGCAAGATTCATATGCCAGAACCTTGCGTTCTTCGATTACGCTCAGTTGGCTGAATTGCTACCCACTATTACTTGCATGGAGAGAATTGTCTCGTCCACCGGTACTGTCGTTGCACATGCCATTGAGACGGAAGTTTTTCCTCCACAGATGGACATACCCACCGTGCAGCCTATGGCGCAGCCCGCAATACAAGTTTTACCAGATCAAGCTGTGACTGAGCCGGTGCTACAACCCGCTTCCCAACATACCGTTAAACCATATCTCTTGCGTCAACTTGCAACTGCTGCTGCTGTTCTATCTATGCTTTGGGAAACACGAACTCATCTGCGCAGGCAGTACGGTATCACCAATGGCATGCGACACAGCGAGAATAAAACCAACATCAAAGAATTCAACAAAGCCCCTACAAAGGTGCATGGCATTACCGGAGACCGCTACTGGGACGCTATATCTAGCAACATGGCTTGTCTTGACAGTGAAGAGAATATGTTGCAGCAATGCCGGACCTTTGCGACTCTGCTTTCCATTGATGATGAGCTGAAGGTTCCTAATGGCGAAGACGAAGACGCAGATCTGGACGATCTGGATGCACCTGGCGAGGATGACCCCGGTGCAGACAATGGAAGCAAGCCCATGAAACGGAAGAACTCTGCCAATGGCGGCACACCTGCGAAACGGCCTAGAGGTCGACCTCCTGGCAGCAAGAAGCGGCAGAGCTCCGAGACGATGGATTCTTTTGTCTTTTGAACGTATTTAATTGGCGGTGGCTGTTCTTATTTCTACATGACTTGGCGGGCTATTTTTTATGAGGCGTTTTGTGGCAAGGGAACTACTGATACACATGGACCGTGATCTTTTCCACTATCTTCATTTCGAGCGTGTATATTTTGAACTTACCCCTATCTGTCACCTCCTTCCTCTGAGGACAGCCTTTTTGCTTGACCTCTTTACCGTGTATTATAGGAACTTATCAGCATAGACGCTCTAGTTGGGCGTGTACACCTAGCCTAATCTTGCACACAACAACTCTTTATCTCTGACCGGCTAATTCGGAAGCTTTTCGTGAATATTCTTAGGGCTGCACGTGCCGATGTGCCGTTTGGCTGGATCGATGACGTCGGACGAGTCAGCCGTGGCTCTGATTGGCCAATGCGATTAGTACATCATCGTTCCGTGCCTTCCTTGACCAGAATCCCTAACTAGTCTAGCTACTACGTACTTACTGTTGATTTGCTTCTAGACACCCACGACAAGAACTTTTCCTTCCGTCAATTGCTAGATTATGTTTTCGCTGAGTTCTTTCGTGTTTGCATTCTGAGCGTCTCGCCCACTATCAGTCGCACATCCCTTCACCGCGCAAATGCAGACGGCCCTGACGAGGCGCCTAGCTCGGGGCGCTTCATCCTCGCAGTTACTACGTCCGTCGACCAGATTCCAACCCTCTCAGCTTATAAGGAGTCCTGCGCGTCGACCCATATCCTTCCGACACGTACAGCCTTCATCGTTGATACAGAAATCTGCCAAAAAGCTGTCAGCCCCCCTCATCCGCCATGCTCACACCATATCAGTATCGGGGTTGAAAGCATTCATATGGAGGTATCGGGTACTTCGGTATCTCTACCATGGCTTCGCATACTTGGGGTTCTTGATGATCGGTGGAGGAGCAGTGGTTGGAGGCATTTTCCTCTACGATTACACCACTTATAGAGAAGACCCTAGCATCGAGGATATACCTGTGTCAGAATTGGCGCTGAAACCGAAACGCGGTGGGCCGAAGAATTTACCTATCGCGGAAGTGCTGGTTGACGATGAAGACAGCGAAGCTATGCAGGCGCAACGGGATAAGCCTAAATTGGTCATTCTGGGTACTGGTTGGGGAAGTGTTGCGCTGCTCAAGACACTCAACCCCGGGGATTATCATGTCACTGTTGTATCTCCTGTCAACTATTTCTTGTTTACGCCCATGTTGCCGTCAGCTACTGTTGGAACTTTGAGTTTGAAGTCGCTTGTAGAGCCGATACGACGCATTGTTCACCGTCTTCGTGGCCATTTCTTGAAGGCTGAAGCTGAGGATGTTGATTTCTCGTCCAAATTGGTTGAGGTATCTCAGGTGGATGCCAATGGTCAACGACAACATTTTTATCTTCCATACGACAAGCTTGTCATTGCCGTTGGTATGTTCTCATAGCTCAACCAAGTCGCAGCGCCTACTCACTCTGCAATTTACTATAGGTTCTACTACGAATCCACACGGTGTCAAGGGTTTAGAAAATTGCACACACTAAAATCCATCGATGATGCACGGAAAATCAAGAACAAGGTCACAGACAACATGGAGCTCGCATGCTTACCGACCACATCGGATGAAGAGCGCAAAAGGTTGCTTTCATTCGTGATCTGCGGTGGTGGACCGACTGGTGTTGAATTCGCCGCGGAGCTCTATGATTTGCTCAATGAGGACTTGAGAAAGAGCTTCCCCAAAATTCTGCGAAATGAAATTTCTGTCCATGTTATTCAAAGCCGAAGCCACATTTTAAATACATACGATGAGGCTCTTTCGAAATATGCAGAGGTATGATATCAAAATATCTGTGATGGTTACGTTAGCCCCTAACTTGCTTTGCAGTCACGATTTGCACATGACTCCGTCGAAGTCTTGACAAACTCCCGAGTCAAGGAGGTGCGCCCAGATAAAATCCTCTTCACACAACAGGAAGATGGTAAGACTGTGACCAAGGAAATTTCTATGGGATTCTGCTTGTGGTCTACTGGAGTGTGTAAGTTTAGATCATGACCTTTAATCTTGCAACAGTGTCTGACACGATTGGTATGCAGCACAAACAACATTTGCTCAAAAGCTTGCGAAGAAACTGGAAGCGCAAAACAACAAACATGCCCTAGAAACTGACACACACCTGCGACTAATCGGGGCCCCCTTAGGCGATGTATACGCTATTGGTGATTGCTCAACAGTCCAAAATAACATTGCTGACCACATGGTCACTTTCCTCCGCACAGTTGCCTGGGAAAAGGGCCAGGATCCGGAGAAAGTCCATCTCACCTTCAGCGAATGGCGTGACGTTGCGGAACGCGTCAAGAAGCGATACCCTCAAGCTGCCAACCATCTCCGCCGACTCGACCGATTATTCCAGGAGTACGACCATGATCATTCAGGAACCCTCGACTTTGACGAGCTTCACGAACTACTCGTGCAAATCGACTCGAAACTCACCTCCTTACCCGCCACAGCCCAACGCGCCAATCAGCAAGGTGAATACCTCGGCCGTAAGTTCAATCACATAGCCAAAGCCCTACCGGGTATGCGCGCAAATGAAGTTGATTACGGTGACCTTGATGAAGCCGTATACAAAGCGTTCAGCTACAAAAACTTGGGCAGTCTGGCATATATTGGCAACGCAGCGATCTTTGATTTCAATGGCGTAAACTTTGGGGGTGGCTTGTTAGCTGTGTATCTGTGGAGGAGTATCTACTTTTCGCAGAGTGTTAGTTTGAGAACTCGTGCGTTGTTGGCGATGGATTGGACGAAGAGGGCGTTTTTCGGTAGAGGTATGCTCCCTTTTTTTCTTAACTTATCAATGAATGATGAGTATATACTGACTGGAACTTTTGCTACAGATATCATGAGCTTCTAGACATGTACTGCCTTCTGTTTAGTTGCTACTTCCTTTTGTTTTGGCAGTTATAGGATACTATTCAGGACAGGGGTTCGCAAATAAGTCAAATGATATATAAATTTTGTTTAGTATAAAGTATTGCTTTATTATTGTTATCGATTATGAACCTCTTTCAAATCTGTCTTATCTCTGGCGACATTATGTATGTCACGAGTAGGGCAGTAGCCATTAAGGACATCAAGTCTAATAGAAAGATATTGTGACTGCCATTCCAAATCTATGGTATATCAGAAGCTATTGATTCCACGTGCAATAAACGCCATATAAATCAGTCCCCAACGCCACGCTAATCAATAGAAAACGGGTTCGTTTACATCATATCGCAAGATAGTTATCAGGCGTTGAATGGCTTCACTTCTTATGCCATCATGGGATCGATATCTCCATTATTGGTCATAATAGCATCGTCCGAGTTACCGTTGGAGCGCTCATTTGTGGATTGTTGTTTCTCAGGATACAGTCCAATATTCAGATGGTCGGGAATGCTACCGGGTTTGGTCTCTCTGGCTTTTTGCTCTGCCCAAGCCCGAAGCTTGACCAGGTTGCGTAAGCGAGCTTCTTTACGAGCGCCTTGGTTCTTCAAGATGGCTTCGTTGACCCTTGTGGCAATATCTTTACGCAAATTCGGCTGCAACAAAGTGGCCAGGGACGGAGCCAAGTTCTCTGGGGGAAAGATCAAAAGCGCTAATGTGCGTTCCAAATCCTCAAGGAATTGAGGATTCGTAGGCGCGCGTGGAGCCAGTTGAGATGTTGCGAACTCGAGTGCAGGTGTAATGTCTGCATCGGGTGTCGATGTGCATCTGCGTATTAGTTCTACAAGCTGCAAACGAAGAAGTGAAAAGTGAAGAGAAGGATCTTCGTCTAATATCTGTTGACGTAAGTCAGTGAGAGATCATAAATATATGCGATATGAAAAACGAAAACGAAAAGTGTCCACGGGGATACATAATGTTGCTCATACTGAGGACTGAAGATGAGTTTTTATCATCAACACCCCGAAGGGTATATGAGTGGTGCATGAAACTGGTATAATCATAGCAACATGGTGTGGGCATTAGGTGAGGCGCTGGAGCAATGTCTTACCTGAGGGCTCAGTTCGTTAATCTTCTCGATGGCTGTCTGAATATCTCCCGAGTGAATCGCACCGCGAATCTCGACTCGTTCTTGTATAGACTCGATATCAGCCTTGGGTTGGAGATTTGCCTCGACAGCGAATCGCTTTGCCGCCGCCGGGTAGCCATTGGTGACGAGATAGTCCATAACGAGATAGTTGATGTCACTGTATCAAGAAATCAGTTGAGATCCAGGAAGCAAAATTCCAGGACAATCTTTAAACGAGTTTGTGATATCAGTAACACAAGTTAACATATTTTCCTACACGAGATTTTCGGAGAGATTCCCAACTTGATTTTGACACATCATATGAACTGTATTAGGGCCAAGGGGCAACGAAGAAAAGTAAAAAAAAAAGACTCACGTCTTTGATGGCTTGACCTCATCAACCTTCCTCTCGAACCGATGCCATGCTGGCGTCACGGTTGGAGGCGTTGGAGACATCTAGCCAGAGTCAGCAACTTGGTTGCAGATGTCACGGGAGGACGGCAGGATAACCGACTATGTTAGTGGAGGTCATGACTTGCACGACACGTCAAGATAGATATTATGTTCTCATTGATGGCAGGAAAGCAACTGTGACGCTTGACTGGCCGTCGGACTGGGAGCCATGTGACCACCCAAACAATTGACACACGAAGAGAATTTCGGATGAGAAGGAAGAGAAGAAGAGACGGAGGACAAGCGAGAATTGGAAGGAAAAGGTAACAGTTGAGGTCGGCACGAGAGTCGGCCCGAGTACCTGGCCCGAGAACTGTTTGAGGGTTCTGATTGGCCCTTTGTAAGGGACTAGCGTTGTGGCCTGAGTGCCTTGCAGCCTCGCACAAAACGCTTGGGGTCTACCGTTTTGGGGAAAGTGTCAAATGGATCTTTTGTATCAGTGCTCCACCAGCATGATCCAGAGGATTGAAGACTCGGACTGTCAAGCTTCTAGATAATGGGTCTGCTCGAAAAAACTCTTTTGGGTTGACGGCAAAGCATGATCGGTGTATAGGATCATTGTCTTAGCCTCGCCCCGATTACTCCGTCATACCTTCTCTCCGCCACCTTATATTCACTATCTGTGCGCGCCAGCATGGAGTCTCGTCCTCCAATCTACTCCACGGCCACCAACCTCAAGCAGGGTTATTCCCCGCCATGGGAGGACCTAAGTATTATTGGCATTGCTGGTAGCTCTGGCTCTGGCAAGACTTCGGTTGCAATGGAGGTCATTAAGTCCCTTAATCTTCCCTGGGTAGTGATTCTTGTCATGGTAAGGCGTCACGTGCTTGGTATCGTCACTAGCCATTGTTAACAATTCATGTTTCAGGACTCTTTTTACAAGACCTTGGGCCCCGAGGACCATGAAAAGGCACACCGGAATGAATATGACTTTGATTGTCCTGAGTCAATTGATTTTGACGTCCTGGTCCAGACCCTCAGAGACTTGAAGCAGGGGTGAGGACTGATTTTGACTTGCTTATCGGTCTAGGCTGGATGAGAACTTACTAAACTTTATTTCTTAGTAAGAGAGCAAACATACCAGTCTATTCGTTCAAGGAACATCAGCGTCAAAAGGAGACAACGCCGCTGTATTCTCCTCACGTCCTTATCCTCGAAGGAATTCTAGCGTTGCATGACCCTAGAATCAACGAGATGCTTGACGCCAAGGTATGATGCTAGGTTTAGATATATATTATTGTGTCATGGCCGAGGATCTTTAGCTGATGTTATTGCAGATCTTCGTCGAGGCTGACATGGACGTATGTCTTGGTCGGAGAAGTATGTCTACTACTATCTACATTTTCTTGCCCTCTGTAGCTAACGCCGCAATGCAGTTCTACGAGATGTTAAAGAACGTGGACGAGATATTGAAGGCATCATCAAGCAATGGTTCACTTTTGTCAAGCCATCATACACTAAATATGTTGAGCCGCAACGACATATATCAGGTTGGTCCCCTGCCTTTCCCTTTTAACAAAATCATGTGACTGATGGTCTTTAGATATCATTATTCCAAGAGGCATAGAAAACAAAACAGCCATTGGTAGTTACCAGTCAAAAGAAAGCGAACGAATACAGAAGCTAATTCGCTGCAGAAATGGTGGTCGAGCATATCAGAAGACGATTAGACGAGAAATCCGCAAAGCACAGTGCTGACCTCGAGAAGCTGCGAAAACTGGCAGCCGAAGCGGAGCTCTCCCCGAATGTCTTTGTCGTGGAACAAACCCCTCAACTCAAAGGAATGCATACTATTTTGCAGGATCCGTCTACTGAGCAAGTCGACTTCGTCTTCTACTTTGATCGGCTGGCGTCTCTACTGATTGAAAGGTTAGAATATCAGACAGTAGTTATGATTCAGTACTAATCATTCGAATATAGAGCCCTGGATTGCATGGACTATACCTCCGCTGTTGTCAAAACGCCGAAGCAAGAGACATATCACGGCGTACGACCGGCCGGCACAGTCTCTGCAGTGGCCATCTTGAGGGGTGGCTCATGTCTAGAAACAGCTTTGAAACGGACCATACCCGACTGCATCACCGGAAGAGTGCTTATTCAAATGAACAAGCAAATGTCAGCCCCAGAGCTTCACTACCTCAAGCTACCACCAAAGATCGAGACTCACTCTACCGTCCTCTTATTGGATCCTCAGATGGCCACCGGGGGTGCTGCGCTAATGGCCGTGCGAGTCCTAATTGATCACGGTGTAAAGCAGCACAGAATAGTTTTTGTTACCTGTGCTGCTGGGAAATGGGGATTACAGCGATTGACAGCCGTGTATCCTGAGATCAAGGTTGTGGTTGGACGAATTGAAGAAGAGGAGGAATCACGATGGATGGAGAAGAGGTACTTTGGCTGTTAGACACTGTATCTCAAGAAATAATAGCTGTAAATATGGCATACCTAGTTACGTGTTAAGGAACATATAGCATATCATTTGAATATATCATCATTGAATTACCAGATAACCTTGGAATATTATGCAATTTCCATTACTCTCTCACTGTGATGTACGTATATATATAGAAGGTATTTCGCTCTGATTGGGTGAGTGTTGATATCGGCGATAAGTGCACGGGCCAACTTCAAAAAATATCCTCAGCCCAGGACTTTTTACCACTAAACACCGGATCGTCCACAGGCACAAACTCTACTCCAGGATTGACTAATTCTGAGAGTGAGATAACCTTGATATTCTTCTTTGACGAAGTGGAGAAGAAAAGTACTTTTTCCGCGTTGTACTTTTGTTACTCGGTGGGCCTGTCAAAATGGCGGACTCTAGCAAGAAAGTAAAAGGTAGCAGCAAAGCCAATGCTGATGCGATTATTAGTAAGTCTCGACAACAATTGCCGTGCGCCATTCATGTACACCGAATGCAAACTAACCCAGCCTTTTACAGCCGACAGGCGTTTCGCCAACATCCAAAATGACCCTCGATACCGCCTACCCAGCAAACGTCACACCCATGTCAAACTCGACAAACGTTTTTCGCACATGTTGCGCGACAAAGACTTCTCCCGAAACGCTGCAGTTGACCGCTACGGCCGCAAATTGAAACGAGACGATACCAAAAAGCAGCTCGAAAAGTTTTACCAGTTGGAAGAGGATGAAGTAGAGGCCGATGACGCATCTCAAGTCAGTGTTGACGATGACGATGAAGTTATGAAGGAGTTGGCAAAGGCAAATAGGAAGGATTATGACCCGGCGCGTGATGGCGGGTTCTCGGAGTCATCATCTTCAGAAGAGTCATCAAGCGATGAGGAAGATGAAGAGGATGAGGAGGATAACGAAGTAGAGGCAGCGGAGGTTGACTTTCCTGATAAACAACAATTGGATGTTCCGCTTGGAGATGTTACGAATCGAATTGCCGTTGTCAATCTTGATTGGGATAACATCCGTGCTGAGGATTTAATGGCGGTGTTTTCGAGCTTCACAACCAGCGGCCGTATAAAGAGTGTTACTATTTACCCGAGCGAATTCGGGAAAGAGAGGATGGAAAGAGAGGAGATGGAGGGTCCACCCAAGGAGATTTTCGCATCCAAGGCGGATTCAGAGGATGAGGACGACTATGAGGAACACGAAGACTCTGAAGAGGAGGAGGAGGCAATCAAGAAGTCAATCTTGAAGGAAGATGAGGGTGCCGAATTTAACACTACACAGCTACGGCAGTATCAGTTGGAGAGGTTACGCTACTTTTATGCCATTATAGAGTTCTCATCAAAGGAAGCCGCCAAGCAGGTCTATGATGCAGTCGATGGCACGGAATATCTTACCAGTGCCAATTTCTTTGACCTACGTTTTGTCCCCGACGATACCGACTTTTCAGATGACAAGCCGCGAGAGCAGTGCGATCGTATGCCCGATGGCTACAAACCTACCGATTTCGTGACAGATGCTCTTCAGCATAGTAAGGTCAAACTTACGTGGGATGCGGATGATAAGGCTCGAAAGGATGCACAAGCCAAAGCTTTTAAAGGTGGACGGCGAGAGATTGAAGAAAATGATCTGAAGGCTTATCTGGCGAGTGATACTTCGGATGATGAAGATGAAGAGCCAGTGGAAGTGGTTGACGCCACTGTTAGCAAGTCAACAAGCCTCTCAAAGAAAGATGCTGAACGGCAGCGAATGCGCGCGCTACTTGGATTAGGTGACGAGCCTGCAGCTTCTTCGTCAAAATCCAGAGGACCTGTTGGTGATATGGAAATTACTTTCACTTCGGGTCTAGCTGGTGAGCCAGCTCGTGAATCTGTTTTTGAGAACGAACCGGAAATCGAAGAGACCACCGTGGAGAGGTATATCCGCAAGCAGAGAGAGCGCAAGAAATTGCGAAAGGAGAAGATGAAGAAGAAGGGCGAAACTGGCGGAAACAAGGACGATGAAGCGGAGGGTAAATCCGCCGAAGAGGACCTTGGATTCAATGATCCATTCTTTGATGAACCTGACAGTAAGGTCAAGAACTCGCAGCGCAAGGAAGAACGACGGAAGAAGCGCGAAGAAAAGGCTATTGAAGAAGCTGCTGCCGCTGCAAGGCGTGCCGAACTCGAGCTTCTTATGGTTGATGATAAGTCAGCTGGGATGGCGCACTTCGACATGAACGAGATCGAGAAAGCAGAGAAGAAAGCCCGTAAGAAGGGAAAGAAGGGCAAATCCAAGCAAGAGCAAGAACCTGTCGCTGGGGATGATTTCCAACTGGATGTCGCAGATCCTCGATTTGCTAGTCTTTACGAGAGCCACGAATATGCCATTGATCCAACAAACCCCAAGTTCAAGGCTACTTCGGGTATGAAGGCGCTTCTGGAGGAAGGCCGAAAGCGTCGGCGAGTGCGCGGCGCAGATGACGATGTACCGACTGAGACGTCGAAAAAGCCAAAGAAGATTTCTTCGAACCGCGACGACGCGGGAGAGGATGTGGATTTAAAGAAATTGGTTGCACGAGTGAAAAGCAAGACAAAGACGACGTGACGACAAACTCTTTAATTCTGATCGAGACACACTAAGTATCTAGGTAGCATGGTTCGGCGTAGGGGCTCATAAATTCATAGTATATGTTCGATTTGTTGATAATTTGGTGTGTACATATAAAAAGTTTCTTAGCGCTCAACGCTAGCCAAAGCAACGTGAACACGTATTCGAGGAGCTTTCAGCTTCGTGCTTCCCTTGACCGTATATCCGAGGATGTGTTTATCTCTTTATACATGTATACCTACCTAGATGTTACATTGGGCCGATTTGAAATATGTCTGGTAGTTACGCACGCGATCCTCATTCTGGGAACTCTCCGATGAGTTGGATCAGGGTGTCGGTCAGATCATTGAAACACGGAAACGAGCGTGTCCTACTTTAAGGTCACTCAATGAGTCGCATAAACGAAAAGGTCAGATCAGAGTTTTCCGACTAAAGAAGCAAGTATCTCCGGATTGGGCAGCTCGCGGTCCAAAGGAAGCATGTGTAATTGCAACCACCAGCCTGGAGGAATCAGCCGAATAGAGGGATCTGCATAGGCGTGCTTACTCGCAGCTTGCATGAGCATGTGCCGCCCTCGACAGCCTATCGAGAGCTTGGGCATCTTTCAAGGATCTTGCTTGCTAGTTGGCAAGCCAGTTAGGGCATACTTCCTCCATACTATAGTGCGCTGGGCCAATGAGAGGCCGCGCTTAGTCAACAGGCCCGCGTGGGGAACTTCCCAATCAGTGAGGCTCCCTTCACCGCCCTTCCGCTATTTCATATTCTCTCCTCCTCTCCGCTCAAACCCGACCCATTGACTCAATTGAACCTCATTATCACTTTATTAATTGCGCACTGCTATTGATCATTGCCTCCCTCGAGGGTAACGAGACTTTGCAGCCAGAGCAGTCGGTTTAGTCTTGCTCCAGCACCAATTCGTCACCGTGCCCTCACCTTGATTCCACCAATAGTTCGGCGCCATACGGCTTGGCTTCACGACGTCGGAACCACGCCATAGCATTGTCACTTCAATTCGCAGAATTACTGCGGTGAATGAGGAGGGGTTCGTAACCTCTTTATTTCTATTCTCATACTCGCCATGGAGAATCAACGTTAGAACCACGAGCATCGATCGTCATTGTCTCATTCTACCTACCCCTCGATTTCTCAATCCGATCGGCATACTGACTGACATCCTCGGGATTGCTATTGTCATTGTCACAATGCTAGGCCGCTTGCTGAGCACCTTCAGCACTGGCTCGCACGGCTCACGGAACCCTGCAGTTCTCGAATCCGTCACTGAAGAAGAGCATACATCCGGACTTTTATTCCCCGATCCTCGCTCCCTCCACCGATCTTCGAATTCTGCACATGCTTTTCAAACAAGTTTCAATTCCCCCAATGCCTCGAGCGCTGGTGGGTACGATGATCGCGGTGGACTCGATTTGGACGCAATTAAGGATTTCCGAATTATAATCGCGCAGAATGCTATCGGGGATCGGGATGATCCGTGTATACTGCTAGACTCGAGGGGCAGCCCTTCTACTCCTTCCACACAAGGTTTAGGACTAGACCCCCAGGTATTCGACTCACTGGGTGGCCGGCATTCTCGAACGTCAAGTTTGTCGCAGACTTCTCTTTCGCGTCGAGGATCCATACAGACAAATCAATCCCCTCTTATCGAAGCGGGATCCCTCTCACAAGCGGCTAGCGCGAGAAAGGTTACTTCACCTTTAACAGGAGGAGCTTTTAGTCGTGCCCGCGGCCGGAGTTCTATCAGTTCTGTTATCTCTCCCGGCGAAGGCATTCTCGAACCTTATCACAATCGTACAGTTTCGGAGAACAGTGATAACGGCTTGCTCAATTGCATATTTGGAAGTAGTGCCTTTAGCTACAGGGGATCATCGACTAAAATGCACATTCTCTCAACGGACTCAGGATCTGAGGGGGCTCTAGCCTCTTCGCCTGCTCCTCGTGAAGTCGATACCCTAGCCAGTCGATATACACCCCGCAATCCCCTGGCGCGGACTTATTCTTCGGGAACACAACCGCACGTGGGTTATTTCTTACCGCAAGAAAGCAAATCTTCATCTCGTGTTACTATTCTCATCACCAGAATGTTTAGCGTCAATCTGCCGGAATCTCGTGACACATCGGTAGAGCCCTCTGAACCACCTAATTCGCTGCCCACGGATGGAATGTCAGAGTCTGGGTTCCCGTTTCCTGACCTCAGTAGACGCCGAAAAGTGAAGGAAAAGAAGACGCCCATGTATGCGGTTGCCATTACCATTCAAATACCATTGGCTGCACGAAATAACGGCCGACCACTGTCGCGACTCAGCACCAATGTGCCCGAAGGCCAGAAGCAGATGTCTTTCTCCTTGGATTCGGATCCTCATTGGAGCAGCGCCTTCCTTGATGACAGTTCTTCGCAAAACGCGAATCTAGATGATAGAATTGACCTCCTTGTAGACCGCTGGGATGTTATTACTCGGACTTTGACATATCTGGAGAAGTTAGCCCGGCAAGAGATATTGGTACTGCTAAAGAAGGTTGAAGCTCAAACGGCAAACGCACCAAAACCTCTCAAGCCGCCAAATATGCAAAGAACGAACCAGACCATTATTCAACTTCGACCAAATGTTCTAGCACACAATAGCAAGCTGAAAGAGGAGTTGCTTTTGAATGCTCAGAGAATCTCAGCAGCTCTACGGATACCACGCGTTATTCTCGGCCAAAGCAGGTGGGGTGTATGGCGTGAAGAGGCTCGATGGATTGCTCGCCTCATGGCTGATAAAGAACATGGGCTTTTCTTCCTCGTGCTCATTACAGCTTTTCTTGGCAATCACACCGAGTGGCTAAATACCCTTGGCCCTGAATGGTATCGAAGACGTCATCAAATGCAACAGAAAGCACAGCAGGATTCTGAACCAACGATTGCCAATCGCACGGTGATTATATCGGACAACAAGATGGTGGCAAGACGTTTGATATTTATCCTATCTGCATTTCTACCTGCGAAGCATCGTGTCGACTTTGTAAACTCGCCTTTGCGTCCAGGCACGTCCACCTCAGCTCGGCCACTTTCGCAAAGCCCACCGACTTTTCCTCTACTGCGACAGGAATCCCTTCGTCGTAGGATCAACCGGCGAGCACAAGCTCAAAAATTCAACGCGGAGGAACCCACTCCCCATCAAAGATCTGTCAGCGTGTCATCCAGTGAAACTACGCACAAGGCGTCTGACGAAACGGAAAGGGTCTTCCCGAGTGAGCAGGTATATGCACATAATCGAAGAGGTTCTGACGTTCGCTCCATCCGTACCGTCGGTTTACCAATAAGCGCAAACGAAGCACGCACACGAGCTACAACGTCCACGACAACCACTGATACAGCAATTCCTGTCGCTTATTTTGCGTCCCGCCAGCAACCTCATCGTGGCCATCCCAACTTATCTGGCGCTGATGAAACCGATAGTTATGCTTCTGCAAAACTACTACAAAACCTACGTAGGAGCGAAACGTCTAGTACCAATTCAAACGGAAGCAATCCTGCAGCAAGTGGCAAGTGGGTTGGCGGTATTTTCTCCGGGATCTGGTCTGGAAGGTCGGACTCCGTTGGAGAATCCGATAACGCTGCTTCGAGTCGCCGAAGTTCTGTGGCCCAGCGTGTAGCGGGTCGTCGTCGCTCGGCAGTACTCATTGATGATGATGATGATGATCCTACCCAAGAACCTTTGCAGTCTGAAACACTGGCGACTGGCGTACCGCCAAAGCCTTCTTCAGCAACAGAAACTATTTCTATCCCCCACTCTTCAGTTAATGCTAGACTTTCTCTTGACCAAAACGAACCTGAATTAATCCCCACAGAACACATCAAGGAGTCGCCTTTGAAACTTTCAGTTCAGGGTGATGACGGAGTGGTTGACGTTGATCTTCCATTACGCGGTTTCCTGTCATTGTCTTCGTCAAATGACTCTACTGTTGCATCTCCAAAGAAGGCACGAACTTCCATCACAAGCATGGATGCATCGGGCTCAATGCACAGTAGCTTTTCTAACATCAACTCCGGGCTTCGAGATGGCGAAGGCTCAAATCTGAACGTTGCTGGCTGGTTAAAGAATTTCCATGAAGATTTTCTGCTTCAAGCCGTCAGACCATACCACGGCATCGAAGCTGATGTCAAGCGCGCCATGCTAGGCGAATCATATTCCCACGTATCTGCTGCCGGTATGGACTCTGAGAGTGTGAATATCACCGATCGATGGGTAGAGGTTGCTAGCACTCTGATTGCCGACACGCGGACTTTTACCGTCAAACGACTACGTCTTTTACGTCGAGGTACTGCCAACTATGCTGCTAGCTTAGGCAATGGTGAAACTCCTCCATTACTGACGCCTCGGCAAACATCCGACGTGTCTTCTACTTCTCATTTGGCTGGTTTCTTCAATGGAAGACAGAAAAGCTCCAACGCAGCGCTTACCGACCTCGTTGATCCTAATGACACTGAGTATAAATTCATTGAAGAACCTGTAATGGATGTTGACGGGACATTGGTTGATGCAGTCGAACGAGTTTTAATACAAAGCGGACAGTCATCTTTGGCACACTCAAGATCAGCTTCGCCTCACAGAAATGGGCGGTCCGACGAACGGCCATCTGACGAGACACCGCATGTCCATGCCGTTGAGGTGCCACGAAATGAGTGTCGCAAGACAGTCCTCGGAGCCCTTGAAGAAGTCGCCCGTAGTGTCACAGAGATACATTGCCGCGAAGAAAGTGACGCAGACTACATGGGTGGCGACGAGACTCCCGACAAGGACGGGAAACGCCGCCCTACCACCATTCAAGATAATACCCTTCGCGAAGGAGTCCGCAAATGGCTCCTTGATATCGAGGAAGCTCTCTAGAACGACCCTACCGACGCCTATTCTACTTTTTGGTCCTTTTACCTTTCCTTTCCTGTTTTAGCCTTTTGGTTACTGACATTTTTGTCACTGATAACGGCCGTCAATTATTGATACCCATCTGCTGTTTGCGTTTTATATTTCTTATTTTTACATTCTTTGTGTATTTTATATGGCTATTACTTTTATTACTATTAATGTGCTTCGTTCGAATTTGCCATATCCGTCACTCGAGCGTCAAATTACCTAATTCTATTGATGAATATCTAGTATCCTATATAAAAGTAAAATCCTGTGTCCAAAGCGGCTGTAACCATCGGAAAAATACTGAAAGAAGGGGTATCGAATTTCCAAAATTCACGAAAGATGCAGCTATATAACTTAGCGGAAACATAAAACTCCATATATATATATGTACATGGTCAAGCCCGTTCCTCTTCTTGCGTCGTCGAACCATGATTTCCGTCCTCTTTATCATTCTCTTCCTGAGCAGCTTCGTGGTCCTCCCTGCCTGTCCTTTCCTCCGCAGTGACAACATTACCCGCACCTAGACCGAGCTTAAGTGGCGAGCCCATAGAATCGAAACTACCCAACGCCTTACTCCTCGAAAAAGCCTGTGTCTCCAATTGCGCCGGCGGCGAAATATGATGGCCCAAAACACTAGCCGGCAGCTCCAAGGATGGAATCGATGCCTCAAGCGCCGAGTGCGTAACTGATGACGGCGGCATGGTTGTTGGTCCAATACGGGTTGATGCAGAACGGAGGTGTTCTTCGGCATAGAATTGTTGGAGACGGATGGGATCAGAGCAGAATTCTTCGATTTGGGATTTGAGGTTTTCGGGGGTGCGGTAGAGGTTTGCAGAGTCGATGGAGGCGTTTAGGAAGCTGGTGGGGGAGGAGTTGGGTGGGTTGAAAGTCAGCGAGGGGATGTTATTGTTGGAGGATGATGAGGGGATTGAAGACGATGTGGAAGGGTCAGCAACGGCGCGAACGAGTGGTGATAATCGTGGAGAGAACATGGGGTCGTAGGTGTAAGTGTTTGTGCGAGGGCGATGGATTTCGCCGCTTCGGTGCTCGAATTTGTGGTGCGTTCCGTCTCGGCCGGCGGCACTTTTGGTACTGAACAGACGGTTTGCGAGTAAAAGGAATTCTCCTTCGTCAGATATTTGAGCGAGAAGACATCCTGATCGATGAATATATTGCGTGTATTGATATTCGGGTTTGCCCCAGGAATATAGCACTTCTACATCTGGTGAGAACGCGGATGCTGCCTCGAAATCAAGAACAAAATCAAACTTTCGCAGAAGCGCTTTGTGGTAGAAATGCTTATCTGGTCTGCCCTGCTGTGAAAAAGTCGTGGCACCGAATGAAAGAGACCTTGACGGCGGAGGCGGTGGCTCAACACTCAGCTTCACGTGGTAGAGCTTTCTGAATGTCTGCGTCTTGACGATACTTGCCGCTTCTGCAATCGGTACTTGCACCAGTTTGAGTCCGTATCTATCCGCTAATGAGGCCCATTGAATTACAGCGTCATCGATCAACTTAGCAGTTGCACTCATCCAGCTCAGTTCAATATGGAAGCAGTTTTCTGGATTGTGTAATCTGTCATAATGTAGATCCACGACCTCTGGTCGACTTGACCGCTTACGGGGATCCACATCGTACTTCATTGACTTGGAGAGCATCACCGTCATTTTGTTCTTTGTCTTCGATGGAGTGTTCGCTCTTGATGTGACTGTCTCGCTTGAAATGTCTGATTTAGTAGCATCGGCTGATGGGGAGTCTCTCGGAACCTCTCCAGCTGGCGTAGGAGGGACTGAATAGTCTGACTTGCCAGTGAGACCTGGGAACCAACCACTCTTTGACTCAGGACGCGAAATACGATACTGCGTGGCAATCTGATAGAAATAGTTACCGTCCCTGAAATTGTGCCTCTTCTCCACGTGGACGAATAGCCCAAGTTTCATGAGCTCGTTTCCAAATTTAATGGCCTCATCTCGACTGTCTATGTCTCTGAATGTTTGTACAAGCCACGTCGTGAATTCGGAGCCTATGAAGCAGCTATAATGAAGCCGGAAATGCCATCTTCGGTCCATCAAACGCACGCCTGTTTCGCTTTGCATAATTTGTGCAAGGTCCATCAGAGATCCTGGCCCAAAGTCGGATCGATCAAGCAATTCCGATTCGGGAAGTAGCTGGGCTGGCGCATTGTCAAGTCTAGGATCGGTGAGCAGCAACCTCTCAAGTTCGGCCCCTACCATATCTGAAGGATCTTGTGTCTGGTAGAGAATATTCAACGGGTTGGGATCCTTGTGTGTTCGACCGTATGACTGGAAGCGTTTATCGTCTGCCGGTATGTACTTATTACGCTGCCATAATGAAGTCAACTGGCTGATGCCGAGCAGATGGATTTCCTCCTCATTGTCCTCATTAAAAGACTGAATATGGCGCCTGGCGTTGGGAGGTAGATGTAAAGGAATTAGTACAAATCGAATTCGCCAAAATCGTAATTGTCTCGTTGGATCTGTCAAATGATCCCGATGACCAGCTATATAATTGTCCGCATAGTTCCAGTTATACTCATCCAGCGAGGACTGAAGTTTGACATCGATCAACTCATACTTCTTAGCCAAGATTGTGCGGATTGCATGGGTGTAAGTGTGGGAATCGCCTTTGTCGAGATTCGACGAATTGGAAAGACGCATGAACCTTGTGACTTCAATCTCACCGCTAGCGACGCTTGATAGCCTATGAATGATATTACCCTTGGAAAGGACAACAGTTGCATCTTCCTGGCCTAAGCGATTGGGGTCAAAAACATTGAGTGCTTCTAGTGACGGTTCACCGAATGCCTCCGCCACAGCGCTTCCAATGACGATTTGAAACCCGTGAGAAAGGCGTAGAGCTACCATGTCGCGTAATATGTCTTCCTGTGATCTGGAAATTTCACCGGTATCATGGTCATCGTTGGGGAAGACTCTATATGGTGTCTCAAGGTAATTAGCCGCTAGTTCCTTGGAAGTAGGAAATTCTTCCGTAGTCAGGGGCAGAATCGCTGGAGTTTTTAAACTCTTCCATTTGACTACAGCGACATGCGGTGGCCGAGGATAAGCATGTTGCCACCGGCCAAACCAGCTTGCATCTCTTAACGCAGCTTTTGGAGTATTGGATGGATTGATGGACCTGACCCAAGGAGTGAGTGTTCGATTTGGAGATACACCGGTAGGAGGTTCACGGGATCGTGTAATCTCGAATCTTGGTCCAGGTCTTTGTGGACCTAGTCGTTTCATGGGAAATGGGCCTTGGCTTGCTCCATGCGTACCTGCTTCCATGAGCATTTCTACAGCTGTGGGTAATGGCGCCTCGGTGATGATACGGTCATCGTGAGAACCGTCAATTGACTTTCTGCTTATACTTTTGATAGATATCGGCCGTGTCTGAGTGATTGGTAAAGGCTTCAGCAAATTCACGGATTCTGTAGATTTCCTAGGCGTAATGGAGCGAGGAGGTAGTTCCATGCTCGCTATCGAGGAATTGTCGTCTAGAGTAGAAGAAGGTCTTGGTGAGCCCTCAATGTCTGAAATGCTAGCAGAAGATGTAGTTTTTGCTGGGGTAGCACGACCGACAGCATGTTCTGCGTTAACCCCTGTACTAGCTTGAGCTCGTGGAACGCCGACACCTAGCCCGCGGAGGGCGAAACTGATCGTCCGTGAAATTCTAGGAGTCTTTTGCGTTTTGATTGCTGGCTTTATCGGCTGTTGATCCTTTGGTCGGGTAGGATGAGGAGGAGGTGCGACCTGAGGCGATATCCCAGCATCTCGACTGCGAGGACTCAATTGTGTCGAGGATGGCCGATCCACATCAAGAGATCCGCGATCTCTTGGACTGGTAATAGACCGCACGGACGAGCGATCTGCACGGGATACATGACTCTTAGACTCCAGCAGCCGTCGAGGTTTTGTATTCTTGCGGGCGTGATGTTTCTTCGGGAATGGGCGGAAGACATTTTCATCATAATCATCCATCCAGTCCGCCACTTTCTTTTGACGTTTTGCTGGACTATTCATTATCAACATCTTGGAGTTTGTGAAGCTTGGTAAGAATGCCTCTGGCCTCAGACTATCACTCAATTGAGCTTGAAAGGAGGAGTTAGGAGATTGTGCTTGCTTTCCAGACCTAGGTGTGAGGGCATCTGGATACATAGTCGAGGAGTGAATATCACCCCTCTGAAAGCCGAAGTTATTTTCGGAGAGATAAGGGATCGATATATTAGACTGTTCGCTTTCCATGACACCCATCATTTGGATCTCGTACAACCGCACCCGGGGCACGAACGTCTTGGATCTTTTGCTGACCGTAAACGGGATTGGAGCATTCAAATCGTTTTTAGTGATACGCCGACCTTCCTTATAGGTTGCCGGGTTCCAAAATGAGATATCCAACCAATGCGGGATACCATAGTTCCATTCTTTTGAGTGTAGGGGCAAGGGGTCTTGCGATGACAACGGACGTATGGCTGAACCAATTTCCTTGCTCTTTAACGAAGCAGGTGGCGATCTACTGCTGAAGCTTGGAATTGATGGCTCAGCTCCTAGAGGATTGAGGCTTCGAGTCTTTTTTGAGTGGGAATTGTACGAATGCTCGTCAGGAGTTTTGTATTTGAACAGTGGGACGGAGTGAAGTGGCATGGGACTTAGGCTAACGAGATCGATTGCGATTCCCATGTTCGTGACAGCTTCGGTGGTGGCGGCCAAAGCTTCGTATGAAGTTTCAAACAATCCAGTACCCGGAGTGATCACGACAATTGACTGACCAGTCCGAGACAAGTCGCGGTCAATATTTTCATTTGATAAATATGAAGTAGCCAAGTGGATGGCCTCAAGCATATTTCCTTTTATGGCAGATACAGGGCGGCCTGATATAGCTGGTTGTCCTTCATTACCATGACCATCACTTACAGAAAAGCTCTGGATCATTACATCCCTCAAAAATGTCCTGAAATTTGCTTTGAGCTCGTCTAAAATCGTTGTCCAATGCCCACTTGCAATATCGTTGACAACAACTCGGTAGAAGTCCCTGGTAGAGACATGATTACCCGTTTTCAAGCTCTCCAAAGGCTTGAGTCCGTTTTCCGAAGGCGAGTCATATTCGACCTTGGTGAACAAAACAATAGTGACCAGGTGTTTAGCATCGATATTTGCCCAACGCTTGAAGAGCTCGGGAAGGAAACCGTTGATAACCCTGCTAAACAGTATATCCCCGGTTCCCTCCGCATCAAAGTCCCACATTTCTCGTGCCATCTGAATGAACACGACATATCTTGCCGCTTCGCTTCGAAATACAGGAATCGTATTGGGCGCAAAATATCCTGAAAGGACTTTTTTCCCCCCAATAAATATGTTTTTCACTGTCGCTCTTATGGTCCCCATGAACACAATTTTCTGTCCTTTGTATATAGTCTTGTTGACCAGTTCGGATGTGACTAATCTCCACATGTCTGCGCGCACCAGATACTGGTCGCGGAATGAGATGTCAACATGAGATGCCGAGCATTGCGAGCGCTCAATATGCGATATGAGCACATGGCAGCCATTCTTGAACCCAAAGATATTTGCTACGGAGCGATTGATAGAAAGCTCTAATTTTGGACTCCGTTGCTTGACATCTTGGGGCATCGGCTTCACAATGAAAAGACATCTGTGTTGAGCGGGCGCAGAGAACTTCGAGCGAGCATTAGATAGGTTACCATCGCTCTCAAATACGCTTTCATTCAGCTTCCTTGATGCCAGATCGGAGTTTGATTCTATCCCAACGACTTCAAGGATATCGCCAGGGCTGATCCCTGAGTCGTTGAATGCGGAGTTGTTGAATAAAAAGTCATCCTTGGAAAAATACTCATCGTGGATCCAAAGCGTACAGACCTGCCGCCATGGTCCGCCAGAAATCGAATTATCGAATCTCAAATTGGCCGTTGAGGCGCCTTGGGGTGGTGGAGATGCAATGGATGAACTGCTCCCAAGGCTAGCGGCACTGACCTGGCGGAGATGGGACCCTCTAGAGGGCGCACGCCGCGGGAGCATTTTTGGAATTCTTTATGCCATGCGACGACTTTTCCTCTTCCCGTACCAGCCTAGGGTGAAGAAATGAGACTGGTAGACATGATTGATCAAGATTGGATGTATGTTGTCGGGCTGATGTGGACGAGAATCAATTTACGCGCTTATCTGCCGCGCTGCCGCGATAATAGTCACATGACCATCAGGATTCAGACTAGCGCTGATTGATGCCTGAATGCATCAGTGTCGTAACATCAACACAGCCAACACTATCGACAAATTGCCCGACTCTCAAGGAGGCGTAAGAGTGACGCTGACATCCGACAGGCCATGTATTTCTGTACTTATTGATAACTACCGCAAGCAGAATCAAGTCCAGTCTGTCTATATACCGTGATAGCCTCGATGAGATGGAATAGATTCATATTTGGGAAAAAGTAACTAGTCCGTGCAGCACATAAAGTAGGCTTTGATTTTATACCACGTGAAAATTCTTACGATGACTACGAGCTGTGGTTGATCAAATTGATTTCGTGAATGGCCCTCTCGGAATGGGGCATTGCTTTCATCACCTGGAAGCACTAGGTATACAAACATCGGAGTCCAACAGCGTGTTTCTATCACGATTCCCATCTCAATGACTCCCCACAAATTGACAAATCAGCCTCTTCTTCACGCGTGGCGAATTCGACGGTATTAGGATTCGGGATATCATGATATACCAGTACCTGAGTTGCTTCATTCCAATAGATAGATTCGGTAGTAAATAGTTCATGTCCGCCTTGTCTCCTGCTAAACTATCGACCAAACTGAAAGCACGTAAATAGTACCAACCATCCGAAGTGCCCGGCTCCCCCAAAAGTGGTGTGATGATGATTCCTAAACCCGAATAAAGTCGCCCTATCTCAGCCTTAATACGCGTGTACATCACTAGGTCAAGAGATCATTCTTTTAAAGAGAAAAAAAATGTGGCTAAGCCGATTATTGCACAGTCACCTATCCATTCGGTACGTGATGGGTTTGTTTAGGTTTAAACCTATCAAACCCTGGTGCCAGGGTAGCTGCTGACTTCCCATGCACAAGTACCCCGCCAACACACCCTCGAAATTTAAGGGAAGACCTTCTCCATGCATTTCTGCCTTATCACGAGGCTCGCAACAATAGCCAAAATGTGATTTTTGCAATCTATCAAAGTGGCTTGATGGGGTGTTACACGGGTTGTGCCTCTTGCCAGGCTTGCCTTCATGGAGTAAGCATAGCGAAATCTGTGCTGCCTAAGTAGGGTCGAGGGGCTCAACCACCTGGATAAAATGTGAAAAGAGGCTGCCTACTAATCATGCAAATGGAAAGTCATCTGTGACTCCGAGAGCCGAAATAAGCCTTGTAAGCTGTAGCGCCACGACGCATGGGGTAGATACGTAAGCATTATCTCGTTTGCCTCGCATACGAAGTTTCATACTGGTGATATATTTTCGTTCACAATCAAGCTGACTGGTTATTGTGGCTATGAAGCCTTTGAGCCACACGTGGGCGTATATGACGGGTGGCCTGAGGCGTCAAACCAGACGAAAATTTGGGAGAGCACAGACGCCGATCTTTTTGTCATGGCCAAATCCGGCAATCAGCGGGCACTAAGCAGCCAATGGCAGCCACACACATAGTTTGTAGGTATGTATCAAGCTTTACAAGCTTCGGTAGGATTCTTCTTAGTCTGAATGATGTCAGGTTGAAATCAAGGATTGGTATTACAGCGATTGAATGCATGCAACACTGTGTTACGCCGGCATATAGTAGTTATACAGTGGGGGTGCAGCAGTGTTGACACCCCTTCTTACCGCCCTCATTTATTGCCGGCAAAGATTAGCGATTACTATGGCTTTCGGGAATCTTGGGAACTTTAAGTATCTTAATTCGGAGGTGGAATGTGTCAGTCGTTCGCCCACGATCTAACTAACTACGTAGTTAATATATATCAGGCCGGCGACTTTCCGCGGAACAACCATGCCTAATCCAGATGGAGTGGTTGCTGCAAGTATTGCGATCGGGCTGAAGCCCGCCAGTATACTCGAAACAGCCGATACCTTGATTCATCAGATTGACTTTGAGCAGACTCCGATAGTTGGGTTAAGCCACACTCGTCACGTTGCAGCCATTGTCGGTGTGTACTGTATGAGACTATGAAACCAGGCAAAAGCAATAAAACGCCAACGTATTTGAGCCGTAATAGGCCGTAAATAATGATAGTCGCGTGGATCCTCTCAACAGGCACACGATAGACCCGCTAAGGCGCTTGGCGCTTGGCGCTGTGGTGTTCTCGGCCAATGAAAGCTCTGGCTGGCGGCTATGTGGCTGTGCACCGATGATGTATGGAATCTTTTGTCACAGGGTGAGCGACAAGTCAACAACGCTACCGGGAGATTCCCCTTTTGATATTCTCCAAGTTTCACCGTCCACGTCTTTTCAGAACCACCGCCACTACGTCCGCTAACCCTTGGGCTGTGCCTAAGTCTTTGTCATTCTCTTTCATCCATACACCTATCCATGAATTATTAACAGCTATAAAGATACTCGTCGCTCATTCTAATGCAACACTCTGCTACACTTGCTACTCCATTTTTGTGAAACATTTCTAGCGCCCAGTTTTCTGGACAATATCCCAGGACTTTGTGCTATGCGTAAGCACATACCCTCTGTCTATCGAGACTATTGAGAACATATACAAAGGCTGTGTACGACGACGCTGACACTACCTCCCCGGTTCTAGATAAAATACGTTCTTACGCGCGGCGGGCTGCATGGTACGACGACGAAGGCGAAAACACCCATAATCCCTTCAAGAAAATTCGAGTAAATAGACGGCGCAAACGCAATGCGGCCAGAGATCTAGAACGCGGTGGTATCGAAGGTACTTTACAACCAGCGATAACAATGGTCGGCAAGGGGAATTGGAAGATGATACTGACATGTCAGCGACAGGACACAGTGGCGATCGCGATTCGCAAGAAAAAGATGCTCCAACTTTAGCCGGCAGTGAAGATGCGATCAACATCTCGCGCGATATCGATGGTGAAGAGGGTGGACCCAGACGGAGAAAGACTGGATTGTCGGGTGCGCCGACTGAAGGTGATGATGCGGCATCCAGTGTCAGCAGTGGAAAGCCCGTTTTCACCGTAGCCAGCCAATTACGTGCGACTATCTTCAACTCCTGGATCAATGTGCTGTTTATCCTTGTTCCAGTCGGCAGTAAGTTCAATCTGCCTTATTAGCCAAACAACAACTAATTGCGCATAGTTGCTCTTAACTATACCGGTGTGGACCGAAAAGCTGTCTTCGTGGTTAATTTTATTGCTATTGTGTAGGTCGATGTTTATCCCCCGACTATTCAAAGCTAACATCAGAATTTCAGCCCGCTGGCGGCGATGTTGAGTTATGCAACGGAAGAAATTGCCCTACGGTAAGCATAAACCTAAGAGTGCCTTGAAATTGTCCCGCTGAGTAACGCCCATAGAACCGGAGAGACTCTAGGAGGTCTTTTGAACGCCAGTTTCGGAAATGCAGTTGAACTGATTGTCGCCATAATCGCCTTGGTCAAAGACGAAGTTACCATTGTCCAGACTTCCTTGATTGGAAGTATGCTTTCCAACTTACTTCTGGTCATGGGCATGTGTTTCTTTTTCGGTGGTGTGAATCGTATCGACCAGAAGTTCAACGAGGTTGTTGCGCAGACTGCAGCTAGTCTTCTGGCTCTTGCAGTTGGTAGCTTAATTATTCCTACAGCATTCCACATGTGGGCTAGTGGTATGTCTCGGTTTCTCCAGTGAATTGGGAATTATTCTGACCTTTTTGCAACTAGGTGGTGCTACTCATACTGATGAACTTTCACGCGGTAAGTGTTCTCGACGTGTGTAGCTATTTACTCAAGCTAACAATGTTATACAGCCACCAGTGTGATCCTGCTGGTAGTCTACGGTGCTTATATCTTCTTTCAACTGAAGACCCATGTAGAAATTTACAACGCCCCTAGCGAGAAAACGGCAAAGAGAACCAGGAGCCGTGCCAAAGGCGATACTCAAAAAGGACTAGTTGCGATTGGTGCTCTTGGAGCCGGCATGAGCAGTCAGACAGCTCAACGCGAACTGGAGAGCCGAGGAAGCGAAGACGAGGAAGAAGAGAAGGAAGAGCCGCAACTTCATTTTTTTGTGGCTATTGCCACCCTTGTCATCTCCACTGTGCTAGTTGCTCTCTGTGCAGAGTACATGGTCGATGCGATCAGTGCGATTACAGAAGGGAACAGTAGTATTTCGCAAACATTCGTGGGATTGATCTTGTTGCCCATTGTCGGTAACGCAGCCGAGCACGCTACTGCGGTGACTGTTGCAGTCAAGGATAAAATGGATCTTGCCATTGGTGTTGCCGTGGGGTCGAGTATGCAGATTGCACTTTTGGTTCTTCCATTGGTTGTTGTCATTGGATGGATTATGGGCAAGGACGATATGGTGTGTACCTTGGTGTGTACCTTGATCGTTGGGCAAACTAACGATACATTAGACTCTCGACTTTGGCGATGGATTCCAGGTTGTCGTTTTGTTTGTCGCCGTTCTCTTAGTAAGTTCAGATGGAGCCTTTAAGTGGGGATATACTCTAACATTTCATGAAGGTGAACTACCTCATCGCCGATGGAAAATCCCACTGGCTAGAAGGCGTTCTGTTGATGACTCTCTACATTATCATCGCGGTTGCCGCATGGTTCTACGACTGATTTTTACTCATTCACTCGAGGTTTCTTGAAAACATTCTTATGGGTGATCTAGATTGCTCTACTGTCAAATTACTCGTCCTTTAAAAAAAAAAAAAAAACTTGGGTCGGACTTTTTGGCTTTGCTACCTTTCTTTGATCTACCAGTAACGGTTGAGATACCCTGTGACCTGCTGGAAGATGGTTTTTCTTGCTTATCATCGTGCCTTCTTTAAGATACCTCTATGTATTAATATTTTCACTGGCTCTACAGCGTTTTTCTACATCCTCGCTATACTTGTGAGACGGGCAAAATATACAGGCTCTAAGATTAGATTAGCTTTGCATATCATATTACTCATTATTTCATCTCTCATCGTTTTATGCATGCAGCGATGTATCTTCTTTCGCATTCATACCGTGAATGACCCAAATCAAAATCAAATCTCAAAAGCAAGGGTACATGGTCGTGATGATGGAGCTGGGAAATGTTAGATCGTCGGAAATTGGGTTCAAAGAGCGGGTTTCCTCTTATGAAAATTCAATTATCTTTCTGGTCACCATAAGACCAAAGATGCGCTTTGAAAGTCGTACATCGAAGCCCTACTGGCCATACGAGTATCGCAACATAGTAATTATGATCTTGGATTTTTCGCTTTCTAGCTCCGTGAGACATGGTTGCGGGTTGTAACTTTTTTGCCCTGATGGTTCCCTCAAAGTCAGAACATGAAATAATAAGCTGTAGCCATTGTTAAAGTCAACTACTTAGACTGGAATTTGTTGAGGACTTCATTTCCCAGTCATGGACAGCCTTGAGCTCCCTATCTGCCGCTGCCGTCATACTCCTCTGGATCCAATAGGGGAGCGCACGGAGTAGCGAGACCACAAATTTATTTCCTGGCAGAATAACCTGACTACTATTCTGGGTGAGAATCTGCTTGACCACAGCCTCTGCCACTGCTTCGGGAGCAATAACGGACTGCTTGAAACGCTTTCCAGCGGATGTCAACGCCTTTGTCATGGGCGTACGCACCCAGCTTGGATGAAAGATGCTAGTGCGCACCTTGGGCGCGTCGTACCAGAGACTCAATTCCTGACCGAGACCTTCGTGAAATGCCAGCGCACTGGCTTTCGAGCAACAATAGTCAATCGACCCTCCCAAGCTCACGAAGCTCGTCAGACTAGCAATAGTGACGACGTGCCCGTGATTCTTTCGGATCATGTCTGGCAAAAACTCCTGCACCATCAGGAAGTGCGAGATGGTATTGACGTCGAACACTTGCCGGATTCGAGCTTCGGACCTTTGAAGAAGGGGACCGTTTTTGCCTACACCGGCGTTGTTGATTAGTACTGTTGGGTTGCCGTGCTCAGCGCGGATCTTGATTGCGGCGGCGCGGATGCTTTCAGAGGATGTTATGTCTGCGCGGTAGAATGCCACATTTCCCTCTAATATATAGTCAGCATATATCAGATATGAAGAGAAACCTTCTAAAGTTACTTGCCGTGAGTGAATGTAGGGTCCTGAATGTCGAGGACAACAACACGGATCCCCTTCTTAACCAGGCTGGTTGCAATCTCCTTTCCAATACCACTGCACCCACCAGTGATGAGTACTAATTCGCGCTCATTATCCCAGCGTTTAGCCATTGTCCAGTTGTTTAGACTCAGAGAATTAAGAGCACGATTGACCCAGAACACCAATCCAAGAGCTGCTGACGCGATGGCTGCATTGCGTGTCAAAGGGTGCTGAGCTGACTGTACCGCACGATGACAAACTACCTCAGTGGTCTTGATAGCCCAGCATCGAATGGTAGCCAAGGCCTGGTTAGTTGACATGTTGGTAAAGGCACAATGTTCAACAATTTTCAGCCGGCAAGTATCGAAACTGGACCCTGTGGCTTGGGTGATGAGGTACAACTCTTGTAATGGTTTAAGTGAGTCAAGACAGAAAGCACCTAGCAAGGAAAGGAATAAGATAAAGAATAGGGAGGCTGTACTTGACGACAAACACTCTGCTAGTGACCGAAGCATCAACCTGTCCGCATATTCACTTGATCTTCTTCATACACGGAAATATCCACAACTTACTTATGATAATCCCCCATTTGATGGGTAGCACAAAGCCCACATCATTGATCTTGTAAAAATAGCTGTCTCATTGGTGGATGGCCTTTGTTTGCACCGCAGGGCGTGCATATACCCGAAAACTATCTGGAGAAACAAAGCCTTGTGCAGACCATGACTCGAGCGAGCTCCACCACGAGCTTGGGTGGACTGACTATCAACCTCATTGACAGTCAGTTTTCACCATGCCTTTCAATCTACATGATACATATGAAACGTATAGAGACCCTGACAATGAGATCTGACAGAGTGTAAACAAAGAGAGCATGTCGCATACAGAGCAGGTCTATTTGTATACACAAAGCCTCGACTGTCTTCCAACAAAGACCACATAACAGGAAAGTTGATGCCTTTCGATAAAAGAGCGTCTGATTGGCTAAGAGCGGTGGACGATGCCGGAAAATAAATTTCCAATCGGGTAGTTCGGGATTATATCGTCCAATCAGGATGGAGATATTTTGGTGACAATGGAATATATGAAACTTCAAGATAATGTCCAAATCTGTGAGATGGCAGGGAGGAATCAAAGTGAATTTTCTATAATTGTACAAGAATCACTCGTGTGAATCACAAGCTTGGATCGAAGAGTCTGGGCACTCTGGAGGACCCTGACCCAGGGCCCTAGTGTTTAGTCGACCAGTGCAAGCGGAATCCCACCTCCTTTCGCTTCAAACTTTATTTTGTCATCTGTGGTCTCAGACACATTTATCGGTCGGTCGCGTCTGGGATATCTCACTCTTTTAATTTTCAGCTCTGCGCTCTGCCGCGACCTGAGTTGGATGGTATCTTCATGCCTTTGGCGCAGTCGTCGATTCCCCTCTATGCACTTTTAAGTTGAAAGTCTTGAACAGCAATCCTGCGTCGTGACAGCTGCTAGTGTGGATTCAAACTGCCAATAACGATTCTCTCGCAATGCCGTCCACAGGAGAATTGGCGGCTGCTTTTGCCCTTGGCACAGCTGTGCACATTCTTTTCTTCAACCGTGGAGAACACCATCTGCATCCTCAGCGCTACCTCAACGCCTTTGGCGCTGCCGTGATTGCAACAGTGGCTCTACTCCATTTCCGTCATCACTTGCCCCTATTTGATGCTCTGCGTACAACGACCACTCTGTCGTTTTCGTTCCTGGCTGGGTTGTACTCCAGTTTGCTCTTCTACCGCCAATTTCTTCATCCTCTGAATAAATTTCCCGGCCCGTTTGGCACGCGCATCTCCGCATTGTTCTTGTCGGTCAAGTTTGCCAAGGCCGACAGTTCGCACCAGTATCTGCAGCTGCACAAGAAATACGGCGATTTTGTGCGTACTGGCTCTTCAGATCTATCGATCATTCATCCCAAGGGTGTCCAGGCCGTCTATGGCCCTGGTACGCCATGTACCAAAGGTGATGCTTACGACGTGACTGACCCTGTTCGGTCCCTTCACAGTTTCCGCGATCGACAATTGCATGACAATCGTCGTCGAGTCTGGAGTGCAGCGTTTGGCGATACTGCCTTGCGCGGTTACGAGAAGCGTATTAGGAAGTATCGCGATATGTTGGTGGCCACTTTTGCAGCATCAGAAGGGAAACCAGTTAATGTCGTGCAGTGGTTCAACAACTACTCGTTTGATATTGTCGGCGATTTGGCATTTGGTCAGTCTTTCGACATGCTCAAAAAGGATGAATTGCACTGGTCTGTTCGGCTACTGGCCGAAGGCTTTGAGCCCTTGTCGTATGGTCTTCCAACGTGGATGTTTCGAATGGCACAGCTCATTCCCGGGGCGACCAAGGACTGGTTCAGATTTTTGGACTTTTGCCGTGAGCGGATGATCACTAGAATGGAGGTGAGTCTAGCAACCTGTTCGACATGCGCCGAGCTGATCACATAGAATACGCCTGATATTCCGGATATTACATCCACGCTTTTGGCGCCTTTGGAGGGCAAGAGTGTGTCCAAGGAAGATTTGAATTTGTTGGTTGGCGATTCCCAACTTATGATGGCTGCTGGTGGGTGAGTCTTCTCCTCTCTACCCATTGAAAGGGGATTACTAATGACGCAGTGACACTACGGCAACAACCCTATCCAGCATCATTTACGAGCTCTGTAAACACCCAGACCAGCTTGACCAACTGCGCAAAGACGTTGCGCCTTACATGACAGACCCATCTGGAGACGTCCTGAATGAAAAGATTGCACATATTGACCGCCTCAACGGCGTGATTTACGAAGCTCTTCGCCTTCATCCTCCTGTGCCAGGTATCATCCAACGAAAGACGCCTCCCGAAGGAATCTGGATTGATGACATCCATGTCCCGGGTAACGTGTTTGTCTTCTGCCCGCAATATGCCATTGGGCGGAGTAAGTACTCCTCAGAAGCCAACCATAACTTCAACTAACAAGCAATAGGTGAGGCAATCTATGGGAAGCCAGAAGAATTCATTCCAGAACGCTGGTACTCCCGGCCAGAGCTTGTCAAGGAGAAGAGCGCTTTTGCGCCGTTCCTAGCCGGTAAATCGTCTGCTCTCCTTGTCAATTTCAAGCGCTGATTTTTGTAGGAACATACGGCTGTATCGGCCGTCCACTCGCAATGATGAACCTCCGCAGCACTGTTGCTCGCCTAATCACCACGTTTGATATCAAGTTTTCCGAGGGCGAGGATGGTACCTCTTTTGATGGCAAGTCGACGAATCACTTTTTATGGGTCCCAGGCGATTTGTTTATTTCGTTTACCAGGCGTGATTAGTTTAATATAGTATTATTTGATTATTCGAACTGTACCTTTATTCTTCTAAATTGTAAATTTCGTATAATGTAGGTCTGCGAAGCGACAAAAGAGTAGATTATATACGCTAGTCCTGAACGAGACGCCAAGCCAGGTCCAAGCTCCACAAGATTAAGCTTCCAACTCTCACCTCTTCAGCGCAGGAAACACCGTGAGAGTAGTAATATCAATAACCATGGCTTCCAAAATACCATGGAGGGCAGTCTCAGCCCGAGCAGCTTCCCGCCGCAGCGCTACAACGCTATCAGAGCAAACCCGCTGCTTCTCATGCTCAATACGTGCCAGTCAACAAATACCGTCAACACAAAAATCAGATGCAGACTCTCGAATGACGCATTTCGGTTTTGAGAATATTCCAGAGGCTGAGAAGGAGTCGAGAGGTGCGTCTTCCTCAACAATAAAGGAGGCCAGTGAATTGACATTGTATAGTTGGCGCCGTGTTCAGTTCCGTCGCAAGCTCGTACGATACCATGAATGACCTCATGTCCCTGGGTATCCACCGCCTATGGAAAGACCATTTCGTGCGATCCTTGAATCCCGGTTCGCCCAAAGTATCATCCGCTCAATCCGAAAATGACGGTCAAAAAGGTTGGAATATTCTTGACATCGCCGGCGGCTCCGGCGACATTGCCTTTCGCATGCTGGACCACGCAACAAACATCAACAACGACCGGGACACCCGCGTCACGGTCTCCGACATCAACCCAGACATGTTAGCCGAAGGACGCAAACGAAGTCTTGATACACCCTACTACAATACGAAGCGATTATCCTTCATGGTTGCGAATGCAGAACACATGCCTCAAATTCCGTCCAACTCAGTCGATCTCTACACTGTCTCCTTCGGCATCCGCAACTTCACCGACAAACAAGCCGCCCTCAACGAAGCATACCGCGTTCTCAAACCTGGTGGTGTTTTTGCCTGCATGGAGTTCAGCAAAGTCCAGGACTTTTCCCTTTTTAATGAGATCTACAAACGATGGAGTTTCAGCGCCATCCCGCTCATCGGGCAACTCGTTGCGGGCGATCGGGCCAGTTATCAGTATTTGGTCGAAAGTATTGAGAAGTTTCCCAGCCAAGAAGAGTTTCGAGACATGATTGCCAAGGCTGGGTTTGTGATTCCGGGCAGGGGCTATGAGAACCTGTCGTTTGGAATTGCGGCGATTCATAAGGGGGTGAAGCCTTTACAGTAAATATCCTTGGTCTGATCGATAGATAGACGAGTATAGATAGAGTGTATGATAGTCCGTACAGTACTTGATCTCTTTCTTCATTGGTTGCCGAGTAAGGGTTGGTTAGCGTCAGGGTTGGCGCTAATGCGGGGCTGTACAGGACACCGTCCTGGCCGCATGCAAGTCATTCTTTGCACTCAAACAGATTTGATACTTCCTCACGGCCACCGAAAATCCCGAACACTTATCTCAGGGCATCGACTCTGCCTCCTTAGCGCTTAGTTAATCTAAGGAGCAACTTGAGTTAGTTACGTAGTACTCTGTAGTAGTAGTAGACTAGTAGTGAGTCAAAAGAGCGGGTCATGCCGTGATCGCAATGCCCGTTTTGACGAACACAGCATCTCCGAGGACCCATCGCATGTTTAGGGGAACGGCCATCGTAGCAATTTAAAGCCCGTCGAGATCTCAATCAGATCGATGACTAGAGTGGCTGCCTGGCTCAGATCGAGTCTAGCTGTCATCCAATCCCGTTGCAGCCTGGGATCGGAGAGATATCTCCGAGCATCGTTCTCTGATTTATAACACAACCACCTGGTTAACTCAATCCATTCTCTTTAATAGTTCGCTTCGGTTATTGACAGCCATGCGTGCCTATTGAAGATCACCCAGTCTCTGCATCCTGCATACTCGATCAATCAGTATGCGTCGGATTGCTTCATATCGCAGGGGTATGCTAACGAGCCCCTCCTGATTAATTGGCAGACTGTGTATACATATCGGCCCTCGGACTTTACCCTGTTTCTCTTTTTTCGTTTATTCCTTGTCTACATGCGTACCGCGATACCCTATACTTATTTTCAACGCACATCCGAGCACCTAATCGACATGTCCGTCGGTGACAGCGAAGGGGATGCGCTCTCCACGGCACTGCATGTCATAACCACCGAACGCGACGCCCTCACTCATCTTGAATACCTCTACCGCACCAATGAGCTGGCCGCGAAGAATCTCTCGCGCGCAGTCTCGCAGCTCGTACACACAATCCACCGCGGTGGAAAACTGGTGGTCTGCGGAGTGGGCAAGAGTGGCAAGATAGGTCGCAAGCTGGAAGCGACGATGAATAGCATGGGCATTCACAGTGTGTTTTTGCATCCTACTGAGGCGCTGCATGGTGATTTGGGCGTTATTCGACCTGTTCGTTCCCCCTGCACTCCTGGAAAAGAACTGCTGTTTGCTGACGGTACCAGATTGACACACTCCTCCTAATCTCCTTCTCCGGCCGCACTGCAGAATTGTTATTAATGCTACCTCACATCCCACCCACCGTGCCCCTAATAGCAATCACAGCACACACTCATCCCTCCACATGCCCCCTCTTCTCCTTCAACAGTCCCGACATGACCATCCTCCTTCCCGCACCTTTACATATCGGGGAAGAAGCTTCATTTGGACTATCGGCACCGACAAGCTCCACAACCGTCGCACTCGCGCTGGGTGATGCGCTTGCCCTCGCAACAGCTCAAAAGTTACATAACTCGCCAGACCAGAGTCCCGCAGACGTATTCAGGGGGTATCATCCCGGCGGTGCTATAGGAGCCGCAGCCGGGACAGCAGCGGCAATCAATTCGGCGATTTCGACACCATCGACGTCGATGACTACTTCGCCTAGTCTTGCCTCATTAGAGGATGCGGGTGTGAATCTCTCTTTCGACAATTCGGCCACTAGCAATGTTAAAGCAGATAACGGCGGTGGCACGATATGTACATCCGCCCATTTCGTGGCTATAGACTGCATCCCCACCGTCCATCCAAGTCGGCATCCCTCATCCAACCCAGGAGCAAGCATCGAGACAAAAGAACAAATCCGCATGCTCGACATCTTGCTCTCAGCAATCCAAAATCCGTCCTCGAAATCATGGGTAAAACTATCGCCGACACAAATCATTCCGCCGCGCTTACTCCGCTCATGTACAAACACGCACAAAGTCGACTCCTTAATATCCGACCTCCAGACTCAGGGGTCATGTATATCCGTTGATGCAAGTAAATGGATGACTCTCCGCGCATCAACCAGTATATCGCGTGCAAAAGCGGTGTTGGAGGAGACGCTGGGTATCAGCCATATGATGCTTTCATATCCTTCTCGTCCGCCTCACCACGATGACAACAACAGCAACAGCAACAACGATGGTGATGGGGATGAAGAAAAGTATATAGTCATTAGCGTCGTGGATGACAAAGACCCAAACCAGATACTAGGTTTTGTCGCAGCGGAGGATATTCATCCTTCCCTCTTCTCTCTCCCCTCTTCCTCTTCCTTTCCCGGGTCATCGTTCAAGACGACGTGATACATTTCTTGTCTACCCGTTTATTCATCCATATATACCATTTGAAAATGAATCGTGTTAGCATTGGTGGTTTTTGTTTCGTTTTACCTTGCATTTTATTGGATATACCTTATTCACTTAGCTGTATCACATACAGATAGTATTATTTATTCGAGACGAATAATACTTTCGGGTTCCGGAGGAACTTGTCTTTACTCTGCTCTTCAATATTCTTCTCCAACCTTCGTTAGGTCATGATGAATGTAGACATGTTTATTCACATCCAGTTAAACTACTCTATAGACATACAACATAATCGCATAAAGAACATATCATCCATGAGAATAGGATCTCGAAAAATCCTCTGCCGGGGTAATAATAACAACTTGAGTTGGAACACCACTACTATTTGAGGCTCTTCTAAACTTCTTTGGTGCAGTGAGAACGGAAGACCGTAGAGAATCGTCTGGCCAAGCAGACTAAAACAGGCCTATTGTATCAAAACAAGGTAAGACACAAACCAGCCCAGTACCATGCCCACCAGGAAGCCGTTTGTGCCACTCACGAATACGAATCCTGCGCCGGAATCGGTTGCCTGTGCCGAAGGACTGGCCCCCTCTGTTCCAGAACCGCTGACTTTGCCGACGTATTTCGAGCCATCATGCGCAGTGGCCGTAGTAGCTGTTGCGATAGCACCAGCCACACGGTGGGAAGAAGATGCTCGGACATTTGGTGCGCTGGCTTTCATAGTGGCCGATTTGGTCGATTCGGTTTCATGAGGCAGGTCGTATGCAGCCTGATTCGGCCTAGTCGTCGTGGCTGATGCCGTCAACGTGAAAGTATCCGAAGCAGGATCTTCTGCAGCTCCAGCAGGAGTAGAAACAGGGGCAGAGCCGGTGGTCACGGACGCTTCGATTACTTGTTTGGGAAGAGCGGTCGCCGCAGGAGTGCAAAAGTTATTGGTCGTTCCACAGACGTAGCCAATTTGACAGCAGCCACCTCGAGTGCAGGTAGGCCCTCCGTTGCATGTTTCTTCACAAACAGCAATGCCACGGGAATAGGTGCATGCGGCACCACTGGGGCAACAACCAAGCTTATCGGGGCAAAGGGTTTGGGTAGCTGCTGGACAGTCACCAAATTGTCTTCGCCTATCAAAGCCCTCCCCTGCTGCGAGAGCCGTTACAGGAGCAACTGCAAGCATTTGTTCTGCTTGGATTGTGACGATGAAGATCGAGAGGGCAACACAGATGCGGATGAGAGGAGAAGCCATGATGCCTTTGAATGACTCTAGTCACTGCTGAGACTGGGTTGATATGATATGATCGGGCAGGAAATGAAGTTAGAAGACTTCAAAAATCGTTCTGGTCGAAACAAAGAACAGTGAGAGGTTGAGGTACTTTCAAGATTGATACGCTATCGTAAAAGGAGGTATATTCTGGTGATTATTGAGACAAGGTAGAAGTTGTGAAATGCAAAGCTGAGTATATACGGGAGGAGAGAGAGAGAAATGGAGAGAAGAGTTCTGAGAGACACGACATAAGATGGAAGGAGCGAGGCTGCCTCTTTCTACAGTAGTGACTCCGAAACATGTTTTCGCACAGTTGACCCCCTAGGTATACATATGTATCTGACGGCTTCCCGGAAGCTCAATGTCATCCTTATGGGGAGGTCCTAATATGATCTACTGTGACTTCCTTGTCTTCGTTTACAGTCTCAGATGAAACAAAAGGCTTTGACGTTCCATAGAAAAGGTAACCACGACGTACCTGATCGTAGCTTCTTTGATTTTCGTCCATTGCCTGACTTTGGGTCAATGTCTAATGCCCTGATGGTAATATGATGGTAATATGCAAGGTTCCAGCAAGAAAGCAATCCTTCATCTCTGGAGAGTCTTGGTTGGTATGCAAGTCTCCCGGGAGATTAACAATAGAGGGTATTCGACATGATAGGAAAAGGAGAACAGTGATGCGAAGGCAAGTAGCAAGTGAATCAAAGTATGTACAAAGCGGAATTCTCACAGAAGACTCCGCTGAAGCAGATATGCCACTGCCGATGCAACCAGTATGAGCGGAACAATAACCTCAGCTTGTATTGGTGTACAAGCTTTCCAATCATTCTTGGGAGGGAGTCGTAGACTCGGATGTATCATCCACTCAAGTTGGTAAGGGGGGCGCAAATCTATAAATATTTAATGGTACGGTCTAACGGGCAGACACTTCAGAGATAGATACTAGACTGTAGTCTTCTCCTTGCCTTTCCCCTTATCAACCGAGGTCGTGCTCCCTGAACCATCATCTTCATAAAGATGGTGTTGCTCGATATACCGAATCACGGGAATAGGAATTAAGTATCGGACGCTCATCTCACGCCTCAGGAACAGACGAATCTTGGTACTACTAACGTCGTTTTGGATGAGCTGTTGAATGACGTGAATATTATCGCGCCACGGTTGTAGAGCGGCCAAAGCTTCATCGATATCAGTACCGCTTCGTTCAACGATAAAGGCCTGGCAAAAATTAGCTCAAAATATACAACATCCAATCAACGGATAAACTGACACCGTAGCGGCCTAGAATATGATCTAGATCTTTGTCACTCCAGACACCAGGTGTCGACATGGTGTGGATTAAATCCGCGCCAGCCAGAAGTGCTACCCGAACATGCTTGCGAGTACCGTCACCGCAATCGACGCCCTGTCGCACCACATTGATTTCGTGGTCGATGTGATCAAGGACCACGGCAGTGGGTTGATATTCCTTGTGCAATGCCTCCCAGGGATCAATCATTAACCAATCGGACGATTCGTCGACAGCGAGTTGACACATTGCGAGACTATAAAGTATCAGTATTCATTCGATCATGTCCTATTTGATGAACGAACCGGTGCTCCGCACTGGCCAGCCCTGCCTTTCTATATGCATCTGACACTGGCGACAAATATCCTCCTAACAACTCGTAATTTGTACTGAATTTCACATAATCGGCGGCCATCTCTCTGCACACGTCAGCACCAGCTCATAGTATCTCAACATGACGGATATCGTACTGCATTCGAAGATGTAGATAAGTTGGCGGACTGAAACTTCCAGCTGCGACTAAAACTAGAGGCGTCTTGCTTGGATCGTCCATTACTCGCTTCAGACGGTCTGCGGGGAACTCATACGTATCGAGGCTGCCGACATAGGGAGCCAGTTCCTGGCTGTTCGTAGAGGATGGAGTCGCCATGAGTCTGTTTTTTTTTGTGGAAAAATAAGATAAGTTTCAAAAGTGTTGATGTTGTCGCGACTATTCGCTTGCTCGTAAGCAATAGCCGTAAGCGAACTGTTGCCGGTGGCGATCGGAGATAAAGTGGCTATCGCAATGACGCCAGCGATAGAATTTTTCACCGCGATGTGCAGAAAGAGCGGCGTCTTGCCAGGCACGAAAGGGATGAATGATCGTTCGGATGTCTCTAGACAGACTGGAAGAAATGAGGAGCGTAGAGTCCGGGGCTGTCGACTGGGATTGAGAGAAGATGGTTCAAGATTGATAAATTCTCGGCAGAGAGACCGAGCGTTCCAAGGTTATCGGGGAATTAGATGCGGCGGGGTCGCGCGGGAATGCTTTCGGTAGGCAAACATTCACAGCCTTCAGAGTGAGGGACTGATAAGTCTGTGCTGTATCTTCTGCAGCGACTTACTGAGAGAGGAGTACGCAATTAGGAGGAGGGAAGGTGCAAATGAAGGTAGAGACGAAAAGAGTGAGTCAAGAAGTTGGTTAGAGTTGTGTTTAATAAGCAAAACTTCTAAGTTAACTAACTAGTTAACTAACTAGTTAACGCCGTCAACGGTGTCTCAAAAGGGAAGAACTACGGTCTCCTGGGAAATTTCCGAATACTGATTACTTACAGCCTTTGAAGATATTGATCATTTCATAGATATCTACTGTTGCTTGAGAATATGTATTTTAGGAGAAACTTGCTTGTTGGCTGGATAAACGCTGCCTGCCTGAGAGAACAGGCACCCCACCGGAAACGGATGGCCGATAACGATGAATGAGTACCTTCGATGTCAGTATGATCTTGATAGAGTACGAGATGAGAAGCTATGATGATTCGATCGGACCGGAAAGTATCATTGACAGCTGCCGTAGGAATAATGCAGTCGTCCGTGGTTACAATAAAAAGTGATATGTAACGGTCAGATTGCCATCTGCGATAACCTCTCCGCATGTCAGGCATCATCGACCATAGTATCACCAACTGTTCAGCAAGGCCGAGTATAATTTTGCATGTGAACAAAACTTTTATGAAAGAGCACTTAACTTGTAGAGGTGAATGAGAGCAACCAATCTCCTCGTTGATGGTTGAGCTGCCACTCGGTTGGTGGCAGAATTCAGTGTTGCACTCCGGCAGTCTGACGTTCTCCGAACAGACCTCCAAGCATTTGGCAGCCCGACCACCACCACCACCACCACCACCACCACTCCTCATTCCTTACCCTTTCCAACGTTCATCCAACACAACCGATCATCGCTGCGTCGTTTTAGCACTATCCGATGCGCCTCGATTAACATCGTAATCGACCCATCTCATAAACGACAGTATATATAACACCATCGTTCGCCGAGAATCCCTTCCTGTAACGTCACTCGACCACAGCTCGCTAACCGCCATCCTTCTCCCATCAATACTCTACCGAACGCTCGTCGCTCTGCCTGTTCTTCCACCGGCCCGCTCTGAAGAGTTGCGGATGGCGGGTTAACAGCGGTCACGACGAGCATCTCGATCAAGCTCTCACCTACTTATGGCCAGACGAACGACTGCTGCCGACTACCACGACTCTCGTGAGCCACATCCTCTGTCGTCCTTCTCCGCATTTTCCGCTCCGCCATCATCTGCGGAATCTGTACAATCCCCACCGGCTGGTCCAACTTTAAGGTATGTATTATCTTTGCCTTTGGGTTTGCTGCATTGTTCCGTTGTGTCGTGCTTTTTCCGGTGTTCGAAAGGTTTGATTTTGGCTCGGGTGTTCGCTGGATGTCTCCGCCAAAGCTCTGGGACCACCTGTAGTTCAGACGAGATTGTCCGCTTAGATTCGTGTTTTCTGGAGCGTCCCTCTCCGGGTTTTCTGCATTGCCGATTGCTCGGGCACCTCACTTTGTTTGAAAGCTACCATCATCCTCTTCCATTATTCACTTTTATCATCCTCCCAAACGGCCCCAGGTTGACACTGTTGGGCAATTACATGCATAAGCCATCTGCCATTGTCGTGGTCTGCTTCGCCTTGAATTATATTTTTTCCCTCAAACTACCCTACTATCCTGCTTCTCCCCCTCACTTATTCCACATAATTCTGTCCCCTTTCGTTCTTTTAAGCACCATCGTCTAACGTCGTTTCGATGCCTCCCAGAACTCGTTCCGCTGCACGTGCTGAGAGCGCTTTGAATAGCGCCGATACGACGGGATTATCATCAACTGCGAGCACTGCTTCTAGGAAGCGCAAAGCAGCTACGCATCGTGGCAAACCGCACGACGAGCCTGAACCTACCTCACAGCCAAGCTCTCCGCCGAGAAAGATAAAGAGACAGCGTGCAGCAGTTGCCACCTCCAGCACAGGTCCTGCTCCCTCTTCGGCTGCTCCTCGAACCCGCCAGCTTTCTCGAAACCGTCCCGCCATGTCACAACCTGGGTGAGTATCCTTGTTGGTCGTTAAAATTAACAATACGCTAACTTTTTCTGCTTCTAGCCCTTCATCACAACCGTCAGATGAAACTTCTAGAGCACGAGCCTCGTCTTCTAATTCCAGAAGGAAATCAGGGCGAAGTGGTAACTCAAATCGTCGAGATAAAGAGACCCTTCCCACTGGTACAGGAATCCATACCAGCCAATCGCCACAGCGTCAATCGAAGAAACGTTCACCCAAACATAGCCCAGATGTGCCAATGAAGGATGCTGACAGCCAAGCGAGCGATGCAGACCCTTCAACCAAAGACGATGACGACCATTCTTCGCAGCCGAGTGAGAGCAATGACGACAACCATACAGCTGGATTGATGGATGACTATGATGGCGACCCATTTCGTAACGCATTATTTGGATCCCGTACACCGTTGGGCTTACAGAACACTCTTCGAGCTCTTACGGGCATGATGACCAGCATGTCTTCACGACTACGTGAGATTTTGGGGCAGCTAAGAATGAAGGAGGATCCATCCATACAGTTGATCGCTTTGCAGGAGCTTTCAGATTTGTTGCTCGTTTCTAACGAAGATAACCTCTCTGGCCAGTTTTCTCCAGATTCATTTGTCAAAGAACTGGTCAAACTTATGCAACCAAGTGAGACCGGCGAGGAAAACCCTGAGATTATGCTCTTGGCCTGTAGATGCCTGGCCAATATGATGGAGGCCCTTCGAGGATCAGTAACAAATGTTGTCTACGGTGGAGCAGTTCCTGTGCTTTGCCAAAAACTACTTGATATCCAATTCATCGATTTGGCAGAGCAAGCATTGAGCGTACGTTCAATCTCTCCTGGGCAGATGATAGAAACTTACTAACTAGATCTAGACGCTGGCAAGAATATCCGAGGATTTCCCAGCATCTATCGTCCGTGAAGGTGGACTCACTGCTTGCTTGACTTATCTAGATTTTTTTCCGACGAGCACCCAACGTACAGCAGTTACCACGGCAGCGAATTGCTGTCGAAGCCTCCCCGGGGATTCGTTTCCTGTTATTCGGGATGTGATGCCGACATTATTGAATGTCTTATCAAGCAACGATCAGCGAGTAGTTGAACAAGCCTGCCTTTGTGTCTCACGAATTGTCGAGAGTTTCCGAAACAAGCCCGAGAAGCTTGAGGAGCTCATTGAACCGGCTATGCTGAAGGCGATCCTTCGACTTCTCGTACCTGGAACCACAAACTTGATTGGACCACATATCCATACCCAGTTTTTACGAGTTCTCGGTATTGTCGCACAAGCTAGTCCTCGCTTATCTGTCGAGCTCCTTCGAATGGATGTTGTAGACACTCTCTATCAGATCCTAACCGGGGTCTCCGCCCCACGTGAGGATGATAGTGCCGGTATCAAGGTTGATAATGTTGTCATCATGCAAGCATTGGTACATCGTCCCCGTGAACAAGTTTTTGAGACCCTAGGGGTAATATGTGAATTGCTCCCTGGGACCCAAAATCTGCAAGGTCCTCTGTCCCGCTTCGACAATGCCTTAACTATTAATCTTCAATCTCGGTTCGCTCCTATACGTTCGTCGTCAAAGTCGAAGGAATCAGCTGAAAAGAGGCGTGCATTGCTTACAGACTGCAAACCTGAACTGAAACGATTTGCGATGGTTCTTTTGCCGACTTTGACCGACGCTTATTCCAGTACTGTCAACTTGGGTGTGCGGCAGAAAGTTCTCCTAGCACAACTCAAGATTATACAAGAAATTGATGCAGATGTACTGCGGGAAGCTCTTCGAACAGTCCCTTATGCGTCTTTTCTGGCAGCAATTCTCTCTCAGCAAGATCATCCTCTATTAGTGTCATATGCTCTACAATGTGCTGAACTACTCTTCGAACGATTACCCGATATCTACCGTTATCAGTTCCACCGAGAAGGCGTTATCGCCGAGATTGCCGACTTAGCTACAAAGCAGTTATCAACCGAAAAAGGATCTTCAGACGTCAAGCCGCCAAGTGAAGCTACTGTCCCAATCCACGCTCCAGAGCACCCTGATTCCCGAGCCACCAGCGAAGATCCAAGCGCCTCGCGTGGTGATAGTGAAGATGAAGATAACGACGATGAGGACGACGAGGATGATGAAGACCAAGATGATGATGACGATAATGAAGATGACGATGAAGATCAGGACCATGATGATGATGACGATGGCTCGGATTCGGAGAGCTCAGAATCATTCACTGCTCCTCGAATAATCAATCAAAGTATGGATGATATGATGCAGGACCATGTTATTACTACTGCCCGAGCTTTCGTTCAGCTATATGAGCAAGCGGAGAGTACGGACACAATGGCGGACAATGCAAGCAAGATCCTCAAAGATTTGCAGGCTTTAGCTTCTAAAATCAAGTCTACACAGGAAGCTGGCTGGAGCGCAGATTATATGCCCGTGTTTGAGACACTCGCGTCTTATTTTGACGGGGACGCTATCGACAGCATCACCAGCGCTGAGCTTCTCAGGTCTGGGATTATCGATGTTCTAGTAGAGAGCTTCACTTCATCCAACGCGATGCCTAAAGCTCGTGTTAGCTTCCTCAAGGCGTTTATGAGTACAACAGTGTCTCAGGAGGCTTCACAAGCATCGCCGTTCAGCAAATTGATTCATAAACTGCATGATCTCCTTAGCAGGACCGAACATTTCGAAGTGATTACCGTCGGTCATAACTCTCTGGAAATCACAAGGAGTAATGCAACGTATATGCTTGGAAAACAAGTCCGTCTCAGGTTGGTTGCTGAAGAGGGATCGGATATTCCCCGGCCATACAAAAACATCATGGTTTCAATCCATGCCATCGCTACCTTCAAGTCACTCGATGACTTCCTAAGACCTCGCATCACTCTGTCTGAACGCCCCAGGCCATCTCGTAATCTCGACTTTCTATCACAGCTTACGAACGTGGATCGATTACGTGAGACCCCTCATGCTGGCCAGAGCTCGGCCGAGAATGACCCACTGCCACCTTCTAACCGCCATCGGGGTCTTCCTAAAGAAGTACTATCGGCGCTACGTGATGAACTTGATGGACGACACGGGACTCATCGATCCAGCAGGATCCAGCAGTCTAACCAAGCTGATGAGGACTCGAGCGGTGACCGCCCACTGGAGTGCGCCGACGAGAAACAGTTGAGTGACGGGGACGAAGATGAAGATGCAGGTGACGATCAGGACGAGGAGCTAAACACCATTGTGGATGACTTAGATGAAGAGCTTTCGGATGTTCCGGGACCAGAACCGACTGCGGTCAACATGGAAATTGCGTCTACTGGAAAGGTCACCGCGCGCAAGGAGGATGGAACCCGTGTTGCTACTCCGTCTCAATCTCAAGCCCCCGGTCGAGGCTCTTCCTCCACTCCGAACTCTGATATGCCTGCCATGGGCGGTGATTCCTTGGCGTTGGCAGGACGGCCTTTCTCTTCATATGCCGCTGCTGTGGCGGCGGTACCGCAAGATTGGCACATCCAGTTCAGTATCGATGGAGAACCAATCACGAACAATACGACAGTCTATCGTGCTATTCACCATAGCCGTGCACATAACGAGGATAGTGGTCGAAATGTTTGGACTTCGGAGCATACTGTGCAGTTCAAACGAATGCCCGGTCCGCCACCGCCAGAAGGGTCTTCTCTTTCTTCTACGTTCCGGAGCGCAAATGCTACAGATGACCAGACCGGCCTTCCCATGTCCCTGAGCAAGGAACATACTACTGGATCTATTTTACAGCTATTGCGGGCCCTACACGAGATGAACGCACACCTTGATGACCTTCGTGCCGAGAACGAAGAACTAGTTGCCGTGAAAGCAGAGCCAGTGTCACAATTTATCAATAACAAATTGACTGCTAAATTGAACCGACAACTGGAGGAGCCATTGATTGTGGCTAGTAGTTGCTTACCCAACTGGAGTGAAGATCTTGCTCGCGAGTTCCCATTCTTGTTTCCTTTTGAAACGCGTCATCTCTTCCTTCAATCAACAGCCTTTGGCTACTCCCGATCGATGATGCGCTGGCAGAACTCACAGCCTGAAGATAGCCGGCGTGACATTCGCCGTGATGATCGTCCGTTCCTTGGTCGTCTGCAGCGACAAAAGGTACGAATCTCTCGGTCTCGTATTCTCGATTCGGCCATGAAAGTGATGGAGCTCTACGGTTCGTCTGCCAGCATCCTTGAGGTTGAATATTTCGAAGAAGTCGGTACCGGTTTGGGTCCGACTCTGGAGTTTTATTCGACAGTCTCTAAAGAGTTCTCAAAGAAGAAGCTCAAGATCTGGCGGGAGAATGAAACCTCTGACAAGAACGAATATGCTTTTGGTAAGCACGGTTTGTTCCCAGCGCCTATGAGTCAACAACAAGCCGAATCGGAC